>CM023450.1:90470468-91670468 GCA_013339765.2 Haemaphysalis longicornis
CCGCAATCTTTTCCCATTTCGTTTCGCTGGCTGATCGATTTGTATTTTTTTTTATTTCCGTCCGTTCTTCGTGTCGCTATATGTAAAAAAAAAAATCCCCACTCCAAGCTCTTGCGTCAGCGGGTTTCGGCGTTTCCGGCGTTATATTTTCGACTCGTTTTGCAATTCCTTCTGGCGAGGGACATAAACGTGCTTCCGTATGAAATGCACATTGTCTCGGTCTTCAGGGAATGAAATAAACAAAAGATCACTAAAGGCGCGTGATAACGCTAGAATTTCTATTTCGGTGTCAAATTATATGGACGGATAACCTATGGAGCATGTGGCTGGCGCTGCTCGCGCTCTTCATTCCTTTCTCTTCGTGACAGCCTGAAAAAAATAAGAGTTCACGTGAAATCGAAGCCGCGGATTTCATTTCGTGTCACCGGAAGAAAAAATGTGCCGGGCTAAGCGATTACAAAACGGGAATTAGTTCTGCCCAGGCTCGTTTTCGTGCCCCTGTTTCTAGAGTACCACTCTTACTCCCTAGTTGTTCTTCGGGAACAATCCGCGTGTTTTAGTGCGGGGATTTTTTAAGGACACTTCTACGCCCATCTGTAATGTTGCCGTAGTGACGTAAAGCTAGCGATAGTCCGCAATAGGGACCAAATGGGATCTCTTTTTTTCTCCCTGTCCGCTCTGTCTCAATCTCCGTCCCTTTTTCGCTTTCAATTTTGAATCGGCCACAGGGAGATTGCGACATGACTAAACTTATTGATGTAGTTTTACTTCCTGACCATCATGTTGCCTTTTTTTCTGTCATGCCAAAAGCGGGTACTCTGCGCGCATGCACGACCTGCCCTCGTAACGGCGTGAATTAAATTTAACAACGTGTCTAGCCCACATGTTTGCCAGAGCGCTGCTGCAGCAGGCGGTGAGCCATCTCGCGTCAGCAGGCTTTCCAGGGGGAAAATTTAATTAAAGAACTCGGAAGCAAGCCTTTTGCGCATGTTGCATGACCCGAGAATTTGTATTGCTACGGCATCTTCTCCTCCTTGCCCCCACCCCTTCTTTCCGCGGGGCTTTCGCCCAAGCCCTTCGCCTTTCTCACATCCTTGGCTGTGTTGCTTATGTCTTGAAATGAGCTTATCCTGCGTGAGCATCATTCAGAAGAATGTTTGCGAGGTGATGCGAAAGCAAACATTATGGAGGGCTGTCGAAAACTGCGCCGAAACCACTTTCGTGCCGCGTACGCTACTCAATGTTCGATAGAGGGAGCCGTTTCTCATGAAGCGTGAATCAAACTAGGGCCTTGCCGCCGATAATGAAACATCTCGATTCTGCGCACCTCAAAAACAGAACGATTGATCCTTATTAAGAACTCAGATTTGAGTAGAACTAGCCCGCATAAATGGGGCCAAGAAGACAAAATACCACTTTGTTCTATTTGAAAGGACTAGAGCTCATTCAGCTCTACTCCAACCACGAAAGACGTTCTTTTAACCGAAAAAACGGTAGAAACGTTGAACAACTTTCAAATTTTGCACCCTAGGGACGTAATATGGACAGGGGTGACGTATTATAAAGCGGCAGTAGAAAAAATTTTATCGGTGGTTTACCTGCGCGTTAGCATTCAAGTGACAATATCAAACAAAACTAGAGGCCGCACTACAGTCTCCCGGGCAGATATCTTGGCGGTGGTTTATGTCGGCGGCCGCCAATCGCAGCAACAGCAACAACGGAACATTTGTTGGGAGGTATGGTCCAAGGCCGAATGGGGGAAAGGGTGGCAGGGAAGACGAATGCATCAATGATGACCTAATTTGAGGAGTCATGAAAGGACAGCCATAATGCGGATAAATGTTCTTTGATGGGGCCTTCTGGACGGATCCAGTACTGGTAAGCAAGGACCCAGGTAGGCCGATGTGTGGAGCGCAGCCCTATGAGACATATATAAGACAAAGTGGTGAACGCTGGGCTTCAGTGCATGCTCACGTGCATAGCAAACGTATAGAAAGTCGGATGGGGGTACCGTCGCAGAGGAAAGATCGTTGGAAGCTGCTGTAGTGGAAGTGCGTTCCCGTCGTGTTCTGCTCGAGGTGTGCGTCCACCTGGCCACGACGTCATCAGTTAAGGCGTATCCAGAACGCGAGCAATTAAGGAAGACCCGAGCGGCACGGCGAAACCCAGGAGGAACTGCGTCTTGAGAGGAGGTCGTGACGGCGGCGCTGTTGGCGGCGGCAGCGTTCGCCATCGGCATCAAAGCCCAACTCCTCGGTGAGGGAGCCTTCAAGCCGCGGGAGAAAATTCCGACAATCCTCACTCGCCAGCTCATGGGCCAACTCAATACCGAGGGGTATTAGGCGTACTTTGACATTTATGCCAGTGCGCAGTCGCAGCGTTCCACAGGAACTTTCAATGGGATGAGCCACAGAGTGCCGTGTGGTTGGTGCAATAAGATCCCGTAAAGCTTATGTGCTGTCCGAGAATATGGTGACGCTTCGGAACGTACAGTCTTTGTCAAAATTTTGTGGGCCACGGCGACCGTGGCCGGAGCAGGCGCGCGGCCGAGCAGGGGCGCTGCGCTTGCCGCTGTCGGCTGGTTACGCGGCTAAAGAGAGTGAGGGGAACTTTCGCGCTTCCTTTTGTTGTATGGCTGCCGCGATAAGTTCAGCAGGGCCGGTTTCTCAGAGTAGGTGCAGTTCGTTTCAGTGCAGGCACTTTGAGCAGCACTTGTCGCGCCTGACACACTACAAAAGCAAGAGCAAAAGTTCCCCTCACTTTGTTTAGCCGCTTAGCTGAGCAACCAGCCGACAGCGGCAAGCGCAGCGCCCCTGCTCGGCCTCGCGCCTGCTCCAGCCATGGTCACCGTGGCCCACAAAATTTTGACAAAGACTGTAGCTGGATCAGCTGCCAGCAGACGGACAACCAGCTGGACCTCCTCCTTAATGGCGCAAAGCTCCAGCTGTGTAGCGGTAAGTGGTATGGCCATCTTAAATGCTCGGACTGTGTGTTCGCCTTGTGCGTGTATAACGGCAGCCAGGGATGCCATTTGTAAATCGCGCCGCCAGGAAGCATCCACGAAGACTAAGTGTTGTTGAGTGTTGCGTCCGAGGTAGTTGCTGTGGCCGAAGGAACATGACTCTGCCACAGGTGGATCCTTTTTGAACGTCGGGTGGGTGCTGGCCATTGCTTAATAATTGGCTCATCCTCCCAGGGTGGAATAAGCTTATGTATGGCAGGGGCAGACGTGTCGAAATCCTCACAGGCATGGCACAGTAAGCGGCGGCCTTGGTGAGTGGGATTGCGAAGATCTTTCGTGCCCTCTTGTCTCGATTAGGACTTGGAGACGTGAGGGTGGGTATGTTGCGTCGCAGCAAACCGGGTAAGAGCTGTGGGCGGGTATGTTGACGTCTCAGCAAACAGCATTATTTGTACCACCGTAGGTGAGGACGATGGGCGCTTACGCCACACATTTACAGAATGGGCATTGTAAGGCTATCACCATATAAATCCAGTTAAGTCCGTCAGCCCAGCTAAGGAATGTGGTCTTTTCTTCATACATGTTCGCTCAGTTTGAACCAACGCCCGTTTTCTCTATAGCAATTACAAAAAAGAAAAACAGACCGTTGCTACGTCGATAACACTGGAGGGTCAAGACCTGTGAGGAAAATAAAATTACCCCATGTCCTAAACGTGACCACTGATTGCGTGATCCTCTTTCTTTGCCGTTTCATTGAGGGATACGAATTGCGGGATACATGCTCACAAACACAGTACCGGTGAAAGCAGCGTCAACGTCGCCATCGTAGCAAGTTGACCTCGGCACATCAGATGCCCCGTGTACTTCTGTCTCTAAACTCATTCTGGCTGCAATGAAGCGGCTATTTGAGCCTACGCTCGCCTAATTCCTGGCTTTTCTACTAGTTGCTGCCTTTATTCTTCTTCATGCGTGCTGTAAGAGGTGGGCACGTCGTCAACCAGCGGCGTGCTCGCTCACTTATTCGCTGGCCCACTTGTTCCGTTTTTACACTTTCCTCGAATGTCCATTCCCGCCTTTGATGCTCTCCTTGCCTTACTAAGCGAAAGATCAACTACCATTTGTTTGCCTGATATCGGAAATATATTCGTCGGAGACAATAATTCTATGCACAACGTTATGCGCCTCTCAGCAAAAACTACGCCGCTACCATTTTTGGCTGAGTTGATTCGTCATAAAAGCAGAATGAAAAAACTCCGCACGTTGTCTTGCAGGTTTGTTCTGTAGGTACGTAAGAGAGCATCTCCTTTTTGGAGTTAGGTTTAGACTCATTCGTTTTCTTATGAGGCTTCGTCGTGTTCTACTGAAGACACCTACATTCCCCTTAGGTGCTTCTTACAAGCCCTTTTTTCCCAACGCGCCGACACTAGAACGAACGCTTCCGCTCTAACGTGCAAACTACAGTGGTCGTCTACGATTCGTGAAGAATCGTGTGCGATGACTGCGAGTTTCCCTACAAGGAAACGGCGCGGTGTAGTTTCCGGCTGCTTTTGCATGGCCACGTCCACGCCGTCATAAGTGGTAGCAACGTCGGCATCGTAACGACCTTTTCATTTTTTTTTTCTTTTGCTCGAGCAAACGGCCCCCCGCCACCGCCCAAATTACTAGGCAAAATCTACGGCCAGATTTGGCCTCCAGACGATATATTCGCAGTTGGTTTATTCGGCCCCACACCACGGAACGGCGATTGACCTCCTGACCACGGGTTACACCACCCGCAAATATCGTCACTCGAAATCGGCGCTTACGCTTGCGCTCGAAGCATTTGTTTCTTCTTCGCGTGTGTGGTTCAGTCTCCGCAGACCCTTTAAATTTATTCAGCGAGAAAAAAAAAAAAACGTGCGCGGGACTCCGTCTCGTCAGCCTGAATTAGGACTTCGACTAGAATTGGGAAGTTGGATGGGGAAGGACAGGTGCACGGAGATCAGTTGGGAAGGAAAGCCAACTAAGGCAAGGACACCAGAGCACTCTTCCTGCAAATTTTGGTCAAAGCATGCGGACGCATATTAAACAGCGGGTGCATTGACGAGAAATTACGCCACAGTGGCATGCGTAGGGGATACGTGGCCAGGGCGTTGCGGCCTTTCCACAAATTTTCTAGCTCGGGAAGGGTTTGAGGCAGCGGAGTTCGATAAGGCCTAAACGCTGCATATATGGCGGCGAAATAAGCAAGGCTGATTATTATTTTTCTGTGGCAATCTACGCCCTAAGCTTACGCTGGTTTGATGTGTGCTCTCGCCACGATGGTCGGTGTTTTTGCGATGCCCCAGAAGCAAAGGAGAAAGTAATAAGGCCGTCGGAATGTGGTGTACAGTACTGTTCCTGTATGCAAGAGTTTACGTTTTTAACTTTGGATTGATTCCTTGTTCACACATTTTTGTAGTGCTTTAATTTACAGCAGAGCTGCCTTCCGTTAAGTTCGTGACCAGCTCGCGTGAGTCTATCGCGGGCCTCGACAAAGAATCCCACGTGCTCACTCGAGAGATAATGCAAACGTTCTGCATTTCTCAACATAGAGGACACACGTGTTGTGTTAGAGGTGATATCGGACATTTTCTTATGGACCGCCGAGAGCATACGAAGGAGAGGTTAGGTTTATTTAAGGAACTTCGAAGGAGTGCCGCTCCGCATGACTCTTTGGATGATACAATTTTTCATATAGGCCATTGGATGACCAGGAGATACATTTTGCGCCTGATCATCGGGTTTGTAAATAACACACGCCTCAATGACTCTTGGCGATTTCCCGCCCATAACGGCGAAAAGGTGCTGATAAGGGGACCAATTGCCGGAATATTACACAAGGCTAGATCCACCCGCTAATAAACATCATCACCACCACCACCCATAGAATCGTACTCATATTCAACGATAGGGCGACTATATATTACGCCGACTATAATGTAGTTCACAGTGAAGTTGCAGATATTCAGAATTCCCATTCCCATCTACTGTCAGTACATGGCCGCCTACGGAGGAAGTATATTTACAGAAAACAGCTATAGCTCTCGTTTTGTCGAAAGTAAGCCGTAAGACACTGTACGAGAATTAATTTACAATAATTCTAAGGGCGCGATGCCTATGTGTCCTTATTCTATCGATACAGTGAGTTACCATACAAAACGCAATATAGTTTTCCGCCAATACAGCTTTACAGGGATCTTCCATCTTCAATGTAGTGGAAGGGCTCTAAGTTGTTTTTACTTCTTTTAAACTTTTATATTCCCCATATTCCTTCTTCATACCCCCCTACCCTCCCGAAACGACATCCTGCGTACGCCATCGTCTAAGCTATCACTAACTGAATCGGAGGCGATTGGGTGGACTTTCCTCACTCTAGGCTTACGTGGGTTACGATGTGCTGACTAGCATCTGGAGCATGCTCTTAAGGATGGAGGGGTCTTTTTCTTTGTATTTGAGTAGGCTGCGTCCTCCGCAATTTGAAGTGAAACACCTCCTGCTTGCTCCGGGCACTGTAAATGTGACCGCCTTGAACTACTGAAGGGGACATGATACCGCGCATATATTTTCACTCAATTTTGAAGCTCAGCACAAAAATTCCGAGAACATCGCACTCCCGCGCCATTTTATATGGCGAAGGTGTTGTAGTGGAGCATTGCCCGTCACATAGTTACGTTTAAGTATCACTCTTTATTTGCATAGTAGCCGTGCCAGTAATCATCGTCATATGCATCGAAGAAGTCGTCGTCTTCTTCGTCATTAGTGCTGGATGCATAGTCATCCTCAGCATTGAAGACTTCCACCAGCTATTCGTCATCGACACTACGCAGCGGTGGCGGGATCTGCAAGTCCTCTCGGGAAGGACTAGAACACTTGTAGCCATGTATCCAAATATCCATAATGGCGTCTAGGCAATGCGGCGGCCGCGATGACCTCTCAGAAGCAGGGTGTCTTGTCGGCTTTAGCATTAGCTCTGGACTATTTTCATTTTTACATGCGCGGTAGCCCTTGACGACGGTGCGGGATGTGTGTATTTTTTTTATAAAGCCACTACGCGAGCCGGGGACTCTGCAGTCACCAGGGGACACGGCGCACGAGTGCTCGGCATTTTCTTGGCGTTTTTTTTTTTTTTTTGCAACAACGAACTTGGAGCTTGTACAACAGCTCCAGGGTTATAACGGCGCAACGCACATATTATCCGGCTAAGTTACCGTTCGTTTCTAGAATCATATCCCATTTTAACACCAAAAAATATAGCAATGAAAACTACGGAGACGCTTCATAGTGCTCGTGTGCTGAGAAGTATATACGAATGCGAATGAGGAAGAAATGCGGAGCTGCATTATTATGCGGCTGCAAATTGTCCCGCGCTTACAACGAAGAAATACTTGCGAGTACAGTTCGACTCCAATCAGGCTAAGGGAAAGATGGGGGGGGGGGGGGAAGGGGGGATAATTTTTTTAGATGTCTTTTCTGTTCTTGTATGGTGCAATACCTTCTATACGCGGCTCCTCTTCTTCGCGCGTCGAGATTCTTGCGGAAGAGCTCCGACTTATCTGGATGCCTTGCTGGGCCTTGGTAATTGGGCGGACGTTTAATTAAAAAGGGTTATCGGGTGCGAGTGCAGGGAGGGGGGGGACAACCTGGGACAACCTGCTGAACACAAGTACGCGGGTTGGATTCCCCGCCGCGGCGGCCGCTTTTCTGATGGAGGTGAAAACCGAAAACGCCCGGGTGTTCGAGATTTCGGCCGACGTTAAAGATCCCCAGGTGGTCAAAATTAATCCGGAGCCCTGGAGTAGAGCGCGCCGCATCACCTGTGTAGCGTCGGCGTGTTAAACCTAAAAAAAGCATGGTCGAAAGGAAAAAGCCAGAATTGCGGAATTGTCGTGGGGAGTTGTGATCATATGCCACTAGGGCCGTACATGCTTAGTTTTTTTCCTCTGGGTACATATAGGTTTTATGAGGACCTCATTTTTCTCCTGTCGTTCTTTTTTCACTTGGACAAGTGTCTGGTGATTACAGACGCCGAATGAGAACCTTTCAAATTAATCTTCTTTTCTTGTATAACAATCTCTCAAATTTTGCATGGGCAGAAATGTGTACCTTTTGGCACATCTGCATCTCTCGTTAACAGCGGAGCTGTGGGACAAGCCGTAAGTTCTGTGTTGCAAGAAAAAATACCGAGAAAATCCGCAGCCGTCGTGAAGGCGTGCATCGCGGCGACGGCCGAGGCTCCGGCTCATGCAGTTTCTTTAGCAGAAAAAAAAAAAAAAAAAAAACACTCCAGCGCTCTCGTCATGTGCAACCACGCATGTAATGCTTGGCATGAGGAACACGATTATTTCGATGCATATTACTACCACAGTGCAAATCAACGACGGATCATGTAAATAAACAAGTTCAAATTTGTACAAATGCGTGGTGATGTGTCCTCCAGCGCTCACGTATAAAGAAATTCTGCAGCTTTGCGGGACTCAGTGCAAGCTTCGCCAATTTACCTGATGAAAGTCTATAATCCTGAGTATGACTCTGCATCCACCACTCGCCTAGAAGAAGACGACGACGTCTTCGATGCATATGACGACAATTGTTGGCACCGCAACAATGCAAATAAACAACGATACTGAAACTTCACAGTGCGTCCGGCAATGCTCACCTACTACAGCTTCGTCATTCCCGTCTTGCGGGTGAATTCAAGCTTCCTTGAATTTTGGCTCTTTAAGATATTATTTTAAAAATACTGTCCCAGTGACCGATATATTCATTTTCAGAGTGCCCCAATCTATCATCTTAGACCAACTTTGCCTTTGTCTTCAGTGTCCCTTTAATTCTCTGTCATTTAATGCTACGAACAGTGCTGGTGTGTCTATTGAATCAAATGGTTTTTATGGTCCGTAAATGGCGTGTAAAGGGGTTCATTGTATTCTATGGATTTTTTTTTCTTTTTGTGCTATCACGCTATGATGTGTGCGATGCTGTACGTCTACACGTTACAGTTAAAGCGACACAGAAACAACACAAAAGTCCTAAGACAGATTAGGTGGTTAGCCTTGCTGTTAAAATGGCAGACTTCGACTTCTCTCGTAATGGAGCGGCCTGCTTAATATGGTATTTTCGTCTTCGCGAAGCATGGTGTCGTGGTTCTCGCAAGGTTTAATGCACCCCATGGTCAGCAGAAATTTCCACGTGAACCTTACACTTGGCGTATAAATCGTAAGCACACAGCGAGTGTCTTTAAAAAAATAAAAAATAAACAAAAGTGAGAGCACCGCTAACAAGGAGGCGTACTAAAACAACAAAAAGAAAAGAAAGATTGAGTGAGCCGCCCAACTAAGCTTAACAGTGAACTCGCATGTTCCCGCATCGTAAACTCGAGTTCAAACGGAAGGACACCACCCCCGTACTTGCACTTGTTGTCAATTCGCATGCTGGCTGATTGATTGATCGTAGCGTTTAACGCGCCGACGCAACGCAGGCGATGAGGCGCGCCGTATAGTGGAGGGCTGCGGATTAATTTTGACCAGCTAGGGATCTTTAACGTGCGCCGAAATATCGTACACACGGGCGCTTTTGCTTTCGCCTTCATCAGTCGCATGCTGGCTAACTTTGTTTCTTATTTCTTTATCATGTCCAATCATTGATTTCAGTGTTCCGGTGAACTTGTCATATTTTAAGCGCACGAAGGACACATTATGATTCAATCGAAGTTGTAAGCCTCTTCTAGGATCCATCCAGTCCGAGAAACCCACACTCAAGAGGCTAATTTATACATCTTCTCTACACAATTTCCGCAGACCTATTCCGCGCTAATCACGTTGCTAGTGTTTAGCTAGTGCTGTTCAACAGGACGAGGCTGGTTACATTTCTGTCTGCGGCAGCAGTTCGTCTCATGGCAGTAAGAAATTAAAAATTAGAGTCCGTATGCATATGGCTCCGACAATCACATAACATCGAGCAGCAAGCGCAGCATACGTCCCTGCTATACAAAGCGTTCACCAATACCACACAGCCGGCATGTGCCCACTTTGTGAGTAAGTAACGCTTTGGTAAGCTTCAGAGTACGGACACAGGACTCAGAGCTCGGGCACAGATGGATTAGTTGGTTCCCTTGGGAATTAAAACACTGATTCCTTAATGTTTCCATCCATTCATTGACCAAGTTCCCTCGATCCTCCCTCGGCTCCACGAAAAAAATACGGACTTTCTAACGTGCTCGTTTACTTTGACTTGCATGGAAGCCAGAAATTTCATCTTTTATATTGATTTCTAAACAAAACGCCGTTCATCGCCAATTATCCGAAAAGTTACGAAAGCTGCTGTTATTCAGTTGAAACAAAAAAAGTATGCAGACTTCTGGGTTTCTTTCAACAAAATTTCCGTTTGATTGAAGCGGAAGCGTTTGGCTTTGTATTTTCTGCAAGAAAAAAAAATGGAAGCAAATTTTTGTGCCTCCGGGTAGGCGGTCAAAGTGATATCACAAAATTCTCTGCTACGCCTTACCTTTCTTTGAAGTCAATTATAGATTCTCGGGCCCCGGATCGCCTTTCTTGCATGCCTTGTCAAGATCTTGCTCCCTCGCTAAACATAACGAAACGCCTTAAAAGCCTTTGCTGGTTTACGAGAGCTAGACAATGGCAATGGCAATGGCCTAAGCCGATTCACCTCTCCGATTCACCTCGCGAGGCCCTAGCGCGAAGGCGACGACGACGGAAGATGCGCAACGCTTTTGAGCCGCCTGGGAGACAACTTAATTAAATCCAACCGAATCCGCCATCGTGACTGTGCAGTGGCATCGGCGGCAGTGTAGCCCGAAGCCCTTGACATGGCGATAAAACAATAGGCTTGGGCTGAGCGTATACCTATAACAGATAGTGCATCAGACAATGCATTAATGGAAGTCTTACTGTTGGCGGCGTTGCGCAGCTGAACCCATGTTATTCATTACCTGGCTTTTTAACGGAAGTCCGAACCCTTAGCTTATTTGGTAAATGGGGACAGAAGAGAAAGCCCCATGCGTCATTCGAGGCAATCGCACTAACTGCAATATAAGTCATACTTCTTTTCGGTGTTATTCCACGCTGCCGAAGACGTCACTTTTCATACAGGCAATTCGTAATTCATATTGACCCTTTGCTCTTCCACAACCAGGCTTCACGCATTAAACATGCTGCTGTCGTCGGTGTTGCCGATGTCAGCAGATCGGCAGCGGATATGGCGTGAGAGAAACGGCTTTATCGAAAGACTTTTTTGATTCGAATAAGTACAAATCGACCAGGAAAACGTGCACCATTGCCTACACCTGGTATACCTGATTCTCGCAGGGTAATTGGATGATGTCCACATCTAACTTCAGGGTCCCATTAAAGACTGCGGAGACCGCCTATTATTATCATAACCTGAAACCACGCATCGTTTCCCACAAACTCATTCTCTTTGCTTGCAACATGGTCTTCTCATCCATTTTGTTTTTCAAAACCTCAACATACTGTCTGTATGCAGCAAACTCTCGTTATAACAAAGCCCTCAGAACAGCAACGTCTCCGCTATGAGCAGTTTTCGTTAAAAACGAAGATAATTTGCTCTCAGTTCACTGCCGTGGGGCTGTTTGAAACCTAGAGGAATCCGGAATTCAAAGAAACCGGTTCAAATAGACCGAGAACCAACAACACGCACAATGTGACGAGGTGTTCCACGGCAGCAAAGGTGAGGGTTCGGAAAGAGGCGCGGGAAATTGCTCGGTGAAATTTATTACGAACAGTCCCCTTAGCGATGCGTGCCGTCCTCTGCACAGCGTGGCCCTTGGAAGAATTAACAATGCTTGGTACTGCTGCTGCTGACCGTCCACCCATCTTGCAACTACAGGATATCATGAACATGCTGCTGGGCGACAGAGCCGGCCGCAAAATGGCCCCGGCGGCCTCGAGTGCTGGATCTCGGCCACCTTAATCTCGCTGGCAAAACAGACATCGCTTCCGCGGAACAAGTCCATGGTTCAAACGCCGCGACGTGCGTCCGAAACTCCGTACAGCGCCTCATTCTTGCACAAACGCACTGGCAGGCTCGAGGGCAGACGCTCACCTTCATGCCTCCCTCGAACACACGAGCGGGCATCCCTTCATCGAAGCGGGGGAAGACCCGCGGAAGAGCAAGAGCCAAGAAAAGGTGGCATTCCTACTGGTGCACGTATGGAGGCGCAGTAGTGCGCGCAGGGGAGCCTCGCTAAACAACGTCTATTAACTGTTACCTGTTTCCGCTTCAACCCCCTTCCGCAACACTATACGACGGTTTGATCGAATGTGAAGTCGCAGGAAGAGTTTAGTGTTTAGTTCTCTGGATTTGCTCGTCTTGCGTCGTTTCCTTTTTGCGTTTGAGAACGCGCTTGAGAAACGTTCTCAAAATGTTTTTACAAGAAGGAGCATCTGACCTGTTGCAGACCCTCTGTTGTATATACAAGTTAGCCGTGGTACGATTTTGGCGCACGTTAAAGATCCCCAGGTTGTCAAAATTAATCCGGAACCCTCCACTACGGCGCGCCTCATCGCCTGCGTTGCGTCGGCGCGTTAAACCCTACAATCAATCAAATCAATTCGTCGTGGTATAACTAGTGGTATCAGTAGTAGTAGCCACTTTATTTAACTTTGGTTTCAGAGTAAGGGGGTGGCAGAGGCCGAAAGGGCCCCGCGTCGTCCAGGGCTCTGGCCATGACCGTTTCTTGGGTTGCCAGGACAGAGCCCCTCAGAGTGTCCTCCCAGTGAGGGGAGGAGGGGAAAGTGGGGAGCGGGTCATTCGTACCCTCACATAGGAAGTGGAAGAGTATGTCCAGTGCTCCACATGAGGCGCAGGAGGGGAGGAAAGCTGTTATTACGTGGTTTGCCGAGCACCCCCCCTCCCCCTAGACAGGAGCGTGGAATGCCCTGCGTTTCTACAAAAATGCCGATTTCGCGAAAGTTCTGAATTTAATCGTTAGAATAACATAAATGGAGATAATTGGTCGAACGTAATTTTGAAAAACTAAAAAATAACACGAAAAAAAATTATGAAAAATATCAATATGTATACCGGATGGCATTTCCACAATAATGTAGATTTCTCAAACGTTTCACCTGTAATCGTTATAATGCGTAAATGGAGATAATTGGTTGAATATAAAAAAATTCATGAAATAAAAACAAATACGGAAAATGTCGAACCGTGTAATCCCGTGCATTTTCACAATATTTTAGATTTCGCAAAATTTTCAAATATAATCGTTATAATTATAAAACGATAGATAATTGGTCTAGTGAAATTTTGTAAATAAAAAAACAAAAATATAAAGAATTACGGAAACTGTCAAAGCGTATATTGCATGGGATTTCCACAATAATGCAGATTTCGCGGAAGTTTCACCTGTAATCGTTATAATTGCGTAAATGCAGAATTGGTTGAACAAAATTTTGACAAACTAAGAAAAAAGAAAAATATAAAATAACTACGGAAAATGGCCACCGTGTAACGGTGTGCATTTCCACAATAACGCAGATTTCCGGAAGTTCCAAATGTAATCCTTATAGTAACGTAAATTGAGATGTAAACGTAATTGTGAAAAAATAAGAAAAATATTTAAAAAATACGGCAAATGGTAAAACATAAAACGCGTGTCATTGCCATAATATTGATGATTTCGCGAAAGTTTCACCTGTAATCGTTATAATAGCGTAATTGGAGATAATTCGCCGGACAGGATTTAGAAAAAATGAAAAAAAAAAATGAAAAAGAAAAAGAAAAAAAAAACAGGCGGCACAAGAATGCTATGCTTAGTAGATAATTCTCTGAGTTTCTGCTGAATTTTTTCCTCTGCTTTGCATTCCTAGCGTTTGTTTTTATTTCGTTTTTGTTTTATTTTTGCTCCGGACGAACCCTCCATCATTGATCGTTTCTTCCTCTACGACAATTTTCTTAGTCTGTGCTCTTGATATAGCTAGCTTTCTTGAGACTCTCAGTTCGTACGTTTTCTTTTTTTTTTTTAAGCGGGCCGAGTTGAGGTTCAGGCGATTGCTGCTTGAATGAATAAACCAAATCCAAATCAATTGGCATTTTTCTTGTCTACCGACCGTGTTCCTGCTCGCGCGCGCCCACGCGGTGCGTCTCCAAAGGACCACGGTTTGGGGCGTCAGTTGCGTTCTCTTTTTTGCAGGAGGCACCGGCACATATTTGTTGTTTTCCCATCATTCAGTCATGCTTCTAAAGCGCCTTCCCCACTATGTGGGTTAACCAAACACGGGCTAATAAAAATGCGTGGAGGCTGCGCTTTTCATAAAAGCGATTAGAAATAGCTGACATGCTTCTTTTTCTACGCCGTTATTTTTTTTCACTCTTCTAACGCTGTTTTCCGCGCCGCATCACTCTCTACAACCACTTAAACAAAAGGACGTGACCATTAAGGAACGGCGAAGAAAAGAAGTTATGCAAGTTTCATTAGTTGGTGGACGCTGTATTTCGGAAAAAGGACTACTCGGACGGGGCAGTTATTGCCAGACCGTTCAGCAGGGATAGTTCAGCTGTGCTTCAAGAATTGTTTCTCTCTATTTCTCTCTTTCTTGCTCTTAGCATTTAATTATAGTAGGTAATAAGAAAAAAATGAGGCAGGGGGTGACATCCCAGGCGCTTTCCCGCTTTTACAAAAGATGTCGCTGGTGCAAGCCGCACGGGCTGGCTAATGCTGTTAGATACTGATATCTCAAAAGGGTGTTTTGGCTCGTGGTTTCGATTAATTCTGACCGAAATAAAGTGGTTCTATTTCGCAACCAAGTGGTAAAGAAGGGTTAGCGAAATTATTAGATTCGAAATCCTAGCAGCGGGGACGAAGTGACATCGCTGATTAGCCATTGTAACAGCGGGACGGCTTCAGTAATTGCAAACATAGGAAGCACGTTCTCACAAAGAAAAAGTTGAACTACAGGCTGCGCTGAAGTTGTCGAATTCTTGAAATACCTGGTCTATAACCTCTTCGACGTAAGTTTTTTCGCGCAAAGCAAGAGCGAAAATTATATCCGCGGACCTCTCGGCTTGGCCACGATAGGGAAAGTAGCGATGTGGTGGAGGATGCTTCACTCCCACCTTATATATCTTTATCGTTATCTACACTACCCCTGTCCCTCTGGGTGGGTGAAGGTGACTGCGATGCGCTATTACACAGTTTCCAGGATTGACGGAGACGCTTTGTTGCCGACGTGTTCGGTATTGAAATTTTAAGCCAAAGCAGTGTACGTGTTGTTCTGTGCGACGTTGAGGAATGCATATTGGCCGCGAGGCCCACCACTGGAGAGGCCAGCGCTGCGATCGTTTTGACGTCACTTGTAGGATCACCGTTCCTATCTTGCTGCGTAGTTGGCTTGCAGCGCGTGACACTTCGCTTAGGAAGCGCGTTCTAAAAGTATTTGCGTGTTAATTTCCTTCGTTTGAAGTGAATTCTCAGTGCGTCAAGCGTAGTTAGACATAATGGTGACTGTATAACCGTATCAACTGTGGTAGATTATCCGCAAACACCATGAGCGTGGTAGTGTATTACGCATGCGACCGAAGCGTAAGCAGCGGCTTGTTTCCCCGATAAACAATGTGGACAACGATGATCGCCGAGTGAAGTTTCTGGATCTCCCTTGTTTGCAAGAAATGTATAAAGCAGGAAATCGTGAAGCGTTAACTGCTCGGAGAAGCACACGCACCCGCCGTGCCTGCCCGCACAGCCGACGGTGCGGCTCGAACCGACGCAGGTCGCGGCAGCAACAACTTGTCGCCGCTTTTTAAAATCACACAAGTCGTGGAAAAGAAGTTCCAGATTGGTGAAAGTAGATGTTAGTGTGATGAAAAATTCTGATAGGTAGTGTTATCAGCTGTGGTTTTCAAAGCGATGCTCAAATATCTGCCGCGATTTACGCCGACCGGCCGCGGAGGTCGGTACCGGCAGCGCCGGCCCGTTCACGCACGGTGCGGCGAGCGGCCGAGAGGCCGTGCAGCTACCTTGATTGTCGATCGCTTCAACAGAAATCATCGCGCTTACAGAGTTCCCAGCGCCGGGAAACGTTCTGTTAGGGGACTGTCACTCGCAACTCTAACGGCGATGAAATATCTGCTGCGACGCCAAGCCTGAAGTTCCCAACATCCGATGACGTGCATCCGAAGCCGGCTGCTAGCTGTTGGCGATGGCCCTCCCATCGCGCACGCGCGTGTTGCGTTTGGATTCCTCTAACTTCTTGGGGGCCCCCAACGCGCGGTTCTCCTATACTAAATATCCCCATTTCCCGAAATCATTAACGACGTGTTTCGCCTCGTACGCAGCCTCGCCTTCTGTGAGCAGACGTGCGTTTCGAAATTGATTCTTGAGAAATACCGACTTACTGTAAACATACAAAACACGCTGCAATTATAAATTACCACGCCGAGCACCTAATGAAAACTAAATATAGCCTTGTCCGAACCCGCTCGAAAGCGTTAAAAGCTCGCGTTCATACATTGCGGACAAGTCGCGAAAAGTAAACATCAGCCGTGCAGAGTACAGGCTACGGCAGTGATCGTTAGTAAAATCCGGGCATGACTATAAAAACATCGTAGGGGAAATAAGCACTGATTAAGCCAAACTGCTGACCATAACAATACTTTTAAGAATGTGCGGCGAAGCAATCTGATCACCGTTCTCGCGTCATTCATTTACCAGGCAATACGAGCAGTTCGCGCGGTGAGATCATAAGTGAGCGACGCGTTTCCGTCGCTGTTACAAGGTGTTTGCTTGCACACACATGTCCCGTCACAAGTATTTCATAATGAATTTACAGCGTACTTTTCTCGGCATCAGTTGCATCGTCCTTGGCGTTAGCTGGCTGCGTATGTAAGAGCTGTGGGTCGCGATGGTAGCATTTACCTAAAACGCGGCGATGTCGCCGGGAACAAGCGAGTCGCTGATTGCTTGCCCGAATTATTTGGTTTACAGACAACTTTTTTGGTAATTTGCATCAAATACACAAGGAGCGGGCGAGACGGTGGCCAGAACAACAAAAAAAAAAACACGCTTCCGCATACGCACGCGAAATGTGTTGTAGCAGACGACAACACGATTCGGCGTCCTACAAGTGACGTCACTCGTAGGTGGCGCCACGGTATGTCCTCGAGGCCCATATAACGTATTGCCACTGAAATTGTGGAAGGCACTTGGGCCCATAACTTTAAAGTGAAAACGAACGGCGCAAGTACGTAAACAAACTTCAAGCCTTCAAAAGAAAAAAACAGTACATGAATCGCAGCCTGTCTTGTGCTTCGAAACCAAGATCGCAGAGAAAAGTTATGGAACCATAGGATACAAATCTGAGCAGGTATGGGGGGGGGGGGGGGGGGGCTAGTGGAGCGTGAAGTCAAAAAAGACATCTCCGGGCGCAAGCACGCGTAGCTGCTTCGACAGTTCGTTGCAGAGATCGCGCGTACCTCACAACATGGCGGCGGTGCATATCAATCGACGCCGACCGTGGTTGCGTACAGAGCCTGCAGGCTGCTTTCCACATCCAACTGCATTTTTTGCAAGACGTATGAATACGTGTAGTTCCAAACCTGTTCATTTTTTCTTATTTCACATATTACGTATCAACAGCGTGAACGCTGAAACGCTGACACTCACCTCCTATGGGGCTGTCAGAGATATGTATTTATCCATGACAGAGGTGCTGGTTTCCATCTACTCACTGGGATCCCTTTCAAATTTTCCAGCCTTAAAAAACTCTGACTCGTCGGTTTTTGACCCTGGGTTGCCCATACGCATTTGTCGTTTGCAATGTATTGCGCACCATCCGCACCTTTGAGGAGTTTCATGGTAGGAGCTCGTCCTCTATGACGTGCTCAATGAGCTAGCCACTATCCAATGAAAGGTCGAAATGAGAAACGAAGAGGATAAAACTAGCTTCATTTCGCAGGAAGCGACGATTGGTATGGGGGGCTTTTTTCTCGCGCTTTACTTTTGTCCTTTGTCGATAATTGAGGCACTGGAAAAGCCGTTGATTACTTTAGGCATTCCGTTCAACTAATAGTTAAAAACCTCAATCATCTTCCCCAGCATTCATCAATATATATCGTCACCCCCATTGCATCTGGCGTCTTTTTCGGTGTTCGTGTTGTCCTAACACACACACAGGCACACGCATGTGTCTGTCTGTCTGTGTGTGTGCATGTGTTGTGCATTGTGTACGTAGAAACAAAGAAAACTTGTAACGACCGCGTAAAAAAGGATGAGTGAAAAGGTGAACAAGCATGGAAACGAGGCACAAATTTTCTACGCACCTGCTGGTGGGCTCGCACTTGTTAGTGTAAGTCGCAAACCAAAAGCACACTATCTGACAGTCTCCTTTCAACTAAATAACCGAGATACCGCTTTAATTACCCCCTCAGGCACCGATCCTTCGGCGCATCTAACATTTTTGAAAGCGGCGCAAGGAACATTTCACTTGTACGTTCCTTGCGACATTCTCAAAATAAATGGCTACCAACTTGCCCGACTCTCGATTTTTTTCAAATTCATCTCTCCTTATAAACAGAAAAAAATTATCTAGCTAAAACGAGAAGTTGACCACCCATACGCGGAGGAAGGCCCATGTTAGGTTTATCTACTCTGCCTGACTCGAGGCCGAGGTAGACAGGCAAATTTCATGCAAGTGACCTTCGGCCAAAGTCCTTAGCTGATTGTGATCTGACCACAGCGACCGCTTTCTGGCTAAGGTCATCGTGGCCCTTGGCGGCAACTTGCCAGAACGGCAAGAGGACATTTTTACGAGAATTTCCGGCCCACTTTCCTTTTCGGCGAACCTGGCGATTCGTGCAGTGTAAATGCGGGAGCGTGCGTTCTACCCGAGTTTTCTCTTTCAGCCTTTCCGCCCTGCCGGCCATGGCGCTCCCCCTTTCTCTCTCTCTCTCTTTCTGTCTCTCTCTCTCACTAGCCCTCGCTCTCTATCGGCCGAGAGACAGTCCCAGTTTGGTTTTATTGTCCATGCCGGCCGTGCCAACCCCGTTTAGTTGAAAAGAAACCTAGTCCCTTGGTACCAATTTTTCTCGTAACGTGTCTCTCACCTTCTGTCTTACTTTAGTTGCGTGTTTTTATTACATCCCTAATCTTGCCTCTCGAATATAATAGCGGCGAATTCTTCAGGATTGCCTGAGATGAAGGCGTAAAGAAGGCGTTTTTTTTTCTGGAGGGTGTTGGTCGTGCCAGATACCGTCTTCTGCGCTGTCTGTCTGTACATCGCCGGAGCATCGATTTCTTGCACGGAGGAGTTTTGTGGCGCGCACACCTTTCTGTGCGCGCTGACCACGGAAGGCGCTTCGCTTTACGACTTTGCATTCGCTACTCGCCTCCCTCGCCGCTCCCGCAGATAGATGTGTGCCGGAAACGAAATGCGCCGCAAGGGGATGGTTTTTCTTTACAAGTGGCTCCTCGCCTTCCTCAATCCAAGCCTCCTTTTGATCTTCTCTAGTTGCTGACCTTTCGGACGTCTTGTCCTACATTGGTTTTCCTCTTTCTCTGTTCGCTTTTATTCTTGTATCTGCACACTGGCGAACGCAGCCTCGTACTGAGGAGTGCCTCGCTTATTCCGTCGCTCCGCCGCATTTGTGGTTTTTTTTTCTGCAGACGGTTCGGTCAGTGTACAGCCGCGTTATATGCGAGCCGGGGGGCCGTTCCCTGTGCCTCGGAGTTTGTTTGGGACAAGCGTATACGCGAACTGTTTGCTCCAAATTTACGGTGGCCTACTTCTATTTGGGGGGCGTACCGATACGGTTTTATTTCTGGCGGAGGCGTGCAGATGGGATGGGGTGATGACGGGGAAATCCGTGAGAAGGCGGACGCCGTGCTTTTTTGAGTGTGCAAGGTCAGTTCATGTGAGCTGGCATAGGACTGTTCGATGCCCCAAAAGATCGAATTCAGGAGGAGGAATACAAGGAGGAGGAGCAGGAAGGAAAGTGAGTGGGAAATAAAGGAGGAGAAGAAGAAGAAGAAAAGCGAGGTTGAGGGGTTAGCCTGGTGCAGCTCTTGGTTTTTCTACCCGAAACAGTAAGAATGGTGTTCAGTGTTTAAAAGGCTGTCCAGGTGAAAAGGGGGAGATAGGGGCGAACTCTCGTCCCTGTTTGGGCAGAAGTACCGTGGAGATACACACCTGCTGCCACGCCCGGCTCCTGAGCGTGGAAATTCGTCTTTATGTCCCAGACATTATAAAAAAGGCCTAGTTGTCACCACTGGCCCTGAAATAATTGATTGATTGATTGTAGGGTTTAACGCGCCGACGCAGTGGAGGCGATGAGGCGCGCCGTAGTGGAGGGCTCCGGATTAATTTCGACCTGGGGATCTTTAACGTGCGCCGAATCCGTACACACGGGCGTTTTGCTTTTCGCCCATCAAAAGCGCCCGGGCCGCGGCCGGTAATCGAACCGCGACCTTGTGCTCAGCAGCGCAACGCCTTAGCCACTGAGCCACCGCGGCGGGTTGGCCCTGAAATAGCTTGCCGTGCTGTTACTGCTCGAGTGTCACAGTGACCGGAAACATACATGGACAGATGGTTCTGTAACGTCCTTGATTTTTTAAACCAGCATATATCGACTATAGTACGATATTTCCCTCCTTTACACGCTTCAAACATGCAGGTCAGGTAAACGACAGCGAGGGTAAAATCAGATTTGCTAAGATCCCGAAAGTAGCTTAACTTAGGTCATAAATTGCTGTGGCGTTCCTTTGCTCTTGAGTATCTTTCGTAGTACAACAAGGTCTTTTAAAAATTGTGGTTGCGCCTGTGAACCCCCTGGCCTCCCACAACCATGGCAGAGGGAATTGCGGCACGCGGATGTCGCATCCCCGCGCCCTTCCCCTGGGAAACATACTGACAGATGGTTCTGTAACGTCCTTGATTTTTTAAACCAGCATATATCGACTATAGTACGATATTTCCCTCCTTTACACGCTTCAAACATGCAGGTCAGGTAAACGACAGCGAGGGTAAAATCAGATTTGCCAAGATCCCGAAAGTAGCTTAACTTAGGTCATAAATTGCTGCGCCGTTCCTTTGCTCTTGAGTATCTTTCGTAGTACAACAAGGTCTTTTAAAAATTGTGGTTGCGCCTGTGAACTCCGTGGCCTCCCACAACCATGGCAGAGGGAATTGCGACACGCGGATGTCGCATCCCCGTGCCCTTCCCCTGGGAAATGTTCTGGTGTCAGACAACCACATTATGGAAACACTAGCGCGGACTTTACGCCCATACACTCGATGGTACTCTGATAACAGCGGGGCTGTTGCAGGTCGAACCTCTCCGTAAGTCCGCTGTTAGGCCGTCCGGAACGCAGGGGTAGGAGAAGGTTCACAGGCCCACCAATAGAGAGCGCAGTAATCTCGGCGCTGGTGGTCTCGCAGAAACCAGCTTGGACGTTCCCTGGTTTCCCTATAGGCGGCGTAAAAATCGCCGCCCCACGTGACCAACCTACAGCGCAAATTTCGACCATCAAATCCACCAGACGGCGCAAGCGAAAGGTTACTTTTGGTATAGAATACAAAACATTCATTCCGTGACTCAAAGAGCCCACACAGTTCGCTTACAATGTGTTATTTAAAAATATTATTAACAAGGTCCACATCAAACATCCGTTGAGCAAAAATGTACGCAACTTTTTACGAACAGCCGACTGGTGCACCACCTCGTTTCTGAATTCGCAACCACAAAGCCGCCAACTCAAATTGAAACCGCTGCAACGGCCCACCGTTTCTATGTGCGCCGAGCACTGGTTTCGTGACTGTTATTGCTGTTATGTGCTTTTGCGTCCATCAGTTGTTGAGGACTGGCAAAACACGGGAATTGAGTGCTTGTTGAGTGACAAATGTGGGAAATTCTGCATCGGAAGACAGCTGTCGAGGCCAGAATAATTAACTCTTCCAACAGAAGGTGAGTGTTATGCACTCCGCTAGAAAGACTGTGCAAACGAAACCGTTGTCGCCGTCAATACCTCATTCGTGCCCTTCGTTCGAAATCTTTACGCAAGTGAACGAGTTGTTATGGCAAAAAAAAATGTTGTCATGAAAGCGACGTCCAATTGCAGCGATCGAAATGAAATGATGTCCTGGCTTCTGTAAACTTGCGGATGTCAATAAACGATTTGTTCTCACTTGCTGCTCACTGTGGTCTGTGCCAGTCGAGGCCATCTGGTCACCTGGCGTAACATCACTTCACTAGCGCGGCGCAAGTAAACACGCGACCAGCGTGCCAGCCAGGAACCAGCAGGAGCAGCCACGGCCGGACTCGACGCTCCTTTCGCGTGCGGGAGGAGGAGAGTCGAGTCCGGCCGTGGAGCAGCGAGCCGGCGGACGCCGTGCGAGGGCAGCCATGTTATTAAGCAGCTCAAGCGGCCTGTGCAAAAAGCATCCGCCATGTTTACAAAGCCGTGTTTACAGCGCCATCAAGCGGGCGTACTGGGTAGTTCACGACGCCGCCACTACGCTTTTTCTGGCACTACAGGCAAAGCTAGACCTTCGCTTCATCTAAATCCTCCCTGTTCTGTGCAGAAACCGGTTTCCAGCCCCACCGATAGAGGATGCAGCCGTCTCTCAGATGTGGGTTTCACCGATAGAGGGCGCAGCGTTCTCGCAGGGGCGGGTTCCTGTCCCTCCCGCTATGGCAAGGAGAGCAAAGGGGGCCTTCCGTCTCTAACGCTCCGCTGCAGATTCTTTTGCGTGAACAAGCCCACTTGGCGCGGAGACCGTTTTGCTGTTGTCGGGCGAGCGTCCGTTGCTACAAGAGAACCAGACAACCGCTGTTTCAGCAGATTTCAGACTAGGTAGAACCCGGTTTAATTTTTTAAACCCAGAGAAGAACTACGATAAAGATTGGGATGACTTCAGGTCGAGGCATCGCTTCTATTTCTTGTTTCTTATTGCCCAGATCACAACTTCGCGTTAGTATGCTAAGGATGAATGAAACAGCGCGACGGGCGGGACGAAATAAACAGGGGTCAAACTGTTGTGCTGACTAAAAACCTTTTTTTATTGCGTCAGGGGAAGGGATTTGTACAAGCGAGGCAACCTTCTCAACAGGAGAGAAGAAAAGAGACAGCGGCATAATGTTAAAGTAATGTTAAGTAGCTGCGGCGTAAAGCTGGAGCACTGAACCAATAAAACATATGATTGTTAGTCCACACAATTGTTTGTCTCTTTTTTCTTCTGTCCCGTCTGCCGCGTTGTTTTCGTCCATTTGATCAAGTACCAACCAGCCCAAGTTTTAACACATTTGAGGTCAGTATTTATTGTGCGTGAGGCGATTAACTTGGGGAAGGATTTGACAACCGAGCTTGATTGGGCCGAATTTGTAGCAGGGCTGTACATCTGCCTTGCCGCAGAAGTGAACGTCCAGTCGGTATCTAAATCTGCAGTTTCAATTCCTCACTCAATCCTCCAGTTCTTCCAGGACGCGTCTTCGAACGTAAACTCCAGTGGCAACGTCACGTGATGCGCCATGCACGGATGAAACTTCCGTCGAAATTGCGCTCGTGTAGATCCATTGTGTCCTCGTGGCGAAGTATGGTTGGCTGACTCTGCGATGAAGCTTGTTAACAGGACGATAGCGAGTTTTAGCAGACCGTTTTTGACGGTTCGCTATGCTCCCGTACGTAGCGAGCGGGAACGCCATTGCGCATGCGTGGTGCGCTTGGCGGCGAACGGCATTGTCTCCGGTTTCGCTGAGCGAGCCGCCGGTACCGGAGCGGAACGTCGGAAACGGTCAGCTAAACCTCAAGGCAGCACGGTGCCAGGAGGTGCGATGCGCGGCACTACGGTAGAAGCAACTGGTGAAGACGCCGTGCGAATCCACCATAGGGCAGGCCACGCACAGCGTAAAATCCCAGAAGTAAGACTTTAAACGTGGTCACTTTCAAATGCTTAAGTGCTTCCCTTGAGCCCTCACAGAGTAGAATACGGCGCCCTCGACTAGCGCTCTAACAAATAAAAAAAGGGGGGAAGCTGTGTGGTTCGGAAGTATGTGAGTTATAGTCGTGTTAGGGAGAGAGAAAGGGAAAGAAATTACCTGGTGCTGCAGACTAACATATTGGCCCGAGGCATGTGTAACGTGCCATGGTACTGATGTTCGGTTCACGCTTGTCGGTTTATCTTATTTATTGTTGTAATGTATTTGCGTTCCAGGATTGTCTATATGGACAAAAACTACCAAAGTTGCCGTTTAAGAAAGGCAGAGCGCAGTAACTGCGCTATCCCATCTTCCTTTGTTTGTGATGCCTGTGCCGAGCGTACCCTATTTAGATTTCACCCTGCGGATTTTTCCTACCATCCTACAAGGCCGTGTGGAGTGCTGGTGATATTAGCTGAACCCCGTGAGATCTCTAGCTGCTCTTGGTGTTTGTCAATGGGGCGAGTATATTCCCCATCACAATTACTGCTGCAATGTGTGCCGCGTGCCTGCGTTGTATTTTATCTTGACAACGTAACCATGGCAGTGGCCACGACATATAAGGACTAGGCGATTTGCATCCACTCGCGCGCAGCTGTCTGTCGACAGAGGCCATAAGCCGCCCGGCAAATACGCGTCCGCTTGCTCTTTCGTTATATGCGGACTGTTCACCGATGACAACGCTGGCAGCGAGACATCCTTGCCGTGCGGCTCTCTGTCTCTCCAATAAGTGCCCATGGGTCGTCACGCGTGGAATCGGGTCTGCCCGTGTCGCGGGGGGGTGGCGGGGATTTCCCCTGCAAAAAGGGGTCGATGGCGCACCGAGAAGCGTTCGGTTTTATTTTTCGACCTCTTTTCCCGAGCAGGAAGAAGAGTGCTCTCCTTGAGCCGCCATCCTATGCATTTGCATAGTTGAGCCAAGACATTGTGCCGCATGTGGTGAACGCTCTCTTGGGGCCCATTTCTTTTCCATCTAGCTCTCGTCCGCACTCGAACCTTCCTGTTGCGAATCGATATCGCTACTCGCGGCCCATCAGTGGGGACGCCTTAGCCCCTCCACCACCATGAGCAAAGGACCCACATTGAGACGTATACAGCCGCGGCCCTCGAAGGTGCTGAGAGTGTGTAGCCCCGGCGTTGCTCGGCTGGGCAACTTCTCTATATGGAATGGGCGGACTGCGTGCCTTTCGGCGTCCACGCAGGGAATCGCAATCACGAACTTCATTGAGAGTCGTCGAGCGTTCACCAGGGGGGGAGGAGAGAATTGGAGATATCGGTCAGAGAAAGTGGCGTAGCAGTCGCGCTGCATCGATTTAGGCTGTCTCGTTTCCGCGGCTGCGCTGTTGGAGGCATTCATCCCCAACTTTTCTCCGCTTTTCGCTTTCCTTACATTGGCTCTCCTCCTCGTGGCGGTAGGCAAGGCGCAGGCTAAACAATTTGGAGACCCAAGGCTGAGTCGGATTAATCAGGTCACGGTACGACAGGCTTCTGGGTCCTGTCGAATAACATGGCTTCCAGCTGGAGAGCGAATGCCGGTAGAAAGGATAACAGGGAGTACTTATAAATGCACGTATCGACGGAAATGCTAACGAGCGTGACAAGGGTGGTTCTGTAAAGCGGCAGAAATGACCTTTTAAGAGCTCTGTCTTTAGAACAGGGCCTCCGTCACTCGGTGCCATTATTTTTAGCGCATCCTAAATGGGATTTAGTTTAACTGAAACGTGGAGGTTTCGTCGACAAATTTCTACGGAGTGTTTCCCTAGCAGCAGCCACGCTCCACCAGGCGAGCCGGGAGTTTAAGGCACAATCTGCGCCGCCACAGTTTAAGGCAGCCGAGGTGCAGGTTTCTTTCCCAACTCTGCATGAATAGCGAGTCAACGTTACGGTACAACTTGTAAGATTCCCAGGACCACTATTCCGGGACTCGTAACTAGGTGGGAATCATCCGACTACCAATGCGCATTCTCCTTCCCTTTGATTACAGTAAACTACATAATGTAAGAAAAATACGAAAACACACACGTAGTAGCCTACAACACCTGTAGGCAACACGTAAAATTGAAGCTTTTTGTTTCCAATGCATGCCTATTTGTCACTTTTTCTATAATGCAAAAGGCTGAAGCTACCCCCGTCACCAGAGTACAGCTTCCAAAGTCGAGGCATCATCGCTGCTTCCCAGATTTCTAATACGATAGTCTTACTTGTGCTAAATAAACGCAAAGATTTCGCTCTGTCGGTCTTTCCCCAGCCTGTCACTGGATTGAGCTGCCTGTCGAAACGGTATAACATATCTTGATGAAGAAGTATTATATAGGCAGGATTGCTCCGGTCTACTTCAACTGTTGGGGTAGATCATATATTTCCACATTCTTCACATTATTCAGCGCCACAAAAACCCTGATTGATTGGTTGTGGGGTTTAACGCACCGACGCAACGCAGGCGATAAGGCGCGCCGTAGTGGAGAGCTCCGGATTAATTTTGACCACCTGGGGATCTTTAACGTGCGCCGAAATCTCGTACACAAGGGCATTTTTGTTTTTCGCCTCCATCAGAAAAGCGGCCGGCGCAACCGGGAATTGAATTAGCGATCTGCCATGGAAACTTCAAGAATGCTTCACACAAAGTGTAAGCACACAACCTAGAGAACCAGTGTTTGTATAATAAAGAATGTACAATTCATTTATTTTAACGATCGCCAAAGACGAAATCAGATCCACTTTCTTAAGAGAAAGTTGATTGAAACTCGAAACTTTCTCGCATGCACCATGAGTCCACGTAGAACTCCAAAATACAAACTGCTTCGGCTGTATCGAAATGGCGCCAACGGATAGACGTCGGCTTCCTAACGTGATGGACTCAGGCTCGATTCCAACCACGGGAAGCGTCTGCCATTTCTTGAAGCGCTTTATGTGCCTTTGCCATCATCATTGTTTTGTGCAAACCATTGGGTACAGCTGGCTTTCCTGCAGCGTTTTGCTCGGACAACGACGCCATGAGTAACCCATAGAAAACGTCGCTTAAAAAAGACGGCTTCAAAATGGTGCCGGTGCGAAGCGAGAGAGTACCCAGCACTAAAACCAAAGATACCGGCTCATATTCGAAGCCCCCCTCCCCCCCCCCCCCCCCCAAAAAAAAAAAAAAAAAAAGATACGAAAAACGAGCACCGTCCGAACATGGCACGCAGGGGGTGTGAATGAATTGAACAAAAAAAAATTGAATTGAACAAACATCGATTGCTTGATTTGATTAATTCATTATGCGGTTTAACGCGTCGACGCTACACAGGCGATGAGGAGCGCCTTAGGTGAGGGCTCCGGATTAATTTTTACCGCCTGGGGATCATTACAAGCGCCAAAATATCGATCACACTGGCGTTTTCGCATTTCGACTCCACCAAGAAAGCGGCCGCCACGCTCCCGAATCGGCCCCGCGTTCGTGGGCCCTACAGCACCGTCCTTTGGGCAGTGCTATATTAGTCTTAAATGTTCGAATATCGTCGGATGGCACTCTCGCCATGCCTGCAGCGCTGGGCTAGTGTGCTATCGCACCACACTCTAGAGACAGCCTTGCCTAATTTACACACACCTGAAATACTAGCAACATAGTTTATGGCCACTTTCTATCAACAGCATTTTTTCAAAACTCGTCTGGGGACACACCCGAATAACAGTGTCATCACACAAACAATTTCGTCACTCATACTAAGGTTCTTGCAAACATTTACACGCTTCCCGTAGTCATCACTTACGAACAAGCCCTCCATATTTTCCGCGCTCAATTTACACTTCAAATACTACAGGATCTGTTTGAGAGCAGACAGATTGAGAGCAGAGAGCTCTTTCTGCAGTCGACCTGAGTAGTTGGATGATAAATATCATTTTAATGATGATGATGACGTTTCAACGTGCCATCATAGCCTTATGTGAGTACATGACTTTAGTTTGTTCATTAGGATGTCACTGCAAGCAAAAATGGGTGACATTAAGAGTGGTCAATGGAAAATGGCAATTGTGGCGTTTGTGTTTTACGGAGTTTGGCAAAGCGTTTTATACCACTTTCGAAATTCCGTTTCCATTCCGTATATTCGCCCAATCGCTTTAGACGCGTGTGTGCTCGGAAATAGGATATAAGTGATGCGCGATCCGAAACGTCGTTCTCTAAGCTGAGTCGCGTACGGCGGCTATGGGATAAGTTTCTCGAAATGCCCTAAAGACTTTTGGTATATTACATATTCGTTTGTTCTTCCTTTCACAAGCGATATGAGACTTAGTAGTGCGAAAGGAGACCAGAAATCTAAAGCAATGAAACTTGGAAACTAAAGCCACTGCCCGAGCCGACGACCCGGCGATCACCACGAGGCACGCGCTCACGAGCGCCCGGCATTGCCTGCAACGGCGAATTTACGGTCAGTAACCACAGCTCCGCAATTAAAAATTCACCCTAGCCCTAACTGTAACCGAACACGTTTTTTCGGTTCGACGCACTGGTAAGACTACCTTTGAATAATTAGGAGCAATTAAGGCAAAATTTAATAAATGGAACTATGCAAGCCAATTAGGAGTAGTAAAACTACCATTCATCTAACTGAACATTCGTCACGCTAATTACAATTACATAAACAAGAAACCTGACCATTAATAAAGCCTAAGTGATATATTTGACTAATCCCAATACTCAGAGCACATTGCATCATCCTCGACCCGTTAGGTTGGTGTGCACGTGATTAAACCAATATTGACTTTTCAGAATGGTAAATCTCTAAACGAGCAGGCTCGAGTGTGACTCATTGCCTGGTGGATCATTTGTTGCACGCGCCACAAATGCGCCCAACATCCTTACGCACTATCGGAGGGTTCGTTACACTAGTCTCCTCCGTAATTTTTTTTTTCATTCGCTGAAAAATATAGCCCTCGATTTTGTACGTGCACGTGTATCAGGACATCGCATTGGAGGCAAAAGGCTTCATTGCATGGAGAAGCAAAGTACCACCTAAAAATATGGCCGCATGTGTGGCTGCTTCACCGCAGGTAACGTGGGAGAGACGTTGCGTTTCTACCGCTTCCCCGGAACACCCCTGTTCCTTAATTCGGTTCTCCCTCTCTTCTGCACTTCGCACCCTGCCAGAGAATTCAGAGTTACTTACAACTTGCGGCGCTACTGCTGCTGTTCAAATATACGGCTCAAATATATACAGTGCGTTGTGAGGACACTGCAACGTCCGCTGTGACACAGGCTGGATGTCCGAGGATTGAATTTCATGGCGCTCACAAGACATCCACTATTTCCAACCCGACAACCGTGGATCATCGCTGGGGAGACAAGCAGGCAGGCAAGCAGGCATACGGACGGACGGACAGGTGGACAGATATAGAGACAGACAGGCAGACATACAGACGGACGGACTTACGGACGGACGGACGGACGTTGTTTTCCCAGTCTATCAAAAGAGCCTCGTGCTCAGCAAAAGAAGAAACGGAGCTTCATATCTGGCACTCTGGTGTCATAATTAGACTATTGCTGACGTTGCACTTTGTTACTTCCCAAAATAAGAACCATAATCCGAAGTTGCAGTCAAATAACTAGCAGGCGTTCCTTCCACAAGCCTCGTCATTCTCAATGTTGGATACATACATGTTCTCTATGATGCGCTAATGGAGAAAATTTGTGGAACGTCGCATGTATCTTCCAAGGTACAGTGGAGGCTTGCACTGCCATCAGATACTTCTCGCCTTCCTCCTCGCCCCTAGGCCTATCGATTTATTTATTCAGTTAGTCGATGTTAATGATCACGCGCTTCGGATTGTCCAAGCCCCTGAGTGGTGCCTAGAAATCACACGGCCTAACTCCATGTTGCCTCCTCTCCAGGAGGGACGGCATGACGTCGCCATCTGCGCAAGGCGGCTCCACAAGGCAACCAAGAATGCGTGGTACTTAACTTTCTAGACGGCGGGTGGACCTGTTCCTGTCGTTACTACATCTTGGAA
Source organism: Haemaphysalis longicornis (assembly GCA_013339765.2). Classification (NCBI taxonomy): domain Eukaryota; kingdom Metazoa; phylum Arthropoda; class Arachnida; order Ixodida; family Ixodidae; genus Haemaphysalis; species Haemaphysalis longicornis. The sequence continues at coordinate 90,500,386 of CM023450.1, forward strand.
TTCCTTGCCGCGTCTGCCATTTGCGGTTGTCTGCCGGAATTGGGAATCTGGCCATCACAGGACCCGATCTGTCTCGGAATGGGGGCCACCCATCGGCAGGCGCTGCAGCTGAAGTATGAAACAGCCTTTGACCAAAAATAGCTACATAGAAACTTGACTTGATTGCCGGCGCTCTTTTATCATTGACCACTTAGTTTAGTGTAATATTTTCTGCTACCGTACTTGCTCTCACTGAAGTACGCCCCGATGAGCTTTAAAGAAATAAAAACACAAACAAATGGAACCTATCTCCCCGAGGGTTTCTCAGTGAATGGGAAGCACATGTCTTTTTATTAAAATAACGACACTCACCATGAGGAATGCTTGAGTTGGTTCGAAACAGAAATGGTATTATATTTAAACTTGCGGGAGTTTGTATCACAGGGCCTAAAATTGCGTCCAGGCATACTCGCAGAAAGCGATTGAGAAATCTTGAGCAAGTACAAAACAGGACACCTGGGACAATCTCATCTAAGCGATCGAAGCCGCTGAGTGGTGGGGCGTGGTAACTGTTGGTGGTGATGGCATAGGCTACGCCAGTTGGATGGCAGCTGCACGGCTCAAGGAGAACGGCACATGGATTTTTTTTTTTTTCATTAAAGCTCTTCTACGCTGGTTTCTAGGGGGCGCGATGCGTGCGCAGACCGAGTGTGTAGAACTAAAAACCTCATAGCGCCGATACAGCAAAAGATAGCTCTGGTGCGTTGTCGGCGCTCACCTTATGTAATTACTGCACACCCTCGCCACACACCTGTTGTGCGTCGTCGCGCGAGCGCTTCGCAGCTGCTACTCACCCCCTCTAGACTCACCTCGAGTGCGTCGGAAGAACGCGCTTCACAGCTGCACCCCTCTCTTTTCGCTTACCGCCGGCGTGTCATTCGTAGATGGCGCTACGGCCATCAGCACTGAAGTACACTCCATTACATTCCACTAAAATGAAAAACAAATTTCACTTATGCCACTAAAAAATAATTTTAATAAAGGTTAGGGTAAATCATGATATAGTACCAGTTCAGAAGACTAACGCACACTTAAAACGCAGAAGAAACGCATAATGCGGAGACTTAAGATACTAGTCATAGTATGTCTGACACCCGCTACAAGAAAAAACGTATAGCACCGTAAAAAATTCGTCATGTCAGTAATGCATTACTGCCTTCAGACACTTCAATATCTAGCCATATAGCAGGTTAAATTTAAATAACACCTACAGAATAAAATCACAAAAATGTTTAGGAGAGAAGCGCAATAGCTGTACAGGGGGAACCGATCAAGACACACCGGGCGAAAATAATATCTGACCCTTAGGTGTAGTCTCCACTGTCGATCATGTGCCGGTTTCTGACTCCGTGTTACCTGTAGTTAAAAAAATAGCCTTGGGAACGGGAGAAGCGAGGGAAGGCGGAGCCTTTTTAGCTCCATCAATCACGGCTAATTCTGACCTCCAGACGACATCGGCGTCACATTGGCACGGCCTTGTAACCGGTTCGATCTGCGTGGCGCCAGGCAACGATCCACTGCCCGTTAGCTGAACTCTGCAGAAGTGCAGGCCCGCCGGGGCCGTTCATCACAATCCATCAAGTCGGCGCTTGGAAGGCGCCGCTGCCCGGCGCTGTGGAACTCGCACACTGGCCGGCCTGCGCTCCCGCAGCGGGAGCCCGAGGCTGAGACAGATCGACACCACTCACAATGATGCTGTTCGTGAACGGGGCCGGAATTGACGAATGCTTGCTTTTTTGGTCTGCTTCAATCGAACAACGTCGCCGAAGAACGGAGAAATGGCTACTGGGGCGAGGGATTCAAAAGGAAAGGAGATGCTTGGAGAAAGCAAGCACAGCTATGTTATCGAAGCAGCTGTCGACACACTGACGCTCCAACATCTTTGGCGTCATCAACATTTGGTTTTAGCAAACAAAAATTCAATTTCTAACTTTGCTACCACTGGAATAATATGTTAGGTTCATCCCGACGCAACGAATCCGTCCCCGTGCACCCCCCTTTCTTTTGGCATCGTTTGTTTTAAAGTAAACGCTTACTAATCTCGCTGAGCGGTTTCGCAGTCGCGGTAAATTTGAGCCTCATTTGACCGCAGCTGCGCCCTATCTTTGGCAACACATGGCGTGACTCGCCGGGGTAAGCTCCACCAGAGTCCTTCAATGCTTTAGGACGCTTTAGGACTCTGGCTCCACCAACGGCCGCGTTCGTTAGTCGCGGCGGCCACCGCTGCCGAAGGCTTGGCGTATGCACTCTCCGCAGCTAGTTCGCTCCTGACCACGTGACTTACCGCGTCCACGTGAGCTTGGCAATGGATCGAGGCCGGGGCGTCTTCTCGGATCGCTGCGCAGAAGCTGGAGGCTTTCAGCCACCGTCGACAAGCGGTGCCTGACCACCACGCGGATATCACCCGGAAAAGCCGTTCGGCTCGGAAAACACCGGAAGCAGAACTACAACTGTGGACAAAGGTAGGCTTTGAACGAATAGTATAATAATTACAGCTAAATGATAGATAAGCAAGTGAAACCAGGATTTAACCAGGCTAAGCCGAGCTTTCGCTTTGAATATCCAGGGTTAGCTGAGCTAATCTTCCGCAATTTGATTTGGTTGTACGGAGTCCTATCATGTTTATTTCAGTTGGATGTCAGGCTTTCTCATCAGTGCTTCTACACTGAAATTCAAATTTGCCGCGGTTGACCGCAGTTAAATCACGTTTGACGAGGGATAGCTCGGTTCTCGTGCCGACAGCGCACCGTGAAAGCGCACACAATCGCACAGCAAGACAAAACGCAGACGCTGCTGGGCGCAGTCTCCCATCTAGTTGGGAACGCGGAGTAAACTTGTTTGTCGCAGCTAGCGCCTCCCAGTTCTTCTCGTATCATATCTGGTGGGAACCGCCCTTACTCTTCCCCATATACGCCTCTGCATACCCCTTTCCTTGAAACAAACCACCAATCAGACGCTTTCACAACGCAACAACGCAAGGTGCTGGCTTCACCTGTTTGATCTTGAAGGTCAGCTTTCACTGATTGGCGTTTACGGGGATTGTACTACTGGGGGGATGTCAAGCAGGTTTTTCAGAAAATGCGGTTATCCGATTATACGATTCACGGAATATTCCAATTTGCAAGCCGGATAAGCGGATAACCGGAGTGATCAACTGGTGGCGTGCCTTGTTAAGCGGTTATTGTACCTGGATATTCGGATTGCGGCTATTTATTTTACATACCAACGCGTGCCCCAGCGAACCCATCAGGTTTTATTGTCATTGATTTCATGGTGCCGAGATTTCGCCACTGCTTTCTTGAAGCCGATGTCTTTCCCGCGGCTGCTATAGTGCAAAATTTTGCTAACGCTTGCTTTATTGTGAACGCTTAGGTTAACAGTTTGAAGTCGGTGGGAGCAAGCAGTCGTTAAAAAAATTGTACCTTAGTAGTAACACTTTATCACAAAGCATTAAAACAAGCACTTTTGTGGCCGTATTTGGAGTCCCTCTTCCTCTCCATTTGCTCCCTAAACTCCGCTGCGGGAAGAATTCCGCAATGCTTATGCACGGGGAAATCGATTTCAATGACCTCCTCCACTGGAGAATCGAGTCGAGAAGTGATTCCGAATACCAGGGTAAGACTCAAAAAAAGTGCAGAAAGGCGAAATTGTTTTAATATTGCTAAGGTCGTCGCCACATTTAGGGCTGTGTAATAAGCAGCGTATTTTACAGAGTACGAATTATGCTTCTCACATTGTGTCATCCTGCGTATGGTCGAACCGGATGATTAAGTAGTGTACGTGTTAGCGTTTACGAAAAGTATCTTATAACATTCAAATATTCGGTTACGCGGCCATTGAAATCGGTTATACCGAATATTCGCTGTTTAAAATTCGGATATCCTGAAAACCAACTTTCAAAGCCTGCGGTTCTACCGGATTACCGGATTAGCCAGCACTAGCTTGCACCTGGAATACTATGGCGTTCACCCTTAAAAAGGGGAATTTAAACAGGGCTGTCAAAAAGAAATACTTTTTTCTGTTTCTGTAAAGGCAGAACGTCAGATTTTCATGCCTGACACTGGGTATTTCCCCCTTCTATTGAACATCGGTCTATGTGCGAACAGTTCATCTTTGGAGACTGCTTGTGGCAGCTAGTAAATAGGCAAAAAACATTGATTGATTGATTGATTGATTGATTGATTGATTGATTGATTGATTGATTGATTGATTGATTGATTGATTGATTGATTGATTGATTGATTGATTGATTGATAACGAGACACCCTTTAGTATGTAAAGACATCGCCGCTGTGCAAGCAAAGCGTAAATCGCTCCATTCAGGTATGTTTCCCCCTTTTCCGTAGCTACAAAACGGACATTTAGGCTCTCATCTCAGGAGCAAACCGTTATCGATCTGGCATATCTTGGTATTCGTCGCTTACTGTGCACATGCTCGGTGACATTTAAATCAAAGGGAGAAGGAGGGAAGGATGACTGCCACGAAAAGGCCATAAAACGAAGAAATCCCACAGGCGGAGGGTGGGCCATAAAGGGACCCACCTAGCGGCAAGACAGTGACCAAGTTGCTCTAGTCACATGAAAACAGATTCGGGTGTAACAACACTCGTCAACGACTATATGACACGCCCGAAACATCCTAACTCATTTTTCGCTCCAGCGGTCGAAATTATTTGTTTTTTAAAGTCTCTATAAAGAAGCCCTTTGTTTATCGCGTGCTCAGGCAATGGACGCTCTCCTATCTTGCTCGTAAAGACGAATCGTCAACGAATGGAGGGAAGAGAAAGAATATACGCGTTTCGTCCTTTTCGGGTTTTAGTCTGCCAATAGGTTCAGCTGAGAGGCTGGTCTCTTTCGTGCGCCGACAAAAGAGCTTATAAGAGCTTGTGCAAACAGAAATTCCGGGGACCTGCCTATCCTAAGGGCTATTTGCCCACTCCCCCAATTTTTTTTTTTTTCGTACTGAGAAGAGATGAAAATGAGTTTGTTTAGAGAAGCTGTTCAGAAATAAAGGCAGTCTGTTCTGAATGCAAAAAGTAAACAAAAGAAGAAAAGAAGAAGGAGAAAACAACTTCGCCGCTTTACTTTGGATGTGAGCCTGCTTTTTTAGCTCTACAAGTGACCCAAATGGCGGAAACCTCGCCTATTTCCGAATCAGTGCAAAATGATCGAAGCCTCGTTTCAACAGGCTCGTGACCACGGCGTTAAATTTTCCAAAGTAAAGGATCTATACCTAAATCGCACCAAATCTTACTTTGCCATGACGGTAACTTTCAACCTGTTCTTCAACGTGTTGTTCTTATAATCATCATAATTAACCGTTATTAATCGCAATCAGCGCAATTTTATTCACTCTTTATTTCTCTGCCAAACTGCGGAATGTTTCTAAAAACGTTTCCGAAAACCTGCAAGTTTTTTCCTTTCTGACTGAATTCCTTTTCTCGCCATGATTACAATCACGTAAAACCAAATGTCAATTCTGGCTCCTAGGCATGTCAAATTATCGTCTTGGATGGGGCTTGGATAGTTGAACAGTCCCCACCCTTGTCTCAATTGCAGCCATGACTTGAAGTTATTCACTCAAGCAGCTTCAAAGTACCATTCCTTCCCCCGGTAACAGAGGGCTGTTTGGCGTTTTATTTTATTCGTATAAGGGGGGCCAATTTTCTAGATAATGATTCTGTGATCGCTCTGTTGCTTCTGGTGAGCTAATGTTTCCGGGTCCCTGTATAAGTTGTTCAAACTCCGTGCTTTATCATATAAGGGAGCATCACCTAAACAGCAAAAAATATTAATAACAATAAAAGCACAAGAGGCCTGACGTGATCCTCCCAGCCTAACCGACTTTCTCTGTTAAGCAACACACACATATTTCCGCCAACTGCACCAAAGGAGAACTCGCGGGGCATCCGACTGAAATTTGTCGTGCTCGCCAAATCGACGCCACATCGCCTCTGGCCCTGACAAAATTCGTTCTCGGAGCCCATCACACCAGGCGACAGCGCGTTAGAATCGGTGCGCCGCTGCTACTCGACCCGACGACCACCGTTCAAGAAGGTTCAGGCATTTTCCCGCCTAGTACTCTTGCCTTTCGGCAGTCGCGCTTTTTTTTTTTTGCGTATACTCGACGAAATACGCCCCTAAGGCGTAAAAAGAACAGTGGTGGCGAGTGCACTGTCTCTACTGTAAAAGCGGCATGGAGCAGTCAGTTCGCGTCAACTTGTATCGAAGCTGATATAGAAGCCTCTTTTGGCTTCGCCTTTTAAAGCATCCCTTTGCTTCGTTCAATTTTTGCTTGGTTCCCCTAATATAAAAATCGTTTTGTGTTGCAAAGGGCCACAGAAGGCCAGGAATTCCACAATTTTGAGGGTAATGCTGTTGTGGAACTCTCAAGACGAATTATTTCTTCACAAACGAGCAATGTTAAAGGGAGATAAATGAGAATATAGGACAATGCGCGGCCGATTCGTTACAAGTTCGCAAGCACGGATTCGTTTTTGGAGGTTTTGGAGACACCTTCTTCGCTTTAAAACCCATTTTTTAACGCCCCCAACACTACTGCTCCGCCCCAAGTGACGTCATCCTTTTTCACATGGCAGACTTGTGCTCCGAGGCTCCTTGACCGGACGCGCGCCGGCGCTCGGCGGCTATCGTGATCCCACCACTGCGCAGGCATGCCGCGCAGCCCTGGCGGCTTTGCCTTGCTTGCCCGTAGCGACGAGCGGGTCTAATGGGTTCGAGCCTCCTGGTGCATACGCAGTGAAAGGTACCAAAGCCAAGTGTTTGTTTTATCTTAATGTGTTCATTGGATTCCCCTTAAACCCGTGTAGCAACTACAGCAAATGCACGCGGAATTCGAATAGCACTTTCTGAACGGATTTCAAATGCTAAACTGAGTTGCCAAGAGATAGGTCTCAGCATATGGACAAATTCGCCAAAGGGTGTGGCCTTAGATGCTCCCCAGCTAATACAGAACTGGTGATCATCCGGCCAAGGGCGCCTAAGAAACAAATAGAGGACATAAAAGTCACCCTAGAGGGCGAAGACATCCTCCCACACCCCAGCACAAACAATCTCGGATTAGTTATTCAGGCCGACAACAGGGCATCTATACCCGTGGCAAAACTAAAGCACACGTCGGAACAAATCCTTCATATGCTCCGACGGGTGGCATCAAGAACCCGACGCCTCAAGGAGAGGGACACACTTAGGCTCGTCCAAGCCTTTGTGGTAACCAGAATAACATATGTAGAACCTTACCTCCTCCTGAACAAAGCGGACACACAGGTGCTGGACGTCATCATCCGCAAAGCCGTCAAGCAAGCTATTGGAGTTCCTATGAGCGCGTCTACATGCAAACTCTTGGAAATGGGCTTGCATAACTCGGTCGACGAGATCATTGAGGCCCATCTCGCCAATCAGAAACAAAGGCTGAGCCAAACAAAACGAGCAGACGCATCTTGCAGAAAATTGGCTGGAAGGCGACGCTATCTGAGGACAGAGAGCAGCTGCCAGATGAATGGCTGGAAGCAATCAAATCCAAGCCCTTCCCCAAGAACATGAACCCAGCGTACCATGGCGGCAGGCGGGAGGCAAGAGCTCGTGCTCTCAACAGGCTTCTGGCAAAAGAAGAAGGGGCTATCTTCACGTTGGTGGAATACAGAAGCGCTCAAAAAAACAAGGACGAAGGAAGAAGTAGACAGCACGGCGCTTACTCGCAACTACTCGTTTATTGAAAAATATACAAATATATACCATCCAGAGTGCACGTGGTCGGATTCCCTCCCCCATTATACACACCATTACAAGACTTAACAGCGGTCGAGGCACATGCGGCAGAAAAAAATATAAGATACAACACACGCCAAACTTATAGTACGCAAACCCTTCTGCTATCTTCACGGACGCCTCCATGAATGACGGTACGAACCGGTCAACAGCAACGGTGACAACCACGAAAGAGCTGCTGTACGTGTGCATCCGCTGTAGTTCAGAGCATTAAAGAGGCAGAGGAGCTGGCGATTGCTCTGGCCCTTACTCTTCCGGTCAAGACCAAGGTGGTCACGGATTCCCAGCAAGCCTACAGAAGCTTCCAGTGCGGCTGGGTGTCCCGGTTGGCCCTCCGAGTGCTCAAGGAGAAAAAACCTCCGAAGGAAACCGTAGAATTAGTGTGGGTACCGGCCCATTCTGCGGTGGAGGGTAACGAGTTTGCCCACCAGCAGGCCCGAGCACTGACTTACCGGGCCACGTCCGCAGCAGAGGCAAAAAATCAACCATTGCTTACCTACAGGGAAATAACCACTTATTACAGGCACGACAGGAGGACGCTACCAGCACCACACGCAGCACTCACGAAGGAACAGCAAACTATATACCGGCAAATCCAGACAGAGTCCTTTCCACACCCCCGTCTACTCAACCGTATGTTCCCAAACCAATTCGAAGAAACTTGCCCAATCTGTAAAAAACTAGGCACTCTCCAGCACATGATAGGAGAGTGTAGGTTTAGCCCGAAGCACCCGCCCCCCTTACCCGAGTCTCGCCCCACCAACCCCACTCTACCCTTTAACGGGACATGGAGGATCTTGCTGACCAGGCCCGCCCTGGAGGCTACTACTGGTCACCAGGGGCCAGGCGGCGAGAGCAGCATATGGATTCCCGTGAACAGGGAACCACCTCCGTCCAGTGTGGAGTTCGCAACGAACTACTCTATCTGCACTATACCCTTGACGACTGCTGTTTGGTGATTGAAGAAAGAAATGCCTGAAGATCCCACATACGAGGGTCGACACGCGAGAAAGAGAGAAAAGTGAGAACTCTCGATGTGACAAAAGAAAAAGGAAGCGCGGAGATCAGAACGGGGAGGAATGAGGCTGTAGTAGATTAAGAGACCTGTAAGAAGAAGAAGGAAAAAAAAAATGGAAAGGATGCGAGCACATTGGGGTAGTGACTACGGTGTCGGCACAAAATTCCGGGAGTTCGACACTTACTCATCTCGGCAGCGGCGCTTCCGGCATTTGTCGCCTAGCAGACGACAAATGTGAGGGAAGCTGGCGCCCTCTTGTTCCTCCTTTATTGACTTCCTCCCCCTTGTGTTTCGCCACATTTTGTTTCCTCGCCACTGTCTTAGAGCGGCCTTGTTCTTTGTAGCCGCGGTCTTCCTTGTCGTTGTCTCGTAGAATTGAGCCCGCCACACGTGTTTGCTTGCCGCGTCCCAGCACGCCGAGAACTCCTTTCAGCGCTTGTCGCCGGGTGCTTTTTTCTCTTGGCTGCTTTCCTTAATATTTCATCCCGACGGGCCTCCTTTCGCTTCGCTACTTACATTCCTGTCTATGTTCCTGTCTTCTCGTCATCTAGTTTTCCCCCCTTTATGTCATCGTAAAAAAGGAAGTTCGCTTCCTGCACAGCTTAATATGGCGCTGGCCATAACTGGGCGACGGCTTCGCAGCACTCTTGAGCGGTGCACTACGGTATAGATGGCGCCTTCTCATCTGCAGGCCGCGCCACATTGTTGCTGTCGTCCGGACGGAGCCCACGCCACTTTCCGATCGAGACCTTGTTTTCTCTGTTACTCACGCTCGCGCGAACAAATGAACGCAATACGACGACTCGGATTGAAAGAAAAACTAAAGGCGAGAAGGTATTTCCGCCCCGAAGTAATTCTCCCTAGTGCGTCCTATTGTTTGGTTGCCAGACGCTGTAGGCGACAACGCCACGCCGTTCCTTTCGGCGTTCTTTCCGAGCGCGCGGGGGCAACAACGAATCCGAGTCCCCCCCTGCCGTTCAGCTATCCTTTTGCCGTCAAGACATTTTTTACCTTGTCTGGGGTCGTCCAGTCACCCGGTTCTCGCGTTAACCCAATGAATCTGGGTCACTTCCCGGCAAATTAGCTCGGCGTTAGAGTTGTTGGCGCTTTCCGCCTCGTGAGTGCTTGATGCTTCGTAAACACCGATGCTCGCACCCCGGCCCCGCTGCTTTACTTTTCCTTACCGTCGTTGATGCTTTCGCTTCGAGCTTTACACGTCGCGATTGTCCCCCAATTAATAGATACATACATACATACATACATACATACATACATACATACATACATACATACATACATACATACATACATACATACATACATACACACACATACATACATACATACATACATACTGTAAAACCCGCTTATATCGAACACGGATATATCGAATTATTGCCTATATCGAACCTTTCTATAATTCTGATAAAAAATACACGCATTTCAATCTTTTTATATCGAATGCGAATTCGCTCACAATGGATACATCTAGCTGAATGAATGACCGAATTTATTGTCAAAGAAAAGGAAAGGAAAGTCCTCCAGCAGCCGTAAATCCTCACACCTAGGGGTGGACACCGGAACGCCTGCTGGTGGGGGGTTTCGGGCAGAGGATGAAGTATTTATAGAGAGGAGACACAGAGGATAGAGGATAGGGCAGAGAGGGGCATATTGACAACTTAACACACACACACATGCACACACACACACACACGCACGCACACGCACGCACGCACACACACACGCACCCCACACACACACACACACACACACACACACACACACACACACACACACACACACACACACACACACACCACGCACGCACGCACGCACTAAGTCTGGTCCAGAAAAAAAAATTCCCCCGCACCTCCCCGAAGGAATCGTGCAGAAATGCGAATGCATTGGGTGCACCGATGAGTGTCTTGCGAGTAATGGCGTAATTAATGACTAGAGTGTGAACCGAATCATTTATTCATCAGCACCTGTTTGTGTTATCGTTGTACCTGACGGCCACAATCACTGCCTTGTGATCGCTAAAGTGCACGGTCAAAGGGTCTTTGAGAAGCATACGCGCGTCACAGTTTCGCGTAAAGACCAGATCAATGCAACTCCCGTGAATGGTAGTGGGGCACGTGTCGAAGCCGGCAGAGAGACAATGCATAGAGTGCCTGGTCTGCATGTACTCGACCAGCCACTCGCCACTCTTCTTGCGCACGTCAACGTTGAAGTCGCCAACCAAGACTATGGGGTCAGAGGGTTTGGAGCGCACGCGCACACTTTCCATAGCCGCGTCCAGCTGCGCGGCAACGGCGTCTCGAGCGAGGTTGGGCGCGAGGTACACGGTCACCACAAAGACTCCGTCTCCGGTGTAGGCAAGGGTGTACAAGTCCTTGTACGGAGACGTGTCTCGAACGGGAGACGTGGCAACGGCGTGCGATATCAAGTTCCCATACACGTTAGACACGAGACTAACACCGCAGTACTCGCCGTCCTTGCCGCTTCGAGCAAACTAGTACAGCTCGCTTCAAGCGCATGCGTTCGGCATTGAGCGCGGAGAGATAACACCTGCGGGCGCACGCCGACGGAGCACGACAACCCCCGACTAAGAAATGCATTCGCATTACGACGACGACGACGACGACGAAGCAGAAATACGAGGCGCGTGCTCACGTGCGCTCGCGCTGGAGGAATGCAGGCGCACGCCGCTCGATGGACGCAAGACAACCCCCGATTAATAAATGCATTCGCATTTAAAAGAGATACACAGTCCACACAGTTACTGGGCTAGGAAGTGTAGTGCCAGGCGGAGCCCTGAGGCATCCAGGTAGCCGCCCAGCACCTCGTGGACGCTGTCCCTCTCCCTGGTGTTGCCCGGTGGCCATATCATCTCATCGAGAGGCCGAGCCCTTCCTCCCAGGGCGGCCAGCAGTTCCCGCCTCCCTGCCGCATACTCGGGGCACTCGAAGAGCAGGTGCGGCAGGGACTGGACAGGTGCGCAGCAGTGCTGGCAGACAGGGCTGTCGGCCAGCCCCAGGCGGTGCTTCCGTTCAGCCGTCCACACAGCTCCCACACGGAGGCGCAGGATTGCCGAACGCTGCTGTCGGGGCAGCCGTGCGGCCCGCACAGGTGGTGGGGCCTCTCCAGCGGCCAGCCGTGGGTCCGGGTGCTGTGCCCGCACGTGTCGCTGTATAAGCAGGCGGGCGTCGTCCGCTGCTTCGAGCCGGATTTTTCGCTCTCCTTAGGCACGCGCCAGGCTTTCCGCAATACTTGGACGCGCAACGGTAACGCGGTTCTCGCTTGCGACTCCCGCGAGAGATCGAGCGTGTCCAAACCGGCCGTGGTAGAGTGGACCAGCTCCACGCTTGCACGCCGTTGGCGCAGAAAGCGCCACATAGCGCACTGCGGGCTGCGGTGTCACCGATCTTCAAATCCGCGCCACTCGCTGCCTGCACTTGCTCGGTTCGCTGGGTTCGCCGTTATTCGCTTGTATACATGCTTGTCTCCGCTCTGTGGAAGACGCGGAGGACTCCGTACCGCTTCCGAGCACGAGCGAAGCCGTCGCTGCCGTGGCCCTGCTACGGCGATACTGCAGGGCGATTGAGGGCAGCGGTCGTGTGCTTGTCGACTGTTTAGATACCGAGGAGCAAGCAGCCACCAGCAACGCGTTGAGCTCCAAGAAGCAGGCTACACTCACGCAGTTCTTCCGCCCCAATAAATGATTGTTTTCTTTCCGATAAAGTGTCTTATCAATAGTGAACTGCAGGGTGATAAGAGCTCAGCGTTAGCTCGTGACTCTGTCGGCAGGCTTGCTCTCGTGTAATTTTTTTGCTCCGTTTTCTATGTCGAATTTTTGCTATATCGAACTAATTTACAAGCCTCGCGCAATTCGATATAAGCCGACTTTACTGTACATACATACATACATACATACATACATACATACATACATACATACATACATACATACATCAACATACATACATACATACATACATACATACATACATACAACCAAACATGCATGCATACATGACGGGTACATGAATGTCGTAACTTACATTAATACATACACATGCGTCAATAATTTCTCGGGCCACTTAAGCGGGCTTATGTGCTTTGATGGCGAAAGCCTGGCGCAGTATTGTGACCTGTAGCCTTTATATACGCCCTTTCTTGTCGACACAGCAGACACGCCTATTTACCGTTCTTAATTCACCGTAATCCACCTCAATACACTTTCGCCCATCTTTTAATTTCCCTGTTTCCATCTTAATCAGACTTAATCGTGTCGACTCGTCTTATTCCACCTAATCAATAATGAACCGATCTTAATATTATTCACCATATAATTGTAATTCGTGCACTATATCCCTCTAATCCCAAATCGGCCCAACTATCTAACCATTACTATCCATCACTGCTCAATCAGGCACTACTTCGTAATCATTAATAATCTCTTATACACGGCTTGGATCCTTCGGGTGGCTGCTGGCCTTCCTTGAGTGTTTGTACCATTCCTGTCGATCCGAGACTCATTCAAGGTCAGCTTCAAACTAGAGATATAAGGATGTTGCCTTGATAAAGGCAAGCTGGCGTGACTGTCGGGTTGAGCACGTATATCATCGCCTAACCCGAACCACGGGGCGTTGTTACGAACAGGGTGTTGAACCGGAACCGGAACCGAACCGAAAACCGGAACCGAACCCGAATTTTCGCCAGGAACCGGAACTGAACCGGAACCGTATTTTTTACGCCATTTTGGAACTGAACCCGAACCGGAACGAATCGAAGGAACCGTTCCGAACCGGTTCCGGGGCCTCAAAAATATGATTTCTGGTTTTCCATTTCGGTACCCTACCTTGCGTCTGAAGATATTTTGCCACTCGCCAGACAGCACCATGAAATATTTTGAATAGTCTGCAGTTCCCAAGGCCCATCATGTTCTCTTCTAACTATTGCCCTCAATTTAATGTAAAGTTGTCCGTATATACTATCAGTTTGCGTTAGGTACTGCCCATCTCTCCCAATTATCTTTTACATTTAGCATAACTTAAGTTATAACGCATATTCCGAGGCAACATATCATGGAATCGTTCGCATCCTCCTCCTCGGTATATTGGAAAAAAGACCATTCATGGCAAGACATCCGTGATACGAGTTTACCTCTTCATCTCTGCATTTTGGGCCCATCGCGTTTTTAAGAGCCTTTCGTCTGGTGGATTTTTATGCCGCGGTTGTTTGCACGGCCGCACGTGTGCACGTATGTCTTTTGCATCTGTGTGTCCTTGCTTCTGCACGTGTCCCCGGCATGTATGTTTCCTCATGCGCGTGTTTCCTTGCTTTGCCTTTTCCTTTGTTAGCGAAAAACCCGTTATCGTTAATAGTATAGTTTCGTCGTAACAGGTAATTTAGAAACCTTCGTCTTAGGGCCTCATGTTTCACCCTTACGAGTGCGATTAATAATGGCCTGCCTTGTGAATATCCTACGTCGCGCACCAAGTCAGCTCCCCGAATTTCGTGTCTCGAGTCAGTCAGCCAGGACAATCATCTTTATAGGTGCAGATATACATCAGGGCCAGAAGCGATGAGGGATGTGCTATCATATTATTCATAATCATGTATTGATGGCAAATAGGAGACGTGAAAACGTCCTACCTGCCTGCCAAAACTGACTAGGCAACCCAACTAGCTTCGTTATGGTACGCATACGTACGGGTGGACATTAAGAAGTCCAGGGGTGGGTAATGCATCTTCGAAAAGGGCGTTTTTGTACGTGCGACATGCTTCGTCTTTAAGCAATCAAAGCTGTTTACAGAAACGTGTTTGGGATCGTGAGAACGCTAAAAGGTCACATCAAACGACACGTTTCACGCGATGCATGCCCTTCCTGGATGCTACAAAACCATCCAATTTCCCTGCGTCGTAACTTTGTGTCGCCCACTTGACCAGTTAGTCGCGGCACAGTTTCTAAAATCTGTATGCGATGAGGTAGTTCATATTTCTGGAGCACCAGTTTCGTCTATTGGTTTCGCCTTTATAACCAATTACGGTAACCATGTTTCCGGAAACCTGTGGCGTGCTCTGCAATTTCCGACTTTTTCTGTAAAATTACCCGCATGTACAACCTTTTGTGCGGCCGATTTTGGAATACGCCACGGCTGCCCTTAACACTGACATTAACTCAGTCAATGCGCTGAAAGGAATCCAAAATGGCGTAGCCAGGTTAATTGCTACGACTATCCTGTCGCATCA
The DNA here is from genome assembly GCA_013339765.2 of Haemaphysalis longicornis. Lineage (NCBI taxonomy): Eukaryota > Metazoa > Arthropoda > Arachnida > Ixodida > Ixodidae > Haemaphysalis > Haemaphysalis longicornis. The sequence continues at coordinate 90,515,486 of CM023450.1, forward strand.
ACATCTCCCGACCCTGAAATTCGTATCTCGACCTTTCTATTGAGGAATTTGATCGCGGGGCAGCTCGGCTTCACTTATCTGAATGTTTCACAACGTATTTCATTTTACACCTCCGGATTACCATACATTGTAACGAGGTCATCGCATTTCTAAGACTTCCAAGCAGGATGCCGCCTATCCGGTGCGGTCCCATACGACAACCGTTCAGGACTTTCCTTTTGCGTATCTCCAGGGGATGGAATAAGCTTTGTAAACTAAGAAGCCATGATCGCAAAATACTGGGTAAATGAAACGTGCCTCCCGTACATCAATGTATCATCATCTTAATCGCTGCGTTCAAGCCCTTCTCTCAAGTAATGCCCAACACTTAGACCTTGTGTGGATCGCGACATGCACGCGCACCCCTTTTTGCCTAGCTTTCCATCGCTCCGGGCATTGCACAGCGCTCCTCGCTCGTGCGATGGGAGCGCGCCACAACCGGAGAGTTCGTTGTCGTCGGGGGGTAGTCGACCCTTTTCCCCTCTGTTTTACCCGAGAACCAGTTCTTCCTCCGCAGTAGCGCCACCGTTTGGCGAGGTCGGGTGGGACGTGGCATGACGAGAGGACGCTCTCTCGCCTTGGGGATACGGTAGCACGCTGGTCCGGACCTGGGGAACGCGCCACAAAGAGACACTTCCTGACGAACTCGGAGACTGCACCCACGCTCGCACGCGCGGCGCACCGCTGCTCCGGTATTCCATCGGTGAGTCGAACCATCTCGATCTCTAGCGTTGTTTAAAGCTTCGCTACGAATGTTACCATTATGGCCTACGATTAGTCTGTATGCAGTATATCTGATTTCAACGTTGCAATAAATGCTCTCATTGATGTTGTGCTTCATCGCCTCCTGCCTTTATCTGTCTTTGTAAACAACGGACCCGTCCGCAGCCGGCGCTCGCAAGACCTGTTTGCTGAGCGCGGATGGCTGCGGGATGGGGAATAACTACTGAGTGAATCGTAGAATGCCACAACCTTCAAGACAAAACAAAACACAAATAACGAATTCTTAGCCAACACGCAGACACGGCCACAAGAGTACAGCGTTGAGAAAGAAATTTATTTTCCGCAGAAGCACTCCGGCTGCTTGGCATATAAGTAAATGACAGCGAAGCTGGTTATAGATGAGCGATGACACGGGAAGAGATCGAAAATTGAAGAGAGAGGAGGAGAAACAGTACCGAGGAAATGAGCGTTTGGGAATAGATTTGGTTCCAGTAAACTTCTCGACATTCACGCCTGTTTTCTGCGCCAGTTCAACTCTAATAGCTTAATTTTCCCGTTAATCTTGTGTCCCCGGCAGCTCCGTGTGAATACATAGTTTCTCTCATGTCTTTTTTCTTTCTGGTAATGGCGCATGTACGGTCCGCTTTCCGGAAGAATCACCTGTCGTCCCTTTCTCCCCTGGCTTCCTTCGCAGCCTCTTTCCTTGCATCACCTGTTTATGATAATAAAGAGGCGGCTCGCCCGGGCACACGGGCATAGCTCGCTCCTCGCGGTCGTTCCAGTGGCTCGTGCTCTGCCCCAAGAATCGGGTGATCGGCTATGTGGCTCCTTTTCGTACGTCGCTTTCCGCAACATTCTGGTGCCGTCAAACCCAGGAGATCGAACCACGAGCAGACTGGACTTGACGCGGCGCAAACGCTGACGTACGCTAGGCTGGGGATTCATTTGGATCCAGCTGATTCGGGAAGCCTTGTCCTCGAACGCTGCTCGCCGCTCGTGCTCGTGCTGAAGCCACCTGGTCGCGCGCCTTCGCTGCCGTATGCCGTGGCGGAGCTACGCCGCCACCGTGACTTCCTGAGGCAAGCCGTCACAAGAGTCATAGCTGCAACTGAATCCCTGCTACCGGATCCAGACGCACCAACCGAGCAGATCCAGTTGTACCTGCGTGCCTTAAACAACAGGCATGAGGAAATGAAGGCCCTGACTATCGATTTAGACAAGTTGGAAGCTGAAGTCTTCACTAGCTTTGAATACGACGAAAAGGTTACCTTGATCCGCTCTCACGTCTACTTCGCCAGACCCTCCGTGGTTCCTTCCTTGGTTGCTGTTCAGAGTACCGGAGAGCCGAACGCTGATTTCCCGATCACTGGGCACGGCGAGACCCCGGCGCTCCCCGGTGGCAACTAGAGAATCGTGAAGGTCGACAATATGGCGAACTCGCACTCTGCGTGTGGGCCGCGCGTCTGCGACCAACACGTCCGCACAGCTGCCGAGGACTCTAATACCCCGGAACAACTGGCGGAGCTCGCGACAGATTCCCTTGATGGACGAATGGATACATCCCAGCAGCCCGCCTAGCGACGACTGCGTCATCCTCACAGATGGCCAGGGCATCGGAGTCTCCAAGACCCGGATGACTACGAAGTGCAAGGCTGCGGCCGTCCCAGACACACCCGACTTGAATTTCCTTGATGGTTCGGACGCCACTGCCGCTACTGGACGTCCCCAGCTAAAAACCGGGCATGGGTCCACGTCGCGAGCGGGTTCCGTTGCCACTTAAAAGAAGGTGGCTACTTTTCCTCCGGCGCTGGCATTGCCACTGGCACCTCCACTTGCGTTTAAGCCTCCTGGTACCTCTACCTTTGATCGGTGCACCGGTGTCCCGATCCTCATGCCACAAACTGCCGAATGAACCTGGGCGAGGAGGGATCGAAAAAGGAAACCCGGCAGCTTCAATGGCCGCGGGAACCTGATGTTCCCGCGTCTTTGAGTTTTAGAAGTACTTTTTTTGCTGTGACTGCTGCACAGCCGCCGCCGTGCTGCCGGTTAACGTCGTAGTGCTGCTCCCGACCACCCGTTTTTTTCTATACGACATGAGCCTATCAGCTGTGGTCGCCTACCACCTACTAGTTGCTTCCTCCTTCTCGACCTCCGCATCTTGGTGGCGGGGGTAGTGTGTTGATAATAAAGAGGCGGCTCGCACGGGCACGGGTGCACGGACATAGCTCGCTCCTCGCGCTCGTGGCAGTAACTCGTGTTCTGTCCCAGGAATAGGGCGATCGGCTGTGTGGCTCCTTCTTCTACGTCGCTTTCCGCAACATCACCTTTGTAATCAGGAGTGATAGCGCGGTCGGTAACTGCAACAGGCAATTTGTTAAGACGACATTTCTGTCTGCTCCACAGCGTTTTTTTTTATTTGAGTATGCCCATGTATTTCAGGTATGATAGGTTAAGCTGGATGCGGCTGTATGAGACATCAGACTTTTAGACTCCGAAGCTGCGCTCGGTTTTCGACCGGGGAGCACGGCTTGATCTCGACGTGGAAAGATTCTTTCGAAAAGAACACTTCCTCCACGGCAGTGGTCACGTCTCCAAACGAGGAATCATGAAAGGCCGCCGAGTGTACAGGTTTTGTCAGGGCTTCGCAAAAACGCCTTTAGTAAAGCACGCGCGGCCTCTTTTTCCAAGCCACACAAGTCCCTGCCCCGATGGTGTGACTCTGCGCGAAAGGGAAACCCCCCTGCAGCGCTCACCTATGTTCTTCTTCCGCAATTTTCTACCCGCTCAGCCTTCCTCCAGATCGTGCTTGTATACTTGCTGCCGTTGCAGGTGTGCGCTTAGTCTAAAAAAAACGGAACAGAAGTACTGCCTTCTGTATAATGCCGACGTAGAGGCGTCAGGGTTGTGTGGATTAAACCTTTCTCAGCCTTGTGTACCCGTGATCCATCGACTCTTGTGGTCGTACGCGAAGATGATTATGATTTTTGTTTCATGGAAACAGCGCAATATCGGTAATGAGTCCCGAGAATTGTCATCCGCGCAAACGGGCAAACGAGTTGCTGTTATGGGCCGTCGGCAAGAGCCGGTTGCGCTATATTCGTTATGCAGGGGGGCAATGAATGATTTAGTAATGGAATGTCTTCGTGGTCTTCATGCTGAGGCATAATTTCCAGAAGCTCCTTCTGCAGGTTACTCTGGCCATCGCCAGCAGCAGCTGCCTTACATCTCCACAGAGCACCTAATCCATTCCTTCGAATGGCCGGTCGAGTGCGTTGTTTTTTCTGCTGGAGCCTGTGATCTTCCTCAACAAGCATCTCTGTGCCAATGATACTAATCTCGTCAGCGATAAAACCATAGACATGTACCAATATGCAACAATATGTGTTAAGGCCACTGTGCGACAGTCCCCTGCTCTTTGCCATAGCAATTTTGAGAGTGGCGTGTACCGTGGAATCAATTACGGCTATCGAAAGTAAGTATATGAGAAAGCATGAGAGTGGCGACATATGTAGTTTCGAAAACCTTTTTATGACTCTGTAAACTAGCCTTACTTTCTATAATGCGTCGGGGTCGTAAACTGGTTGAGGCACAATCTCCAGGCATGCACTGAGCGACAACTGGATGCTGAGCGAAGCATATGCTTCGAAATCTCCAAATCCGGCAGCCGGGGTTTTCTTAGTCGCTGCCGATTCAGGCTACGAGGCAAAGGTAGGAGAAGGCCACCTTGTCCTAATTCTAGTGTTGACGGCCGAAAGAACTGAATGAATGAATGAATGAATGAATGAATGAATGAATGAATGAAATGAATGAATGAAATCTTTATTCAACAACACGAGCTGCTGTTAGGGCACCTGTCTGTACACGGAATCCTCAGTCCTCTATCCCCTGGCTGTGGCTGGCTAAGCGGGCCCTGTTTACCAGGTAAAGCTAGATCTGAGAGTCCTGGCTGGCAAACCACACCACCCACTGTTAACTGGAGGTATTTCTGGAGGTATTAGCAATGGGTTGTAGACCTGGCGTTTTCTGGCATTCCCGCTCCTGATGGTTAGGGTACCCAGTACAGCAGTAGTTGCAGGTGGCATGATATTCCGTCGGATATATGGCATGAAGGAAAGCGCGGTGTGGATAGAAGTTGGCTTGGAGTATTCTGAAGTTGGTAACTTCATCTCTTGTGAGTTGCGGGTCTGCATGGGAAGCATTCCCTGTTGGTGTTGATAATGGGCCGAGATGTCTGTGTAGCAGAGGAGAGGTTGTTGATTGGATTCTAGGGGTGACTATTCTCCCGCGAGAGAAGCGGCCCGGTGTATATAAGTGCGGGCAGCGGCGTGAGCCCCGTTGTTCCCTTCGTAGGATTTGAGACCAGGATGCCAGACTATGCAGACTTCGGCTGTGTTCAGGCCTATTTGGAGAGTACGGAGTGCCCTTTTAGAAAAGCGTCCTCGTTAATAATTTCCTCAAGTGGTCTACGAGTTCTCGATTATGGGGACGGTGTAGTTGGTAGTAGTTATTTCATGGCGTATTGCAGCTTCTTCGGAAGTAACGATTGATGTGGTCTTGACAATGGAGGGCGTGATTTTCTGTCCCTGTCAATTTAGTACACAGGCTACATGGGGGGATGGTGCGGATAAGGAGATGCGTCCACATAGAACATATTGTGGTCATTGTTATATTTTGTGGACATGGCTCGTGCTCGGGCACTTTTTCGTGAATTTTTTTGCCAGTCTGGTACATATTTCGTGGTATTGGTGTATGTTGTGGCGTATGCACCGGCGTATGCACACGCACACAGTAGCGTATCTTCAAAGGTATACTTGTAAGATCTTTCACGAGGGTTTTATTATAGCCCAATTGCCGGGTAGTCGCAGGCCAGTACGTGTTGTCTTCATGCGCTCTATTTGGGAAACGTGGTGCACTTCCTGAGGTTCTTTAAAACTGTTATGCTCGCGTAATTTTAGTAACTTTTATGTGGACGTGTTGGAGGGCAACCCAAGGGCAGTTTTTGTAGACCTGGCGGATAGTTTTATACAATCTTGCTTTTTCATTTGTTTTAAGTGCCAAGTGGAGCGTTCCATACGCGACTTTACTACTCAGTATGGCTTGTATAAATCTAAGAGTGCCCTGTTGTTCTAGGAAGCTGTAGTGATGGTCTTCCTTTGTTTCGCCGTACCAGCGCGAAATAATAAAAGCTCTGATTTTTCCGCCGCGCATTCGAGGCCCTGTGTTGGGAGGTACTCCTGTGCTTTGTTATAGCTACTTGAAATCCACCTTGTTTTTCCCCAAAAAATTCTGCAGGTGTCCATAAGGTTATGTCATCCACGTAGATTGCTTGTACAATGCGAGGTATTTCTTATAATAAAGGGGCGAGACCTTTCATGGCAAGATTAAACAAAATGATCGAGATTACTGTACCCTGGGGAGTGCCACAAGAGAAGGCCATTACTATGGCAGCAGTGCGAATCGTAAGGAAAAATGCCACACAATTGTACATTCTCCGCCCACAATTAAAAGATGCGAGACCCTGAAGAATAGCATGGTAACGGACGATATCGAAGTACGCTTTATATCTAAATCAAGGATGCGGATGCAGCGCTTATGTGTCTTGGGAAGCCGGTTAATGATTTACTCTTTACCTAGTTCATTTATTTCAGGAGTAACAAAAGCTTGATGTGGGCGAGTTGGAATACAGGTATACAGGAAAATTTCAGGAATACAGGCACCCTTACACAAGGCTCTCGGCAGGAGTGGGTGTACATTACAACACGTACAAAAAGGAAAACTCTATGCCGTCAAAAAATGATAACTAATGCAAGTTAGACAAAAGCTGCAGAAGTACTTGGCGAAAGTAAGCAAAACCAGTGTTGAAGGGCACAAAGAACAAAAAACAGAAAGGCGGGTGTTTTTTCATGCGCGCAGTGTCATACACATAAGAAGCGAGCGATATGACGGAGAAGATAGATGCCAAGAAATAAGTGCGCAGCATTCTGCGCACATACATAGTCTGCACAAGAGGCGGGGCTCATCCCGATAATTACGACACAGATGGTTAACAGTCTTATTATAAATACTTGAGAAAAGAAGCCCAGGAAAAAGTAAGCAAGAAAAACAGTCTCAAACAGCAAAGCTTAACTACTGTTGTGCCAGAGCGCCTGGCCCAAAGGCGTTGCACGAGGCGACGCGCCGACAGCGAGGCTGAGTCACGCCTCTCCCTTTGTCGCTCCTGGCGTCGCTCTGGCGGCGCGGCCGACTCCTGCATCTCGAACGCTGCGGCGCGGGCCGAATCTCTCAGCGGAGAACGACCCAAACAAGGGCATGTCGCTACGCCCAGGAGGCGAGGTCACGGAGACGGCGCGGCATCGCTCTCCCTTTCCCCATTGGCGGCGCAGCTGACTCACCGCTTTCGCTACCATTCGTCGGAATTCAAACTTCAGGCAGCGAGAGCCCTGATTGAGGCATTTCGGAACTTCTTGGGGCCACAACGAACTCCCCGGGCTATAAAAGAAGCCCGGAGCTCTCATCGTCGGCATTTCCTCGCGGCTTCTTCCGGCACCAGTCTCTTCGGAAGCACCGAGTGAAAAGGGGTTGCTGTCGCCTTGTGCGAGTTATGTAACGTTTGCTTACCCTGTACCTACTGTATATAAATGTTACTTTAAGTTTTCGTCGGCTCGAGAACTTCTCCGCTCGGCTCTGCGCCGCGTCGATAGCGGACGGACAGGCAACAGTCGGCTAACATGCCTACACCGGTGACTGCGCTCGGGTGGCCAGTCGCAAACAGCGGAGACAGCGTCGGGATGGCTGATTCCCAACCTCGGTGACGAGCAGGAAGGCGAGTCACAACCTTGGCGACCGCCCTGGGATCGCTCATTCCCAACAGTGGATGGCAGCTGCGGGATCGACGGCAACGGCTACTACCTGGTGTGGTAAGCGCTCGACGTTTTTCTCTCAGTTCACCAGACTTCTCTAGCACAGGTTATGGTAGTTTAGAGAAGGGCTGGGTGAAGCACTGTGTATAGCTTTGATGTTTCAAGCCTAGAGAAAGTGTGTTGAAACCAGAGCTAGTGCCGAGAGGTAAACAAAGGAGCGTAGAGAATTACTTGCGCGTGCCTTACTAGTAGCTCGATAGTATAGGAGCGGCAAGGGAATTCTAACGCGGGTAAGCAGCAAGAGGCCAGTGCAAACGATGGAGGACCTTAAAGTGAAGGAACTCATCGAAATTTGCGAGGAGCTGGGCCTTGACTTAGGCCGTGCGAAACGGAAGCATGCGATCCTTGAGATCATGCGGAAGGAGAACGTAACGGCTGAGGAAGTCAATGAGGCCAGGGCTGAAATCAAAGAGCGCCGTGAGCGCGAGGAGGCCGAAAAGAAAGAGCGCCGTGAGCGCGAGGAGCCGAAAAGAAAGAGCGCCGTGAGCGCGAGGAAGCCGAAAAGAAAGAGCGCCGTGAGCGCGAGGATGCCGAAAGCCAGAAACGGAGAGAGCAAGCCGAAAGGCAGGAACGGAGGGAGGAAGCTGAAAGGCAGGAACGGGAAGCCAAAAGGCAGGCTCGAGTGGCTCGAGTTGATGAGGCTAGAGTCGGAGCTTCCGGCAGGGTTCGCCGGCGCCTAACATGACTTGTCCAACGTTTCAGGCGAGCGGTCCGAAAAGTCAGGACAACGGCCGCCGTTCGTTGTGGAGAGGTAGGGCCGGAGACGGAGCGTCCAAGGCCAAAGGCGAGCGACCGCACTCGTATTCTTGGACAGAGAAGCGAGCCAGGACAGCGAGACCGGCGCGGAGGCAGAGAAGCCGCTTCGAAATAAAGATTTCGAAACGCGCGCACAGTCCGCGAGCAGTGGCCAGTGCATGGCACTTACGAGTTCGCAAGCGGGGAAGCTCTCGGAGAATGTTGACTCTTCCCCAGCGAGCGAGAGGCGAAAGGACGCCGAGAAGCGTAGCCCGAACTACGAGCCGACCGAAAACTGTCGCGGTAGGCTAGTGAGAACCGCCAGCAACAGAACAGGGTTGCGCGAAATCCTCAGTGGAGAAACGCAGCCGGGCGAGACGAACGATACGTTGTCACCGGTTTCCGATCAGCCGTTACGCGAAGACGAGCTCAAGGTCGAAGCGCTGCCGACAGGGCCGACAGAGAAATCCGCTGAGCTCGTAGCGAATGACGCTGACAGAAACCGTACCGCCGTCTCGGAGAGCAATGGCGTACCTAAGTAAGATAACGCACTTGCTGAGACGTCCGATAGAGGGCCGTACGAGTCCGCTGATCGCGTTCATGTGTCGGTCTCGGGTTCAACGATCTCGGCAGAACGCTCAGAATCAGAGGAGGCCTCAGAGACGGCTTCCAACAGGATCGCGCACAGTGCGCGAGATAGCGAGGTTTCTCGGGAAACCTTGGACAGCGAGGCTAGCCAGACGAGTCCGCTAGAGCCCCCGGAAACAGAAGCGTTCCTTCGGGTGCGAGCTCTAACTCGGGCGATGTGGTGGCAAAGCCTGTGAGCGGGACACGAGAGACGCGCGAGCAGCGAAGCCTGAGCGGCGAGCGGACCGAAAGCTCTGGCAGTAGCTTAGTGGAGCCGCCGACGGCCGAAGCGGGTTGCGTCATCCCCATCGGCGGGGAAACCCAGGTGGCCGAGTGTTGCGAGGCGAACTCGATGTTGTCCCCAGTTCGCGATGACTTGCTTGAAAGCAAGGTGGGGCACTTTCACCCGCATTTCAAGCCAGTGGAGCGAAGACGCTCAGTGCGAAAGCGAAAGTTCAGAGCTTTCTGCTATGAGCGGAAACGCGATTGGGAGGCATGCGTGCCGGCCGCTATGTTGGCCTTGAAGTCAGCTCCGCGCGAGATTACGGGCGTCAGCTTTGCGAGGCTTGTATATGACCGGGGAAAGAGAACGCGTTTCGAATGACGAAACTAGCCTGTGGGGAAGAGCTAGTTGTAACGCTGCGTTCTTGTTTCCCCGTTCGGACAGTCCGTCCCGTTATGTTCAGTTTTGGACTAAACACGAGCCGTATTGCTTTTTGAAACTAACGCATCGGGTGTTCCGTGGCCTGTCAGATTACGCTCTGGGTAGGAGCAAGTACAGCAATTACGAGTCGTGCTGAGCAGACGCAAAGAAGCAGGACTATCAGTCAAACAGTCAGTGTCACATAGGTTGCGCCGAAGTGACGTAACTAAGGCAGGTGGTGTGTGGTAGCGCGGCCGACGAAGACCGTCAGTCGTTAAGTGGCCGCAGTCGTAAGCTATCGCTGACCAACGACTAAGTCAGAGGTAAGGACTTCTAGAGTTTGACTGGATATGGCTAAAATTATGCGAGAGATTACTCCACAATGGCTAGTCCGTTACTGACGCTCTTAGAACGACTGAGCCAGTGAGGGTAGAATGGGGCACAAAGTAGGAGGACGCGTTTTAAGCGCTGTAACGAGCCTTGAGCGAGGAGCCAGTTCTAACGGTCCCCGACTTTTCGAAAGGTTTCGTTATTCAGTTCGATCGAGTGATCGTGGCATGGAAGCTGTACTATGCCAAGAGGATGCGAACGGCCGGGAACCGATCCAGTTTGTACTTAAGCCGCAAGTCACTTGCAGGAAGAGGCTTACAGTACTTCTGGAAAGGAATGTGGCTGCGTCGTGTGAGCAGTGCAGAAGTTTGCAGTGCTCTGTAGCCGGTAACCTTCAGACGCACTAAGCCGTGGCGTTCTAAGTAAGTGCTACATTCATCCTCCCGTGTCTTTCATTTCGCCTCTTCGTGAGCAGCTTTTATCTTAGCAGGTAGATGGGAGCAAAATTATTGCCCTCATTGCTGCCTCAGTTGATTATTTCCGCACCGCGTGATTTCAAGTAATCAACCTTAGTTATCATTTAATGTCGTGTGTTACGTTGGACACTTAGTGTGAGTTCTTCTTTTAAGAGTTTTACGTCCCGCATGGGGCCTCTTGGTGTAGAGGGTCCAAATTGGGGATAGACACTTAGCTAGGAGAGTTTGTCACGCTTTGGAGTCTGGTGTTTTCTGACGGAGGACAGAGGGTGCTTGCTTGCGCTGGGTGTTGCCTGTTGTCGGTCGGTTCTTTGCAAGCTCCAGAACGATGAGCAACCGGTGCTGAGGACAGACCGAAGAGCCGGACGAAGCTGGTGGAGACACCTGGGCAGCACGGCGAGGTACCTGTGATCCGGACCTGGCAGGCGGTACCTGTTCAAGGAGAGGAACTTGGTGGAGCCGCCCTTTTCCTGGGGCACTGGAGGTGTACCTGGATGAGCCTGGCGAACGAGCGCGCCCGCATCCGAGCCACGTGGAGGCAGCTCGTCTTCACGGCGCATTGTCTGGCGGCGGGGGGTGCTGTTGTGCCAGAGCGCCTGGCCCAAAGGCGTTGCACGAGGCGACGCGCCGACAGCGAGGCTGAGTCACGCCTCTCCCTTTGTCGCTGCGGCGCGGCCGAATCCTGCATCTCGAAACGCTGCGGCGCGGCCGACTCCTGCATCTCGAAACGCTGCGGCGCGGCCGAATCTCTCAGCGGAGAACGACCCAAACAAGGGCATGTCGCTACGCCCGGAGGCGAGGTCACGGAGACGGCGGCGGCATCGCTCTCCCTTTCCCCATTGGCGGCGCAGCTGACTCACCGCTTCGCTACCATTCGTCGGAATTCAAACTTCAGGCAGCGAGAGCCCTGATTGGAGCATTTCGAACTTCTTGGGGCCACAACGAACTCCCGGGCTATAAAAGAAGCCCGGAGGCTCTCATCGTCGGCTTTCCTCGGCGGCTTCTCTCCGGCACCAGTCTCTTCGGAAGCACCGAGTGAAAGGGTGCTGTCGCCTTTGTGCGAGTTATGTAACGTTTGCTTACCTTGTACATACTGTATATAAATGTTACTTTAAGTTTTCGTCGGCTCGAGAACTTCTTCGCTCGGCTCTGCGCCGCGTCGATAGCGGACGGAGCAAGGCAACATCGCTACACCGGTGACTGCGCTCGGGTGGCCAGTCGCAACAGCGGAGACAGCGTCGGGATGGCTGATTCCCAACCTCGGTGACGAGCAGGAAGGCGAGTCACAACCTTGGCGACCGCCCTGGGATCGTCATTCCCAACACTACACCCTACAATGAAACGAAAGTGTGAAGAACAAAGGCACAGTAATTTTGCGCACTTTCAGGGCGAGGCTTACTTTTCAGAGATTACATAAATGCATCTACTGGTCAAACATTCCCGACACATACGGGTGGAAGCAGTTGCATTCTCTACAGTTAGTGGAAAAAAACTAGTTTTTAAACACATCTGTGTTGCACAAAATGTTAATTTCTTAGCGTGATCTCACCGTGTCGGACGTAATGTTACTGGTTGTAATGTATTTAAGTGTGTTAATTCCTAATTTATCGTGGTAAAGTAGGTGCATAAATTTGAGCCTGTCCCAGTACCGTCTCAACTGCAAGCTTTTCATATTGGGTAGTTTTAAGAAGAGCACTGGTGATGTATGCAATTTTATGAGTTGTAGACGAATCTAATTCCTTACGCTGCACGGCCTCTAGTTTGGTAATGTTAATTTGAGTATACGGGTCCATACAACTGACGAATATTGGAGTATCGGGAAGAGGAATGTTTTATAAGCTAATAGTTTTATTTCCTGGGTCGCTTTGAAAATGCCCTTTTAAGGTACATAGCCTTCTCAGTTGCCCCTCTGCTGAAGGAAAGATAACTTGGTTAGTATTTCCTGATTCGATACGTGTGGGCAGAAGCCATACAAGATATTAGAAAAATATTCATGGTCTTCAAGGTACGATGCAAGCCGATATTGGATCGTATATGTTGCCCCATGAAAAAAAATACGCCGGAATTAGCGGACTAGCGTCCTGAAACAGCAAAGCTTCACTTCTCTGGATGTGTTGTTGCAGCTACAAGCACAGTTAACAATTTTCCTTGGTGTAAAGCACGGCAGAAGGCGGGTATAACCTTCGACTCTGGCTTTGCACAATAGCGGGGACCAGTTGGTGCAGCTTTTGTTGCTGCCTTCCGACGCTTTTTGCAGCGAGCTACGAAGCGCCTTTAACGGCTGATGACAAGTGTGCGCACCGCGGGGTTGTTGAGAAACCTTGCAGCGGCAACGGAGTGCGGCCGAGGGCTACATTGGGTATAAGCGCGCTGGCAATGCATCACCCCACCATTATCTCAACGAAGCAACTCCTCAATCCCCATTTCATAGCATGCTCATTCATTCATTCATTCATTCATTCATGCATTCATTCATTCATTCATTCATTCATTCATTCTTCATTCATTCATTCTCTGCCCCCGTTTCACGATATGCACTCCATACAAAATAAGAGTGACCGTGCACGAGTCGGAAGTACATAAGTTCTTGCATTCCATTTTTAGGGGGAAGCCCTTAGGGGCTGGGGCTCTTGGGCGTCCCCTGTCATCGTCGTTCTCGGCATAATCGTCGTTCGCCTCATGTACTAAAACCCGCGAAACTCGATTACGCCTCAAGGCTAGAACGTAACCGCTGTACTAAAAAGACACAGAGGACACTCGTTCACGCGTTGCGCTAGAGAACTTCGTGCTTCAAAGACAAAATACTTTAACAGCAAAGCTGTACACCTTTACCCCCCCCCCCTCCAAACGGCTTCATCTCCGTTGGAAAAAACGCAAAGGCACCAACAATACACTTATACACTGCATGCTCCGCACTCACCAGGTTTCACGTTAGTGGAGATGACCCGGGATTTGTTCAACATGCAGAAACACACGCACGTGACGCTGCAACGTTTAACAATCAAACACGGCACTCATTACGCATTTTGCTGTAGGGATTTTATACCAGAAAGACAACCTTGAGAAACACCATTAATAAACACTCATAGACTAAATTCAACAACGCGGAATGCCGTTTTAGACTGGATACCTTCTGCTTGCAACCGACGTGGCAGAAACTGTGGTCATTCACTGAAAAAATGCCGCACGTTTTCAAGCCGCCGCTATTTTGACGTCCCCCTGTACCAGAGTCATCGCCCTGGTTCCGTGGCATCTCTGCGACCTCGAGCTGTGAGGTGGGCCGTATCTACAAACCTGAATAACTTATGCACGCAGGGTGCACAACCATGTAGGGGTGCGCGACAGAAACATTGAGAAGTTTCCTTAACTACATTTGTTGACTAGGAGGTTTGCGCTTATTAGCGCCGACTTTTTTATCTACTAAGTACATGGCGGCAAATCCCTGGCGATCATATTAGAGAGTCTAATGAGCGTGTACGTTGCCGATCGAAGCGCCGAGTCGCAGCGGCGGTAGATTGGGAGGGGTGTAGTGGTATCCCGCTTACAAAGTGCCACATCCCGCTTACAAAGTGCCACATACCGGCCCTCAGCCACTTTAATTTGGGTCTGAAACAGCGCGCGGAACTGCGCCGGCGAAAGGAGGACTGTCCGTTAATCATAGGTGTCCAGTAGACAATTAACTCGCACCTTTACGAGCAGGGAACGGCGCATGAATGCTTCATAGCCGTGCAACAGACGCACTACACGAGCGGGCGAAACTGCGCCGCCCCTGTCCTGCACCGCATCTCCCTTTCTCGAATCGACCTATCATACGAAGTGGCACCGTCCCCTTTTGCTGTAGAACCGTCGTCCCCCGTAACGTACCGATTCTTCGTTCGACGCGTGCATGAACGTGACAGCGAATCGATAACGGCCTGATTATACTAAGGGGGGGGGGGGGGGCTTTTTAATTGTATTCCTTTCTACTGCAGCAGCTGTTAAGTTCGGGCTCCGCATGTAATTAATGAAGGCCGCCGGTGGCCCATGTATTGGCGTCGCCTCCGCTGGTAGCTACGATCCTGTGTCCCTTTCATGCAGCCGCACGAACGTCAAGTTCGGAGCCGCGGAGAGCGTGTGTTGTGCCCGTCCTTTTGTGTGTCAAAGGACGGGGGCGATTAGCCTGGGTACCTCTGTCGCGTCGAAGGTGGCAGGGTCATTCGGCATGGCAAGCTGACGGGAACCTGAATGATGGTGCGTATCTTAGTGTCGAACGGGCGCGCGGTGTAAGTTTTTGAGAATCTGCGAAGCCGGCGCCGGGAGCGCTCCGTTGACGGGTTCGTTCGCCTTGAAGACGATCGCTTGGGCCTGAAGCGCCTCTTCCCGGGGGACAGACGGCAGGCGGCGGCGTCCTTTGTCGGGGAGGGAATTAGCAACCCTCATTGCCCGCGCGTCGCGGGACAATTGGGCGTCGCGGGGATGCGCCGCGGAGGGAGGGTCAGCCGCGCGAGGACCGCTCCGGGCCCTCGGCTTGGCTGTTGTTTGTGCAGATGCCGCCCGCTGAACGTAATGGATGGTTCACTTTAGGCCGCAGATGGCCTGTATTTTCTGGCCGGGTGCAACAGCGTGCGTAGGAAACGCACTATGAGTGTGTAAGAGAGAGTGTTAGGTCACGTGACCGCAGGTGGGGACATGCTGTGTGATTTGGCTGGTTCCTGTGGCCAATCAATGTTTTCTATTAATTGTTTGAAAGGTTTTTTATCTCTTTCTTGTACGCCCCCTTCTTGGAGGCGGGGTTTTTCGTATCAAAACCGAGTGTTGGGTTTTGTCGGGGGTCGGTAGAGAGGGGATCTAGATCAGCATAGATCTCGGCCGAACAGGCTGCTGCAGTCAGAGTGACAATGTAACCGTCACTCTGACGTAATGTAACTTGGAGTCATGTAACATAATGTAAATAACCTAATATCCAGCAGGGAAGCAGTCCTCATCCTCACCTGCTCCAAGCATCGGTCGTCGGTCATCGGAGCGAGTCGAGATGGTCCTCTCGGCTCGCGCAATCAAAAGAACATCCCCTATTTCGCCTCCATCAGTTCGCAAGAAGATGGAGAGGCCGAAAGTTTTAACTGCAGCCCTGCTTCCTTCGTGGGAGAAGCAGGCATTGCAACCCGGCACAGCCTGTCTCTTGCTATCGACAGATCTGGTCACTTTTGTTCCGAATTTCACGCCACTTTTTCGCTGTGTTCTCCGCCTCCTTCGGCGGCATCGTTTCTTGTCGGCCGGGTGTGGCGGGATGCCCGGCGTATTTATTTACCCGTGGAAGTGGACGTTCGGGAATAGCGCAAGCTTTTTCGTCCGGGCTGGCACGGCACGCGCCTATCTCTACCGGTGCAGCGCGAGACGCTTTTCAGCGCGATTAGCCACGATGATGCGAGCGGGCACGCACACGCGCTGTGGGTCAAATAGGTCGGGTCGTAATTCCTTCATTTGCTGTCCTCCGTCGCTCATTTGATTGATTGATTGTAGGGTTTAACGCGCCGACGCAACGCAGGCGATGAGGCGCGCCTAGTGGAGGTCTCCGGATTAATTTTGACCACCTGGGGATCTTTAACGTGCGCCGAAATCTCGCACACACGGGCGTTTTTGCTTTTCGCCTCCATCAGAAAAGCGGCCGCCACGGCCGGGAATCGAACTCGCGACCTCGTGCTCAGCAGCGCAACGCCTTAGCCACTGAGCCACCGCGGCGGGTCAGGTTTACTTACGGCCACGGTTGGCAATAGCTCCGTGGAATGTAGGGAAAGCATCGGGAAATTACCGCGAAGGCTAAGCTCGACGTTTTTTCAACGTCTATAACCTTTCTTAAGGTACCTGCACGCCAAAATTCTGGCCTGTCTGTCTGTCACTTGAATCAGCCGGAACTGTTGCTGCTGGTAAGCCTGATCTCTATTGGATTACGTACCATTGGAAATTGGTAGGTAAGTGATATGTTGGGGGTGGAAGGAAGGAAAGCGGGACAGAGAAAGATCTAGGGGGACAGTACAGTGGAGAGGAGAAACACTAACAGGAAGGTGAAGAGAAGGGGAGAGGGCAGGGCAGGTGGATTGGAGGACGATGCGTGTGATTACAGTGAGCAAAAAAAGAGAGGAAGAGATGAGGGAGGCATAGAATGGCACGAAAAATTAGAGGGAATATAGAGAGAACGAACTAGACGAAGAGAGAAGCAGATGACGGAGAGCCAGATAGCAACCCAAGGGACGGGAGGGGGAGGAGCGTAAAAAAATGTTGCGGGACTGATTGGGGAGAAGAGTTTTTGGTGGGTAATGGTAAAGATATGGAGGAGGAGCAGCAATGTATGAATGAAAACAATGAACAGGAGAAGTGTAGGAAGGAGAACGTATAATAATGGCGGGATCGGGAGGAGAAGATAGTCGGAAGAGAAAATAGAAGCGAGGAGGGAAAGGGGAAGGACAAGAGGGGAAGGCGAGAAAAATATGCAGAGTGGAATGAGGAGATGAGCACGAGGGACGAGGAAATCGGCAATGGTAGGAGGGGAGTAAACGTGGAAGAGGGTGGATCGAAGGAAAGACGAGGAGATTAATGTCGGAAAAAGTTGAAGTGAAGAGCATTGGGCGAAAGGGGAGGTAAACAGAGCGGTGGCATTGCGAAGATAGGATGAGGAGGATGTGTGTGGTGTGATGTGCAGAGAAAGCGGGGATGGGGGTGAAAGTGTAGGAGGAAGAATGTAGGATTGTGTCTAGAGAGGAAAAGGGAGAAGAGGCAGAAAGGGTCGGAAGGGTTTAAATAGATGCAGGGACAGAGGTTACGGTGTTACGTTGGGGGATGGCTAGAAACGTTCTAGTTTTTGGCGGTGTGTCGAGCAAACCTATTCGCAGCCGTTTTTTACTGCGCAAACTGTAGTAGTGCTGTTTCACAAAATCAGGGAGGCGTCGACGCTGTTACTGTTTGTGTGACGCCTCGGCGAAAAATTGGAAAGGTCGACAGAGTGATAGCACACTGGAGTAAGTGGTGCCGGGCTCGAAAGTGCCATTTGAGAGAAAAGCAAATTGGCGAAAGGTGGGGGGGGGGTGAAGTGCGTTAATTTCATCAACCCAAGTGCTTCGCACAACCGGAGTCGCACCTACACAACCGATTTGATCGGAATGTGTACTTCTCGGCGTTTTTCAGCTCAAGGGTCTAAAATATCTTGTTGGGGTTTTGCGCGGCAACTAGTCGAATGTAACTTTTAGCCCTAAAGCCTTAAATGCCCTCTTGTGCAAGAAAAGTAGGACTCCAGTCCGCCGTTTGAAGGCACGAACCAGTACCCACGTTCAAGTTAGGTACGACGTGTAGAGTGGCACTCAGAAACAAAACACAAAATAGAAGCGGTCGAAATCTTGAGGCACCGTCTGGGCATGTGTGGAGCCGCGCGAAGAAGCGGACTCTGTGGCATAGGCAGTGTTCGCTATTCAGCAGCCGCTGTATTCTATAACACCTGTGGTTAAGCCTGTTTCACTTCAGCCCGTGCCAAGCCGAGCTTCCCACTCAGGCCGCTTTGCTTTTCGTGCCTGCAGCAGTCACTAATTAGCCAGGGTGCGCTGCTCCGCGCAGACATTAGGAGCTTATCAAATGTGCTTAGATGCCCTGAGGGTTTTATGTAGGCTCTTATGGTTTAATTGTGCTATTTTTTTCCTCGGTGAGACTGCAATTAAACCTGAACTGATCAAACCGACAACCGATGGAGAATACCTTTCTGATATTACTGTTTCTCGCTGTGTCGGCAGGTGCACAATACGCGAACTTATCGATGGCGTCTCTGAAGTGGGTAAAAAACTTACCTTTCTGCTTACAGGTAAGGCCTAGTCTGGCCACGTCCGCGGTTCCTGGCCCTTAGCACCAAAAAAAAAAATGATACACGCGCATCAATAACTTGCGCGCGGGTACACAAATTGTTTTATATGGCAACGAACTAAATCGAAGCATACCTAGGCTTTTAGATGCCACTGAAGTCGGCACCCTATCACCGCGTTTCTGGGATGCCGCTTCGGATGACTCAGTTACTTTTCATGTAGACGAGAAAAGGCTGTGACCGCCAACGCTGCGAAGTCCGGGCTATGAATCGGACGTAGTTCTAGCCAAGGTTAGAGGCATCCAATCTAGGGTATTCTTTCATATCCGCGTGATCAATCCTATCCTACAGGGAATATATCAATCTCTAAAAAAGGGAGAAAATAGATTTATGCATCAGCAATAAATCAAAAGCTCAACTCCTTATCTATTCTCAGCTTACATGGGAGCAAGCTTCGCGTGTTATCCACCCTTTTCTTAAGAAAGGGGCTTCGAAGTTTTCCGAAATGTATAATTTCCAAAACCTCACAAGTCATTCAGGCGTTACGGAACCAGGGTGTAGACGAGCATTTTGTAAGAATACTAAAGGATATTTAAAATGGGTCCACAGCCACCATCATCCTCTATAAGGAGAGCAGTAAAATACCTATAACGAAGGGCGTGGGACAAGGAGACACAATCTCTCTAATGATATTCACAGCATGTTTACAAAAAGTATTCAGAACATTGCATTGGGAACAGGTGGGAGTAAGGGTTAATGGAGAATACCTCAGTAACATCAGATTTGCTGATGACGTTGCCTTGCTAAGTAACTCGGGGGACGAATTACAAAGCATGCTTACCGCACTGTAAAAACAGAGTAGAACCGTGGGCCTTAAAATTAATATGCAGAACACTAAAGTAATGATCAATAACCTCGGGACAACACGGCGGTTTGAGATAGGTGGGGAGGCAGTACAAGTGGTAATCGAATATACCTACTTAGGCCAAGTTGTGACCCGGGATCCCAACGACGAGGCAGATATAATTACAAGGATAAGGATGGGGTGGAGTTCATTCGGCAGGCATTCTCAGATAATGAACGGCAGCCTGAAGAAGAAAGTGTATGACAGCTGCATCTTACCGGTACTCACCTACCGGGCAGAAACTTGGAGGCTCACTCAGAGGGTTCAACTGAAATTGAGGACGACTCAGCGAGAAATGGAACGGAAGATGATAGGTGTAACATTAAGGGACAAGAAGAGGGCGGAGTGGGTCAGGGAACAAATGCGTGTTAAGGTCATATTAGTAGAAATTAAGAAGAAGAAATGGACCGGGCAGGGCATGTAATGCGAAGGCAAGATAACCATTGGTCATTGAGGGTAACAGAGTGGATCCCTAGAGAAGGCAAGCGTAGCAGGGGGCGGCTGAAAGTTAGATGGGCAGATGAGATCAAGAAGTTTGCAGGGATAAATTGGTCGCCTTTAGCAAAGGACCGGGTAATTGGAGATTAATGAGAGGGTCCTTGGCCCTGCAGTGGGCGTAGGAAGGCTGGTGGTGAAGGTGGTGATGATGATGATGATAAATCAAAAGCTGCAAACGTTGTGCAATTATATTTCATAGACTGTCAGATTTTATTAACGGGTTTTCGTACAGCCTAGAGCTTATCAACCAACACTTAAGACTTCAACTGTAAGAAAACGGAAAACCTGGAGATAAATTGAGTTTGTACAAGGTTAGTAGGATATTGATGAATTCGACAAAGCAACAAGGTGAGAAGCAGGCTTAAGTTACATAACTGTTTTAAAATAACGCAAAAATTGACATCCGTTTTCTGAGGCAAGCCAAACAGTCACTTGTCACACTATTTATTTCGAAAATGCGCCAGACTCCCGCTAAGACGAATTCGAAGGGACCTTAAAAATTTGTTCCCATTATCAGAAATTTGTCTTAAGCGGAGGTGGTTGCATTGTGGACGTTACAGAAGAGCAAAAATGCGATTCGTCTGATCCATAGTGCTCGTCTTAACTGAGTTCGTCTTAACCGGGGCTTACTGTATTGAGCTATAAAAAGAGTTTGCAGTTTTTGTTTATACGCATCCGTTCTCGTTCGACAGCAGTATAGCTTATGTATACTCTTAGCACTTGTAAATGGATCCTAAGAGTCGGCCATGACGACCTTCGGCTAAAGCAGAATAATTTTATACCATTGTACAATTCGATAGCGGTTAACTATAGCACCTTGCTGTTTTCTTGCACTTATATATATAAGACGGTAACATCTCAATGCGAATAACCTCGGGTTACAGCAATGACGGAATATCCCTTCGATTTTCCACACGTCGGGATGGCTGAGGGGCTAACGAGTTGCGCAACCGTCCCCGAGGACGGAGTTCGGAATCCCGGCTGACCCGACAACTTTTTTCGATTTACTTTTTAAAGGCGTGGAAAACACAAGAGGCCGTGCGCCACAGTTTTGGTTCGCATCAATGAGCCACGAGGCCGTCTTGATTGCTTCGCAGCCGCAAACTAGGGCTTTTTCGAAGCCAACGCATTGCGTTGCCGCGTAAAACTCCCTGGATTATATCTTCCATTGCCACCACGACTGGCGTAAAAGAGCTCTTCTGGTCTTGATGGCCACCGTTTGTTACCGGGGCCCCAGCTATGTCGCAAAAACAAAAATGAGTTTCGTAATTTTAAGCCCGCTCTCACATAATCCCCACATTATCCTCGAAACGGTGATTACATCATTATTCCCATGATCAGTTTGATCTCGGCTTTCTTATCAACTGCATATTCTGCCGCGCACTTGGAATGAGCGGTCCTCGGGGCAGGAACCCGGCGTGGATCCCCGTTTGTCGTTGCCGGTGCGCAAGGTCCCTGCCTGGCCACTGCCTCGAGGGCCTTCTGGACGGCCCAAAGTTGTGCGTCTTGGTTTTTGCTTTTCATCGCTGCTTCCAGTCGCAGCGGCATTCTTCATCCTGACCTTGTTTCATTGCCGCCTCCCGGCGACACGCCACACACTTCTCGCTTTGGTGGGTCTCGGGGCACACCCTATTTAGTAGCGGTGGACTGGGTAGGGTGCCCGTCTGCAGTTGTCTGAACAAAGAGCCTGGGCTCTGTCCAGACCTTTACAGGGTGGCGGGAGAAGCCTGCAGCTCAATCTGAAGGACTTTGGCATCTTGTTGTAGTTCACCTTGTCCAACGCCTCTCCTGCATGCGCCGGAAACAACTTGATGCGGACGTCCTTGTTTCTTGCTTCTTGTAGCATGCGGATCATCGCCGGCCCGAACCTTTCTTGGGCGAAGTTCCTTAGGGCTTATCTCGAGTCACTGAGGACGGTCTGGCAGTCCTGATCCGCGATGGCAAGGGAGATGGCTATCTCCCCGGCCTCTTCTAGTTGAGTGCTTAGCGTTCTGACCGCCGCACGAGTGTGTCCGTTGGCGTGGACCAACACTACGGCGAAGGCGTTGCGGCCGGCATGTTCAACCGCGTCCACGTATCTGACGCCCTCGCACCGGCACGCAGGTCGGTGTGGGGATCGGCTCTCGCCTTTCTTCTTCCTCGGTTGTGTTCCGGGTGAACGTCCTTGGGAGCAGGATGAAATCCCTAGCCGCCTCTTATTTCGTCCGGTATCAAACTCTTGGTGCCTTGTTGGTCGTGGTATCTTATACCGAGTTTATCTAGGATTTTCCTGCATGCTTTTGTGATTGGCAGTCTTTCTATCTACTCTGCCTGCTGTGCTGAAGCTATTTCCTCCAGCGTGGTGCGAACCCAAACTGGAAATCGCTTGTTTGGGTTGGTGGTTTGCGGCCGTTCCAGGACCGTTTTATAGGTTCTGCGTGTGATTTTGTTGATCTTGCTTTTTTTGCTGCTGTTCCATCCGTGAAACGCCGCCAGGTACGCAATGTGGCAGACCACAAATGATTTTATTAGTCTGACGAGGCTTTTCTCTTTCATGCCAATCTTTCTTGTCGTGACTTTTCAGGAGTCTCGCTGCATTTTTCGCTTTGCCGATGAGGTGGCTCATGGTGGCTCCGTTTCTCCCCCTCTCCTCGACGGTCATCCCGAGGGTTTAGGAAGAAAAAAATTGAAAGAACGTGTTGAGGGGAGTCAGGGAGTCAGGGAGAACAGTGAGAACATGTTTATTCCATTTCGTTACGCTCGGGCGCTGCTATGTATGATTGTAGGATCGTGAAAGAATTTTTAAGGAATGGGAAAAGTGGAAAAGCATAATTCTGCCTCAAGTTACTGAGTCAGTGGCCTGGAGACATTCTCTTCGGTCGGTAAGACCCGTTGTCATTGTCGTTTCCTGCACATGGCCGTAAAGCCAGTCACCGGCGATCGGTGCTCCGTGGTTCTGAAGGAAGAGCCAGAAGTCAAAAGGTTGTAGCGCAGAAAGTAGTCGCTAGAGGCAGCGGGTAGGGCCAGGGTTAGAGAGACGTTGATAAGAAGAATGGTGCATAGAATGGTATTAGGGCGGACTTCGCGGCAAGTTGGTATTCCATCGTAGAGGTGTAAAGCGCAAACAAAATAAACCAAGGACGAAGCTGACGTCCTCCTTGTTCTAATTTGTTTGCACTTTACAGATCTACAAGGGGCATTCAGAATACACCTTCCTCACGGTAACCCATTCCGAAAATCTTATGGATGCCTTGGGATCGTCACAGAATATATTTTCTAACCACCCTTAAAAATGTTAAAAAATAGCATTCAGCCTGACTAGACGAGCCGCACTTCTGCAGTAGCAGAAGCTAATAGTTTGAAATGGTTGTACTTTCTACGAAATGACTCCTTTTTCTGCATGCCGTGCAGAGAACTCTCATTTGGTTACTATGGGGAATGTTTAATTCCTTTGTCAACATGCGTCACACACATAGTAATTTAAAAAAAAAACCAGAAGGGATAAAACTTGCCGTCAGTTGTGTAGCAGCATGCATTTTTTTTGTATTTCCACCCATTATACGTTCTGCAATGCTTAGGCAAAATTGCTTCTGCCACAGCCTCCGAAAGAATGCTTTCAGGCTAAGCACACTACTTATTCTTCCCATAACTTCTGACACTTAGGGCAAACTACTTAAGAGCCACAGAGTAAACTTCCAAGCCCCCACCACGTCCTCTTGTGTATGCTCTTTTTGCCTCTATCTCGCTAGTCGCAACTTGCGGGTAATGTCATCGCGACCACCACAATGGCCGCCGCCATAACGTATGCCGCGCGTATACAGCCCTGCAGCAAAATCACAGTCATCGTCTGCCCGCGCCCAGCGCCGACGGCCTTCCTGCTCGCCCGCTCAAAGGGCGCCCACTATGCATGACACTGGTGAAGAAATGACTCGCGGGTGGGGGCGACACCCGCAAAGTCTTTTTGGGCGTTATTCGCGTCGGGACTGGCACCGGGTGCGTGTATATGATTACGAAAAGCTACTGCGGCATCTGTCGCAACGCGGACCCATAAATTCCTGCGCACCGGGCGCTGTCGGTCTTCCTCTTTCATCTCGCAAACATGTGTGCATTTGCGGATGCGTGTTTCTTCTTTTTTCCCCCTCCGGTCCGAATCACTGGGAAAAGGATAAGCAAACAAATTGAAAGCATGTATCGCAACATTGCCACGCGTGGAGGACTATTTGCTCTATGTGTCCTGTTCGTCTGTACGCAGGCTGCACAGACTCGTAGCTCTGTGAAGATTCGCGCACATCCCTGTTTGTTTCGTCAGGTTGCGCATACATGCAGGAATGCAGCCGATCCCTTTTCGGCCCGTTTGTTTGCGCCGCCATTACAGGAGTGCCAATATTTGAGACGCGAACCTCAGCGCACCCTGCAGGCAAAACCATTCTCACGCACGCTTGCCTCTCTCTGGTAAATGCGTTCCCGCTCCCCCCCCTTCTGGTCCTCGTGCCGGTATTGACTGCCACCTCAAAAGCGGTCATGGAGCGCGGCGCAAATGGGTCCAACGACGGCGCCTTTCTCGCTACAGTTAATTATCAGCATCAAGCTCTCTGTTTTGTTTTCATTGGGACTTAAATGTTAAATAATGGTTCGCGAGTCGTGGACCTGGTAGCTGTGCCAACAGACGGTGCTTCCAGCTCGCGAAAGCGGCGCGCAGCTTTGGTTCACCCGTTCTCCTGCCGTTTGGTCCGCACGTACGGCTCGGTCCGTGAGCAAATATGTTAACTGTTACAAAACCAACTACGCTTATGTGTTTTCGCTTGCGGTTTGTCCGCTCTTTTGGTCGTTTCGTATGCACTGTAGCATTGTGGAGTAGAGTCACAGGAGTGTCTTGGTAAATTAAAATTCTTAGGCTGGAAACACTGCCTTAGATATTTTGGGTTCTGTATTTGTTCATAGGTAAAGTACTCCCGTTAAGCGAAAACGTTTCACTTCAGTTGAACTAAGCCGAATAAGAAGTTGGCAGACTAAAGGTCTGCAGATCTGGGAGACAGCTTTCAAAAGTTAGACTACGCATTGCAAAGACTCAGATTTTTCCGAACTAATGGAAAGTTTAAAGTCTTACTACGTGCCGTAGGAGCCATTGATATCATTGCTATGAAAACGATTGGCGAAATATCTTAATCATTCCAAGTCCGAAAGTATTGTTCTCGCCCATCGTTAATTTTTCAAGGACGTCAATTCCATGTCCCCGAATGTATGTACAGTACAAAGTAGAAGTTCTGTGCCCTGCTCCCTCGGCAATAGTATATACCTGTCTTTATACGCTCAACAGTGACTCAAAGACTATCCGTGGTAGCATCTAGCACATAAATGTATTTCTTGGTTAATAGAACTTCATGTTAATGGACCTGCTGTTCGCAGTACAGCACTGCACGCGCCTGGGCTAATCCAAAAACCTGGGCCGCCCGAAGCGCTTCTCGATGGGCCCCCTCCCGGTTCCGGCATCGAAGCCGTTGTTTCTGGCTGCGCTCGGTCTTGAATTCATAGGCTTGGTCGTTAATACTTCTGAAGTCAAGCGTAGAAAAGAGCATTAAAAGAAATGTTCATAGCTTAAATTCCCACGCTTCTTGATGTTATCTCCACGAATTGATCTAAAAATTTGTTTTGCTAGGTCTGATTCTCACTGTACTATAATTTTAATGGCATTTTATGTACGGCATCCGAATTTTATATTCTTGGGCATCTGCATTTTGGGCATTTTGGGCATTTTATGCTCGGCATCCGCATTTTATATACATGTCCCACCAGTCTAAATGCGGCTGCCGTGGCCCGGAATCGAATTCCCGTGCTCCAGAAACAGCACCGCTGTGCAACCACTGCAGGTAAAACATTTCAATGCCTGTGCACATTCGTGATTTGAAACGCGACACCAAAAATTTCGGGGCATGCCAACTTGTTGGGGTCAGCGCTAACCATCTGTCCGAGGTAGTTGTATTCTGTTACTTCTCCTATCGCTTCGTTTCCTAATCTGAATAGGATGTTTTTCGCATGCTTGTTCCGCATTACATTATGTTTATTTATATTTATTTTTATTCCGTTTGCAGTTTCTCAAGCATTTGCAGGTGTTCTGCAGTCTCACTCAGCAACAGTCCGCAAACCTGAAATGTCTCAGGTATTCCCCGTTTATCCTTAATCCAATGTTTTCCCAGTCAGGCTATCTAAACACGCACTGTATCTTCCGTTGCAGGGAGATTCCTGTCTTACTCCGTTCCGGATCGGGAATTTTTCGCTTTGTTTGGGGAGGGTTATCGTGCCCGTACATTCTTTGTCTTCCAGAAGCATCTTAAAGGTCTCCTGTATTCCCTAGTCTTTTAGTGCTTCTAGCACGGCCGTGGTAAGTACGAAACCACACGCACTCTCATAGTCTTTAAATGCCATGTAAAGGGGGTTTAGTGTCTTCTGGATATTCTTCTATCACTTCATTGACAACGTGAATCTGATCAATGGTTGAGTGTCCTTTCCTTAACCCAGCGGGCTCTCTGGGTTGTTGGAAATCCAGACTGCAGCCTAGGCGGCTACCCATAACTTTGGTAAAAAGCTTGTACACAACAGAGAACAGGCTTATAGATCTGTAATTCTTCATGCCCTTGGGATCTCCCTTCTTGCGAATGGCAATAATGCTGACGTTTTTCCAGGCTATGGGCACTTTTTTGAGCCTTCAAGCATTCCGAAAATAGTACAGCGAGTTTTTTCCAGAAAAAGAACTCCTCACCTGTAATCGTTTAATATTGTAAATGAATTTATTGGCCGAACGAAGTTTTGAAAAAGTAAAAAAATAGAAACAATTTAATAAAATTCGGCAAAAAGACAAACCCTGAAACGCCCTGCATTTCCATAATATTGCAGATTTTGTGTAAGTTCCACCCGTAATCGCTATAATAGCCTAAATGGAGATAATTTGTCGAATTAATTTTTGGAAAACAAAAAGAAAATAGGACAATTATTTAAAAATACGAGAAATGGCGCAGCATGTAACGCCCTGCATTTCGACAATTATGCAGATTTCGCAGACGTTCCACATGCAATCGTTATCATAGGGTAAATGGAGATATTTGGTCGGACAGAATTTTGCAAACTCAAAAATTGGCTGGGAAGAACTCACATTCAAGACAAGCAGCATAGGAATGCGATGCATTGGTAGAGAATTCTCTAAATTTCTCGAGATTTTTTTTTTTTTTTTTGCCCGCTTGTGTGCCCGTGTTTGTGTACCTTCTAAACGAAGGCTTTGCGATTTAGAAACCTCGAATTGGCAGCAAAGTTAATGGCATCATGAAATCGGCTCACGCAGCCCTGTTTGAACGCGATCTTATCTTTGCAGCCGAATGATCGCATGGGGGCCCGTGTGCACTGTTGGATATCTTTTTTTGTTGTCATAGGGAAGTAATTTAAGTCATCGCCCGGCGGAGAACGACATGTTACCCGCAGTCCCACGTCTCGATGTAGCGAAATGTCTGAAACACCACGATGTGCTGATTTTCTATAATGTCAGCCGAGGGCTTTCGAAAGAATCCACAGAAAACTGCGTTTGGGGTTTTTTAACAGTTTATCCAGAACTGTTGACTCAACTGCACGTCAGAGTTGTGATAAATTCCTTTTTCTACAGTGTACCCAAGCGAACAGCCTTGAGGTCGTGGTCCCCGACCAATCCTTACTACGAAATTTGATGGCAAGTAGTGCTCTATTGTCTGTCCCTTCTCTCGGATCTTCATCAAAGGATGGAAGTAAATACTGCGGAACAATAAGTGAGTTCACAAATCAACACTTACCATAAACCGAAGACGACGCTTCAAAGCCAATAAAAGCCAGCACGTAGAGCTTCCTTTCATAGCTTCCTCTAAACCTTTTTAAGCTAACAACCACATCATCATCATCATCATTAGCCAAGTCAGGTCACTGCAGGACGAAGGCCTCACCCACTGACTTTCAACCACTCCTGTCGTCCGCTGCTCGAGTCCACAGTTTACCCCTAAATTTCCTTTCTTCGCCCCTCCACCGGGCTAAGGGCCTTTCCATTCTTCTACACCCATCTCTTGGTATCCACTGTGTCTCCCTAATTGTCCAGCGATTGTCGGTTCGTCTTACAGGAACAGTAACAAACAGAACAATGACCGAATATCAAAGCATCAAAAACAATGACAGTCGCAGACCGCAATCGTGTCTTCATGGGGCGGGTAAAGGAAAAATTATCCGCAGAAGACAACTGAGGATAAAGAAAACCGACGACACCATGTGAAGTCATATACCACGTTGGGGAGAAGCCATGTGATATCATACCTACTGGAAGATGTCTTAAGTGCGGATCACTTTAGGGCCTGTCTTGTCGTTGCGTCGACGCTCGTCCGGAATCACCTTATCTAGCTACTGGTGTGCCGCGGCGTCATGCACCCAAGGAGAGGCTTCGGAAATTGCTTTCCCTGGTTGGGATCGAACAAGGGACCCTCACATTACGAAGCAATGCGAATCCCATTGCGCTACAGAGGCACACGGGACCCACAGGTAAAGCGTTATGGGTGGTCTTAGCGCTGCGCCGTTGCCATGGGGGCTGCCGCTGCTAGGATACAAAAAACTACACACTAATTTATTATAGACCAAAAATAATCAATTAAGGCATTAACTAACCAAAATAATGAGAAATCAATCCAGTGTCTCCTAATAGGCATTTTCATTGGCTGCTGCGCCCTTCCTTGACTTGTGTCATTCTCAACACCAGCCTGGTACTGAAACTACCCAAGAAAGGGTGCCACAGACACTCTGGCGAATCACTGCTCCGCGCTTGACAGCTTTCACGATTAATCCGCCGGGGTGGCTCAGTGGCTAAGGCGTTGTGCTGCTGAGCACGAGGTCGCAGGTGCGATTTCCGGCCGTGGCGGCCGCTTTTCTGATGGAGGCGGAAAAGCAAAAATGCCCCTGTGTACGACGTTTCGGCGCACGTTAAAGAACCCCAGGTGGTCAAAATTAATCCGGAGCCCCCCACTACGGTGCGCCTCATCACCTGCGCTGCATCGACGCTTGAAACCCTACAATCCATCAATCAGCTTTCACGGTTAGTGGAACTGCTTTGATTCTGTAATTCCTTCGTAAACTCATCAATAATTACCCGGGATCTCTTTGAATGAGCTTGGCAGACACTCGTAAGAAGACCTCGCAGCACTGGCACGCTTGGAATTTCTGTCCCACCTTTTCAGTTTGCAGACGTGTGGGGTTGTAACTAGTATTTGTGGTATCTGTCAAATTATAAGGTCCACCTGTACGTAGAAATAAAAGGGGACCACCTAACTAACGTACCAAATATTTTGCGTTATTTTCCGAAATGGAGTTGTAACACTGAGTGCGCTAGGTACAGTGAGAGTCACGCCGTATTTATTATTTAAAGGCTGTCTGCTGAAGAAGCGCAAACTCCATTTTCGCTTTGTGCTGGTCAGTAACAGCTGATGCTGAAGGCCAGAATTGCTAACCATATTTCTTCATTATGTTCTCGTTCGAAAGACTGGCGTTTATATGCACGCTGTTATTTTACAAGGGAGAAGACTGGCGAAGCCAGGTCCCTAACACTGGGCTCGCTTAAGTCCAACATTTATGCGTGCCTGCACTTTTTTCTGTCATTAGGGATTTCTTTTTTGCTTACACTGATTCTTTCACCGGCTTTCGCAGCAAGTGAGCCACTGCGGTCATTTCAGAATCCCCAACTCAAATATTTATTCATAGGGAAGGACGTTCACACAAACTCACCATGCACAAGCAGGGTGAAAGCGTGCTTTGTTACCCAGCATAGCTGCTCGCAATCCGTCTCCAGAACGAATTGAATTCTATTGTGCCCATAGCAATTCTTTATTGTACTCTCTCCACGCCCTAGTTTTGAGCGCAGAAACCTTCACTTATGTTGAGCAGACTTGCGCGAACACCACGTACTCACAACCGATGTTTATGGCTTTCTTCGATTCCGGGCTCATTGATTCACCGCGACAGGAACGGCATCCGGCTGCGATGTTGACATTGAGGGCAGTGGGACCGTTTGCTGCCGCGTTTCGGGGTGACTACAGGCCAGGCGAGATAAATATTAGCGCGATAACGTTATTGGGCTCATTTCTCGGTTTTTTTCGTGCCTGCTAGCCGTCCGCTATCAGCCGTGCTCATCAGGTGTCCACGGAAGTACGTCACCGCTGGAAACAGGAAACTATAACTGTGGCAGCCAGATACGGGGGCTCGCCGGAAACAGAAGTACAGAACACCGGCAACTAGCTTGTGGAAAGGAGGACTGATACTACGGCCTACACGAAAGAAAAGATACGCGATTGAATCAGGCGCCACGCCTGCGTAGTGATGTTCGTTATGCGCACCAGAGGTAGTCGCATGCTCGCACATACGGTCGCTAGCTGTACCCGCTACTTACGCCACTACTAAAGCGCCTCTCCAAGCTATACTAATTCAGGCACTAACATTTTGTCACCTAAATAAAAGACGTGCAAAATATTAGCGCCAGACACTCTAAACCCCTGGAAAACCTAGATTAGCCCCAGAAGCCAAATAAAATGTGTTGCAATAAAAATATAAAATCCTAGATTATGTGCGTCTAATTGGGAAAATTTTGAAATTATTTTTTGAATTTTTTGGGCACTACAGCGCCGTAAGCTCTTTGCGGTAAACGATGCATGGGGACACCCGGACAATTTACAAAACCTAAAAATACGTCAGCATGTGATGTCAGAAAACAGTCACGTAAGAGTCATTGGCATGGCTATACAGAGAAGCGGCAGAGCCGATCACGCAGTCGCAAAAATACAGGGACTAGTTAGGTTTAGATTGTAAAACGCCGATACACGGGACAGCAGGAGCAAACAAATCAACGAAAAAAAAATTCACCATCTTCCCGTAGGGGAACCCTAAGTTGTATGCGAATCAGCCGTGGGGTCGACTGAAGTTCCCATTAATTTTCAGTTCGATCGCGGCGTTGCGGGAGGAGAATGAGGGGAGGGGAGCGCGCCCGTGCGTCATTTATACCGCGGAGCTACAGTGGCGCCTCCAGCGGAGCATGCAGCGGCTACCGTCGCGTCTCTAACCCTAAGCTGCTTCGCATTATTGCGCGCGGAGCCGCCGGTGTTGCCATTCGTTGCGCAATCTCGGAGAGGAGAGGAGATTCGGAGGAGAGGAGGAATGCTAGAGAGGGGAGGAGTGTCGGAGAGGAGAGGAGGAATGCCTCTCATACTATTCAGGGTTCCCCTACGGGATGATGACGACGGTGGTTGAATGCGAAGCTATCTCTTGATGGATTCTTTGGTTGGCCAATCCCTAGGGGCATCCTGCCACAATTATCATCAGCGGTGCCTGGCCAGGCATGCGCAGTGGGCGTGCGAACGGCGAACAATGACAACGACAAGGGAGGGAGGGACACAGCCCCCAGCATGAGATGCTTCGCATCTAATCCAATCCCTAGGGGCATCCTGCCACAATCATCATCAGCGGTGCCTGGCCAGGTATGCGCAGTGGGTGGGCGTACGGCGGACAAAAACGACAAGGGAGGGAGTAATACAGCCCCGAGCATGAGATTCTTCGCATATAAAACTTATACGCAGTGATCACGAGTTCAATATCGCAACAGCCTGCCGTACCGGAAGCTTACCCGCACTGAAGAAAGCCAAATAAAGACTATTCTCACAACAGCCTATTGGGGGAAGCCCGGTGCGCCTGCATCTCAATTTTCAAGATCATCGGACAGGTCCTAAATTGTTTTGTAATAACTGAATAAATTTGACAGGCCACTATCCTAGCATAAAAAGGAGCTATCCTAGCACAAAAGGAGCCCATGGGTAAAACATTGGGACTGGCCATCCTATTGAATATATGCCGCACCTCGAGAGAGAAAAGGTCTGGACGCCATGATGGATATGTCACCAATCCAGCAGCCCTCCATTAAAGCCCTACTACTACGGAAAAACATAGACCCAGACCTACACAACAACAGGCGAAGAGGTAAGATCAAATTGTTTCGAGGAAAGTTCCAAAACTTTGAAAACACAGTATATGCCGACGCCATTTGCAAGGACGAAGGCAACAATTGTCGCAGTGTACTACAGTGTCAGTCGCTCCGACTTCATTACCCTCCACACACAGGAAAGGAAAGCGGAAATCGTCTTCGTAATCCGCCTAATGAAACTATGCTTAAATTGCTTAAACATCGTTACACGCGTTCAAAAGGCGATTAGTATCCTCGCTGCAGCCATGCTATTCTTAACTCCACAAAGTTGAAAGTTCACGTCACATTAAAACCAGCACACGGCGCACTGGAAGGGAACGATTCAGCCGACGAAGATCCAAACTCTCCCACCGCGCTCCAGGTTGACCACGACTGCCACAGTTCTCTCCACGAAAAATATTGGCAACTTCTCCTATCCTACGCCTAGGAACACCATCCTTCCCCGTGCCACACAAGGATCTGAGGGCCGAATATCTGCAAACTATGCGCGCGATACGATCAAGTCCATATATCCACAAGTCCAGAAGAAGTAGCAAAGTGAGGCATTCTTCTCGTATAGGATATTTGCAACAGTAGAGAGTAGGGTGCATGGCGGCATAGAAACTCAGATGTGGTGCGGCGTGTCCCTCCGGTTGCCTCCAGACAACAGCTTCGTCTGTGGGGAGGATATCGTGTGGATGGAGGTATTGAAGTCAGAAGAGAAGATAGTGTTGAAGGAGTGTGTTGTATTAGGGAGGTATGGACTCTATCTTTATATTTTCATGGTATAAACAAAACTACTAGCAGAATTGTTTATTTACACAGGCGAACTTGTGCCCACAAGCGAGCTGCGAACGTCTAGCCTTGGCCGAACTCTCGAGCTCCTCTTCCTTCGCTTCTTCTCCGGCTCCCTTTCTTCGCCGTCTTCGTGTCCACAAGTTATCACCTGCTATCCCCCAAATTGGTTATGTGGAGAAACAAGAGCGCCTGCCCAGGGCATGGCGTTAAAGTTCAAACTCATTACCAGCCGTGGCAATATTACGTTCGTCTCGTGCGTGAGGCACCCAGGTGGCATGGGCTGAAGCGCGGTTGCATTGGTTGCCGGAAATAGGCTCTTGGCGGGTGCCTAGATTATATCTTTCTCGTACGGAAGCGAGGAAACAAGGCAGATTGCGACGGTCAGCGGCATTTATGCGACCTCGGTCGAAGTTGGGACAGGCAGCCTCCGAATCCGCGGTGACGGTGGTGTACTCGGGCTAGGGGCGAAAAACTGTACCCAGAGGTATGGCGGCTTTGTCAGCTTCCATGACGGTGGCACAGCGAATGAGCACTATGTTACTTCCCGGAGGCTGAAGTCGAACGCGCTCGCTGTGTATGCACCGTGACGGGTGTGGACAGTACCTTTCGTGTATTTCAGGGTATGTCGCCATCGCACATGTTTAGCGCCCGTGCGCGAGTGTCGGCGCAGAATTCCGGGTGCAAATTTCGTGAAACGGCAGTGACTTAGATGTGCTTGTGATATGGAGATATGGCCTAAGTGGAAAAGTGTTTCAGGTGATTGACATGGTCGCCAAGTCGAAGGACTCTGCTACCTAGAAACGTGAGGAAGGGGTGCTCACGTTGACCTGTCAATTGCGTCTGGATTGTCTTTCGTGAGTTCGTCGGACACCGAGGGTCTCGGGAGAATGGTTGCCGTTCTCGGCGCTCACCTAAATAATTCCTATTGAAGTAAAGCACCCAGACAGCAAAAAACGTTCCGATGGCGTAGTATAATGGGGATTCACACGAAGAATAAAATCCACCCACTCCCTTCCCGCGCAGCGTATCATGTGACACACGTTCCGGCTCACTGAGTAAACATGGGCGGCAGCCGGCAGAATTGCGGGCGGCGCAGACGGCGGACCCTTGGGAGCGGTGCTGCTGGGATCAGGGCCGGCCTCGGAGGAAATTGCTTTGCAGTTGGCCATATGCTTTTAAAGCAAAGCTTTTGTAATATCATCCAGCGGTTTCACTGTCGCGGGGAAGTTGAACTTCATTTGTCGGAGCTCTGGCGCACGTGACTCGCCGTGCGGAGGTACGCCATCTACGGCGTTGGCTAGCCTCCCGACGCCACCGCCAGTGCAGGCTTGGCGCCTGCGCTCTCTGCAGGTGGTTCGCCACGTGCTCACGTGACTCGCCGCGTGCCAGAGGGCTTGGCCATGAATAAGAGCGGTACCAGGCTATTTTCTTTCCTGTGAACATTGCGCAGGAGCTAGTGGATTTTAGCCGTCACCGGCATGCAACGCCTGACCACCCTCGAATATCGCCGGGCGAGCTGCTTCGCTGGAGAAATTCCAAGCGCGCGAAGCTAGCGTCGGAGACAGAGGAAGAGAGAGCCGTTCGGTTCGGAAAACGCCGTAAGCGGGACCATAATCATAGAGAAAGACAGGCTTTGGACAACTAATCCGAGTACAGTTAAATCAAAGGCTAACCTAGTGAAATCAAGGCTTAATTAACCAGGCTAAGCCCCGGTTTTGCTTTCATATCTAGGGTTAGCTGCGCTGAGCCGAAGCCATATTTTTAGCCTCATGCATGAAAACGGCAATTTGGGTGCGCTGTTGGGTGTACTCACTGCCTTTGATGGACGGTGGAATGACGGTGATTCGGCATCAGCCAACCCATGCAAGCCATAAACTTGGGCCCGGTTTACTCACCGCGCCAGTCATCAGCAAAACTCAGATAAAAACGAGGCACTAAAAGTAAAGGAAGCAGAGTTGCCATACGGGCTATAAGCTTTGCGACAACAACAAAGGTTTCCTCAATGAGGCGTGGTTCGTCTGTACAGCTTAGAAACACCATTCCTCATTACAGCGGTGCCGCTTCCGAAGGATTGCCTCCGCGCTTCCGTCGCCTGCGCAGGTATACGAACGGGGGCGCGACGTGCTGTCACGGGATACGCGGCGCGGTAAGTTAGTGGATGGATTTTATCGTGAATGTGAATTCCCCTTTAGGCGGAGTAAAGTAAGGTTCGTTGAAGAGGTGGATGGTGTCGCCGTGGAGTGGTGAAAGTACCCGATGACGCTGACGCAGGAGGTAGATGATGAAGAAAACTCTATTTACACTTATATACAGTGATGAAGCATAACATAAGACAAAGCAAAAACTGGCTTACAATTAAAAGAAGCCGCAGCACTCAAGGGGGGTATCGCGGCACGATCCCTGGTAGGGGCCCGGAGGCCAAAAAGGTGCCGAACTGCCGCGCGGTTGGCGAGAAATTCGTGTGGCTCTGGCGCCCGGAAACCGCCACGGGAGCAAATCTTGATGCGACCGCTCTGTGCAGCAACTCCGGACAAACTGATTGCTGGATGCGCTAGCGGTCGCAAGCGAAGTCGCCTCCACCGCGCAGCGCACATGCAATTAGGGTTTTGACCCCCGCTCACCCCTGTCCGCCCAAAGGACTGCGCCTCGCAGGAGGTGCCGGCGGCGGCCACAACACTCCCGCCGACGGAGGGGGACACGATAAAGCCACGAGGAGGGAAGGGGGGTCATCGTCCCGACGGACTATCGGCGCTGCCATCATTACAGGCGGGTGTCCACAATTCCCTAAAAAGCTGTGATCCAACCGTTAGAGTGTAAATCGGGCACTAAGCTACCGGAACCAATTCGAAGGCTCCCTGCGCGACTGCGGACGATGCTCACGGAGGTAGTTATAGAGCTGGTTAGTAGTCCTATGGGAACGGTGTTTCTGAGGTGTGTGCTAAAACGCACTCTAAGCGTTGTTTAATTGTTTTGCGTCACATCTTTGCACCGCCTTCAGCAAAATACTGACCACTCGAAAGAGAGAGGGAGAGAGAGAGAGAGAGAAATAACTTTATTACGTTTGTTGGGTAGTTGGACGTGGTGGGTGCCCCTAGTCCAGGGCTCCAGTCTCCAGGGCGCCGGTTGCTGCTCTGGCGATCGTTCTGCAGTGCTCGTCGTAGTCGGAGCTAGACAGTGCCTTACTCTACTGCTCCTCTGTTAGAGGGTGTTTGTGAATTTTGTGGCACCCTGCTAACGTATGGTAGAGGGTGGCTACTTGGTAGCACTTGGGGCACAGCTTCGGATATTGGGTTGGATACAGTATGTGTAGACGGGAGAGGTGAGGGAAGGTGTTCGTTTGGATTGAGCGGAGTGCTGTTTGATGCTGTTTTTGCAACTTGGGGTGAGGATGTGGGAATTTAATTCGGGTTGCTTTGTAGTAGCTTAGAATTTCGAAATATATGGGCATAACAGGAACAGGAAACTCTGCTTGTGGGTTGTCAGCTCGGGGAAGGGAGGCACAAGCCCAGGCGTGAGCCTGTTGATTGCCCTCTAGAGTTTCATGGCCAGGGGCCCATGTGATTTTGATTGGGTTATTTGATTTGTAGCCGATTGCTAATCTGTGGGCTGTTTTGCCGATGCGCCCTCTCGCCCACTGCCTGCAGGCGTTTTGGGAGTCAGAAACAATGTTCATTCGTGCATCCTGTTGACCTGAAGTGATAACTTAAGCGAGAGCGATTGCCGCTTCTTCTGCTTCAATGGGTGATGATGTCCGCACGCTAGCAGTTATGGTACGTTGCTGAATTGGGTTCTGCGCACAAATGGCGGCTATACCACTGGTACTCGTAATGGCAGCATCAGTGTACCACGTGTACGATGAATTCCCGTATATTCTTTCATTATTACGGCATCTGTCCAATCTTCTGCCGTAGTGGAGTGTAGGCTTCATGTTTTTAGGTATGGGTGCTACTTTCAGGGCCCTGGATATGCAATCAGGAATCTCGCGGGTAGTTGCATGCATGGTGTCATGTATACGGTAGCCCAGTCGCTTTAGGGTTTCCCTGCCAGTGTGGCTGGTTTTTAACCTCTCAAACTGGCCTATTATATGTGCCTCGAGTATTTCTTTAACTGTATTTCAGATTCCGAGTTCATTTAATTTCTGTGTCGACGTCCATCGGGGTAATCCTAGCGCCATTTTGAATGCCTTTTTAAGTGCTGCGTTAAGTGATTTGATGTTACTGGCTGTTAAACATAAGAATGGAGCTGAGTATGCGACTCGTGAAATTATGAGAGCGTTGACAATTTTTAGAAATGTCCCCTTTTTTCATCCTGTTTCTTCTGTTGGTTACTCGGCTAATCATTCGTAGTGTTTGTTCTATTTCTTTCATTAAATGGTTTGGGGCTGTTCCGCAGCCATTGTCCTGCTGTAGTCGCAGCCGCAGCACTTTTAGTGTCTTTACTGTTGGGATAGGTTTTCCGTCTATGTTGATTGTCATCGGAGTGGGTGGTACGTATGTTGCTCCCGGTGTTCTTTTTAGGATTTGGAGTAACTCTGATTTTTCCACCGAGCATTGTAGTCCGCACTAGGAGGCATGCTTTTGCACTGCCATTGCTGCTGTTTGTAG
Organism: Haemaphysalis longicornis; assembly: GCA_013339765.2. Lineage (NCBI taxonomy): Eukaryota > Metazoa > Arthropoda > Arachnida > Ixodida > Ixodidae > Haemaphysalis > Haemaphysalis longicornis. The sequence continues at coordinate 90,552,576 of CM023450.1, forward strand.
GGCTTCTTGCTTTTCTCCGTCTGACCCCGTGGTTGTCCATATGGTTATATCATCGGCGTATATTGCGTGACGGTTATTGGGGATTTTGTTTAGGGTTTCTAGAAGCTTGTGGATTGCTACGTTAAGGAGCATTGGAGATATCACCGAGCCCTGTGGTGTGCCTTTATTCGGTGCTTTGTGTGTGTCTGTGCGTATATCCCCAATTTCTATCATGGCCGTCCGGTTCTGTAAGAACGAACACACATAGTTAAATATTCTAACTCCACAGTTTAGGTCGTAAAGGTAGGATAAAACTGTTTGGTGGGTGATGTTGTCGAATGCGCTTTTTAAATCAAGGGCCATGATGACCGTTTGATTTACACAAGAAGTTGCATCTAAAACTTGTTCCTTTATTTGGAGTAAAATATCCTGGGTTGACAACTTTGGCCTAAAACCGTATGTTGTGGTAGGTAAGAGATGATTAGTCTAGTCTCTATGTAGTTGTGCAGTCTTTCCAGGACTACATGTTCCATTATCTTACCTACACAGGAGGTAATGATATTGGCCTCATGTTTCCGATTGACAATGTTTTGCCCGGTTTGGGGAGAAGAATCATTTCTGCGTGCTTCCATTCCGGTGGCAGTGTGCCTTCCTCCCAGTGGCTATAGAAGTAGTTTGCGAGGGCTCCTATAGATCTGTCATCTAGGTTTTTCAAGTATTTGTACGTTATTCCGTCTTTCCCGGGTGTGGTGCTCTTTGTTATCTTAGTAAGGGCCCTTGTGATATTCGCATCCGTAATTGGCCTGTCTACTGTTTGGTTGGCGTCGCCGCTGTACGTGTAGGCTTGCGGCCAAGTCCATGTGGGGTTTCGGAGATATTTGTCCACGAGTGCTGTTTTTAGTTGTTCCGCCGTTCCAGGGAAATTGTTGTGCATAATCTTGTTTAGATCGTGTTTTTGTTGCTAGCTGCTTTGTACTGGGTCTGCTAGTTCAGGTAGTGCCCAGGTTCGAGAGAAGTGCAGCGTACCTTGTAGGTTGTTACACATATTTGCCCAGTTTTGGTTGTTTAGTTCTCTCGCGTATTCATTTGCTTCCGCTGTTACCTTCGCTATTTTAATTTTGAGCTTCCTGTTGTGTCTTTGCCTTTTCCATTTCTTCTTCACGCTCCTGCATGCATCCCACAGATGGAGTAGTCGTTTGTCAACTGCTGGGATGTCTTCTGTACACGCATCCCAGTAGTTGACAATCAAGCAGTTGACAAGCAGTTGACACACATCCCAGCAGTACAAACATCTCTCTGTGTGCTTTTTTACATCCGAGATTAGTTGCATTGTCTACTCTTGTATGTCCCGTATGGGTTCACTATCGGTGGATCTATCCAGCGTCCCAGTCGGTGATTTTGTTAGGTCGGATCTTTTGTTTTCGGTGCTATTTTCTCTATGCTAGTGATTAGTATGTGATGGTCGCTAGCGAAGTTTTCCCCCGTGTTTTCCCAGCTGACCTTGGTTACGTTTTTAGTAAAGGTAAGATCCGGACACGTATTCCTGGTTATACTCGTTCCCAATCTGGTTGGGTATTTGGTATCGGTATGCAGTGTAAAATTGAGTTGACTGGCTGCTTCGTGTCTTCCTTCCCTTACTGCATTGTTTGGAATATCCCCAGTGAGGGTGTGCGGCATTGAAGTCCGCTAATACAATTAGGGGGTCTTTATTTGCTATTTTGGCTGTAGCCGTCAGTAATTGGTGTATTTTATAGTTTTTATCCTTGGGGGGGCTGTAAAGGTTAAGCATTCACGTCCTGGGTTGGCTTTTGTTTCCGGGAAGAATTTCGATTAGTGAATGGGCGATACCTGCTGAGTCGATATTGTGCTCAATTGCTGTGTGCGTTTTCTTTACGAGAGTAACGACTTTGGTGTGATCTGTCCCTGGAAAAGACTGGAATTCAGTAATCGCCACTTCGGCATTGTTTTCCTGTAAGGAGATAATGTCGGGGGGTTTAGCGTTTGTTTGGGCATAATGCGAGAGGGCGCTTCGTTTTTGCCTGATGCCCCTGCTATTCCACTGCCATATGTGAAACATGTTTATTTCCTTTCTTTTTTTACCTTTGCCCATCATGTTAATTCGTTTCGGTTTCTATGGTGGTTTCGTTCGGGGATTTGAGTTTCTTTCTTTTTTGGTCATCGTTCTCATTCAGTTTGTCCATGATGCGTTTATACAGGACGAACTGTTGGATTTGTTCTCTGAACTCGTGAAAACTCTGTGCCACAAAGACGGGGTCAAGAGCAGCTGGGGTTTGAGGTTGGGGATTGAGCGAGATTTCCATGTGTTGTGTTTGTGTGGATGAGGTTGGCACGGCTCGTGTGTGAGGTTGGGCAACGAGTGGGATTTCCATGGATTGATTTTGTTGGGATGAGGGGGGCAAGGTTGGTGTGATGGGTTGTGGTTGGTGATGGTTCGGTTTAGCCATAAGCTGTGCCCTAAGTTGTTCGTTTTCCTTTAGTAATTGCTTGTTAAAGTCTTTAGTTTGCTGAAGCTCGCTTTTGAGTTGTTTGATTTCTACTAGAATTTGACTTAAAGTTGGGTCGCTTTTGTTGGCATCATTTTTGGGAGCAGTGGAGATGAGGCGGTCTGCCCAGCTTACCGATGATGATCGCTGCCCTTGGTCCGCCTTCCGGCCGTGCCTGGTTCCTGACGGGGATCTTGGTCTGGATCCGACGCGCCGTCGGTTGTCTCCATCCTGTGCCGTCCCTGGTGGTGCTGTGGTGGTTGATGGGTTGGCTGGTTTTCTTGTTTTAAACCTGGACCGGTGTCGTTGTCCGATTTCTGTCTCCAGTCCTGTTTTCCGGGTGCCGGTGGTTGAAGTCTTGTCGTCAGTGGTTTGTTTCGGTTTTACAGGCGTTCTGTATCGCTGGTTGCAAGCCTTGGACCCCGTTGAGTGTTCTCCTTGACAGATGGCGCATTTAGGAGTGCACCGCTCGAAGCGGGGGCTTTTAAGGCGGACACAATGTCAAACATCGTTGCTGGAAGGAGTCGCGCCAACTACACGGGTTGAACGAATCAATCACCGAACCCACTCGTATATGAAATTCAGCTAGAATCGCCAAACTCTTCCCATGTAAAACGATCTGTGACTACCATCGGGGACGCTTCAAAATTTTGCGAATGCGGCTGTCGCCGTAACAGCAAGAGCACCGATATCCGCACAAGAGCGCTGTCAAATAGGACTTTTTACTGTAGCCCTAAAGAGAATTTATCTCTGCTCCCCCGCCTCCACGGCCATGTTTGTCGCGCAAACGCCGGAGCTGGGAAGCGAAGGGCATTTCTCACAGCCGGGATGAAAAACCGGGCTTGCCTTTCAGATGGCGCCGGCCGCCAAACGCTGTTCCGTGACGTCTCCAAGGAAACGCGGCTCCATCGGGCACGAGCTCGGCTTCAGGCGTCATCGCTCAAAAACAACCAAGCGGGAGGGAAGCATCAGGACGCGTGGCTGAGAGGCCAACGTAAATGAATGATAGGTTCAAAAAAAGGCCACTCGATAGAGATCGCGCCTTTGAACGGGCTGTTGAGAGGTAATAACATAGTATGCCTATCGAGGCGTAAGTACATCGAGTCGTAAGTATATCGAGGCGTAAGTGAAGGCAAGAAAATGTGCGAATAGAAAAGAAATATTTGTTCAGAATGTGGTGCTGTTCTTGGTCGTGTTCTTCTAAAGCGTACGTCAGGGGGAAAGAAAGCAGATTCGCTAATGCTGGAATTTGACTTTTGCCTCTTCTCTTTGCTTCACTTCCCATTTTATGCGGCAGTAGAGCCCACTCTCGACTAAATTACAGTACTGACAAATGAAACTTCCTGCCGAGGTGCTGCATTCGCATCAGAAAGGAAGACTCGTTCTTTCCTGTGCAATATGTGCTCGGAGGCCCATGTTTGATGCGCTAATCGGAAAGTGTGGGCTGTGTCAGAATCAATCAGGAAAGCAAGGTTTGGGTTGGAAAATGTGCTTTTGAAAGGGGGTTGAACTGGCCACGTGGTTATTTATATCACACCACAGCACGAAACAGCTCAACGCACGAATGCGCAAAAATTGCCACATTCAATCCGGTCATGCGACGTCATCGCTACAACAGATGTACCGTATAAAACGTCGAAAACAATGGAGTATGTTTCCTTACTGAATCATTTAATTATCTGTAGACGAAGTCTTTGGGTCTTTTATTTCGCGTGATTGCTGCGAGACACTTTCTTATTTCTCTATGACGAGCACATCTACGATCACCTATCTCTTCCTTGAGGAATCTCTTTTTCACCGAACCATTTGAATAAAAATCTTCCACACTCTCGCGCTTGCATGCCAGCGACGCTGTTTTCGCTGCGCAAACTACTGACTATTTCACACCGGTCATTCCGCGTTACCATAGCAACAGGGCTCCCTCCGTCTCGATCCAGTAACGTGCTCCCTTCTCGTTGCCATAGCGGCGGCACTAATTACACTGTCACCTCCACCGGACACGATGACGAAAAACACTTACCGGCGCCTGCATTTGGCCCTTTTCTTCTAGATCTTTCTCCCTGTCGTATGTTAATGTTCTGTTCAAAAACCTGCTTTAAACGTGCAGAAATTCCAAGTAATGCATGCCTGTTCGGGCTATTCATAACTTCAAAGCATTGTTGCCACTCAAGGCACTGGAACATTTGGTATGGAGCTGCAGTGTCATGAAATACGAGTAACACAGGCTCCTCACCCCCTAGGGATCCTATCCATCCCATCTCGCGGATGTGACATACTCATGACATGGCAAATGGCGATTTAGGACGACACAGCGCGGTTCAAATTAGTGTTTATGCCAAAACCATTTTGATACCGGTCTATGCGCTGTGTGGCACCGCATGTCGTCCACTGCTTATAATGCGGCTATTTCAAACTCCAAGAAAACTTACGTGCTGGCCACTCTTCTGTATAACTTCCGGGACTGTTCTTATATGCACAAGTGCTATGACTTGGCAACTCCCGCCGACGAAGACGATTGCGCGGGGGGGCGAAGTCCTGCACTGCAACGAAGTCCAACTTCTCGTTACGGGCGAAGAAGCGGGTACTCCGAATTATTGTTGCCGAAAGTGGGAGAGTACGTATTTATAAGGCTCGCGCGCGGGGTAGTATCTACGCCCCGAAATTCGTCAGCCTTCACGCCTCGCGCTTTCCCGCCTCCTCCGGGTGGCCAATCATAAGAAGTCCTGAGTTTGGCCGCGGGCGCCTAGAGTGAGTGAGGGATCTCTGCGGCCAAACCCACGCATTCCCGTCGGCAGAGCCAGGGCGTACGCGCCCGCTGCATTTTCCATGAGTGACCTGATTCTGCGGAGACGATATAGTCTTCGGCACATTTGCTCCTCTTTGAGTTCCAACTCCCGGACGAAGAATAAGAAGAATACTGGGAATGCGGCACAGCTACGGGGCAGAAAAGGAGGGAGTGGAAATGGGCAAGATGTGAGGTGAAGCATTCTTTTTTCCCCACGTCTCTTCACTCCTACTCCTTTTTCCTTACACTTAATTCCTTCTCCGCCACCGCTTGGGGTCCTCTACGTTATTCCCTCCGGTCCCAAGACCGCCTTCCACCGAGTCGCTCGGATCGGCCATGGACGTCTTTGAGGCGTTCATCCAGTCTCGTGTTTGTTATTAGATTTCGCGCAATCAAAGCCCGCTTAAAGTCACACTTGATTTGCACATGCCGCCGTGCTAAGGCTGACGCAGTGGCATCCTGGGCCGCCGTCTCTTCTTTTTGCGTGGACAGGTCGAACATGGTGTCGCCGCGTAGTAGAAGCGGTCTACGCAGAGTACACTGCCGCCCCCGCTAGTGAACCATCCCGGAAGAAAGATTCGTCTAAATCGGGCAGCAATTTGGGGGCGCTGCCTTTTTCAGAGAGTACGGTTGTGAGAAGGACGCGCTACATAAGCTCGGTTTGTCGTGAGAAGTCGCAGAGATTGGGAAGGAGGTAAGGACCTAATAATTCAGGAACAACCCTCCATTATATTCCCGCCGGCGATTAGTTCTTACCTTAGTTTCCGTTATTCTTCTGTTCTCGAGGAGAGCGCGCGTGTGGATGTCACAACCACCGACGCTTTTAATGTGGTTTGGCGGCTTGTCGCCATAAAATAACGTTTGCTCGTTTCCGTTGTACACCTGGAGCACCTCGGAACCTTACACTCACGTCTGATGTGGTCTTCGCCGTTCAGCGAAAGCACTCAATAGGGTGCCGGGGTACCACGGCGAGGGCCAGCTCCCCACCGACGCGAATTTGGTGGGGCAGGTCGCCTATATACGGTACGGTAAAAGTTTCGGTTGATTTTATTTCCTTAGTACATATATTGACTTCGCTGACTCTTCTCCCACCTTCAAGCGGCCTTAGATTTTCTTTCTAGCGTTAAGTAAGCGAAGCGTCGCATGTGCACTTGTGCAGCGCTTGTGTGGAGCGACCCGGACTCGGAGCTTGATACAGTGTACAAACTAACAAAGTAAAGAAAGGCACATTCTTCCATTCACAAATGTGTTGTGGCTTAGTTTCAACTGATCGAGCGAATTGCGACGACCCGTCGGCAGCCGGAGCACTAAACGTTGGACGATGCGTTGGGCCGACTGACTAGGTCGCGGAAGGTCGGCGAGCCATGCAGTAGCGCAGCCAATTGCCAGGTCATCTCCTGCTGACGTCACAGGAAAACGCCACACAAAACGGGCGGGGGTGCAGAGAGGAGGACAGCATTTTCGAATTGATTTGTCTACTAAATAAATTCGCGTAAACGTTCTCAGAGTGGTCGAAACATGGTTTATGGACTCCGGACTACAATTTGCGCTAGTAATCCCGCAATGTTTAAAAAATCACTTCAGTGTCCCTTTAATTGCTGCTAACGATCGAAAACGAGAAAAATCATATCGTGTGCAGTCTACGCGGCCAGCGCATGCATCAGCCTTCGATTAGCGCGGCACGGAGCCTTCAACACATGAATGTAGCAATACTAGCTTCATGCACTTGCTTTTGTTTCTAATGACAGACGGTAAATGGTAGCTGTATGTCATAAAGCCTATTATATTAGGCGAAGAGCATTCGGTTCAAACTGTATTTCTATCATGTGACCATCGGTGCACTTGCGACTGGGAGAGCTCTGTCACTCGCCTGCCGTTTCCTCGACGGTGTAAACCAATTTGCGGGACAAAAAAATTTTATTTTCTGCAAAATGAAATGCCCGAGAATATACTTTATTTTGGCGGTTGGACGGAGCCTGCGCCGCACGAATATAGAAAGAGCCGCGCTCATGAGCAGTGCTCAGTAATACAAACATGCTCGAAACCCAGAGACATGTACTACAGAAGGCCTTCTCCCCATTGTCGCCGCCTAGACCATGATGCCCACATAACGAGATCGTGAGAAGCTATGCGATGTTCAGGGCTCAACATACGAGCAGAGTTACCAAGGGTCACCCAAATTCAGGAACATCCATCTCAAAGGAGCGACCACTAGGGAGGAGGAGGAGGAGGAGGAAAATCTTTATTAAAACAACAGGTGCAGTTGTTAGGGCACCCGCCCGGTGGAGGCGATCCCTAGTCCGGGATGCCCTGGCTGCGGCTGGCTGCGCGGGCCCTTTTGCACCAGGTCAAGCTGGAACGTAGGGTCCTTGCTGGTCAACCGCGCCGTCCACTGTTGTATAGAGGGGTTGGGGATTGGGTGCAGGTCCGGTGTCTTTTGGCACTCCCACACCTGATGGTATAGGGTACCGGGCGCTGGGCAGTAGTGGCAGGTGGCAGACTACTAAGAGAAGTTGCTATTTCCAGTATTTCAGTAAACAGAAGTAGGGGAGGGCAAGGGGTTAAAAGAATGAAAAGAATAGGGCGTGCGGCTTAAAAGCTGCATGAATAATTTTATCTATAATATTTTGCTCTCTGATCAATTTTGTGTTTTTGACTTCCAGCGTACCCAGCTTCCTATACTAGATTTGCTCACTACTTGGGAGATATCTTGTTGCTGCCTCGTGGAGCATCGAAAAAAAAAATCCCAGCCGTCGCCAAACTGATTCCTACGCCACCCTTTAGAAACCTGAATAGTTTGTGTTCGAGTACCGCCTCTTTTCCCGATTAGCTACGTATCTACCATCCTTAAATGGCAATGACGAAATAAACTAAACAGACACGAGTTTAAGAAGTGCACAAGCGTTGTGAAATGCAGTAGAAAATATTATCTCTGTTCCGAGCACCATCATCAGCGAGTAATGCGTCTCAAGGCCGAAAGCCTGCTTCGGAAAACGAAGCTCGAGCTTCTCGGCGGATGTACATGCCGGGCTGCCCCGGCAGTCCTTCGTTCATTTTTTTCTCGGTTAAGCTGCAGACAATAACCTAGAATCCTCCGAGTTTCGCCGTTTCCCACTCTCCATCTCTGTATTCGGGGACCACCCCTTATTTCCGTCCTATATGATGACGTCGTCTCTACGGACCGTGTTTGGTTGGATTGCGAGCACGACGGAAGAGAAAAAGTCGAAAGAAAAAGGGGAGCATCCACCCCGCGCAAACACGCAGAAATTGCGGTCGAGATTTCTCATTTCTTGGTCTTCCCTCTCGAACCTCCTTTTTTGTCATCGGCCATAGCTCTCTTGTTTTAATTTCGCCAAGCTGTACGTCTCTGGACGTTATCGATCGTAATATCATTCCTCTTTGTGTGTCAGAACTTCCGTTAAATAGCGAGGGCATAGACTTTCTTTCTCTTCCTTTACAAAGCCCGTGGACTGCATTTTTTTTCGCGATGTCATGATCGTGCACATTATATTGTCAACGAAACCAAAAACGACGCAGTTGTCTTGAAGGAAAAAGAAGTTTATTAGAGCGAACGACCGAGGCGACGAAGCAGCAGTCAACAAAGTGACATGCACAGCCGACTGTCGGTGAATCGAATACCGCGGCGTCTGCCCTGCAGGCTTTTATCTTTCGGCGCGAGTGTTTCTCGAACTTTCGATTTACATCCTGAACATTGTAGATGAAAGAAGATTATTCTAGGCTAGTGGCGTCAGGGCGAAACGGTCTCATTATCAGAATGAGATAACCCGTGCGGCATCCAAATAAAAAACGCAACACGCGCTTCGCTTGGGACACAGATAACACAGCCGAGCGTGGCCGGGCAGTAAAAACAAAATACAAACAAACAAACAAACCCAATAAATGGTTCGCGGCAATATTGTAGATACGTGTGAATTGAAGCGTCGAACAGGCACGCATTCGTATGGGTAGGACGACGCCGTTAATAGTGCCTTTGCTTTCCCTATTTCAATTCTTATCCTGGAGACAAGCGCCGCAACCGCATATCCATTAAGCGTTCATTGCGGGAACAGCTTCCGTCCTCGAAGGCCCCTAGTAAATCCCAGTCACCCAGCGCGCCTTTCCGTTCACTTCTGGTATTTGCTGGCGCTTCCGGAACGTTGGAAAGGGGTCAGTGCGGTGCGAGCGAGCGCGAACAGATACGCCTGGTCAGCCAAATAGAAAAAAGAAACGCTATGAAGTGGAGGCGAGTACTAGCAAGCGAGGTGCAATGACAGTTTAGTTTTCTTGGTTTGTGGTTCGGCTACTCTTTTTTCAATAGTTCCGTGCTTCGTTCAATATCCCTCAGTCCTTCCTCCCTCCTTTGGCGTGGTCTGAATGTTTTTCACGCGTCACCCTTGCACTGCCGTTTCAGCTGCGGCTTCACTGGGCTGCTTTTTTCCCCCGCTTGCGCTCTTTTAATTTTTTCTCGGCGGCTGGTATTCGCTTTATTCAAAAAATTTGCTCAGTTCTCCTCTTTCATCCAGCTCGCAGATATTTCCTGTGTGAGGTCAAACGCTTTCGCTTTTGGGACTCGAGGAAGCGTTTTCCTTTGCCTACAACTTCTCTATTTTCTCGAAATGTCATTGATGTTGTTTTTGTTCTTTTCTTTTGTATCGCTTCTTTTCCTTGGCCAATGACATCGTGGCTTCTAACCCTTGACGTATAAGCCGAGTCTCACGCATGGGGATATATGGATCGTGGAAACATTTGACGCCCGGCCGAGTCTGAAGCCGTCGTAAGAACGAGCTTCGGGTTGTGTCTCTGGAATTCAATAATCATTGGCGAAGAGATGTTCTCCCGTCAGACAATTTGGGAGACATAGATTGAATATTACGTGCAACCTTGAATATTACGTGCAACCTCGTGCAACCTGCTGGAATTAATGCGTCCAGGGGCAACTTGGAATCCTTGCGATATTCGCAGGGAAGCAGGATTAGGGACTGTCTGTCATGTACCTTATCCAAAGAATATGACCCCTCCTTCTCATTCCTTATGTGGTCACCTAATTCCTTTTGTTTTCACTCCTTAGCTTCCAGTGTAGTACGCGCAGGCATCCCTCCAACCTTTTCTCTGGAGTGCCATTTTATTTTGATTTTTTCGGTCTTTTTTGCTCCGCTTTGTCTTGTGCCCCATACGTCCCTCTAACTTTATCTTTTCGTTTTTGAGTTTCAGGAAACGCCTGTTCCAGTAATGTTGCTGTTGGCGACACGAGCCATTTCACTTGTGCGGTTATTGCTTTTTTTTATTTTGTGTGTGTGTGTGTGGTTTTTCCTCCCTTTTTTGTTTTTTCTTGTTTCTTTTTCCTGGACCTAGTTATTCTCCCCCTTCTCTACCTTTTCTTTTGACTTGATGCTTGCAGATAGCTTCTGATTAGGACTCCTCTCACCGCCTGTTCTGCTTCCCGTGTTTCTGAGAACCTCTCGTTACGTCGCGCGGCGGGGCAACAAACACCCTCGCATCCTTTCTCTCCAAGAACATTTCCCGGAATATAAACATCCCGATGACTTCCCTCTTACCGACTTCGTGGCTCAAACTATCCAACCTTCTTTCCCCCTCAATATCTCCTCTACATACTTCCAAACTAATTCGCTTTTTCAATTCCCCTTCCTTGTCTCCTCTCACCTGGGTACCTACCCCTACATAAAGCTTGCCAGCCAGGCGAGGGGTTGCCCTGACGTAGGAAAGTCTCTTTGCTAAAACGTTGGCAACATTCGTGGTTTCTACCTTGTTCGAAGTTTTTTTTTTCTTGTGTTCTCTACCATCTTCCAAGTTTAACCGCAACCTATATATAAATATATGTTGATTGATTGAAGGTTTTAACGCGCCGACGCAACGCAGGCGATGAGGCGCGCCGAAGTGGAGGGGCTCCGGATTAATTTTGACCACCTGGGGATCTTTATCGTGCGCCGAAATCTCGTACAGACGGGCGTTTTTGCGGTTCGCCTCCATCAGAAAAGCGGCCGCCACGGCCGGGAATCGAGCCCGCGACCTCGTGCTCAGCAGCGCAACGACCTTAGCCACTGAGCCCACCGCGGCGGGTTATATATATATATATATAGATATATTATATATAGTAATATAATATCGCTATCTATATATATATATATATCTAGTATATATCTATATATATAATATAATATATATATATATATATATATCTTCAGCTTCAGGCGCGCAACAACAAAATAAGGCTACTAAGGGACAAGAACAGACCGGAGTGGGTCAGGAGGGAACGAACCCGTGTTAAGGACATATTAGTAGGACACTACGAAAAAGAAATGGACGTGGGCAGGACATGCAATGCGAAGGCAAGATAACCGTTGGTCATTAAGGATAACAGAGTGGACCCCTAGAGAAGGCAGACGTGGCCGGGGGTGGCAGAAAGTTAGATTGACAGATGAGATCAAGAAGTTTGAAGGGGTAAATTTGTCGCAGTTAGCACAGGGCCGGGATAATTGAAGATTAATCGGAGGGGCCTTTGCCCTGCAGTGGGCGTAGATGGGCTGGTGATGATGACATAAGGAAGCAAGATTCATCAAATTTTCTCAGGTCTCTGCGGGATCATTCAGACACACGTCCTGCTGCTTGGGAAGGCGGCGGACCCAACTGCCTCTCAAATGATTGAGCACTCACATCCATGACGTCCATCCACATCGGAAGAGACTCGTTTTCCCTCTGAAGCTTTCTTTGGGGGTCAAAACAAGCGAAGTCACGTGGTGCCATTCCTTAACTGTACACTGCATGGTGAAGACCTGTCACCCTTTCTGCGCTAACGCATCCCGCACAATGACCGCAGCATGCGGGCGAGCATTGTAGTACAACAAGATCTAGCCAGGCAAAATACTGTGGGCTCCAAGTAGTCTCTTAAGAGCGTCCTTGTCTTGGACACAGATTTGCAACTATGTAGAGCCCACATTCTGCGACGAATTTTGAGGGTTGAGGACTTTCTCCATAAGTCCTTCCGGTCACAGGTAGAGACGAAAAAAGGCAGATCGGTAGGCATGCGAAGCAGAATGGCGAGATTAGGACAGAAAAAAAGGAATTTCCGGTGGTGTTTGGAGAATGAGGCAGGAGGGGTGTCCAACTAGCCAGCTATGAATCCGCTATTGTCACCTTTTACCTTGGGTGTATTTGCTACCCCACAAGCCATGTTTGTGAATGGCGCCTAACACGAACCATATGTCGGAGGACAAAACAGTCTCGCTATTAAAGACGATAGTCTTTCTTGGGCTACTTAACCCAGAAATTTTGGTCTGTCTGTATGTCTGTCTGTCTGTCTGTCCGTCTTTGTCTTCTGTGACTCGATTTAGCCACCCGGCCAAAGCAAAACAATGCCTGCGCAATAGTTTATATAGTCACAGCTAAATCCACCCGTCTATGTCCGGTGTAATGTTCATACTTGTCAACATTGTTGAAGAAGAACAAGACATTCCGGAAATATCAGACAACAGGTCAATACAGAAGTGATATTTACAGTGTTCCTTTATAATAAAGCAAACATGCTTGACTTCTGCGAAATTAAATACTTCATAAACTGCAGAAAAAGAATTTACTCCGCCGTCGCTTGCTGTCTCCCGCGCCACTATAGCTTCTGGCGCCATTTAAGAAATCAACCGGCAACAGTTTACGCAAGCGTTCCACTAGATAGGCTCTACGTTCTGCTTGCACGCACGTGGAGTAGGGAAACGCGGTTCTATAAACGTTGAAGTAGGGCGCCTCAATTAACGCGCGTCTTCGCAGTACGGCAGCGTTCGCATCGAGACACCCGGTTTGGAGTAGTGGAACGCGGGAAATTTAAAATGATTTAAGCAAACCTTTGGCGTATTTACCTTGGGAGGAGCGCGACGCAAGAGGGACAACATGAGAGGTGAGCGGGAAAGCGAAGGGAGGCATTTACTTGGCAAAAGCCGATAAAGACGATCGTCTTTTGACGGCATTTGCAGCGAAAGGAGCAGATACGTGGCCAATTTTTTCTTCCATATTTGTCCGCTGCTTACGATAAGTAGAATTCCACCGAGCTCCTCATGCGCAGGTATACGTGACGCTGTAACAAGTTTTTTTTTTATTACGTGTAACATAGATATATTGCTTTAGCGCCTTTACCAGGAGAACTAGATTTAAATGCTCATACGTAAACAATGCTAAGACTTCATTTATTAAATGTTTGGTCATCGCATGTAGAGTTTGCTCAGGTGTGACTAGTTTATTGCCAACGTTTTTCCTCTTATTCTGCTCTGCTAACATTTACATGCCCCCCCCCCCTCCCAAATAAAGCTGATTAGCGGAACAGTCCGATAATTTTAAATGCTTCACCTTTTAAATGTGGACTCAGCAAGGAAAGTCAAATGTCCACCTCTAACGCCTGCTGTATCGCACTTCCGCCACGTAAAAAATGCTATTGATTAAAGGCACTGGGGACTTCATACTCAAATATGACTGCTTATATTGCGCCTGTAAAAATGTCTTTCCAACAATCAATTTTTGTGAAGTAGTAAAGCCGAGCCTCAAGTGGCCTTGCTGATAGCGTTTCATAGGAAAGAATGTAGTCTTATGGAGAAAACCATAAAAGGCTGTTGGGCCATCACCATTTGATCGGACTGCCTACATTTTTTTTTTTCTAAAACTATCTTCCCAGTGATGGACTTGGAGCTATTTATTATAGGGCTTTAGGGCCTTAAGAATTTTATATAAAGTATCTTACATATGGCCCCTTAAAAAATTGGCGGCGTATCTGCTCCTTTCGTTGCAAATGTCGTCAAAAGACGATAGTCTTTATCGGCTTTTGCGCAGTAAGTGCCTCCCTTCGCTTTGCCGCTCACCTCTTATGTTGTTCCTCTTGCGCCGCTCTCCTCACAAGGTAAAGACGCCAAAGGTTTGCTTAAATCATTTTAAATTTCCCGCGTTCCACTTCTCCAAGCCGGGTGTCTCGATGCGAACGCTGCCGTACGGCGAAGACGCGCGTGAATCGAGGCGCCCTACCTCAACGTTTATAGAACCGCGTTTCCCTACTCCACGTGCGTTGCAAGCAGAACGTGGAACCTATCTTGTGGAACCGTGCGTAACTGTTACCGGTTGATTTCTTAAAATGGCGCCAGAAGCTATAGTGGCGCGGGCGACAGCAGGCGACGGTGGAGTGAATTCTTTTTCTGCAGTTGATGAAGTATTTCATTTCACAAAAGTCAAGCATGTTTGATTTTGTTATAAAGGGACACTGCAAATATGACTTCTGTATTGATTTATTGTCTCATACTTGCGTAATGTCTTGTTCTTCTTCAACAATGTTGACAAGTATGAACCTTACACCGGACATAGACGGGTAGATTTAGCTGTGACTATATAAGACTATTGCGCAGGCATTGTTTTGCTTTGGCCGGGTGGCTGAATCGAGTCACAGACAGGGGCTTATTTGTCCACGTTTGCTAGGGCGACCGTGTGTAATTTGTTCTTAGTATGCAAACTGTGGTATATGATGCAAGTGTTGCACTGCTCACGCACAAACGTGCAAAAGTTGCATAGAATGTTCGCTGTTTTTGTTTGGGCCTCGAATTGGAGAGGTGCAGTCGTAACAACCTTTTTAGGTGTGTAAACAATGGAGGAGTGGGGCTAGCGCATTTATTTGTGCGACAACCAGTAAATAGATTTCTTTTTTTGAGAGAAGTAAGGGACCCTTTTCTTCGTACAGTGTGTCAGTTAAGGCTAGGCAGGGTTCTCCCCGATTTTGTGATTACGACTGAATACATGACGGGAGGTATCTTTGGATATTTTAAGGAGGTCGTGGCCAGCATTAAGTTTTTAAACGCAAGATTTTCAAAAGAGTATTTAAGTACGGTTGCGCGTAAGAAATTGTACCATGATATTGTCGATGTTGTGTTCCCTGTTCCCATGTACAGGGCTATGTACTTTGGAAGGCTCGGTAGCGATGTGCTTAAGAGGGTTAAAAGAATGCAGATTAACCAGGGGTCAAATCCTTTATGTTTAGGTTACGTACATGAACATTATTAGTACGAACATTTATTGAAGAAAGGGGGTTATTCGTACCATGGTGGAAAGATTGTTTTAGTTGTAAATCCCCCGAGACAATAGATCATGTATTTTTGCATTGTTGGGAGGGAGTATATTTTTGGGATGTGCTACAGAGGACATTACACAAAGATTTTCCACTAGATCCTCACGGTATACGTTTCCTTGCAATAGACAACGAGAATGGAGTGCCTTACGATTTAGTCATGGCACTGGGTCTCCATAGTATATGGCGCTCTCGTATACGCCTCGAGCGTGGCCTGTAGGGGCGCCACTGAAATTCCCCTAGCGGCCCGTTTCGAAAGCAGCCGCGGGAGTCCGCGCCCCGCTCACCAGTGCCGCCGCTGCTTTTGCGGCACGTTCACGACTGAGATTTACCGTTTGCGGGCGTTTGAAATCCATGTTTATGCGGAGCAGTCACTCTGTTCGCAAATGGGGTGTGTTTACGAGAGTGTAAATGTTTCTGACGTGATCTTAGTGTGGTATATTCGGTCTGTATAAGCGCCAGGTGTGTGTCACAGGCCAGCGTCGCGGAACCGGCGTATGATGGAGCCGATCGTAGTTACACTGACCTGAATTTGCTAGCCGTGTCTCCGGAACCACCGATTCCTCAGATGTTCATGCTACGGCTATACACTACGATTTAAATCGGTTTTGTGCGCTTACATAATCAGCGGAGCACTCATACCTTACAGCACGCCAGTTACGTTTGCCAATATTATACCTCAGATATTGATCACCATCATTTACAAGCCAGTCTGTGTTAATTTCGGGAATATTCAACAAAAGTACGATGGGCAATGCATAATTATACTCGGGGATCAGCACACGACAGAGTCGTCTTGTCGTGAGGTGAGCGCCCGAAAACATTCATCTGCTACATGTATCCTCTGCGAGCAGCGCGGAGACGGGCTTGGAATATAATCCACGTCCGCGACTAAATGCTTCTTCTAAATATCGTCATATGGCACAAGCAGCCTGCAGAATAAAGCAGAAACTGAAATCAGAGGGCTTTATCACATACCACACTCTTCCAACGACACCTTTCATCGCTCAATTGTTGAACAGCCTACCCTGTACACTTCCAAAAAGTGCGTCCGCCGTACGATCAGCTTTTCGTTGAAGTAGAAAAACAAAAGGAAAGTGAACGTGAGATTTGTGTGTGGGATTACTAAACCGTTCATTGCTTGATTCCGCTCCGCATTTGTACACAGCGTCCCCCTCCACCCCCCCCCCCTCCCCCACAGATGTCTCGCGAAATAGCAGTGCATTTCGCGTATAGTTGGTCTGGTGAACCCTACCTGGCTTAAGTTTCGACGAACGTCATTAGCATGTCAGAAGCTGCACTGTTTTTTTTTTCATTTTCGTTAGAGCTATTATGTTTCTTAATTCCGCACTTGCACAGCATTTTTTTTTTCCGTGGTTTCGTTAACTTGCCTTGGTTCTTGCTATATGGCGTGTGTGGGCCCAAATTTAACGACACACAGGCTTCATATTTACTTAACATTTTCGCATTGTTTATATTCTATAAAAGGCATAAGTTACTGTCCGGGATTGGGTAATCACAGTCCACACTGCAAAATGAAGCCAACCTCTCATTGTGCCAGTATCAGGTCTAAACGAGGCGACAGTAGAATTCATTTGTGCCTGATGTTTTGGAGGTGACATGGGTGATATGTTGATGCCGTCGCCGACGCCCGGAAGAGCGGCCACGAAGCGCGCAGAACCGCGTCCCCGGGTTGCTCTTGCAGGCGATCGCGTACTCTACGAAGACGCAGCTGCTTTTTAAGTGACATAAACGTACTCTTTGCCTATAGACGTCACCATAACACGTTTTTTTATGGCGCAGAAAGGCGAAAAGAAGCGAAACAACCAAAACACTGCACGAGCCCCTATCAGCCACGCAGCGCAAATCCCGTCAACGCCGAGGGGAAGCGGCGGCAGGCGGCGCAGCGATCGCGAAGCTCGAGGCGTATAGCAAGGTTGTACAATGATGTTGATGCGCGATGTGCAAGGGAGTATTTCAAAGAGAGCATTGGGCGATTTGTTGAAGTTATTAAGTTCCACCAGGAACTACCTGATTGGCTGCCGCAAATAGAGCAACTAATCAATATGAGGGCATTTTTAATGGACAAAGTCAGCCCTGTAGTGGCTGGCAATTCCACCTCCTGTATGTGTACATATTTGCAATGTTGAGATGTAATCTGTTGTGAATTGTCAAAGACAGGCAATAAATACGAAAAAAAAGAGACAGACAGACGGACAGACAGACAGACAGACAGACATACAGACATACAGACAGACCAAAATTTCTGGGTTTAAGTAGCCCAAGAAAGACTATCGTCTTTAAAAAGCCTTCCCAGCAAAGTATTTCTCTAAATCAGCGAACTGGAAGCCAACACTTAAGGGGCTCGTATGTAAGGCTTCTCAGGAATCCGTGGGACCTTATGGAGGCATCAAAATGCGCTAGGGCCTGCCAACTCGTCTATGAGACTGCTTATATAGGGTCTAGAAAACGCCTTTTCAGAAATACTTGTGTGAACAGTAGTGAAGCCTACTATAGACAGACCCAATGAATAGCAGAGCATCTGTGGCATTTCTTCCAACATTGGCATCTGCCAAATTTATTTATTCTTTATTTGCCCTTTTCTTTCCACATTCCCACATGGTAGTATCTGCCAAATTTTTTTATTCTTTATTTTTCAGGGAACAATTCTCTTGCCTCAACCGCGATCTGTGGAAACTGTACTTCATTTCATTACAGAATCCTCCTTTCTTTCGACTCATTTCGACACTAAACAGCTCCTAAAGAAAGCTTGTACTTTCGCTTCAATCTAACCAAGAAAAAAGGTGTTATTACGTTCTGAAACAGCCAACTGGAAACGATCGCCTACAAGATTTGCCGATCCGAGTTCGCAAAGCAGAGCAAACACGCTTGCACGCTACCTAGATAACTCACGGCCCACAACGACAACGTACACACCAAGCTCAAACACAGTCGGCCACACACCACCCACTCCCGGAACACACTGCCTTCCCCCCTCCAACTTCTCGATCTTCTTACCACACACGCGAACGGAGGCGTGGGAGCCTTAACTGTCTAAGTCAACTTCGGAGGCTGACATCAGTCGCGTCTTCTCGACACGCGCTCGCCTGTCACCACACGCTTTGTTCGCACAGAAAAAAAAATTCTCGCCGACGGCGCTGCCGCAAAGATGGGCGTGACCGGGCTTAAATCTAATTTTCACAAACGAGACTATTGTAGCTTCCTCAAACGCTCGTACCGAACAACGTGCATGTCCCTCCCCTATCACGGAAAGCACGCAAAGCGGCCGCGGCTGCGGCAACATCACGCTCTGTGGAAAGCGGCTGTGCGAGCCGGTCTTTACGGCTTGAGGTAACAAGAATCTGCAAGCGGAAATATCCCTATTGATTCTCCGGAACAGTGTGCCCCTTTCAGTTGCGTTCTCTCTGGCCTTACTTCTTCCGTATCCTTTCTTGCTCGTTCCATCTTCCGCTTGGCCGTACTTCCCAGACCTTACCACATTCTCTCGGGGCTTCCCGCACGACGCTCGCTCCTCCGCCGCGCACGTCCTCGCCTCCCCCGAGCTTCGATTATACAGCCTCCCACGGGCACTGCATAGACGCCCCCTATCTGGCCTTCCCGTGTCCTTACCACCTCTCCGTGACCTCACTTTTACGGCCTCATGCTTTAGTTCTGCGTCCCCAGGGATAGCAGCAAGAAGCAAAGCCTATCGGTATGCCAATTGAGTAAGTCCATTTGCATTTGTAGTAAACAGACCCTCAGGGAGAACACAGCGGCCTAAGACCATCTCGAGTACGCGACTGGAGCGATTTTTTTTCCTGTTAGCGTTTCCGCTGGTTTTGGTGAGCCAGCATTTTGCATTGCTTGCGTTCGACTTTGCCATCGATAAATTTACTTCCGTTCATTTGAACTT
Organism: Haemaphysalis longicornis; assembly: GCA_013339765.2. Classification (NCBI taxonomy): domain Eukaryota; kingdom Metazoa; phylum Arthropoda; class Arachnida; order Ixodida; family Ixodidae; genus Haemaphysalis; species Haemaphysalis longicornis. The sequence goes on from CM023450.1 coordinate 90,571,862, forward strand.
CTTTCTTTCTCTCTAATCTTTATGCTGCCGAAGAGGCGGAAAACATGGATTTCCGAATAAAAAAAAAGTTCCTTCCGAATACGGCGCAGCGTGGAATTATAGAATACCCTGCACCGTAGATAAAGGGATTCGTGCAACTTTTGCATTTACATTACCGTCACAACCATGTCGGACAGCTCGAACTCTGAACTTGAACTATAGTTGAGTAGTGGTTCGGCCCTCGGGTGGAAGAACCACTTATAACCTCAATAGCTTTTGATCCCTTTGAATAGAAACCCAGTGTGAATGACAGAACGGAATGTCTAGCGGGCAACAGTGTTCTCGCGAGACACAGCATTAAGCCAATGACGCACGGCTTTCGTACGCCTGTGTCGTCCATACTGAAAGGCAGCCAATACACAGCAAAGGATAAATTATATGGGTTTTCTCTAGATAGCTCAAAATGACCTGGACCCCAGAGCTGCTTATGCATCACCTTAGTTACAGATTAAAGTAGATTACTAGTACCGCAACTATGCAAATAAATAATGATAGGGAAACTTAGCTATCTGTCGGGCAATGCTCACTTACAACAGCTTCGCCATTCAAATTTTGCGGGGAAGTGTAAGCTTCCATGAAATTTTTGTGGTTGTTCCTATCGTTATGCCACACTTATGTGTACTTGTTAGGCTGTCCTATCGCCGTTGTATTATTATGACGCCATTCTGTTCTGGGGTACTTTTGATCGCGCTGTTTATTTAGGCAGCTGAAAAATTACACTTTTATAATGACCAGGCAGTTTACACGTGTGCAACCAGGGTATCAGCGGGTGTACCTTCTCTTTTCATTATCAATCTTTTTTCGCAAGTACCCTGGCTTATCGTTCTAGGAGTTGCGATCAGTCTAAACAATTCCACGGGAATGTAGAAAAAGTTTCGCTACCAATGAAATCGAGCGAAAATGGAAAAAGAACAAACATTCCTCGTAAACGAAATATTTTTTTTAATGGGAACACATATACATGCAAGGTGTGTAACGTTGAACATAAGGCTAGTCTTTCTCAATTATTTGGAGACACGCGTAGATATTATACCATCCAGGGAAAGTATTTCCCCGATGAAGCGATGATTCTTCGAGACTTTGGGTCTTTCTACACACGTGCCAAGGGTATTTCACGGGTCTCGGTGCTTTTCGCGTCGTAAAGTTGGTCATTATCGCCTACGCTGGAACGAGGCATGGAGGCGAAAAAAATGTGCAGCTCGACCTTTCCCGAAAATCATGGGCGACGCTATACTTTTGAACGCGTGCGCTTGTTATTTTTTAATCCTTCATTGACCCTGGTTACTTTATGTTATTTTTTGTTTCTCTCCTGCTTCTGCTCTGATCGATTATGTCACTCTCCGTCCGAAGTAACAGAAAAAAAAGGTGCAGAGAATGTTCTGCTCGGTATTGTTTACACGTGGCTAGTCATCTATATGTTATAAGCACCAACGGGTCGTGTTCCGTGATATCATGGTTTTATGGGGCTGTGTCGTTCAGCATTCCACTTCCGGAGCAAGAGCAAGGGAGCAAACGAGGATGAGTGAGAAAAAAAAGGAGAAAGAACAGCCGAACGAGGGTGAAATGAAACTGGCGGGCTTCGATGTTACCGCGCTAGATGGCACCTTGACTTATTTAAAAGAGTGGCGCGTGCTCGCGCGCCAGATCGGTTTTTTGGCGCTAACGCGGGCAAGATGCAATGTCTACCCGCGCGCACGCAACACTAACGCCTTTTCTCTGTGCAGGAACGAGCGTACAGAGAATAAAAAAGTATATTCGGGGAAAAGGGAAAAGAGGACAGTGTGAAGCGTGGACCATCCCGCTTTCCTTAAAAAAAAACAAGGGACAGGGACAAGAATGAAGCAAATGGGGGGAAGGGGTTGCGGGAGAACGAGGCACCCCGCATTGTTTATTTCATCGCCGAAGTCGAGTTTCCTATATAACGACCCCAGAATGGCTTATAACGCGATAATTACGGCAATAAAGCAGGAAGAGTCGCGAACACCTGAAAGAAGAAGATACGTGTGGCCGGACCGAGACATAAAGAAAAGAAAAAGTCATTTATTGTCGGCGCCGGATCCTCGGGCACCACATGGAGAGGGTGGGAAGGCTGGGCAGGGTAAGAAGAAGCCCGATCTCCGCTCCCGTTTAAAAGGCTCCTGGACCAAACTATGGAAATCGTAAAGTTTTATTTACGGCCATGGCGACCACGGTTCGCATTTGTATGCCTCCCCGCCCATCCCGCGTCTCCTCCGAAGAGTGCGATACGCACTACTTTCGTTTTTCAATCCTTAAAGAAGGAAACAAATTTGCTGCATTTTTACCTTTGTTTTCTTTCCCCCTTTTTTTTTCTCCTAGACACCGGTTGGTTGCGGAAGGGTCGTTGTGTTTTATATTGTATTTTAAGCCTAACCATGAGGTCGTATCTATGCCCGTCTGCACTGCATCGGTTGTCGCTGTCCAGGGAGCCGTTCATTACAGACCCTTATTAAAACAGGCTGGGTGCACATTTAGGAGGCAAGGAAAACAACGAGTACAAGAGCGTCGTTTCCTTCATGATTTCGAGCCCCGACGTTCATGACGGATGAGCACGCGGACGGCGCCTGTAAGTTTTGTCGCGGAAACGCGCGTGGCAATGTTTTCCGCTTTCTATTGATTTAGACATAGGGAATTGGAGACAAGATAGTGGAGGGGATGTAAGACGTCGTTGCAGCTGCTATGCCATCCTCAAGGATAAAACAGATCCGAAGAAATTAGTCGCAATCCCGCCACGCGAAAATGTATGTCCAGCAAAGCGGTTGTAAACCGCTACAAATGGTGATGATGGAGGGTTTGAAATGTTTCTCCTAGTCTGGGCGTGCTTGTCGCTTGCGCTCGGCTAGTGCTCTCTTTTCTTCTATTCTTCTGTGCTGGCCCCATGAGCATTGGTCAGTTCGCATTACCTGACCTGTATTTACCCTGCGATGGTTCACCGGCGCCGCCATTTTGTTCTTTATGATTTTCAGTCGGTCAAGTTTGGTAGCCTTAGCTTGACCTCCCAGCTCAGCGGCTGCGCGCGACTCACGTCTTTCCGAATGTTAATAAAATATAACGCGTTTAACAGCATTTCAGCTGCAGAAATGTGTCCAAAGAGCTCTATTTAGTGACACTAGTCCTGCCTAGCCTTAAAAATAATATGAAAACAGAATCTTTACCAGGAACACATGGTGGGGGGGTCCCATTGTTCACAGCACCTTATCGTCAATAGTGCGTTTCCGATGCTTGTTTTGTTATTTCCTTAAACGAATTCTCAACCATATGATGTGCGCTGGCATGCGCTCGGCATCCTAGGCCTTTGCGCTGGGCGTTTTCGCCCACTGAGATAAAACTATTGCAGGGGCGGGAGGGTGTAGAGGTACACATCTTTACTGTATAAGTCTCGTGTCTTTGAAGCACGAAGCATTCTGGCGCGAGGCGTTTAAAGTGAGTGTCCCGGTGTCACGGTGTAAGATATAATATTATTCGTTTCAGATAAAGTCGCCTAACTGATGCCGCTGAGACCGCTGACTGCGGCGCCCTCCAGCGGCAGAGAAAGGAAGCTGCCCGAGAGCCGCCCAATCGGAGTGTCGGATCTTTTTCTGCTTCTGGTCGGGCCTTCTCGACAGGTTAACGTACCGGTCCGTCTGCTCGATGTCTGCTCGCCGCGTCTTGGCCGGTTCTGCCGTCTGGTGGTGCTGACGATAATTTGAAGACAACCTGTGCAAAAGCCTTTGCGCTCGCCCCAGTGTTGAAACGTGTTCTAGGCATTTGTTTTGAGTCGGTAACAATCAAAAGAAGGTATAAAACACTAAACCGAACGGAATGTGTGCCGTGCTAGCCGTTAAGCACTCACACAAATGGGATTTTATGTGGTGCAACAAAAAAATGGGGTACAAATGCCTTATTGATTACGTCAACAAGAGCTGGCAAGAAAGCGAGAAATATTTAACGTTCCCGACGATCCTAAACGAATGAATTCGTGCTCTGCAGCCATCCCCCAGCAGAAAATGATGCTACTAACAGTCAGAATCTCGGAGTGCTGTTGCGCGAAAGGGTACTTTTCGGAGCTTGTAGGGGAAGTACTACTGAATGTTGAAGAGTTGCGCGCTCGCAAATGATGCAGTGCCATCGATTTTACCCTTGGATACAGCCCCCGAGCTACTCAGTACAAGCAGCAGCAAACAATGTATGGCTGCGCCGCCATGGCTGCTATTGCCGCGGTGACAATATTCAGAAGAATACGAGGGAAAACTGTACAAGTCTCTATCATTTGATGTTAACCATGTTTCACTGATGCAGATTACCGAGAAGTGGTGTTTTATGGGCGAGAGAAGGTTGGCGATATCATAAGCATGCTGGCGCAGGCTACGGACATTAAAATGAATGAGTGATTTGCAGGGAACCGAGAAATATGAAGCGAGTTCGGAGGGTGAAAGGTAGGATGTCATTGTGAAGCGATCCAATTGCTAGCTAGGCCCAGAGCACGAAGCTAGGCAAAGATCCGTAGCTCAGACTCGGACATGATGCGGAAGACCTTGCTGTCTTCGGATTGACGAGCTTTGATTTGGCAGTTTTCAGTCCAAAGAAAGCGCCAGTTTTTTTTACTTTTTGAGTGCCACCGCCTTCCCAAACGATCGTTTGTTATCAGGTGATAGGTGTTCGTTTATGTACACGGGCGTTGGGTTTTCTCCTGGGAAATCAAGACTGCGTATCCAGCCGGGCCTTACGAGCCATCTTCAGAAATTTGTTCTTCTTTGCTCGTGAGCAAAAGCGGGCAATCATGTTGCACTGTCCTGATCTGGCCGACACGCGATGAACGATGTTTAGATCAGAAGCCGAGATCGGGCACTTGGCCTGGTTGGCTATCGCAACAACAATCGCGCTACAATCCTCGCCCTGCTTTGTTGGAGTCCCCCTGATTTCCACGTTGTTCAAGCGCGTGTATTGTTCCAAGTCGGCCACTCTTTTCTTGATCGCATCGTTCTCAGTCTGTAGATTTTTGTTTACCGCGAGAAGTTCCCGCTCCCGTGTAGAGTTTTTTCAGTGATTTCATTGATCAATGAGAGTGGTTAATACGACTTCGACTGGTGTACACAGAGGCGAACAGACGGGTGACTCCAGCTACAGCGAACACGGTTTATTACCTCTCAACGTTTTCTTCTTCTTCCTTATCCAGCCGCGCGGTAGCTGCACCGCGGCGGCGGGCCGTACAACATCTCCTTCCGAAAGAAACGAGGCTATGCACCAAGATAACTGAGGCAACCAGAGCATTACTTCCTGTATTGCCAATGGTCTCCCATCAGGCCCGTGGAGCGGTCGGCGTGGTTTAGACAGAACTGGCCTTCGCTCGAGTTGTCTAAACGTTTCAGGTGGTATCACCGTCTCATCAGCGCTCGTGTCAATCTTGAATTTTAGGGGACGCCCTTGCACTATTACGGTTGCTTCCCAGTTTTTTGTCGATGAAGAGCTCACCGTGTCCAGGAATCCACTTTCGGTTCCATCATCTTGAGCTTGAACTGCTTCTACGCGTTTGGAAAGACAAACAGTTGCGTAGTGGACCTTCTTCAGGCACGACTTGCATTTCTCATTCCGTGCTGGGCAAGCACATCGTGGGTGACTTTCTCGCTCGCACCAACGGCAAAGCTTGTTCACATGCTTCTTAACAAGCGGAGATGATGATCTAGTATTCTTACTACTAGAGCCAGAGAAGGGCTTCCGAGAGCCTTGCGACTTCTCCTGGTGGGCAAAGCCTACCTTGTTGACGCTTGGTTGGGCATGATTCAGCTCTACCTGTTGCTGTCGCACCGTTTCGACTTGCCGCGTTGCGACTAGGGCTTTCTGTAACGTCAGATCTGGGTCAAGTTGCAACTTCGGGGACAGCTGTCTGTCTCTGATGCCGACGACTAACCGACCACGGATAAACTCTTCTTGCAGGCTGCCGTACTCGCAGTATTTGGAAAGAGCGTGAAGGGCTGTGGCGAATTCTTCTACAGACTCTGTCTCCTGTTGTACCCGAGTGTTGAAGCGCGCCCTTTCAAAGATGACGTTGCGACGTGGAATGAAGTATTTGTCAAATCGTTCCATCACAACGCTGAACGTTTTGGAGTCCTCACCTGTGAGGTTGAAGGTGCCAAAAAATTGTAGAATTCAAATTTGGCGCCCTTGGAAGACCGCCTCATAGTCTCTACAATGGCAGAAAGAGGGCGCCAGGAGTCCGCTAGAAGTAGGAGTTCCTGTATAAACATCCCCCTCGCGAGGGGCACGATCAAATGCAGAGCATTTCCGGGGGTGCATGACGTTAAGTAGTTTGCGTTACGTTAATGTTGTTGCACTTGTGGCAACTGCTGACGAGAGAGCGCTCGTCAGCAGTAATTTGAATGATTCAACGATATAAGGCGCGTTAGTAGCGTCCTATTCTGTGTCGGCTTTGTGGCGCAGTGGGTAGAGCACCATGTACATTGCGTTCCGCCCGCAGGGTCGAGGGATCGAAACCGGGCGCCGGATAGTATTTTTTTATATAGTAGGGAGGGGTGCGGTGCGGACTACGGACGTCAACGCGGGTGACATCGTGAGTTACTGAAATGCTCTGCATTTAAAAGAAAACGTCCGCTGCCGGAACAACGCCCCGGCATAAAAGGAAAGTAGCTAAGTTTCTGAAATGGATTAAACTAGCGGAGAGCACGCTGACGTTTCTTCGTCGTAAATGACGTTGGCCAACGGAGGTAAGCTCACGCACGAAGCAGCAGAGACGAAGCGATGTTAAAGTCACTGCCGGTGTTCAATGTTTAGAGGAGCTGCGCGCGCGTCTAAATGAACTTAGGACGCCCGAACTCGCGCAGCTGTTTAAACAATGCAATGAATTACGCGTTAAGATCACGTTGTGTAAGCTCATATGGTGAGCTCACACGGTGAGCTCACACAAAACACGGTGTTTTACAGACATGCCGCTGGTCCCTGCGAACCACCTTGCTTCAGGCAGTCTTTGGTCAAGCCACTTGAAGTCTAGGAGGCTGCGAAGCTTAGTTAGGAGTGCTGCCACCAGTTGTCCTTTCAATCAAAGGTTTAAGCATGGCGCCACAGCGCCATGAACTCTATTTGACAGATTTTGGGGCTGCTGTGTCCACGCCTAAAAGTGTATCTTACACCGTGCCGGGTGTGTTCTTTGAGTACGTGTTTTTGACCACGGAGGCGTGTTTTGCCCACGGAAATGAAACCGTTGGGGGGTAGAGGTACACAGCTTTGCTGTAAAATTGGTGGTTACTGAACCATGTTTGGAGTACCGGATACGACGCTGCATTGTTCAGGTAAAATAAGGCATAACGGGACACCACATTGTGGAGTTGCTGAAGAGTTCAATTAATAATTCCCAGGTGCATCTTTCTGTGAAAACAAGGAAAACAAATTCGCTTTTCATACATCGGACAAACAGGCAAGAGCTTGGAGGCCACAGGGTCAACGAAGACCCCCTTGGTTTTCTTTCCATTTAAAGAAGACGAAATAGACACGATGGGGCTACTGTTCTTAGGAGAGCGCCCGACTTTTGCGTCTCACTTAACAGCATTCTTACTAAACAGGGTACACGCTTCGAACCTGCCGGCGTTTCTAGCACTCCTCTACAATCTAAATGCGTGCGCTCTAAGTATCGACAAGGTTTTAATAGGCTGCCAAGGGCGGGACGGCAGCTATCGACATGCTCGAATTACTGCTGTACTCGACAATGGTTTTTTTATTCAGTGGTGTATAGGAAACGATGCCTCATCACTGGGTGAATACTTACCAAGCGAGTGGGGCAGCTAGCGGGTGTTCTAACAGCACGAAGCCTTGTGTGGCCATTGTATTGTGACAGCCATTTCACTCCTGAAAACAAATCCCAAACGCAATGACAGTGCTAGCTCAGAACCCACCGCAGTAATCTGTATGACGGCCTGTAATTTTTTTCTTAACTATCAGGTTTACGAACAGGCGAGGTTCCTATTGCCTTTTTTAATACACTTTTTTACGTTTCATGCGATTCGGTGAAGGTATAGTGGAGAAGGTCATTGAAATCGCCGCTGGCCATTTGTACGCCTTCGCTCTCCAACTGACGACGCATAGTCTTTTCAGCGGGCCTTTCCGCGTTCACAAATTGCGGACAATGTCCCGCTTGACAAAGGTAACTTAATTCGTCTGTTCTAAGGGACGGTGATCACGTTCTTCTTTTCAGTGAATAACCTATGCCTTTGCCTGGGACCTTCGTACTTCAACATCAAGGTAGACACAGCGCAGAGGAACCTGCAGTCACTGTGAGAACAATCAGGAAAGCGGGCAGGTACGAACAGTTGCGCGGTCGAGCTGTCGCTCACATTCTGTCAGTCGACCCCCCCTCCCCCCCCCCTTCTTCTCACAAGAAGTTTTACGGCTCCAGCTCGCTTTCTTGAGTCGCTTCTGTCACCAGGCTGGCACGGGGGGCGTGGAGGTTGTGTGTCCTTTTCAAAAAGAACTACGTATCTCAGAGAATGTGCAAACGGATGCGTCCCGATGTGTCTATACTGCACGGAATTGCGAAAAGGGCTCCTCGAAGACACTGAGGCACGCATGCAATGGCGAGTGTGCGCGCTATTGTACAATATTTACGGCGGCTGGCACTTCTCAATTAGCTACTCATTACAAAAATGGCGCCTGAGTGTTCATAACGTAATTAGCTTAACAACAGGAAGAACGAGAGCTTCAGCTGGAATAATGACTGGAGCGGAAATCGGTAAAAGGCGGTTCGTAAGCGTGCGCAGGAAGCACCGGGGCGTCAAAGTGGCGCGCCTGGGTTATGTCCAGGGGCGAATAATCAAGGTGCGGCATGGTACCTCGGAGCGGCCTCCCGCTACGCCGCGGTAAACACTCACGCAGCGTTTCTCGCGGGTAAATGAGGCTGAACATGTTTTCACTTGCATATCGCGACGAAAGATCAATTATAGCGCGGCAAGGCATTCTTCGAAGCGGAACTGGGTGATATAAAAATGTTACTAAGACCGTGTAGCTCGCTGGTTTTGTCACAGGCGTAAAGCAACACTGACTGCGGGGAGGAAACGCGTATGGCATTATGAGGCAAAAATGCATGCACACGCACACGCACACGCGCACGCACACACACTCGCACACACACACACACACGCACGGGCACACGCACTCGCACGCACGCACGCACGCACACGCGCGTGCTCGCGCACACGCACACACACACACACACTGACACGCACGCACGCACGCGCACACATACACACAAACACACACGCACGCACACACACAGACCCCCCACCACACAGACACACGCACACACGCACACACACCCACCCGCACACACGCGCACATGCACACGCACACGCACGCACACAGACACACGCACGCATTCACACACGCACGCACACACACGCATGCACACACGCACGCTCGCACACGCACACATGCACAGATACGCTTTCTCGGATATTTCGGCTTGTAGCAATTTCTCAGTTTGTAGCAGTTCGTAGCACATCGGAAATTATGCCCCAATTGGCAAAAACATACTTTGTGAAAGTAAATTTGTCGCACTATCACTGTCAAGTTTTAAACCCCGTGGCGAGTGTAAATCGATAGCCCAGTATATGTCGCGGGCATGAGCGTTTGAATGCGTCAATTATACTGCCATCATGTTCGCCGTGTTCCCGGTATGACCCGCCGCGGTGGCTCAGTGGCTAAGGCGTTGCGCTGGTGAGCACGAGGTCACGGGTTCGATTCCCGGCCGCTGCGGCCGCTTTTCTGATGGCGGCGTAAAGCAAGAACGCCCGTGTGAACGAGATTTTGGCGCACGTTAAAGATCCCCTGCTGGTCAAAATTAATCCAGAGCCTTCCTCTACGGCACGCCTCTTCGCCTGCGTTGCGTCGGCGCGTTAAACCCTACAATCAATCAAATCAAATCAAATCAAATGTTCCCGGTATGGCGCGAAGTGCGACAGACCATACAGAGGGGATGCAAGGGAAGACAGCCCGTTCAAGACATGGTTAATTTCACTTCGTCTAACCGGGTCGTTTCCGTAACGGAAGGTATATGCGGTGGCATATAGGTGGACGCTCAGCAGAGTCTGCGACAAGTACGCCAGTCAAGCAATGACGACGCTCAGGTACCGTGTTCTGACCAAAAGCGGCCATCTTGCTAAAGGACCCTATAATAAAATAACACTGCGTAGTTTGAGAAAAATGTGGAAGACAATCGTCCCACAATATCAAAACATAGTAGAAGTAGGAATAGTAAACTGCCAACCTTCCCATAATGAACCACTTGTTTTGTTTTTGCAATAAAAGAAATTGAGCCTAAGTGTGCAGCCAGCCCGTTGTTTGCTGTACCTTTGTAACATGCGTTTTCTGTGATTGCGAGTGATCCTAAGTAAAAATCTTCCGAGGTGAGAAACTTCTGATCAGATGAAAGGTAAAATATAAATCAAATATACAATCGGCCGTAGTTCGCACACTAGTGAGGTGTAAGTAAAAATCTGCGTTTGATCGCGCAATCATTATTCCTGACGCTCAGGCTCACATTGTGGCGCCGCTACTGTAGTACCATGGAGGAAAGATCCACGTGTATTACAGCGCCGCTAGCCCCGAAAAGCTCGCCCTGTCCTTCCCCACCTGGCGCATATACGCCTCGAGCGCGGCCTGTAGGGGCGCCACTGAAATCCCCCTAGCGGCCCGTTTCGAAAGCAGGCGCGGGAGTCCGCGCCCCGCTCCCCAGTGCCGCCGCTGCTTTTGCGGCACGTTCACGACTGAGATTTACCGTTTGTGGGCGTTTGAAATCCATGTTTGTGTGGAGCAGTCACTCTGTTCGCAAATGGGGGTGTGTTTACGAGAGTGTAAATGTTTCCGACGCGATCTTAGTGTGGTATTTTCGGTCTGTATAAGCGCCAGGTGTGCGTCACAGGCCAGCGTCGCGGAACCGGCGTATGATGGAGCCGATTGTAGTCACACTGACATGAATTTACTAGCCGTGTCTTCGTAACCACCGGTTCCTCAGATGTTCATGCTACGGCTATACACTACTATTTAAATCGGTTTTGTGCGTTTACATAATCAGCGGAGCACTCATACCTGACAGCACACCAGTTACGTTTGCCAATATATACCTCAGATATTGATCACCACCATTTACAAGCCAGTCTGTGTTATTTCGGGAATATTCAACAAAAGTACGTGGACAATTGCATAATTATACTCGGGGCTCAGCACACGACAGAGTCGTCTTGTCGTGAGGTGAGCGCCCGCAGACCTTCATCTGCTACATATACCCTCTGCGAGCAGCGCGGAGACGGGCTTACAATATAATCCGCGTCCGCGACTAAATGCTTCTTCGAAATATCGTCATATGGCACAGGGAGCCTGCAGAAAAACCAGAAAAACTGAAATCATAGGGCCTTATCACATACCACACTCTTCCAACGACACCTTTCATCGTTGTTGTACAGCCTACCCTTATACTTCCAAAATGCGTCCGCCGTACGATCAGCTCTTCGTTGACGTAGAAAAACAAAAGGAACAGTGCACGCGAGAGTTTATGTGTGGATTACTAAAACGTTCATTGCTTATTCCGCCCCGCCTTTGTACACGGCGTCCCCCCTCCCCGCCCCCCCCCCTCCCCCCCTCACCGATGTCTCGCGAAATAGCAGTGTATTTCGCGTACAGTTGGTTCTAGTGAACCTACCTGGTCTTAAGTTTAGACGAATGTCTTTAGCATGCCATAAGCTTGCCCACTGTTTTTTTTTTTTTTCATTTCCGTTCGAGCTAATATGTTTCTAATTCCGCATTGGCACCGCATTTATTTTTTCGTGGTTTCATTTCCTTGGTTCTTGCTATATCGCGTGTGTGGGCACATATTTAACGACGCACAGGCTTGGAATATACTTTACATTTTCGCATAGTTTATATTCTTATAAAGGCATAAGTTATTGTCCGGGATTGGGTATCACATACCCGAAACATATTTTTCTGCGGCGTATATATGCGAAAACGAAGCCGCATTCGTTGTCCACGCTGCAAAATGAAGCCAACCTCTCATTGTGCCAGTACTCAGGTATAAATTAGGCGTCAGTAGAATTCATTTGTGCTGATGTTTTGGAGGTGCCATGGGTGATATGTTGCTGCCGTCGCCGTCATGAAAGCGAGCCACAGAAACCGGGGCAATCTCAACAAATAGGGCGGAAGGGTGATGATGTGTGAGTAGCTGACATAAAGGCCGGCATCCCCCAGCACTAGAGGCCGGATACGTATAGGGCCTATTGTAGTGACCTGCGCGGGGGGTCATATCCAAGCGATGACGCTGCGTGCTACACCCCTCCCATTTCTCGTCTACGGGTTGCGAACCAACATAACCTCGACTCGGTTCGATCGGTTGCATGCAAACAGGAAGACGAGACAAGCTATAAAACAAAAAAATCCGCATTTCTCTCTTTCATTCGTCGTCGTTTTTTTTCCCCAGCTGGGAAATGTAGCCGGAAGTAAAAGAAAGGAGGGCCAAGGGAAAGCCAAGATCGGCGCTTCTCCCTTCTTTGCAGGCCTACCTAATAGCGTTGAAGTGGTGCTTCGCCGCCGCAAGCCTTCACCTCAATCTTGGACCCGTCGTGAAGCCCTCGCGCGGACCAGCACAAAGCGGACACCGGAGCACGCATTCCCCAACACCACCTCAACTGATCTATATACATTTGCTCGGCAGGCACGCACACACATGCTTCACAACGTGGCAGCACGAACGCTGCAACACACTCGGGGAGAGTGGAGGAATAAGGGGAAAGAGTGTGCTAGGATTCGGCGTCAGGCCTAACGTTGCCCGCACAGCACTACTTGAAGAACACCTGAGGGCCTTTTTCTCGGTGCTTAAGTGCTCCTTGCGTCCATGATGCACTGCGCAAAAGAGGCAGACAAACACGTCCCCTGCCTCGCTTCCTATGGCGGTTTGCGGTAATTTGCCTCTTACCCCTCCTTTTGAGATTCCTTAACCGCACCCTCTCGTTCATCCCAAGAAACGCTTTATTGCTAAGTACTTCTGAGCAAGGAAGCAGTTTTGGCAATGAAAGGGAGCACTCAGGCTTTGCCGTCGCGAAAGGGAGCTGTGTCCGAATGCAGATGCCAGAGGTTGGCACTGATGCATCTGCTCCGCTTTGAGAAGGAGCGATGGCTCAGAATGGCGGGAAGTACGCCGGATGAAGACAAAATAAAAGGGATAAAAACTGAATGGAAGAGCGAGTGCAAGGTCCCTACGGCTCAGGATCACGCATGCGAAGTATGGACGAGTGGGAAGTTGGCGAAGGGGGTACTGTAGTCAATAATTCATGATCACGAACACTCAAAGCTCTCTTCTCCTCTCACAAAGCGATGAAATAGCCCTTAATGCGCGAGAACTGAACCAGTTCTTGGTCATAAATGTTGTTGATTGAACAATGTTTTTTGATTTCCCCTCAGCAATGCGTGTGACAGAAATAGTTTGTTTAGCATTTGAACCGGTCCTTCTTTTACGATGCAAAGCACCAGAGCAGAAATTAAAGGAAGTTCTTCTCAACAAAGAAAAAGTTTGATTGAAGCTAAATAGCGCACAAGCGTAGTTAACCTAGAAGCACAACTTGGGTGTGGAGTTTGAGGAAACTGGCTTCCTAAAAAAATTCTTCGAAGGATGTGTGTTTGATGGTAGCTCTCTTGTACTAGAAGTTACCTGCGATAACTGTGTCCTGGCCGGCGGGAGATAACTGCGAATTTGTGAGGTCGGAAGAACTATCGTTCCTTGAAACGGTTATAAATGAATTTTATGAAGGTAGAGCTTGAATATTCCTGTGTCTTTGAGACGAGAAGCTTTAGAAAACATTGCCGCAACTTGCACTAGTGGGCCAAGGGTGGCGAAACCGCAGAGCTGGCGGCCCCTTTCCCTCCGTCGATGCCGCTGTACACGAGCCTTTACATGGTGTTGCGCAGTGACGTCACTGCTTGGTGGCCGCTGGTGAGGCTCGCTGAGGAAGAGAGCGCTGGTAGGCAAAGCGAGCTGAGGTCATCGATCCCTGAGGTTTTTGGTGCCACCTACAAATAACGGTTTGCTTAAACAGCTCTGCTACTAACAGACCGCGCAAGGAGGTCCATGTTGTTCCGCGTCGCTGCATCACTGCACATGAGGTGCCATTTAAGAATGTGTCGAATATCACATAACTCAGAGAGTGTGAAAACATGGGATAAACAGTGTACTGCATGATTTCGCGTTCTATCCTTTTTGTTGTTGTTTGATTTGCAGAGCAGAACAAGGAACTTGATTTCTCTTCCAGGCGTGGGCGCTTGCCCACGACGCAGACTATCGCAATTTTGCCAACGACAACGTCTGGTCCATATATCGTATGGTGACCCAACAAACCGAGGAACCTAACGAGAAACGAAAGAAAGCTAGCGTAATCACGGCCGCGTCTAGTCTTGCGAATGAAAGAGAAAAATGGCTTTCCTTCCCGCGCCACCTTCCTTGCTCGGCCATACGGCTCCTGCAGCGAGTAGAGTCGTGCTTCCTGGTGAAACTCAAGTTAATGCAGTCGTCGCAGAGATGTCGACTGCGTTTTTTTGTGTGTCCTTCTTACGAGCTCTTCGCCAATGTTCCTGATTTGCGCTTCAGTGTAAAACGACGCCTGTTGGCAATATGAAATTGCAGGAATCCTTTGAGATGTATTCAAAAAGTTAATACTTTAGACTCAACGAACTTGCCGTAGTCGCTGAAGGGGTTGACACAACTTAAACTTTCTTAAAGGCTCCATTAGGGTTATATCCTTTGACGCCACCGTTTGCGCTCCACGTTTCCTTATAACGCCACCCTGAACAGTTCAGAGACCTCCTCGAAGAATGTGCCTGCGTCGTGGGACTTAGCGAACGCCACTTAGCTGCAACCATGACACTTATCTCCGCTTTTTTCGCCCTTCTGACGGGCTTCGACTTGCCTCGAACGGAGATGTTACGGAGCTTATTACTGCTAATCGCATTTAAATGTCGACTGGGAATAACATTTGTCGGGTATACTTTAAGACAACGTCCCTCAATAACGAGTGAATGTGATATCTAAAATTGGTCAGATACAAACCGAAAAATAAGTTTACCATTCGGGAAAACTGTGAGCGAAACTTGCGTTGCAACGAAAATTTAGCATCGTTTGACTACGTTTCTCGTCGTTTAATATACACTCCCGTTTCGTTTAGGTAGCTAAATTGTGTTTAACATAACTCTCGTTTGCGTCATTCAACTTCTCATAATAGCCTAACCAAGTGAAATGTGTGCTAAAAAGCTTTAGAACTTAACCCGGATAAAAACCTGTGTATGTTAATCTGGAACAATTTTAAGCTTTGTAATGTGTTTGCTAATTTATATACGCATAATTACATTTAACGCAAATATAACGTTGCTAAAGCAAGAATAACAAAGAATTACCAAGTGGAAGCACACAGTTTTCACTCGTAATTTCGTACTTGTCGCATGAAGCGACACAAAATGTTTTTAAATCCTTGAAGAGTTTTCTTTTTTCTTCTAAGAGGAATTTATTGTTGAGCCCATTCTCAGTTGGTAATTTCCGCTGGAATAAGACAACGTTGTAGGTTTCTATCTGTTGATACCCATAGTTGGGGTTCTACGAAGTGACACCTAAATGTACAATCTCATATTGCGATGCAAATTGAAAGCTGCCGCTGGAGTAGAAAAAGTTTGGAATACAGCTTCCCATTTTTTAGTCAGGCCAATTTCTTGCCACGCTGTGGGCGTATATCAAAGGGAATTTGCGAAAATCAGTTTTTCTGTAAATTGAGTCCTATATCGTCCGCAGCATTCCAAATATATTTATAACAGCAGCGTAGACTAGTGACACATCCCCTGTCCCCTACCTTTGTCTTTCTCGACTCTACGGGAGACAGCTCTTACACGCCAGCGGGCATTGCCCGAAAGACAGCGTGTGCGCCTTGCGAAGGCTTTGTGCTCTTGTGCAAGCGTTCCCTGCTGGCGGTAAAGGAAGAGGGGGCCGGTCCTGCTTTCCCCGGAGCCGCAGTGTCCCAGACAGCGCTTCGGCCATGAGTCGAAGCCACGGTTCCCTGCGACAGCTATGACGGCATTCGTGGCATTGGCTGTGGTGGCACTCCATTGCGCTGCTGTAGCCGCAGCATGGAACATCGAGGACTACGGTAAGGGGCACTTTCCTTAATTGGCTTGGCTTGATTCCGCCTACCTGCATTCGTCAGGAGACAACACAAAAACGCTCACGCGCACGCATGTGTGCAAAAGTGTACGCAGACTCACAAACGGAATCACACGGGCACGAAGAAGCCATGAGAGTTATGTTGCGAACACATTTTTGAAACTATTGTAACCTAAATTTAGCAACCCAACCGGTAAAAGGTAGAGCCTCTATTGTGTCGATTTGCGTTGTAGAAAATTCGGAAGTGTGTTAACTGCTTTAGCGACAGGTTTATAGGTCTGCTTTGCACACACCGGAAACAGCACCTTCCCTAAACCGCAGCGTCCATGACTACTGATGTCGAACTAGATCGACAACATCTATCAACAAATCCTTGGTATTCGCTAGACTTTGAATGACTTGTTGGAAAGCAGGCAAAAAATAATAGGGATAATAATGACTTGCCATTCGTCAACAGTTAAAAAGTGCCGTGTCATGCGGATCGTTTGTACGTCTTTCGATGATAGAGGCACTTGTGGTACATCATCCGGTACACCATCATCTTCACTGTCTTCTACTTAGGTATTTGTAAACTATTTATGGCGGTTAACTATAATAAGAAGCTTCGACCTTGAAACGGTGGTTATCATCAAGCACCGGACGATAAGTGTAGGTCAGCTTAATGCGTAGGGCACCTTTGTGTTCAACAAGCACAAAATCAGAACTAGTATGCCACACGTGAACTCGCATCTAAGCCATCCTTAACAAAGCAATGGCGGCACGTGCGAGGATGGATGATTATAATAAATTATTTTATTAGGAAGGGCAGGACCGAAGGTCGCTGGAGGGGGAAGAGGGGAATAGGGAGGGAGGTAGACGACCACTAAATCACGCTCGCCAGGCCACTGGCAACGCCAAACTGGGCTAACGTCACCAGGTGTTGAGGATTTTCGAGAATGTCCCTGTGTAATACTTCTGTATCTGACTTTTGAAAAAGATTATGGTTCAGTCTATGAATATCAAAAGCGGAGCAGTGCAAAACAAGATGGTCGATGTTTGCTTCCGTTCGTGGGCATACGTTCTTAGCGGAAACCATAACTAAACACACAAAGCCTTTGGTAGCGACTTCGGAGATTCCGGCGGCTGAGGGAAAAACGATCTACAGGAAGCCTACGGGAAAGACGTATGCGGCAGGTTTCACCGCTAAGCGCAGATACGAGGTAGTCGGAAACGCCAGAAAAACGAATGTGTTCAATGCACACAAACCACTGGAGCCTTGGAAAACGTAGATAATCCTGCCTGACGTACGTTGAGTGTCCCCGCAGAAAACAAGGAAAAACCCCATGCATCACAAACTTTGTTTGCTGTCCCTGTCGTAATAAAAGCCTTACGCCTAGCTCGAATTGACTTTTCAAATTGGTGCAAACAAACACCGTCAAAACCTTATCGAAGAAACTGTGTTGATACTTGAGCGGGCCGAGGTTTGGAGACCTAAAAACAGCGAGGGCACGGCCCGGACAGCTTCCCTCATTTCCTTTGAGTATGAGGCAATGGACGAAGAGCCGGCGTAAAAGTCTAAACGAATTTCACATTAATGCGGAAGCTTAGATCTGGGGGCAGCCTAAAAGCAATTTAGAATGGGAGGGAGGGGCTCAGCTTTTGTACTCTTATATAGGATGAGCCGTTGGAGTTACAATACAAGACCTTGCGTCACCCTTGACAAAGTTAATATATTTTCAACTGTAGAGCGTTCCGAGCAATGAGTTTCACAGAGTGACAACATTGAGCCCCCGATGCTCACCGCAAATACCGAGATGAAGAATTGTTGTCAGTTTACGAGTTTTGAGGTAAATCATTCTTAGTCTCCGGCGGGGGGGGGGGGGGGGGGGATAAGGAAGAAATGTATTTTGCTTGCTAGCTTCTTAAGACGCGGGTTCGAACTTGGCCGCAGTGGCTGCTTTCCTGATGGAGACGAAAAATTAACGCTACCTCGTGTACAAAATTTAGGCACACAATAAAGGTCCCCATCATGTCAAAAACCATTCCTAGCCCTCTCCAAGTGTTTCCTGTGTGGCTCAGATGTAGATTCGCAAGTAAAATGCTGGTCCCGGTTTTATCCGCTTGCACACAACGACAACGGATGTAATACGCATGTGACAACAGGAAATATGTACTCCAAAACCTGCTCGCTTTGCACGAATTTCGGCCCATCAGCGACCTTGCCATTTCACAATCGTAAGCTTTTTCATCTCCTCTTCCATCGTTATTTTTCGCTGTGGTTAGGCGTGCTTGTGAAAAAGTACGGATGCACAAAAAAGAGGCTACCCGAATTCCTTCAAGCGCTCTTTTGTAATAATATCAGGATTCCTATTTTTGTTTACGCGGACCGCGAAATCATGGTAATTTTGAAAACTTCATGCTCAGGTACACTTGAGGTGCAACCTGTTCTGAGCTTTATTTGCAGTGGGTTAAATAAATACGCTCCGAGCTCGTAAAGTAGATAACCTGCGCCATCACCCCAGAGGCTGCGATGTGGGTCCAAGGCACCTGCAGTAAGTGATACGAAAGAGGAAAAATAGGGCAAAGGAATGAACGACACTTTACAGTCACGAAAACAAACGAAGCGAAGCTAGCAGAAACTAAATTGCCCTGAAGGCAGAGCGCCGACAAGATAAAGCTTGGCAGGAATCGCGGAGATACGGCCAACACAGCCCACTGTAGGCCATGAACGGAAACTGTAGGCGGGTTCTAATGATAAAGCTCGGGCGCGGCAAGGCATGACACTGCTCCCTTTGCCTCGGGGAAACTGATGGCTGGAGAATATTAATGAGAAACGGTAGGCAATGGGAGAAGTTGCGAGTGATCTGGGAAGCAAAGGGTGGGCTAAGGTTTTATTTTTATTTTTCATAGGGAACGCACTTGTGGGGAAAAGAGCACCGGCGGAAAGCGCGTTTGAGAAAGGGTGGTTTAATTCCTGATCTTTTTTGTTGTTTGTTGCTATTCTCGCGATGACGGAGGAGGCCGGAGGCTTGTTTTTTTTCCGACCTGCCCGGTTTTCCTGAACGCTTTGTTCCCTCACGAACGCGACCAGCGCGCACACTTGCTTTAGTCTAGGGAAGTTCCTTCTCTTCCTTTCTGTCTTTCGTTTTTCTTTCTTTCCGTTCTTTTTTATTCATGCTTTATTTATTCTCTTTTTGTTTGCTTCTTTCTGTCATTGTTTATGTCGTTGTTTCTCACTTCTCGATTTATTTAATAAGGGTGTGTAGGTTACATGATGACATCACCGAAGCTGTGAACAGCACACGCTTTTTTGCCCAAGATGTATTAGGGACGCATATACGAGTAGACCTTTAGAGGGTGTGTTGTAACGTTGCGGGCGGACAAAAAAGAGTAATGTCGGTGTATACTGTCGTTACTTAGTCGACGTGACGGCCGAAAGCGTTGGGGTATAACGGAAGGGGCGAGAAGGACGGAAGGTTTGAGGGACGTCAGCCTACTCGGAGTGAAACTCGAGTTCGTCAAACATCATTCCTACTGGTTTAATTGTGCGCTTTTGATTATAGTCGTCATGCAGTTCATGAAAGACCATTATTAACGGCCATCCCCCGTGAGGCCCATGCGCACGTTTTTCGTACTTCTGTACACGATTGTAGTGCACAGTATGCTTTGCCGAATAAACTGAAGCCAGGACCATGTAACGCCCTGCATTTCCACAAAAATGCAGATATCGAGGAAGCTCCACCTGTAATCGCTATAATTTCGTAAATGGAGATAACTGCTCGTACGAAATTTTGAAGAAATAAAAAAAGAAAAATATAAAAATATAAAAAATGGCGAAGCGTGTAACGCCCGGCATTTCGACCATAATGCAGATTTCGCGAAAGTCCAATTTTAAATTTATAATAACGTAAATGGAGGTAATTATTCAGATAAAACTTTGAAAAACTAAAAAATAGGAAAAATATTAAAAATTACGGAAAATGGCGAAACGTATAACGCATGGCATTTCCGCAATAATGCCGATTTAGCGTAGGTTCCACTTCTAATCGTTATAATAGCGTAAATGGAGGTAATTGGTCGGACGGGATTTAGAAAAATGAGAAAATTGGGCTGGAAAGGACTCACACTTTGACAAGCGGCATAAGAATATAAGTAGCGTAGAAAACCGAGCTAATTGGTACACATTCCTCTTTGCAGCCACAAATAATTAACAGGACAAAGGGGAGGATAACACTGCGCTTGTCCAGGGTTATCCTTCCCTTTGTCCTGTTATTTGTGCGCTGCAAAGATGAGGTATAAGAATGCTACTCATTAGTAGGTAGTTCTCTGAATTTCTCCTGAATTTTATTGTTGGCAAGCTGTTTCTTTCCAGCTCCGACCGTGTTGATGAAATTAGGTGGATGCAATTATAAAAATACGCTATGCAGGCCTTGTTCTAGCGAATTCTACGCTCTTGCTGCCGCCACTCGCCCGTATTAACTCGTGAACTCACCCACCCTTTCACAGAGTAGTTGAATTTGGTTTATGGAATGGGCCCTTTATGCAGTTCTGCAACAAGGCACCGTAGAATTTGCTCGGAGATGGCGTTACAAATACGTTTTTGATGAACATCTGTAGCTGCAATGCAGCGCTATTTCCGTGTTATAAAGATTTTTTTCCTACTCACGGAGGTACTTTACGATGGGTGAAGTTTTCTTCCAAATTTTGTGTGGGTAACATCAACACGCCGGAGTGAATGCGCCCCGGCGGGTTCTGAATCAACGCTGAGGAGAAACGTCCCTGGCGTAGTCTTGTATGTGTTTCACTTGCGTGCTCTCGACACACGTTTTAACGCTGTTGTGGAGGTATAGTTTGCGAGCAATGGAGCGCGGAAAAAAAACTGCGTACAGGTTTCTACGCATAGGAATGATGTGTCCACTGGGACATGGGAAATGCTTACTGTGGGCGGAATATTCGCTTTTGGAAGTCTCTTTCTTTTTAAATTGTGATAGCATACCCTTTGGCCCAATTTAAAAAGTCCTAAATGTGCAAGTTCGCCCCCGTTTCCATGGGGAAGGAAAGAAGAGAGCGGTGGTGGGGCCATCACAGCCATCGCTTGAGAACGCGGGGTCTCCCAGGATGCAGACCTGTGCTGCGAAGATGACGTGATCTCGCTGCACTTATGGAAGGGCACATCCGTAAAAAGTGATTAGTGTGGGCGTCCTCGGCAGGAGCGTTCAGAAAGGTTTATAAACAAAGCATGGTATCGCGGTTGCCACGCCCGGGTTACCGCAATCGAGAGGCCACACCAACTCGAAGTATACGCAGCAGGACCTCCTCCCAGCGAGCGAGCCCACTGCCAAGGTCTGTTCCACACGGTAACGTGAGAACACGTGTGGTGCCACGCAGATCTTCCTTTCATTAGAAGAATTATTCTTGTGGATGACTCTTCAGCAAGGGCAGCGGTCATGGAGTAAAACACACGTAAGGTGACAGGAACTATCCGCCGCAATATGAGTGGTGAGTGCATTGCGCTGAATCCACGACAGTCAAACAGGGCAGGTGTACGAGTCCAGTAGTTTGTGATGGTATCTTTTGACAGACGAGTTGCAAGTTACGCGGCGCAAATCCCGTATGGCCGCGGTAGAATCCGTGTAAAGTTGGACAGCTGAACTTCCAGGGGCTTGAAGGATGGCCGGCATTAGCGCCTGCAGTCCGTCCTTAATGGCCGAAAGCTCCACCAGCATAGACGGAAAGGTGGGGAGTATTTCATAAACGCAGGTTTGTTTCGCTTTCGAATGAGAGGGACATTGCATAGAGTAGGGGCTATGCGTAGCTAAAATGCCGCCTTGGGCGGCAGCGTCTACTAATGCATCTACCACCTGGGGCAGGTTCACAGCAGCCAGCACTGGTATTCCCGCGGAATGCGTGTCTGCCTCTCCAGTCGATCTTATGTGAAGTCGGGCCAGTGGCTTGGTGTTGGTCACTTGACGGTACAGCCAGGGCGACCTAGTTAGAGGGTGGGCTGGTAAGGTGGGCAGTGAACGTCCCATGTAGATCGATAACGTCGCTGCCTCAGCAACAAAATTACGTTTGTGCCTATGGGCGGAGCGGCGTTGATGTACAAGCTTGTTGGTGTACCATGCAGGTTGTTGAGTTGATGTACCAGGGACTGAGTGACGTTGATGTACCAGGGTGTACCTGATTCTGCCTGAACATATGGTATGCGTTATTTGAGGGAGGCAGGTGATCACCCACATTGCAGCTTTAATTATTGCTTCAAGTCGAGCGCAATCGGCCTGGGTCATGTGCTGTAATTGAGCCTGAGAGTCAAGTCTAAGCTGATGTATTGACTGCAGCAAGAGTCAGGCCATTTTGATGCAGCAGCCTCCAGACGTTTGCGAAATGCGTCGTATAACGTGTATTATTTGACCTGCTTGTTGGTGGGCAGGTCGAGGCAATAGGGCAGCTGACCGTGACGTTGAAATCTCCAATCGCAGCAAGTGAAGAAAAGGGGAAGTGCGCATAGGCCGGCTGGAGAGTTGTAGGGAAATCGGGGCCATTCCCAGTCGACGACGGTCCGAAGCATTGGGTAGGGAGAGAGTGGCTGTCTTTCGACAGAAAGTGCAAGACCAGCGTATTCACACCATTTTTGTGTGTCAGCTAAAGCTTGTTTCAGACTCGCGGCATAAAAACCAATCTGTAGATGAGAAAAAAAGTGACACCAAGCACTAAACAAAAGTCTCCACACGTACCCACATCGAGGGCAGCAGGTTAATGGCGATAGGGATGATCGACCCGCACACTCCAGCAAAATATTCCGTGGCGGCAGAATTGACGAGGCGATCCATGGTTGATTGGAAGAGGTCTAGTTACAAACCGGTGCGATTGACGTAATTACAGAATGTACATGGCAGCCATAAGATAGCACGCACAAGAACCCAGGCACTTCTTCTTCATCCTCATCGTCTTTAGTATTCAGCCATGGCAGTATAGGGCATGTCCGCCTATGTGTCCGTGACATCCCATGACATATGCGAAGTGCGAAAACAATTTTGTAGTTTAAAGCTACCATAAAAACTAAACACTATTCTCCTGCATTCTAAATACTGCTTTTTCACTGCAAAAATTGCGCAAATATAAATCAAGTAGTCTTCAGTTAGGCCAGATACTAATGGATGAAGTAGGGACGGTTTTATAGCTAGTTACCCGCCCAGCCCTTATGTTGTCATTGGGACCACTTAAAGCAACCCCCTGGGGCCATGACTGTCTGTGGGATGTACTTTCTCTCGCTTTCTTTGTTTTTGTCTTTGAAAGCGCGACCATTGAGTTATGCCTGAGTACTGGCGCTCTCCTCCGTAAATTGGCAGAGGACATGCTTAAATACCATCGGTGTACTTTTTTATTCACCGGTTGTATTATGCGAAAAAAAACCTACCGCAGCCACATAAATGCAACCTATGAATTCGATTGTTTAGTTGCGTAAGGTAGTTTTTTAGCTTCACGTTCTCGAGAAGGTGAGCCAGAGTAGGGTGCCGTGGTCGAACGCGCATTTTTATGGTCAGCTGCCAACGCCTCAACGCCTCAGCTCTTGAAGGTCGCAATTGTCTAGTTTTTGCACTTTCCAGGTGGGAGATATTTTGTAAACAAAATTATAAATAAAACAAGCATGCACATTTTGGGTGTCGGATTTCGTCCCTTCACGCTAAACTATTGACACCCTTTTTGGCACAAAAGGGCGTAAGAATCTTGTCCGATGGCGCAAACATTTAAAAGGTGTTTAGGGTAAAGACGGGTGTAAGGATGAAAAAAGGACATCCTAAAAAGGTGTAAGATTGCTAAATACCCTGAAAAAGGGCGTCGACCGTGCAGCTACGTGTGTTAATGTGGAGCGGCTGAGCGTGCAGCATGACATACAGACACATCCAACACGCACAAGACACACTCGGACCGAAAATAAATTGACCAAAGAAACCAACTGGATGCATGGGCAGAGCGAGTACATACTTACATATAAATAAATCTGCTCTTCTTGCTTTTATACTCAGCCAAGGAAGTCCTGTGAAGCAGTCGGTGAAGTTGTAGTAAAAATCATATATTTCAGCGCTAATTTTGGAAATATACATTCTAATGTGAGATATAAAAGTCTGCGTTCGGATCAGCGAAAACTTTTTAATCGTGATGTGGTTATTACGTTCAAGAAGTCATGGAATTTTATTAAATACCAGATCAATAATCCACCCCATTTCGGCACTCACCAAGAAGGGCGAGGTTAGGTGACTGTGAGAGGGAAAGACGTTCCCAGCCTGCACCACATATGTATTGCAGGGAACCAAGAAGGGTGTTGAATATTTCACCGCACTTTTCCCACAAGTTAGGGAATTACAAATTAGAGTGTCGGCAACTAAGAGAAAGGATGTGAAGCACCGCCAACTAAGAAAAACATTGTAAACAACCTGCAACTTTGGAGGAACTTTATAACTGTTTGCATGGGTGAACTGAAGATTTTATACAAGGGGGGAATTTTTGTACATCAGGGTGTTTAAAACAATATAAATTGGCATAATTTATTACCAGCGTAGTTGTTTAAGCATGAGCTAGGCTCGGTGTCATTAAAAATGCCAAGAACGTCGCGCCAGTAAAGGGCGTACCTCCACAGATATGCTATTAATAACAGTGAAGGTGGTCTTGGAGCCGTGTTCGATTGTGAGCACAAAGGGCGTATGCGTATGCGCACCTCTTAAATATACCATTTTTAAGGCACTAGACTTTTTGGGATACTAAAACGCCAACAAATTGGCCAACAAATTGGCTGAAGAAACAGGGGAGCTGGTGGTCGACCTAGCTTTTTTCTTCCTTGGGTCACTGTAGAGGACGACGCTGGAACGTCCTTGTAAAATCTGGCTGAACTTGGCCTCACCCCTCAGCACTTAGTCTAGCCGAGCAAAAGCATCGCAAAGGTTAGCAAAAGTTAGCAAAGCCTAGTAAACCCTAGCAAAACTTAGCAACACCGAAAGAAGCTAGTTCGACCCCAGAACCTCTGTTTTTTTCCCCTCTACTCCTATTTCTCACCCTTTCATCACCCTACAGAAAACAAAGGGTGCTGAATTCTATGAATATCCTTTTCGCTGCGCATAAAAAGTATAAATCTACAAATTTCGGTGTTGGAAGCCAAGAAAAGGGCGTAATGACTTCAAAACACGCTTATTTTACTTATACTACACCTTTTTTAGGCAATAAGAGTGTAAAAAAGTTAAGTGTGTATAAATAGTCTTTTAATTTTAAAGGTTCAAATTTACGTTTCTTGAGTGAAAGCTACACTTGGGCATTCAGCGCATCGATCATTATAAACGAACATTATTTGCTTTCGAACATTTCTAACGAGGAGGGTATAAGGGGATGTCTTGTACTTTGCCGTGCAGTTATACATGGACGCATGGCCTTAATAAATTAACAGCTGAACACATTTTCCTCACCCTCTGAATACCCTACACAATAAATGCTTTTACACCCTTTTCGGACTAAAAGGGTGTAGCTCAAAAAGCGAGTTGCGAGGCCATTACGCCATTTTTCTTGAATCTCAACGCCCCATTCATAGCCCTACTGCCTTTTTGTGTAAAAAAAGTGGGTTGACCAACTTCAACACCGTTGAGTTTTTGTAGGGTGTTAAAAAGGTGTGAAAAAGGTGTTCAGCTGTTGATTGATTAAGGCCATGCATGCATGTATAATTGCACTGCGAAGTACAATGCAGCCCCATTATACCCTCCTCTGCACTCCGTAAGAAATGTTCAAAAGGAAAGCAAAGTTGTTCATCTGCAATGATCGTTCGTTTTATCTGATGTTAGCACGAGAAACACTAATTCGAACTTTTAAAATAAAAAAAAAACAATATATCTGTGTGACGAAAAGGGGGTTGACCGACATCAACACGCTCGGCCTTCTGTAGGGTGCTGAAAGGGCTTGAAATATGTGTTCCGTTGCATAAAAAAGCAGCGGAGCTCGGGGTCGACCTAGCTTCTTCCGGTGTTGCTACGTTTCGCTATGTTTTGCTAGGGTTTGCTAAGTTTTGTTAGGTTTTGCGATGCTCTAGCTGCGCTTGGCTAAGTGCTGAGGGGATGGGGCCAAGTTTAGCCAGATTTTCCCAGGCCGTTTTAGTGTGTCCCCCACACTGACAGGGGATCCAAGGGGGAATCCAGCCTTGCACCAGTTTCTCCAGCCTTGCACCACTAGTGCAAGCTGCCACAATTTGTTTTGCGTTTTGGAATCCCAATAAGACTAGTATCTTTGAAATGGTATAGTAAGAGTTGCGCATATGCCTGCGGTCTTGTGCTCACACTCGAACGGGCTCGAAAGCCGGCTTTGCTGTTACAATACTTCATCGGCAGTGGCGAACCCTTTACAGGGGACGCATTTCTGTTTTTTGTATTTTTGCTAACGCCACCAAACCTAGATCAAGCTCAACCAAGTTCACTGGTAATAAATTGTACCAATTCATATTGTTTTAAACATCGTGAGGTATACATGCCCCGCTTGTAAAAAATGTTCTCTGCACCCGTGTAGACGGGTATAAAATACCTCCGAAGATGGGGGCGTCTTACACCCCTTTTCTGTGTTGGCGGTCTTTTCTTATACCCTTCCCTTTTCTTTACATCCTTTTTTAGTTTTCAACACTCCAAATTTGGAGCTTTGAGCGTTTTTGCGAAAACGGGTGTTGAAATAATGAACACCCGTTTTGTGGGTGTGGAAATAATGTGGATAGGGGTTTATTATTGAATAAAAATTCTATGACTTCTTGAAAATATTAACTATCTCACGAATAAATGTTCTTGCAAATTCACATGCTGATATCCATATGCTCACAATAAAGTGCATAATTCTAAAATTAGGACTAAAATATCTGATTTTGCGAGGAACCCACCCCCTCTATCGGCTGACTTTCCTGTGGTGGTTATAAAAGCAAGAAGAGCAGATTTATGTGTATTTCTAAGTATGTACTCGCTGTCCCTATGCCTCTCTTTTCGGGCAGCGCTGTTACCACTAGTCGCTGCGTGCTGATATGTGGTTTTATAATAAATTATCTTCTCATCCTGTTGGTTTTCTCGTTCAATTAATTTCTAATCCAAGTGTGACTTGTGCATGTCGAATGTGCCTGTATGTCATGCTGCGCCCTTGCCGATCTGCATTATCACGCATTGCTGCGCTGCCCACTCCCTTTATTTTAGGTGCTAAGCAATCTTACACCTGTTTTAAGGTTGTTCACGCAAACACACTTTTTCCATCCGTGCACCTTTTTTTAGGCAAAACACCTTTTAAAGGTGTGCGCCAGGAGACAAAATTTTACAGCCTTTTTGGCCAAAATGAGTGTTAGATAGCTTAGTGCGTACCTATTGTTTACTTAGTGTTGAAGCTGGTCAACACCCTTTTTTTCACACCGAAAGGTGTAGAGCTACCAATAAGGGTGCTGAGATTCTTGAAAGGGTGTAATGGCCTCCCAAAACCCTTTTTCTAGTTATACTACACCTTTTTTGGCAAAAAAAGGTGTAAGAAGGTTTAGTGGTTGCACAGTGCAGAAATCCTGCTTCTCGAGTGCCCCTAAACAGTCGCAGCAAGGGAATGATAATGTCGACGTTTCATATCGCCTGCAGCCAACCGAGAGTGTGACATTTCGTTTCCTCAGCCTTGCACTTTGCTGGCGCTACGAGCAGTAGCATACCATTGCAACATTGGTGCACGTACAATCGCGTTTTGTAGCGACGACGAGAGCGTTGTCAGTTGTGTGCCCGATAGGAAAAGGAGAGGGCGTGAGAAGTTAAGGAGTTCTTGGTGGGTGCAAGAGAAAAGGACCAACTAGCGTTGACCGACCATTATCAACGGGGTATGGCGACCCGTTTCGTCGTGAACATGTAAGTTTTTTTTTTTCGATTGTGTTACGGTTCTTGTTCAGCGTGATCAAAAAACAAAGTTTAGTATCAGGTTCAGTCCCGTGAAAAATACCGGTTTGGCGGGCTGTTCCAAAAGCAATGTTAGGCCTAACGTAATAAACCTAAAAATTCGACGTTATATTTAACGTCCAGCGGCCAAGAGCCTTACGCCGTGCAGAGAAACGTCACTTTCATTGTACGTCGAGCTGTGGGTAACGGCTGTCGACGTTCGCCTCCAAACACGACGTTAGGCCTGTATACGTCGCGCTGTCGGAAGCCTTGGCCACCTCCTCCTTCGGCTGCACATCAACCTTTGGCGGAGAGGGTTAACAGAGCTGTCGCCAAGCTTCGCATGGAAGCGTTTTATTTTTCTACACTTTACCCACCGCCATCATCATCGTCGGATGAAGTTGGCTTCCTGCAGTGCGTCTTCTCGTATACTGACATCATCAGTGAGAGTCTCAAAGCTTCGCTTTAATAAATAAGCATACCAGCAACAGCTAATACTGAGTTGAAAGATAGGTTGCACTAATGGGGCTATTTGCGACAAATATAACGAACGAGTTCACAAGCTTGGTTTGGGTAAAACTTCATCTATTTAAACATTTCGAGAAAGTTCTCTCGCAAACAACAGTGGACAAAAAATCACGTACATCAGTGAATATCTTCTCATTCTTCTCTCCCAATCTCTCTGACCTGACCCATTTCAGCGGGTGCAAAAAGCAAACAGCGTGGGAGCCCGAAACCTTCCGCACAATGTATGCATACCGCTTCAGCGGCACTGTATACCGGCCACGAATGAAGGGCGCTCCAAAATAAAACGCCGGAGAAGAGGGGACTGGGAAAATATAGAAAGTGCTGATCAGAGGAGGAAGAGGCGCGGAAATAAAGCTCTTTAGGATACGCAATGCAGCCGTGCTCGCGGTACACGTGGCGGTGCAGGTAGAGAAATGTTACGTGTCAAGAAGCGGGGAAAAAAAAAAACAGCGAGGACAAACAGGCCCGAACCAACCGGGATGTCAAATTCCCCGCCTAATCAGAATGACGAACTGCGCGCCCTCGATGCGGGGAGGGGAACAATGCGCGCAGAGGGAGACGCAATACGGCGGGAGGGGGCGAAGTGAGCAGTGCGACCCGCAAAAGGAACGGGAAAAAAACGTGCCAAGTACGCTTAGAGACGTAAGCAACGATGCACAGGGAAGAAGCAGCAACTGAAAAGGAACGAAGGCCGATGCGAATATGGAGGACAGATGTGCACATGCAAGAGGAAACAATTCGACCACTTTCAAGCGCGCTCTTCTTTGGAGACGTAAATTTTTACAGATCGCCGACGAGCTCGTTTGCATAAAACGTTCGTACGGGTAGAGGTGGGGAGTCAAGGTGAGCGCAGACATGAGCAAGAGGGAGAGAGGTGAGAGGGGTTGGTTTCAAGGCATGGAGGCCTGCTGTTTAAAGGGCCGCCGCCGAAACGCAAACGCAGCTGCCCCGCACCGGCTGTGTTTTCTTGTCCCGCAACGATACTCAGTAGTGCTTCGCATTCGAGAGCCTGCTTTTCATCTCGTTTTATTGCTCGTTCATTTTGCCTTCCATTCTCACCCTCCCCACACGCTCCCTCCCTCTTCCCTCCTGGACGAAGCTGTGCATGTTAGTGCGTGCAGTGCCTTCTTGTGTGTGCTCCCGCGCTACCGTTTTTGTGCGTTCGCGAGCGGCGAGAAATTCGCGCAACTTGCTTGAAAAACGTACCGCCGGAGGGCTGTGGCCCTGCCCCACAAACGCCGTGGAGCTACATCGCGCTGAACATGAATTCTTCCGGTGGATTCCCGAATGGTTTCTGCATCGGAACACCTCGCAGCAGTTTCTTCGTCGCATATTGTAGGGACTCTCATTTTTTTCTTCTGATCCTTCTTCAATGCGACTCTTTTTCCCCATTTCCATTCGTTATTTCCTTGTTTATGCCTCTCTATCCTTTTTTTTTTTGCTTGAAGTATTCTACATAGTATCACGCCAGCGAATTTTGATGCAGACGCGTCACTCCGGATATCTGTATAAATTGAACGCTGGACGTAACGTGAATTCACAATTCCTACACTCCTTCCGAATGTGGCGCCGAAGCCGTTTCTTGGCAGTTCTTAGTGCTTAGTATTTTCTATAGAGACATTAGTTAGCTAGTTAAAACATGAGTATTTCTATTCACTCAAAGCGTCCTGCATAACCTTTAAAAATTCTGTGGAAAATTATAGAAAATGACAGTTTGTGCAATTTTAACTCTGTTGTTGACTGAAAGGAAATGGTTTGCCTGCAGTGGCTATTCTTCGTAGGAAGTGTCCTTCGTGTTGAGTTCCACATGTTGTATTCGTTTTGCAGTTTTACATGGTAGTTTACATCTGCCTTTTTTGTAAATCCATTGCACATGCTTTAAATAGTAAACTGTGTCGGCATCCAACAGGTTGTATTTGACGAATATTAGGGGAGTGTTTTGATCGCGTGGTTGCTGCTCTAGTGCTGACCTCCTCGAGTGCTTACTCCTCCACCACCTATTGGTGTCTATGAGTGGCGCTGGGAGCCACTTCGGGGCCGGCCTTGCAAACGCTCACAGGGAATCCCAGGTGGCAGAACGCGCCTCATTCGTATGGCCTCGAAATGAAGCTACAGCCGCTATCCCCAACTTATCGTTCGCGTCCGATGTACCGCCGTGCTACCCACAATCTAATTTCTCGAAATAAAACGTCCGCTGACAGTTGAATCCAGCTCATAATAGCCGGCCCTTTTCTTCACAGTGCCTTTACACTGTGCCACCTTCTTGGTACCACGTTGTTCGCTTCGGTACTGGGAATGCATTATTGTTTTGCTCCCTCACCGTGTCGGGACATCTGCAAGATCGATTGCGTCGAGATAAGGCTCGACGGAGCTCGTGAGTTGACGTCCTTAACGTCGGTCTTCCCTGCTGCTCAGTTGTTCCCGTTCTATAGTTTTCCTTGGTAGTGCGTGTCCTGGTAAATTGCTCCTGAGCTGCTCGAGTTGGAATAGCCACCAACCAAATCGCCTCTTCACAGCACGCAAAGTAGAAAATGTTCGTTCTGTCTCTACTGCAACGCTCAAGTACAGCATTGCTACGCACGATTCTTGCATTCATCCCGTGGGAGTGGAAAGCACACTCGCGCACTACGCTCACTTATGTGCATAAAAGCCACGCGATTTTCAGCCTGAAGGGAATACGTTTTAGGTTTATATAAAAGATCACTTTTCGGCTTTGAACGGTTACTTTTTCCTTCCCCTTTACAAATTTTTGTTGCTCTTGCTTACGTTTTCTTTCACTGGGTACTACACGTGAGGGAATATTTTCCCCCTAGTTCTTTCAGTGTCCCTTTAGTTACGTACTTGATGTGCGGCATGTTTGACAAGCTCCCAGGGCTGATGTGCCTTACGCATTTTCGCGGGCGTTTCTAGACACCAGTTACTTTTTCTTTGTTTTCCGGACCTGGAATGTGACCCTCGAGTGAAATAAAAGACAGAAGTGTCAAAATAGGTACTCAGAAGATGCGGCATAGGAACTCGCATGACGGCTATGTAGGAGATGGAAGTCGTAACTGAAACAGAAAATAAAAGATAAGCGCATTGCTTCAGTCAACGAAGCGCATGCGCATCGTGGACTTACACCTTCACGATGATTGTAAAGGTTGCGTTGCGTACAGCTTCTCTGCCTTCACGCCTTGCGCGTTATTGTGAGCATCCTTAATTTTTTAGAAGGAGGACAAGGAACAACTTCATTTCGTCTCCCGGTGAATAAAATTCAAACGGTACCCGCCTCTTTTTCTTCCGCCTCTTTTTTCCCCGTCTCTTTCCCGCCTCTTTTTTTTTCGCGCCAGCATAGCGTGTTTAAAATTAAAAGACAAGGGACGCACCCCCTGCGCTCCCTTATCAGCTGGAGACTTCACGGCATTGTTTGCACTGCGCCCTTACAACCTTTGATTACAGCCCTAAAGCGCTAAAGCGCAATGCGGTCGGATGCCTTTATTT
The DNA here is from genome assembly GCA_013339765.2 of Haemaphysalis longicornis. Taxonomy (NCBI): domain Eukaryota; kingdom Metazoa; phylum Arthropoda; class Arachnida; order Ixodida; family Ixodidae; genus Haemaphysalis; species Haemaphysalis longicornis. The sequence continues at coordinate 90,603,986 of CM023450.1, forward strand.
GAAGTACACACAAAGGGCGTTCGGAGGATGAGTTTAGAAGTTTATATTGCCCCAACTTTCCCTTAGTTGCGTTTTATTTTCAAATTTTCCGCTGCCACTCGTCCTTTGTGTTCACTCCCTCATCTGTCTGCAGCATGCACCCTGGAAAAAGCACTGTTCGTTTTCTCATTATTTGCTTTCGAAGCGTGTTACTGAAGGGAAGAAGCTGTCTCGCTAAGTTAACGCACTGTAAACACGAAATTCGCTGACCATTTCGAACAAGCTTGTAAACAACTTCCGGGTGATTAACTTCTTTTTTCCCTTTTAGTCACCGCTTGCAAGAAAAGCGAGAAGAACGACGAAAGTGTTGCGGCTGAAAAAGATAACACAGCGTGGCTCCTGCCACCTCACTTCACTGAAATTCACCTTCTTTGGGTTCCTAGTCATGCAGGGATCACATTCAACGATACTGCCGACTCTCTAGCAAGGATAGCACTTTCTGGGCCTGTAGTAGACGTCGTAGAGCCGATACATTTAATAACAGCAGCTAGGTACCGTAGGGTGCTGAAACTCCAAGTACAGCAAGAATCGGTTTTATTATCATTAAGGGATTTTAATCATCTTAAATTCTCATGGAAACCTGAATGGTGCCCCTCACGCAACTTAGAGGGGGTTATTACAGCCTTACGTTGTCGAGTACCCAAGTTAAATAGGTATTTGCACAGGTCTCGTCTGGCGCCAACAGCTCTGTGCAGCTATTGCAACGAAGACGAGTCTGTCGAACACTAGCTTTTGACATGCCGACGTTTTTCCCGACTGAGACGTCATTCCCTGGAGGTGCCGCTTTACAATTTGGGGATAGCCCTAACAGTGCCGGCTATTCTATCTTTCGGGGCATCCGAAACGGGGTTCTGCCGCCGGGATGTATGCTCTGCCCTCCTGCGCTACATTGAAAATTCAAAACGATTCTCTTTATGATTGCGATTGGTCACCCTTGCTTTGATTTTTCAGGATTTTTTTTTTCCTTTTTTCTCAAAAATGTTTCCAACCGGCCTAAATTACCTTTCCTAAACGTCTCGTGATTAGATAAGAATTTCATTCATTTTAACCATCCTCTGTTGATTGGCCGATCCCCTGATTCGGTATGTGCCATACCTAAAGGCGCAACAACAACAACAACAAACGCGGCTGAGGGGCGCTGTACAGTTCAAGAGGATCGCAGTGACGTGAATTGGAGCAAAGCGGGCCCCAAACACAGCTCCAATTCCCAGCCGTAATCAAGGCGCCGATTCCGCTACCGAAGCCTCACTCCACCAGTTTGAGTAGGGAAGCGAAGCACAGAGTAGCAACAAAAAGGGGGCAAAAAGTTGCGGGAAAGATACTTTTGTTTCCACCAGGAAGTAAGGGCGACAGCGAAGAAGGACGCTTGGGGAAAATCACGCGTCACCTCGCCGTTAAGAAGCTGCGGTTACGCGCTGTAAACAACCCGCCTTTGTGATCGGACTAGTACATGTAATTAAGGAACGGCGACAACGTCGGGGGCGCCATTCTGGACTACTGGCGATCTAGTCTTCACTATGGGAATTCTCCTTTCTCTCCTCCGCCGCTGCGTCTCTGTTCGTTCTTCGGCAATGACTAACGCAGTCCGTGTAGCTGCAGAGAAGATGCAAAGTGAGATTGCTCTTTCCCGCGTCCGCCTGGATTTCACCGCCGCCTCGCTCTCTTCTTCTGCGGTCTGTTTTACGGCCCGACTTCGCGGCTTTACGGACCTGGTTTACGGACTCTCCCAGGAGTCTGATCCCGCGGGAGGCTGCTCTGAGCAAAGTCGCTCCTTTGAAGCCTCTAGCCACTTCGCAGCCACACTCGCTTCCTTATATCTCAGTTTGAGCTTCAAGCCTAAAAGCTAACCTAAAGCATGTCGTTACGTCGATAAGTATCGCCCTCTCTACAACCACTCAGACGCGGAAACGTGAAAATAAGGAATGAGATTTTGATCAGAGCCGCAGATTCGAAGCTGAGAGGGATTGCCACTGAAAATGGGTGATTAGTGGAGTTGATTCTCGAGGCTCTTCATTCCGACCGCACTTTGTATGGCTTACGTATTATTCAAAAGGGGCTCCCTCGTCCTCGAGGGGAATGGTAGCCTAACACAGACAGTCTAGGGCACCCGTAGCCTCAGCAATCTGACATGGAAACACGGAGCGCCTTCCCCCTCTGTCCTGTCGCCCTCTCTAGTAGGCGAGCCACTGGCCTCTCACAATCAACGTGACGGGAGGTGTGACGTACTTTTTGCTTACGGACAGCTGTGATCACATATCCTTCAACAGATTTAGCTACGCAGACAGCTCTCGCTCTCATATTGGTCCGCCTTCACAAACTAGAAGAAAAACTGATTCGTAGAGCAGAGTGAAGACACAACTGTACAGAAATTACACCAAATTACCTTTTGTTGAAATGGGTCAAGTAATAAAATAGAAATCTCAGTCCGAATTCGGGAATATATCTATTTACCCGCCACACAAATATCGGTGAAGATAAACAAAATGCTTTCAAAATGCGGCCGGAAAAATCGTTCGCTACCGTTATTTCTGCAAGAGGAAATGTTTACAGGCAGCCTTTCATTCAGCATGTGAGCTTTTACACTTAACCAGAAAACCGACGAATACTTGAGCCGAGCTTCAACGAAAACAACCCGACGATATTTAGCAGTGATAACCCTAGTATGAAGCAGTATAAGAGTGTAGTGGAATGCCGGTGCAGTGTGGTGGCCCATCCCCAGAACCGGTGTCGCAACTTTGGTGCAGGGTTTCGGAAAAGCCGCATCGAAGAAGAAGAGAAGGGAGGTGCTGTTGGGAATCCGTCGGCGAAGACTGCAGCGGGACGGTGCCCCTCACGTTGACGTCGCCGGGAGAAGCTATGACCGCCCTACTAATGAGCGGTGTGTCGGTGGCGCAGAGCGCGGGCAGTGAGGACTCGTCTCAAACTAGGCCTCAGCTCCTTCCTCCCGCCGCTAGCCATCGTCCATCGCCACGTTCCTCGCCATGGGACCATCACGCCGAAGTGAGTTTCTCCGCCGCCCGAGCTCCCCATTCCCACACACAGTCTAACCTCGCATCGACTCACCGATACCACCAACTGGTCTCTCCTTGACTCCTCCCCACCGTGACAGTCCCAGAGGACTGAAGTACGCCAGTTCCTCGCTAGTCCGCTCTGAGTCTTGTAAATAGTGTTTTTCCACTTGCCTTTCCTCACGGTTGAATTCAATGCGTGTGTTTGTTTGGAAACAGTAGCGTGGCTCATGACTCTTCGCGTGATCCTGCCCATTTCTTCATTACAAAGACATCCTAGGTTCGAATCCCGACCGAGAACTTGTTTTTCGAATGGCAGCCAAATGCAAACCCCACCCTTACCTTTGTATGTTCAAGATCTTGGCCGCTTGAAAAGAATCTGGCATAGTCGAAAATAATCCGTAGCTGTCCAATACTACGCACATGATGCTAAACATACAAAAAAGCTGCGCAAAGATGGGGACCGTGAAAGGGATATTTTAATTGACCTTTACTTATTTATTTATTCATTTATTTATTTGTTTAGCTATTTTTTTTAATTTAAATATACTTTTGTGAACACAAGGCAGTTTGAAACTACTGGCAGTATGGTAATAAATGTGCAGAAAACAATAAAAACTAACACGCTTGCCAAATAATGTCTTATTCGGTGCCCATGAAGTGCAATGTTTATGAGATGGCAACAATCGAGTCCGGAAGATTTCAATCGAGGTTAGTTCGTTGGACAACAGCGAAAAATGTATAAGTTGGGCCGCAAACAGCAACATTACGATTGCAGGTATTATTAGTGCGAGAGGGCATTTGTGCTTTTAGGAAGAGTTAATATTAAAAAGAGGATAGTTTTTCAGTTACTACTTAAACCCGAAAATGTCTGTCAGGTTCAGCCTTGCGGACAAAACTTGAAAGGATACTTGAACGGCTGGTTTATATCGGCAAAATGTTTCGAAACCACTTAATCTGGATACACACTCCACATTTCTCAACATAGTTCATGAAAAGAAAATACGAAACGCATATTTGTGGCAATACGTCAATACAAAAGTAGCATTTGCAGTGCCCTTATTTATAATATACATGGCTGCTTGATTTTTGAGATGGAAATTAAATAATGCGCATTGGAAAAAATGTTTGCAACCGAAAATACAAAATGCGCTGGCGCGAGTCTGGGCTTTGTGGCAATCACGGTTCTAAGTTCAACAGCACGGAAAAATTCCAGTAGATGGCGCGAGCGTTTGAACGTGGAAAAATTCAGTGTACATTCGGAAACCTTCCACTGTGTTTATCGTGTGAGGATCAAGATAAGAGAGGTACAGCGTGAGAGGTGGGCAGAAGAAAGGCCTTTAACACGACCTCCAACCGCTCCTATAACTGTTTAATCCAATAAGCCATTTGTTGCGCAAGCTTTAGCATTGTTCAGGTCATTCCACAGTTAAAAGAATCACCGGCACAGTTTGTACTGTTATATGTATTACAGAATGAAAAGTGCCCATCCATCGCATCGCTCTTCCCAAGGCTACTCTGATAATCGCAACACATTGTGGGGCTTCCATAGTTTTTCTTCAGTTACAAATAGTTTTCCTTTTAACCAAAGCTTTATTCACGCTGCACCAGCGAGATTGGAGCAGTACTCTAAATATTTTTGAAGCGAAGTCTGCATTTTGCCTGTGCTACGAAATCTGGAGCGAATCCAACCCAGAGGAATTAAGATTTTCCACAAATCTGGATGATGTCTCCAGCACAACACAATGCTCGCGCTGTCCCTTGGTCTCGTTCTATTTCCTTCTTAAGTCGTCCTCTTACTTACAATGAACTTCAGTTGTGAACGGGCCAAGTTATCTGAGACAAAGGCGGTGTTTGTTCGAGAAAAGGCTACCTCAGAGAGATCACAAAGGCAGCGTTTCCAGAGGAACAATGCACAAGCCAACAGCAATCGCATCAGCGTGATTTCCCCAGCGTGATTTACCCACAAACATTTGCTCCCACCCACATTTGCGCACATTGATGGTGTAACTGCGTGATTAGAGAAACTTTATGAATAAAAAGTTTGGCTTCCTTTGACCTCTGTTTGTTTAGGTTAAGTAACAACTTACATTCTTGTTTTTGTCGTTTTCACCGCTCGACAGTCCCGGCAGCCGTAAACATTAATGTACGTGCACACTAGCGGCACCGTGCCGTGCCGCGCGCCGTTTGCCGACATCGGCAGCCGCTGGAAACCAGTTTTCACCGAGAACGGCGCGTTTTCTTGCTGCAGAGCAAATGGATCCCATACCCATTCCTGCCGTGCCGCATAGCGCAAAGGCCAATGAGCCGTAGAGTGGAATGACGCGTTTCTGCTTCCGCTTTCTGACCGCCGCTTCCGCGAGCGCGCGCCGTCTCGGCAAGAATGCATTTCGCGTGAAAGCTACACTGAAAAGCGGGGGAGAGCTCCCGCACTTTATAATAGAGTTTTCTACTACTACTCCCGCTCGAGAGCGCTCCTGAAGAACTGGTGTACCATGTCACAACCATGGCGGCCAATTGGTGTGGCCTTCACCGACGGCGGGACGCCATGGCCCGGGCAGCCGTCAGCAAGGCGGCACGCAACTCCGACGCTAGTGTGCACGTAGCTTTACGGTTACGTAACAAGACGTCCTTCAGCATTTTTTCGAGCACGTGCAACGCGGGGACAGAGCAGTCAATAATGAATGCAAAACCATTTGGCCACAACACGTGTCCTTTTTCCTCTTCAACGCACCGACAGTTACAAGTTCCTATATCTAGGGCGCAAAGAGTACCGGGTACAGCAGGAGGTCGATCAATCTATAGGAAGCCAAAAGAAGCCCGCCCCAATGAATGCTGGCACGCATACAAGTCAGGCGGCGTTCGTGGGCGCCTAAACTAACGGCGGCCTCAGTCGATGGACAGTGCCCTACAAAACAAACCCTACAGAACAATGAGGGCGGGATGTTGTAGCGCTGCTATAAAGCCTTTCCTTCACACCGTAAGATGTTTGGCGCCCTTACTGCCCAAAAAATTTTGTCGCATTGTGAGCACCCTTTTAGGGCGTTATGAACGAGAAATAGTGCTAACAGGAATTCAGGGTGTTGTACACACTATTATTATTACTGCTAGACAGTATCAAACCTTCACGATGAACTAGTACGTTTGATGTGCCCAACAGATTCACAGCCCCTCGACATATGAGGTAAGTAAGCAAATCGGCACAAGAATGAGAAGAGAATTTATTATAAAACCACATATCAGCACGGAGCGACTAGTGGTAACAGCGCTGCACAAGACAAAGGCAGAGCGGCTTTGTACTTCCGAGGCTTACGAAATTTGTGCTCTCCTTGGTTTTACAGGCACCAGAAGAGAACCGCGTACTTCCGAGGCTTACGAAATTTCTGCTCTCCTTGGTTTTACAGGCACCAAAAGAGAATCGCGTTTAAGGGGCCGGTGGGTCTTCACAGAAATACACTAACGTTTTTTTATTCTGTGTGTACGAGATAATGAGATGAATCACCGTATTTACTAGTCAGTATGAGGGCATCAATATTTTTTATGAAAAGCGGAGTTGGAATTTTGGAGCTAACTTTACCTACTTGTTCTATTCCTACTTTTATGTCATGGCCGCAACCAATAACTATATACCAATCATGACACACTATCCGAACACCATTAAAAAAACTGCTGGTGTTTAGTCTGTCGCACCCATTTCACTGCCAAGAATTGGTGTAAGAATACAAATAAGAGTGTACGCGCTTTATTACAATGGCTGTAATCGCCTTGCAACACCTAATTACACCAATTTCCCACCGTTTTCTGGAAGTATATAGGGTGTAAAAACTTGCGCGTGTCTTTAACGGACTCTCCTCTGCAAGGTTGCAGTTGTCACTGATGACCGATATTTTTGTTTATTTGTTTCGCTCTGCGTCCTTTCTGAGGACAGGTCCAGGTATCTATGTCGGCCTTTGCAGGATTGGCCCTGTAGAAGATCATCGGAGCTTGCTCCACCGCAGCGCATACTTAGGCCTTATTTCGCACCACCGTCAGCACATGCGCTGCTACTTCTACTCCACTGATTTCCGCCGTCGGTGTTTCGATAAATTAACTCCGACGACTTCTCCGCACATGCATTGCTTTCCTGCAATGGTCTGATCGTGTATGATCCTGTTTCACGTTTGCATTTTATTCTGAGCTCGATAATGCGAAAGAGTGCTCATTTACGGGCCTTATAAATTTACACAACACAAAAATCACGTGATGCTCGTTACAGTGGTTATTACACCCCCGCTCGAACCAAAGCATTGCCAACTCTTTTTTTCTTTCTGTTTGTTCGTTTAAATGGCAGCACATAGCTCTCACGCACGGAGGGAAGAACAAAAAATGGGTGTGTTGACGCGAACTACCAGAGACGTTTATGCATGGTTAGCTGCTCGCGGCAGATCCGACATTTGCACGGAAACTATGGAGGTGTCAAGAATACATTAATAAGGTTTTACGAAGCATTGGTGTTAGAAGGTGCAATAGATTTACACGCGCATACACTAAGTCGACTTCATCGTATAACTATCCGCGTACAATCTGGAGTTCGTCTAAGTCTGTGACATTTCCACTTTTTCTTTTTGTTGCACTGGCAAGCTCCTGCAACAGGGGAGCAAGTAGCCTTTATCAAAAAAAAACACCGAGCGGCCGCCATGACAGCATGTATCACATGGCGTCACCATTCTTGCCGTATCGCTGCCTCTCTGGAAGCGCGCGCGAGCGAGCGCACGCGCGCGCCGAGACCGACAGAGGTCTTCGCCGTCCCCACAGGCCCGGGCAGCATGACGTCAGTCCCAAACCATGACGTGTACACACCCCGGAGCAGCGCGCGCCAACCACAGCCAGCGCGTCGGCTTCGTCACGGGAGCACCGACGTCGGCAGTTTGGGGCAAGTAGCAGATGATGTCATCGGCCGCTCTGGGCTTTCTCGTGCGGGCAAGATTAAAATGGATTTTAAATATGTTTCGCTGAACGGTTGCTGTTGAAACTTGCTGGGAGATATCTCCTGATAAAAAGGGAGCGTTTTACATAGTTATCTCAGCTTTGAAATTTCGTGTCAGTACTCCTTTAAGACGAGGCTTCGGACAAACTTTGCTTGTAACGTATCTGCTGCTCACAGTACACCTTCTGATTTTCGAGTATTCCGCTACAGAAAAATTCACTTGAAAAGGCAATAGGGGTAGTCATCATACAAGGGTGCCGATTTTTCTACATTTGGTATGGGGGTGTATAAAAACGCCAAGTGTGCCCTCTTCGCAGAGGAAATTTCCCACCGCGCTGAATCAGTGCCAAAAAAGTTGCGTTGCTGAGCCTTACATCCCGGATTAAAGTACGGGCACTGTTGTTCGTACGGTCGAACGAAAACGTCGGCTCGTACGAGATTTCGGCGAACGCAATTCCCCGGTGGTGTATAGTAACCCGCGGCCTTCCACTATATCGCAGGCCTTGTGGCGCAGGCGAGGCTTCTGTGTGCAAAACCATGGCTTCGTTTGCTTTTTTGTATCCGGGAGAAAGGGCTAGTGTTCATCGGTCGATAGGAAATGAGGGAGGTTATCGAGAACGGAAGTTTGTGAAAACTGTAATCGGAGCAGTCAGGGACACACCATAAAGGTGGTGCCATTCCGTTGGAATGATTACCTTGAAACATAATGGGAAGGGTCAATAACTAAAGCATTTATAAGGAAGAGGAAACATTACCGTAAAATTGATGTTCTGTAATATAAGCAAAACCAAACCTTCAGTGTAATGGCAAAGTGCGAAAGTGTTATGTGAGGGCATTCGATCCCGGCCGCAGCAGCCTTTTTTTTGAAGGCGAGAAATAGAAACGCCAGTTCCCAGATTTCGGCTCACGTAAAACAACCCCTGGTGATCAAACTTATTCCGAAGCCCTGCACTAAGGCGCGCATTGTAGGCCAAGGGTATAACTTCAGGTCGCTAAACCGTCCAAATTGAAGTTTTGATATATCTTAGGACAAATGGGCAGAATACTAGTTCCTTTGATGACATATTCGTACGCCTGTTCCTTTTTGCTGCGGCTGTTAATGAAGTACACATGAGCAGTTATTTTATAACCAATCGGGTTGCTGCTTTTCCTGGCATGATCGCGTTATTATTCACCTGAGGCTCAGTGGCAATCTCGCGTGCACGGCAGTATTGCACCCCCTCCTCCGCATTTCTTCGAAACACCCGGCAGCAGCAGGAAGCATGTTCAATGCTTCTTTCTAAAGAACCTAGCGACAAATTGATTCCGAATGCATGCCCAGCTCTTTATGCAACAATATCGATGCCGCGAATAAAGCATGTCGGGGGGCATGCCACAAAGTGCTTAAGTATGCATAGGCCCTTGTAACAAGTGCAGCACGCAACCTTTGAAGTCCATAAACATAGTGCTTAGAGTTTGTACGTCCCGTGCTCTTCTGTATTTCTTGGAGTGTGTCCTATTATCTCTCTAACAGTGATTCCATCAGTCTTCATGCCACCATTCGGTACCCAATAGTGACATGGTACGGTAAATGAAGAGCTCCACCATGTATGGGCGGGCGGGGTAATGACTACCCTGTTTTGCTGTCATCCATAACTCTGCTACGGCCTCTGCGCGGAACATAAAATTCAAGCGCCCATTACTGAGCACGAGTTTGATGCATGCGAATCTTTGCAACACAGGGCAGCACTAAAAAGTAGATGAAGGCTGGGGACGGTTAATGGGGGCAAGCGATGTATTCTTCTTTATGGGCGTTGTCTGACGGTGCTAAAGCTGAACTTTTAGATCCAGTGCAGTCGCAGATCTCTTTACGAGCCCGAACACTGTGCTCAAACGCGTAGTATTTCTGCTGCTCAAACCCGTAGCCTGTTGGTTCATTTGTCGGAGGTATGTGATTGCTTTAACAGCGGAAATGTTTAAACTTTAGCTTGGTCCGGTGGCGTTAGCAAGAAAATATCAAGAAAAAAACTGCTGCGCCTGTAAACGGTGCACCACAACAGCGAGGGTATTAAAACAGTGAAGCCGGCTTTCGCGCCTCCTCTAGTGCGATCACAAGGGGCGTATGCGTATGCGCACCTCCTTACTATACTATTTTAAGGCGACAGTCTCTCTTGGGTTACAAAAATGCAAACAAAAGTTGGCGACTTTCCTCTAGTGGGGCATCATCATCATCACCATCTCATCATCAGCCTATCTACGCCCACGCAGGGGCAAAGGCCTCTCCCATTATTTCTCCAATTACCTCGGTCCTGTGCCAACTGTTGACCAATTTTATCCCCGCAAACTTCTGTGATCTCATCTGCCATCTAACTTTCTGCCGCCCCTGCAACGCTTGCCTTCTCTAGGGATCCACTCTGTTACCCTTAATGACCAACGGTTATCTTGCCTTCGCATTACATGCCTGCCCAACGTCCGTTTTTTTTCTTAATCTCTACTAATATGTCCTTAGCACGTGTGTTGTTCCTGACCCACCTCCCGCTCCTTCCTCTCTTGTCCTTTAATGTTACACCTATCATTTTCCGCTCCATTTGCACGCTGAGTCGGTTCTCAATTTAAGTTGAACCCTCTTAGTGAGCCTCCAGGTTTCTGCCCCGTAGGGGGAGTACCGTTAAGATGCAGCTGTCATACACTGTCTTCTTCAGCGACCATGGTAGGCTGCTATTCATTATCTGAGAATGTCTGCCGTATGCACCCCACCCATTCTTATCCTTCTATATCTCTGCCTCATGGTGGGGTTCGGAATCAACAACTTGGCCTAAGTAGATATATTCGCTTACCACTTCCACTCCTCGCCACCTATCTCAAACCGCTGTGCTGTCCCGAGTTATTGATCATTACTTTGTTTTCTGCATATTAATTTTCAGGCCAACGGTTCTACTCTCAGTTCGTCCAGTGCGGAAAGCATGCTTTGCAATCGTCCCGGTACTTAGCAAGGCAACATAATCAGCAAAATCTGAAGTTACTGAGGTATTCTCCATAAAACCTTACTTCCACCTGTTACCAATCCAATTGGATTGGGAAGTAGTGGGGAAATGATGGCTAAACAGCGGACCTGGGGGTCGACCTCGCCTCTTCCCTCCTGGGATCCGCTATAAGTGCGTGGAGCCGACCGGAACGGCGTTGTAAAACCCAGCTTAACTTGGCCTCACCCCCAACCTACCAAGCCTTCCCACCAAGCCTTGGCCTAGCCTTACCAAGAACATCGCAATACCAGCAAAACATAGCAAAGCCTGGCAAAACCTAGCAAAACTTGGAAAAAGCCGCAGAACCTGTCTCTCGAACCTTGCACGACTAGTGCAAGCTGTGCCAGTTATTTTATTGTTGTATAGCGATACAGAGTTCTGGAGTTGCCATTTCTCGCACCCATCACTGTCGATGCAGGCAGCGTATAGCAAACAGCCGTGGTGGCTCTTTTTTGCGATGAAGATAACAAACATATTCGACCATGGGGGTCATTATTTTGACCCCAATTTAACATTTTTATACAATCTAAATTATTTCATCACCCGTCGTCGACGGGATCGTCGACCGGCTCATCGGTCAATAGCTTCCCACCAGCTGCCGTATTACATTCGTCGGCGGCATTGAAGCAGACACCATCGGGAATGCGACACCCGCCGGGATTCTCGGGGACCAACGCTAAAAACCGTGTTTAAATTCTGGAAGTTTTTTAGAAGTCTTCAACGGAACCTTTGAAAATTGTTTTTTAACCAACTGTCGCTTTATTGACCTCTAAGGCTACCGAATCAGTTTCTCCTTGTGGATTTCAAATGTCGTAGCCCGGGCGACATGAGTTTGTGTTGAAAAGTGTATCTACATTATAATGTAGACACTTTTTGAACACAAACTCAAGTGATTGCCTGCCGTCTGGCACTGCTTAGTATGCTCGCCATTCCAACCAACAACAAGCAGTCCCAACTTCTTACCATGCCGGTATTTGCAGGTGTCGTCATGCACGCCTATACTCGTCACGGTGGTTTCTGCTTTTTATACCCTTAATAAGCGAAAGTGGCGGCATTGAGCGCCACACAAAAACACTCAGGTGTATGTGACGTGGCAAAAAATGACGAAAATCGGGTGCTCCCACATACCCTTTCGTGCACCCCGCTCTGATAGCAGCGCCACAGCCTTAGCGCACGTCCGCACCCGCCTTTGGCCGCCTTTCTCCGCATCGACTAAGGCAGACATGAAGACCCCCACTCCCTTTCCCCCATCCTCCCACTTTCGGCCCAGGATTAATGAACCTGTCGGGCTGCGCGTGCGGCTTAATAAACTCTAGAACGCGGAGGTAAATAAACGCGGAGGAAAGCAAGAAGGGCGGAAGTGCTACGCACGCGGGGCGGACAAAATAATATATTCAGGGCATTGCCTTTCCTTCACACCCAGCTCACACAGGAAGAACGCGGAATGAGATTAGATTATCTCCCTTATATGTCCTTGTTTCTTTTGTCTTCGGTCAACCGAAGGCCGTGTGTATACCTCTCGCTCGCAGTTTTCGGACGCTGTGAGAAAATTAGTTTTGAAGCTCGCAAGTTGTTTTATAACTCCTTTTTTAACTCTACGCGACGTTTCTTTGTATGGAGAGGGGGTCGGGTTGTTTTTCTTTTCCCTTCTTCATGGGTTCGGATGTCTGCTTGGCATTTAAGTATTGCTCTTACGTGCCTAAGGCGGAAGTCTTATTTCTGCGAGAGTCTAAGGCGAGCGCCTTCATTTTTCACGTCTCATTTAACAAGACGTCGTCCTATTGTACCTGCGCCAGTTAATCAGGCATGCGAGATGACGCTGACTGTCGTCCTCTTGCTTTGGTATCTTTGCCAAACTCGTGTCAAGCAAGCGGTTTCAGTATTCTGCGGGCTGCTCTTGCTGTGGGTCTAGAATGTCCGCGCTGCTTTTATTCTCAAGATGTTTGCGCATTGAGCTTCTTATTTTGACCCCGCGTGCCCACAGTGGGTTGACATAGAAATGATTCTTACTGACTTTAAACTCATAGAATGCAAGCCTTTTTTTACCTGTTTTCTGTTCCTGCCAAGCGATAAAGTAGGTTGAGAAAGTGCGCGTGAAGCCTGCAATCTCTATGTAAAGCGCGTGTGTCCTTTGTAGCGTAATAATGAATTCTATACTCTTTGCAAAAATATTATCGTGCCGCGGTTGTATACCAGGTCCTCTTCCGCTTCTTGGCGCATTTAATGTTGCTTTTATAATACGTCATCCTAATCACTTTGGTTTTCTGGAGAGTAGAATCCTTAATTTCGCATACCCAGTCAAAGAATGCAACGTATTATTTTTTTATAATTTGAAATTCTATTGTTGGCCAAGTAAGCCATTTGTTTTTTTGCTTTTTAATAGCTACAAACTATTTTGGTTTTAGGACTTGTGTTAGATAAATTTAAAGAAAGAGGCTGACCAGCTCTCAGCTCGGGACTCAGGAACACCTGATCTCCCGGGCTAGAGCAGCAGCAGTCTCTCGCGACTTTCTGAACTGAGAAGTGGCCACCCACCGCTTTCTTCTTTTCTTTTTGTCGGCTCAAATAAAAACGTTTTTCCACCACCACCACCACCACCACCACCACCACCACCACCACCACCACATATTCGTCTAACGCGACGAAGGTGAATCTGGGCAATGAGGATCGCCAGTTGTGGAAGGCTACGGATTAATTTAGAACACACGGGGATCTTTAACGTGCGACAAAATCTCGACCCACTGGTGTTCTCGTTGTGCGCCTAAATAAGAAAAACGGTCGCGGCGGCCAGGATCGAAAACGCGTCCTTGGGCTCAGCAGCACCACGCCTTTGCCAGTGAGCCATCGAAGCCAGCGAAAAGAAACTAGCTTGGGTGGACTATGCCGTAAAAAGGTAGAACAATAATCTCCGTCTCATACGTGCCAGTAATGCAATGCACACAAGGCAGTTAACCTAACCTAACTACTTAAATTGCAACTCGTCGCAAGCCCCTCATGTTCAGACGAAGAACAGGTGTGACGGTGCTGCACTGTACTCAAAATAAATGCCGACCACTCATGAGCCTGCCAGAGAGAGAGAGAGAGAGAGAGAGAGAGAGAGAGAGAGAGAGAGAGAGAGAGAGAGAGAGAGAGAGAGAGAGAGAGAACTTTACTGACATCGACCAGTTAGCCTATTAGCGACTTTGACTTGCTACTTCGTATGGATATAAGAAGGGCGACAATGGGTGAAATACTTGAGCACGCAAAAATGCAAAAATGCGCACAACCATACAAACGCAGGAATCCGCACGTAATGCAAACACGGGTGTATGATTAGGGTATGCGGTCACAAAATTTTCTCCAAGCCACAGTCAGGGAGAGAACAGAACAAGTTTATTGTAGGCCATGTCGTCGCGGCCGCCTTGTCTCATGGTCCAATAACATCGCCGTGTTTGACGGGGGCGTAAACGCAGTTGCAAAGCCACTTGCGACTTCCGATCTTTCTTAGCTACACACGACATAACCCAACGGCATTGGTCATTCGCACTGCAGAATAGAGCAGGTGTGTCAACACAGCTGTTTATGCTCGCGGTTGCGCCGTCAATGAACAGAAAAATCACCAAGGAAATGTAGACCGCGCGTTAGTGTGCGTCTCATGAGAGTGCCCGGCGACACGGACCCACGTGGAGGACTGTCCAGGAATCGGGCGTAAGGAGGGCTAATGCGCCCGCTACACAAAACTGTAAATTAGAACTTACTTAGAATTTGAAAGAAGACAGACCATGTAATCACAAGCGATTGAGCAAACTGCGTCGCCGACAAAACGACTGTCATCTGCTCCTTCCGTCACTGGCTCCGCGTGGCTAGGGCAACCACCTGCGCTCACAAACTCCCAGGCCAGGGATTTTTGCCAGGCGAGAATGTAATCTGTTCGAAGAACAACAACAACAAGATGTAGTGCAGGTCCTCAACGGCGAGTGAGCGCTCGACGAAGACATTGCGGTGGCGCACGATGAAGTATATGTATACTGAAGAGGGCACCGTAGAAATAAAGGAATTAGGTACTTTGCGTTTGATTTGGTCTTCTGAGACTTAAATGGCGCTCGTCGACTTTAGCTTAATGAGACGAACACAGCTCTGCAGTGACATGAGGGTTGTACCAGTGTGCAAGCGGTTTTCCGGTATTTTTTCGGTAAGTGATAGCCGCGTGCGGCATACATCAATTGAAGCGAAAGTGTATAGGTGACTGAACATCATGTGCAAGTTTTAATATGATTGAAAACATTCTTCTGCAGTTATTTCTTCTCAATCCCAGCCCCATCTTTTTCAAGTTTACTAATCATTTCGAAGCCATCGTGCGTTGCTCCACCGCCACAGCCGTCGCTAGGTGGCCCGTGAAGGCGCCTTTATCAGGCAATTTCGTCTGGAAGTGGGCGACCCAAGCGATTGCTTTCCGAGAAATCACCCGCAACTAAAGCCTCGCGTCGGTGCCACGCATTTGTTTGAAACGCTGAGTAAAAACAGTGGCTCGGGGCATTGAGCCTTCGTGCACGCATGATACTAAATGAGGAGCCGAACAAAAAAAAACCTCCGTCGCATGCCCACCGCGCGAGGGACACGAGTAAATGCAGAGCATTGGGGGTGGTCACGTGGCGTAGGTTGTGGTTGTTGGCGGGGTAGTTGTAGTTGTTGTTGTCGTAGGGGTTGGGTAGTTGGGTTGCGAGACGAGAGAGAGATAGAGAGAGAAGAGAGAGAGAGAGAGAGAGAGAGAGAGAGAGACGAGAGACGTAAGTACGTAGCGTGTTATTTATTGCCATCGTTTGCACCCCACCCTCTCTGCGGGGCAATCGGTTGGATCTTTATTATTATCTTTTCTTTCTTTTCTTTTCTTTCTATTATCCCTCTCGGGAGGGCAGTGCGCCATCGTCGAAGTTCATAAGCGATGGAAGAACGCAAGCGTCTGAAGCGCGCTGCCGACGCCGAACTTCGTGCACGAGAAGCCGCGGCCAAACGTCAACGTCGGGCCGCGGATCCTTCGCTCGGGCAACGAGTATATTCGTAGCGCGCGCAGTAGAGGGAGAGGATGTAGCACCTGCTGCTGCACCGCCTCTTTCAGCGCCGGAGCACGCGCATGCGCTCGCACCTGTTGTTGAGAGCGAGGAGGAGCGGGGGAGGGGCGCACGTGCTGGCTGGCTGTGGACGCCGAGTTACGGACGCATAACATCGTGAGTTAAAAGAAATGCTCTGCATTTAAAAGGAGAACGATTTCCGCGCCCCCTAATCAGCGGCGGCAACAAAGAACAGACGTCTAGCGCACCGCCACCGCCCTTTACATGGCGTCCGCCGCGGCCACCGCGCCGTTTGCTCAGCAACGCACGCATGCTAGGTCGTCCGCTTATCTCCGCCAGTGAGCCTCCGACAGAGTGCCGGCATCTTCTGGTACCGCTATTTCGCCGAAAGTATGGCATTAAAGCCACTCAATTGAAACAGGCACGGTGAGAGAAGGAAGAAAATAATTTAAAGACAGATGCAAGGGAGATAAGGTCGTTAACCAGACAATGACCCTTGTGCGGGCAGTGGGTTGAGAAAGAAAAAGGGGAGAGAGCGGTAATGTAGCAGAAACCGCTACGCTGGCTGTCTTCTACACGCGAGCGCATCATGTATGAGACCCACGAAGCAACTGTTTTTTTTAATATTCAGTAAAATTAATTTATCTATACTCCGGACGTTGGATTCAGTCATTGTTCAATGGTCGATCCAGACGCATTCTTTTTTGTGAATTGCACCTCCGACACAGTCTGAGTGCACACTTCAATCATGAATGCTGTCGATGTTGTAGTCTTCAGGGTTGATTGTAGAGTTTACAATGCAATCACTGAAAGAGCAAGTGCAGCACACAAGTTGACTAATATTTTAGTAAGTGGGTAGGCCATGATCGCAATTCTGTGGCTACCAGGTCATTCTGGTACAACGGGCAACATTGTATCAGTTGTGGCGCCAGGGAAGCCCACGACCAAAACTACACCATTGGAATCCCGTTTTCGAACGATAGAAAAACAGCTGTGTTTGACTTAGCATGCAAACTCCAACTTCCTGCTTGGAAATATCCTCTGAGAAGGTATGCGGCTATCCATGTGATAGACCCCAAGTGCGATTTCCGGCATCCGCAGAGTCTCCCCAAGCGCACTGCAAGCGTGCCACACCGGGTGGAAGTTAACGTTGCCTACACCCGAAGCTTCTTGTTTAAGCTGGGCTAGGTACAGTAGCTATTGTGCCCAGTGTGCTCTACTACTGAAAATATTAGGCCAATTTTTAGCCGCTGCCCCCGATATGTCAGTCAGCGGGTTAACAGCGTCCAAGGCCCTTGTGCGACGTCGCCGTGGAAGCTCTATAGAACTTTCACACTTCCTGGACATTGGCGAAATCAAGGCGAGGCAGTGCAGTGCTGGATTTTTGCAAACTGTGCTTACTGTCAGAAACAGGGCTGGATGTCAACTGTGACCCTCTGAACATATGTGAACATCTTTATACTTTTCATCTGCCATCCTTTTTTATCCGATCTTTTTTTCGGCCTATCTGCGCGTCGCGGCTCCCCCTCTTCATCTCATCAATCTTTCCCTCTTTCTCTCTGCTTTCCCTTTTCATCTCACTGTATTCACCCCCATTTGGATCAGCAAGCCCTACCGTTAGTGTGGCTGACGTCCACAGATCTCATTAAAGGTTTTCTTTCTCTCCGTCTGCGCTCGGCAGAAACGCAGAAACAGGCACCCACGTTTCCCTCGCAGCCGGGAACGCTGCTTGGCTGCAGCAAATAAGCGAACTTGCCTATAGCGGTGCCCCAGTCGTTAGCGCCAGCTGCTTCATAGAAGCTGCGCCAGAGTAACATTTACGTCAAAGTGTCTGAAAATGGCGACGAGGATTGCAAGTTAAACACGGGAAGAAAGGAAGATATCATTTGCATGTTTGTTCTGCTTCTGCTTTACGCAGAGGTGTAATATCCGACCTACGTTGTCGAGAACCCGTAGCCTAGCGATTTAGCGCTTTAATTCGCGACCTTCAGAGGCCTATATAGGACCCCTCTAAGGAGACTGCCCATTCGACTTGTTTTTCTAGGCCCCGAAGCATCATCCATTCCTGTGATTTTTTTCACTGTCCACCTAGAAGGCCGTACCTCTCCTTTTTCCTTTTTTGGTCTTTGCTTCGTAATTTCTTGCTAGGAAACGAAAGAAACATGCATCGCGCACAAATGACAGTGACGAAATTCCAACGAAAAACAAGGTCACTGTGTGTACTCTTGTCATCCCCCTGCCCTGCAACAACTTTAGTCTTTTGGTAGTAGAACAATCCATGGAGGAGTCGCCCGTTACGTTGCCATGACTCCTTCGGAGATATCTTGCTCCTTCGAGGCAGCTGGCTAGAGCCGACGGCGCAACTGCCGTCGGCTCTAGCAATCTGCCTCGGAAAAAGAAGGAAACTTGACCCAAACAGGGTCGACCACCGCGTACGGAACGATCGGGCTGCGGGCGTGAGGTTGTGGGGTGAACTGATGGCAGGAAGAGCGCTCCACTCAGATCATTCCGTAACACCAATATTTGTTCGGGTGGGCCGAACCAAATACGATTTCGGGCCGCAAATCCCACGGCCGTTTCCACCAATATGAATCTCCCCCCAGTCTCCGCTCTTCGTGCTCTGTTCCTACCCCTTTGTTTCAGCCCCATCCTTCTCTCGGAAAATCTTTTAGATGCGACTGCATCTCATTCACTGGCCTTGTCCCTCCATACGGCGTCGTTGTCCGTCCACACCCCTCCCCCCATTCTCCTCGCCGCGCGAGCTGCGCTCTCCGCCGCTCACCCCCTCTCCTCTCTGATAGCGAACACTCTCTCGCGAGGGGCATTGGATTGGATTCGATTGGATTGGCTTGGCTTGGCTTGGCTTGGATTGGATTTGGATTGGATTGGATTAAAGTGGATTGTGTTGGATTGTGTTGCGTCATAGCCGCGCCACGTTGCGTCATAGCCGCGGCAGGGGATTCACGGCACGTTTCACGCGATGGGAGAATCAACCTAACGGAAACAACAACGGAACCCCCTATGCGTCGCATCTACACAGGGGTTCCCGCGAGGGGAGGTGGGAGTAATTTTTCTTGCTCCTTTCTGTGACTTGATTTCTGGTCCATGGCCGTCTGACTGTTCTTTGTCCTCGGGCCGAGTGAGGACAGCGGCTTCGTAGCTTTAGTCCGCTTCTTTCCCGCTTTAACCTCTAGGCACGCATGCTGACTTGAGTGTTGCACGTAGTGCGTGCATGTGGTAGCTGTGTTAAATGTGTACCCGTTACTCTGACTCTCACCCTGGCGTCTGTCGAAGGTACAAGCTGAAATTTGGCTGTGAGGCACGTCGTATATTGGAAACAGACTTGTTAATTATAGAAAACCCCGACATTATCGGCGTTATCACGTTGTAAACTGGCTCGACATATCTGAAGTTTTCATAAATCTCGTACACACTCGGGTCTCCTGGCCGGCAATGCGGGGTTTACCATCCCGCTGCATGCGTAGGGGTAGCGCACAATGCGCTAGGCCTGCCCTTTTTTACAATGGCTTTCGAGCGCACTTATTGTGACCCATTAGAGCAGACGCACAGGCTCCCGTAAATTGCGGTAAAAAAATAACTGATCCGCAAAAAGCTGGAGGGAAACAGCGCTCTCGTTTTACCTCAACGGCCAGTTCTACGTCCTTCGATTTGCCGATATGGCGCCATCTGCCGATCTTCTGGGACAAAATGCCTTTAGAAGACTTTGCGTAGCACACTGCATTGTTTTTTCAAGCACTCTTTGCTCTTCTTTTCTTTGTTTCTAATTTACTTATCTTTTCTTCCACTCATCGAAGTCCTTTGTTTTATCATCTCCACTTCCGACGCTTTTGCATAACCTAGCTCCAGTGCGCTTTCCTTTTTTGTCTGCTGTCCCCGCCATCTTCCTTATTCTTCCCCCAGGGGATATCAAAGTTGGACCTCGCGTCGAAGTTCTGTCAAGAACATTCGAAAAGGTAAGTCAGCGAATCACAGTTCCTGTCCTTTGTTATGCTGCTGCTCCTGCTACTGCTGTTGGTCGTGGATCTTGCTGATTCTGTGTAGTCCCTCTTCTTTCTCCCCAACTCGCCTGCTCCTTTATGTGCGTACCCGGTAATGACCTCCGGCAGTAGCTTTCTCTGTTCTCTTTTACGGACGCCCGGTTGGAGCCCGCTTCCGCTAAGAAATCATTAATGGCAGGCAATCCACCAAGTGCGAGGGCCAGAACTTTTGCGCACGACACCGACGCAAAGAAATAAAGAACAAGAAAACTAGCGAGAAAGAAAGACACAGACGAGAGAGAGAGAACGACCGTGAATAGATGTGAGAGAAGGGCGGGTGGTGGAAAGGACGAACGGGAACCAGCCAGGAAAAGCGGGTGAAACGGGACCCGGACGGACCGCCTTATCAATACTGCCCTCTATCCCCTAACCCCTCTCCCTGCATCCTTCGAATCCAACCCGCTCGGAAACACGGGTGCGAACTGCACTTTGGCGGACATCGGTGGTCAATCCTCCAATCCTTCCTCCAAGCCACCTTTCTCGCTGCGTACTCGAGAGCGTAAATCTCGGAGGGATCCGCAATAAACAACTTTGCGCCTAAGCGTCAAGACCCATCTGCTCAGCAACACACCAATAGCGCGTTTCGAGCGAGGATCCCTAGGCAAGCGCATTCGTCTGTGCTCTCTAGGAAGGGATACGTACTACCACTTCCGGAGCGGAAGTACACGTACAGCTCCAATGACGCTTGCTGTTACCTGAGGCACTGCCTCGGGGCATTGTTGCTCCGTTGTGAATATAGACGCAGTGTGTGTGTGCCTCCGCGAACGGAGATTACGGGTCATAAGTGAGTAGGGACGTGAGGGTGGGCATTAGGTAGAAAAGAAAGCGCTTCGCCTAGCCTAACCTAATTTTCCCTGGTCTAGAGTGGATAGAAAAAATACACAAAGATACAGGAAGCAGAAAATTACGCCCATCTTCCCGCGAGGGGAACCCTGATGTGATGCGACGCATCGGGGGGGGGGGGGGGGGTTAAATTGGTGTTTCCATTGGGTTGATTCTCTAAATCGCGTGAAACGTGTTGTGAACGCGTAGGATGCATTCGCTGAAGGGACCGTCGCTTCCATCACGTCTTCATCGGAAGAATCAAGTCAAGCACGCAGTCGTCAAGCAAAGTGACGCGAAGTCGAACGAGAGCGAGCGCTGACTGAACCGCCGCAGCGTGCTACCCGCTTTATATTCACAGCGCCTGAAGGAGAGGAGACAGCGGAGGAGAGTCGCGCATGCGCGCACTTGCGCGACAAAAGCGGAGCGAAGCGAGCGAAGCGCGCGCACGCAGTTGTTGTTTATGATAATGAGTCGGAGTGAGAGTGTTGCGCACAGCTGTCGGAGAGAAGAGCAGAGGAGAGTCGCGCATGCGCGGGTGGCGTGCGGACGCCGCTGACGCCGACGCAGGAGGGACATGCCTCAGAGCAAGAGATGCGTCGCATCTAATAGACGAGTATTCAGTAGCGGGAAGCCGACCAACTAAGGGCGTTAGCATGGGTAGCACCGTATAAGACGGTCCTTTACCCGATGAACAGCTGTCAGGAGGTGTAGATGCAGCTAATATGCAATGAATATTTATGACCCATTTTGTAACAGCCGCGAAAGCTTCGGTGGTCCACCACGGATCTATTTATGAGTGCGTCCGCCTTGCCTAGGCAACGGATGACAAATTCCTCCGGGCCACTTCTTTTGTGCTCTAAATGCGAATGCCTTTTCTTGTACTAGGTCGGGTTCCTCCGTCGTAGGGATATTAATCTCTGTAGGTGCATTAAAAAATGAATAATAATAATATAAATCATGCCAATCAAACTTTGCCTTAATGTTTACTTGATTTAGAGGGGTGCTACTTATCTGCCGATTATACAGTTTGTAAACGCGTTCGGTCGCAGACAACGTTGTTAAGCGCGAGAAAGAAGGGAACATAAACTCCGGCGGGAACAGCCCCTCGCAGGAATCTAACCTTTGGCTAATTAACGGTAGCCAACTAAACGGCTGAAGTACGCACAACTAGCATGCGGACAGCATTCTTAAGGAGGAAGCAGTCGTTAATGAAAGATAAAATATGCCGATGAATGCATTCGGCAACTCAAAATCGACATCAGGTCGGCTCAGTGATCCATTCAAGTCTTAAGCATTCGGAAAGGAGTTCAGCTGGGAGGAAGAGAAAGGAAGAAAGTGAAGTAGAACAAGATGAGTCACACCGTCTGTGCAGCAGTGTACATGATCTACCGAATTGGGGAATAAAGAAGGCCAGAAATTTGAAATAAGTTTTAGGCAATTGTGAATATCCTTACTAATTCCAAATGTTTATTTGGAAACATTCATGAACGTTTGGTATAAAATTGCAGTTAAAATAAAGATTCTGACTTGAAGTAAGAGAACGAGGTCCCAGATCACTGGGAATACGTGCTTGCGCGTGTAAGTCTGTATGTGTAGTTCCTATCCTCATGCCAGTCTTTGCTGCGTCCTTGCGGAGTGGCTATTGTAATCATCATTCACCCACGCGTTATCTCTCTTCTACAGTAGTTTCTTCCCCCGGAAGCATGTATTTCTTGCTTGGTATACAGCCGCTCGTCCTTATCAATGTGCCCTGACGTCAGCTGTGACGTCACAGGGGATTACGTCACCTGTAATGAGTAATGACGTCACCTGAGATGGCATTTCTTACGTTCCTGGTGACGTTGCTCATGGTATTATTTACAGCGATAGCAGATAGCTTGACGATGAGGGCAGCGGACCACGAGGTTGGATTTGCAAAGCGGATGCAGCAATACGCTCTTCTAATCTAAAACGTAGTGATGTCGAACAAGTACCTGAAATACTACATTAATTTTGTTTCCTTCAGCTATATTGAATGTTCCTCTTCAGATATATTGGATGTTCTCTGCAGATCAGAAAAAGCTAGTAGAGAGAAAAAATCGGCGTTGACTCGAACTGGCGTGCGAGTCATTCAGAACTTCTACATCTTCTCTGGGAGCGCCGCAGTCCAGCCCTGCGCAAGGATGTGGGGATTTCTTACTTGCGTCAGAAAAAAAGAATCAGAGGAGAAGGCTGACGATGTACATAGAGAAAAAAAGGTAGAGCGAATGCCCGCTAGGAAAGAAAAGCTGTACATCCGCTTCCCTCCAACAGCTCCTTCCGGTCGAGTGCGGGTGAACGGCGCCGCCTGGCGGTGACCGGGAGAGCAACGTAAGAGCAATTTGGCAAATGGCGGCGATCGTGTTCAAAGCCGTTGCTAAGTGGGGAAGAAAGCTCGGCGTCACCGGGACGTCTGCCAGTCGTATTTTACCCGACGAGGCTGGGGAGAAGGGTAGCCGCGGCGGGGCGTTTTGCACCTCCGGATTCCGCATCTCCCGTTCCGCATTCCAGGCTGGTACCGCGTCTCCCGTATTTTTTCTTAAAAATTTGATTCTATCAGAGCTGGCTGCCTCGCTTCACGCGCCCCATTGCGTTCAGACAAGGCGCTTCGAATTACTCAGGAAGAACAGAGGGACGAGCATTCCACCTGCCGGCACCCCTTCACCTATAAACGCACTCGCAGGACAGAAAGCTGAACTAGTTGGTACTTCTATACGTTAGAAACTGCGTGATGCGACAACAACCTGGAAAAGAAGGGGACAATGAATTTCCACTAGGACTTTGTCCTCTCGGGACGCCATCATTGGTTTTAGCCGTGCATGTAAAACGTCGGTATCTATCAATGGTGACATGGTACATCATAGTCTGAGCGTAGTATGGTGTTCAATTGGAACGCATGCTGGAAGGAATTACGTCATAACTACGCTTTTTCTTCATAAAGCAGATGTTTTATTATTGTGACCGTTGTTACGCGCTGCGCACTACCCCCGTTTTTTATTATTTCTCTCCTTAGAATGAGTAGACGTGTGGTAAACCACGGCCCATGCTACCATTTCCGCAACTTGCGGTGCTCCTGCAATGATTTTTTCTCTGCGCAATTTCACCGGAAGTGGAAGCGTATAGAATGCCACAGTAAATACATTAGGTTGTTTGTTGGCATTTAAAAACTACACGGTCACACAACCTTCGAACTTTTTCTCCTACTTCGACGGCAACACACCATGCGACGAATATCCGCTGTTAAGTGTACCCCATTCAATCTTGGCAAGGAGGGAGAGCAACCCTTTTAGGGCGTCGTTAACTTTGTTACTTTCTTTCGCGGTTCTCTATTTCATACCTCATCCGGAACGGATGGCCACGAGGCCCATTACCGTCGTCGCCAATGTTGAAGCTGGTTACGGCTCCGACAGCCGTGCTTCCGCATTCGCTGCTCGCACGCCATGGCAGCATTGGCGAGGCCTTCTTGGATCGAGGACCGGGTGGATTGAACGAGCGGCGTCTCGAAGGCACCTCGGGGAGCCGCGTTTCGTGGCAACGATGCTGCGGCAGCTGCACTTTCCTGCTGTCCCGGAAAACTTTCCTCTCTGGGAACACGCACCGCTGTTTGTTTTTGAAACGAATGACTCTACCACACTGAGCGCGTGTAAGTATGGTTCATGCTAGTATAGAAAACGCCGCTGGAAGTAGCGATCACCGGACGAAGCTGTTGGCTGGAACCTAAATAGTGAATAATTTCTCGCCTGTGCACCTTCTCTCTGGCGGCGGGACAAATAAAATGGGGGGAAACAAGTGTTAACCTCGTTATTCGTACAGTGGCGCGGAGTGCAAAGCTGTATGGCTATGGTGCTTTTTCAGCGGTGTTGCGCTGTACGCAAACACTAGCTGTTCCTTTCTGTCAGTACTACTATTTATCGCGACCTTTATACTAAGAGGGCAAGGTAACTATGATCGCAAGTTGGGAGATTTGAAGCCCAGATTAAAATTTTAGTTGTTTCTTCTCACTGAACATGCTCGACGCTCTTTGTGTGGTAGATGGCGAAACGCATATAATATACGCCCAGGATGGAGCTGCAGGTAATGACAAGTGTCCCGGGGTCAAATATAGAGTCTCATATTGCTTGATGACATTATTTGCTTCTCGTCTGCAATCTAGCCAGGATTGTTGCCGCTTTACGTTTGCCATGTGGTGACTCCTTGAATACTGAGGTCGAGGCTAAATTAACACAAGTGCCTCTTTGGCACCACGGCATACGGCGTTGCCTTACAGTGACATTGAAGGCAACTAGCAAGTTTGGTTCAGACGAAATCTTAACTGCCCCGCAGCAGTATCAGCGTGTATTTGGCGCGAAAGATACTTTATTTGCAGAGAAAATACCAATTAAAAACTCGTTTCTCTATCTCATTTCCCTCGCACCATTTGAGAACGTTTTGCGGCACGCAAACAATGACCAGAAGCGGGTGAGTCAGCAATGTAGTTCAGCAGGGAAAACTACAACCTACCAAGTGAAGCATCACGGCCGTGGCTACGCCGTAGCTAGACCGTAGCTACAGTGCTACGCCAAACGTGCAATAACCATTGTAAATATTAGCGGCACCGTGGCTTGGCAGCTTGCGAATATCAACACGGCTTTAATTATCCCTGTACATTTGTAATTTTTAATGACTTAGGAATGTAATGAGGAAAGAGAGATTTTATGTGTTTCTTTGAGAGCTTGTGAGCAGCCGCCACGGTGGCTCAGTGGCTGCGGCGTTGTGCTGCTGACCCAAGGAGGCGGGTGGGATTCCCGGCTGGGGTATCCGCTTTTCTGATAGAGGGGGAAAGTGAAAACTCCCATGTGTTCGACATTTCGGCTCACGCTAAAGATCCCCAGATGGTCAAAATTAATCTGGAGCAGTCCCTTACAACGCGCCTTGTCGCCTGTGTATCGCCGGCGTGCTAAACCCCACAGTCAAGCAATCAATCGAGAGCTTGTGTGCACGCTTCTGGTTCTGTTCTTCATCACCTGACTCTTGACATATACGCTTAGCCGCTGTTTAGCCGCTCTGCTGGGCAGCTGATAGCTTCATTTTTATGTTTTTGCGATACCGTTTAAAAGGTACTGCCAGAGACCGGTATACTTGTTTTCTGGGGATGCAAATATATCTATTTAGTGAAAACGTTTTGTATTGAGTGTCTTTTGAAGTAATGAGAGCAGCAACTTCAGAAAATCAATAACATCTACGCGTTCGCTACACTTCGGTGACTTCAGCAACTTTACTGGACACGGTGACAAAAAAACATGCGGAAGCTTTATCTTCAGGGTGGTCTCGAATATCACGAAGGTGCAAAATTGACGAGAAAATTATTGCCGTCAATACGTTTTAGCCAAGGTTCACTGCAACAAATAGCGGCAATAAGCATGGACCACAGCAGTAGCTTTTTTCTCTGCTAGTGCTTACTGTTGGGCTATTCGCTCGCACTATTAGACACATCACTAATTTGTCCATTCGTCTTTCAGATTTATACTGCTCCAGTGAAGCATTTCGAGAGCGGCCCGCAAAAAACAAACGCTGTCAATTCGAAGAGCTGCATTTACCTGTACCAAGTGTCAATAATAAGCCACTTTGCAATGCAATGTATGGACTAAAGACTTTATGAGGTGAGAAACCCGAGGAAAGTTTACTGACGATCGGCTCTACGGCCTTTGCAACGTCAGTGCCAGACGCCACTGCATGGGCTAAGAGTAGTACGAGTTCTTTTTTTTTTCGGTTGTATGCACCTGTCTATAGCGCCGCCAGTCCGTTGTCGATTTGTCCACAAACCGGTACCCGTCGATCATAACTCGGTAATAATGGGCGCCATGTCACTCGCTGTTTGGACCGAGGGAGTAACGGTCGCATTATTTCGAACGGTGACGCTAAAGGTGTATCACGCGTCCCTGCTTCTCCTCTTCTCTCTTGCGCTGCGCAATTTTAGTTCATTCTTTTGCCATAAAGTAGCACGTTTGGGTGTACCAAAAAGCCTTCAGCTCGGAAAATTACCACGACACCTACTGCCCGAATAAATCAGGTCTTTGTGTCATGGAAGTGTTTACCAACGCACTCATATAGAATGAGCCGACATAAAAAAATCGGCGAACAATGAACTGCAGCCAGTAGGATGAGATGAGAGACGTGCGGACAATTACTCCTCATCATTATTGAATTGTCGCAGGTTTTTACAGCCTAGTCGCACCCCCTACCCTCCATTTTCCTAATCGCAAATTCCAATACACGCTCCCGCGCTCACCCAAAGGGGTGGCTGAACCGCGCTTTACAACTAAAGCGGCATGTTGATGCCATGAGTCATAATTACCAATTTTGTTACGTCCTCCTTTTTTCTGCGAGTTTTCTCGCCTCTCTCCTTTCGACCCCCTTCGCTGTTTTAAGGGATAACGAAGATAGTTAGTCGAAGTCTTATTTTGGCCTGCATTGTGGAATTTAACCGAGAAGACAGAATCAATTAACTCTTGAACAATATTTTCGCGACCATAAAGTTACCATCCGCTCAAGTAGCGGCGATACGTCAAGCTGCAGGGTTCCGGTTGACGACGTTAGGCCAACGTCAGACCGGCGCATATTAGCACTCTTACCCCCATCCTTACACCCCACAATCTCCCTTTGCTCCGCCAGCACTTCGTCTATCTCCCTAGGAATGGTGAGGCCGTTCCTAACTCTTCATCTTCATCTTCATCATCATCATCATCATCATCATCATCATCATCACCAGCCTATCTACACACCCACTGCAAGGCAAAGGCCTCTCCCATAGTTCTCCAATTACCTCGGTCCTGTGCCAACTGTGACCAATTTATCCCCGCAAACTTCTTGATCTCATCTGCCCATCTAACTTTCTGCCGCCCCCTGCAACGCTTGCCTTCTCTAGGGATCCACACTTGTTACCCTTAATGACCAGCGGTTATCTTGCCTTCGCATTACATGCCCTGCCCACGTCCATTTCTTCTTCTTAATTTCTACTAATATGTCTTTAACACCAGTTTGCTCCCTGACCCACTCCGCTCTCTTCTTGTCCCTTAATGTTACACCTATCATTTTCCGCTCCATTGCCCGCTGAGTCGTTCTCAATTTAAGTTGAACCCTCTTAGTGAGCCTCCAAGTTTCTGCCCCGTAGGTGAGTACCGGTAAGATGCAGCTGTCATACACTTTCTTCTTCAGCGACAATGGTAGGCTGCTATTCATTATCTGAGAATGTCTGCCATATGCACCCCACCCCATTCTGATCCTTCTAATTATCTCTGCCTCATGGTTGGGATCTGGGGTCACAACTTGGCCTAAGTATATATATTCGCTTACCACTTCCACTGCCTCGCCATCTATCTCAAACTGCTGTGCTGTCCCGAGGTTATTGATCATTACTTTAGTTTTCTGCATATTAATTTTCAGGCCCACGGTTCTACTCTGTTCGCCCAGTGCGGAAAGCATGCTTTGCAATTCGTCCCCCGAGTTACTTAGCAAGGCAACGTCATCAGCAAATCTGAGGTTACTGAGGTATTCTCCATTAACCCTTACTCCCACCTGTTCCCAATCCAACGTTCTGAATACTTCTTGTAAGCATGCTGTGAATAACATTGGAGAGATTGTGTCTCCTTGTCTGACACCCTTCCTTATAGGTATTTTACTGCTCTCCCTATGGAGGATGATGGTAGCTGTAGACCCATTGTAGATATCCTCTAGTATTCTTACATAATGTTCATCTACCCCCTGGTTCCGTAATGCCTGAATGACTGCTAGGGTTTCGACCGAGTCAAATGCTTTCTCATAATCTATGAAGGCTATATATAGGGGTTCAGTATACTCAGCGCACTTCTCTATCACCTGATTGATCGTGTGAATATGGTCCATTGTTGAATAACCTTTACGGAACCCTGCTTGTTCTTTAGGTTGACTGAAATCTAAGGTTGCAGAGATTCGGTTGGCGATTACCTTGGTAAATACCTTGTAGACGACTGACAGTAAGCTGATCGGCCTGTAATTTTTCAAGTCCTTCATGTCGCCTTTCTTATGGATTAGGATGATGTTCGCGTTCTTCCAAGATTCCGGTACCATTGCGGTCATTAGGCATTGCGTATACAGGTTTGCCAGTTTTTCAAGTACAATTTCTCCGCCATCCTTCAAGAGGTCTGCTGTTATCTGATCCTCACAAGGTGCTTTGCCACCTTTCATTTCTTTCAAAGCCTTCCTTACTTCTTCGGTCGTTACTGGTGGGATGTCTATCTCCTCTGAGCTACTGTCTCGTTCGGCATTATCCTGTATGTCCCGGCTACTGTACAGATCCCTATAGAACTCCTCGGCCACTGTGACTATTTTATCCCTATTTGTGATGACATTGCCTTGCTTATCCTTAAGTGCATACATCTGATTTTTCCCCACGCCAAGACGTCTCTTCACTGCTTTCAGGCTACCTCCGTTCTTTACAGCGTATTCGATCCTCTCCATATTATACTTCCGTATGTCAGCTGTCTTACGCTTATTGATTAACTTCGAGAGCTCGGCTAGTTCTATTCTGTCAGCTGCGGTAGAGATTCTCATGGTTTGCCGTTTCCTGATTAGATCTTTCGTCTCCTGAGAAAGTTTACCAGTATCCTGTCTAGCCATAGTGCCCCCGACGTCTACTGCACACTCCGTGAGAATGCGTGTAAGGTTGTCGCTGGCTTCCTGTGTCGTAAGCTCGGCTTCCTCGTTAAGGGCGGAATATCGGTTCTGCAGCGCGATCCTGAATTCTTCTACTTTACGTCTTACTGTTAGCTCATTTATCGGCTTCTTTCGTACTAGCTTGTTGCGGTCCCTCCTCAAATCTAGCCTAATTCGAGATCTTACCATACGGTGGTCACTACACCTTACCCTTCCGAGCACTTCCACATCCTGCACGACGCCAGGGTTATCGCATAATATGAAGTCTATTTCATTTTTGTGCTCCCCATTCGGGCTCCTCCAGGTCCACTTCCGACTCTCCCGTTTACAGAAGAAGGTATTCATTATGCGTAGGTTATTCCGTTCTGCAAACTCAACTAGTAGGTCCCCCCTGCTATTTCTACAGCCCAGACCATAGTTCCCAACTGCCTTGTCTCCAGCCTGATTCTTGCCTACTTTAGCATTGAAGTCCCCCATAACTACGGTATACTGCGTTTTTACTTTAGCCATTGCCGATTCCACATCTTCATAGAAGCGTTCCACTACCTGGTCGTCGTGGCTGGATGTGGGGGCATAGCCCTGTACCACCTTGAGCTTGTACCTCTTATTGAGCCTAATTACAAGACCTGCTGCCCTTTCATTAATGCTATAGTATTCTTCTATGTTGCCAGCTATGCTTTTATTGACTAGAAATCCCACTCCCAGTTCTCTTCTGTCCTCTAGACCACGGTAACATAGGACGTGTCCATTTTTGAGCACCGTAAAGGCTTCGCCTGCCCTCCTAACCTCGCTAAGCCCTATTACATCCCATTTAATGCCCTCTAATTCCTCGAACAACACCTCGAGACTTGCTTCGCTAGATAAGGTTCGCACGTTAAACGTTGCCAGGTTCAGATTCCATTGGCGGCCTGTCCGGGTCCAGGGATTCTTAGCACCCTCTGCTGCGTCACAGGTCTGACCGCCGCCGTGGTCAGTTGCTTCGCAGCCGCTGGGGACTGAGGGCCGAGGGTTAATTGGCGTATTCATGGGAGGTTGTGGCCGTTACTACACCAGGGTGGCCAATCCTGCTCTGGTGAGGGAGTGCATTACCGGCAATGGTCGCCGGGGTCAGGCCGCACCCCAAGCCCCTTTGTGCAATTCCATCAATACGCGGATTTTTTTTTAATCCGGTGGGAATTGTCCGGCACCGGGATTCGAACCTCTACGCCATCGCTGCACCTTCATCTTACACACGCGAAATTCAAGGAGGTAGGGTAAAAGTGCTGTTGTACCAAAGGGCCCTCGATGTTCATAACTGCTGAGCTTGAGTGCCAGTTTAACCGTAGCGCTTAGAGGCCAGAGAAAGTCCAGTCACGCGTAATACTTAATTCAGAACACCCCATGAATTCCAGCTATACTACAATTACTTGATGTGCATTTATATATCACATCATCAGGCGGGGCTTCAGGAAGTCTACTTACACGTCTTCAGTTAACTACGAATGAGTCAGGATGAACAATGACAGCGCCTCTAAAAAATGAGAGATTAAGATGTCAAGTTCATCAAACGGGATGTATTTATGCAGCTTCGGCCATCCACTTTCACAGAGTGAAACGCCCCTCAGTATTTTCCATCGTGCATTCGTGCTCTTAGGGCACTATTTATCAATAGCGCTTGTATTGTCCTACCATCTTTTTTTGGTGCTCATTTGCAGTGGATAAGCACGTGCGGTTTCTCCTCTGGCACTTGTTGCGGACAGCCGCAAATTCAAATCTGGCCCGTTTGGTTTTTATGACCAACTTTGCATAAGACATCAACCAACTGGTCTAGCGTAGTTTTAAAGCAACATTAGCATTCAGAAAATTCACCTCGTTATTTAAAACAATCGTAATTAAAGTAATAATTATTTTACAATAATTATTTGGCAGCTTTCAATGGCGGTCACACAATAACGGTGCCGAAATTACCCACTTTTGATTCTATGTTATATAAACACTGACTTAAATTTGAATCTTCTAGTTTATGACCTCCTACCCACGCCAAACGCTCGCCAAATCACGTATCGCGTATTTGACAGGGAAAGCGTTTGCTGTGCTGTCAGATGATATAAAGAAAAAAATGGGAGCTTTCAGGATACTGTAAATGTAACTGGGCCTATAACTATTTTTATACGGGTGAATATTCGTAGTTACGCCTACGTTTTATGCCTTCTTCTTGTGCGTTAATTTCACTCCGTTCCCTAGTGTCCGCTGCTTTGTATTTCTCATTGTTAATTTCTTACTGCTCCGGTTTCGGTGTTCTTTTGTAACAGTCTGGGTAGGGGATTGCCGGTTAGTTGCGGGAAGCACGCGAGGTGCTTTACCCGCGGTGCAAGAAATAAACCCTGCTGAATAATTACTTTTCCTGAGTCACGTAGGAGTTTTCCTATGCAATAATCAAACTTCATGCAAGGTCTTACCTTGGTGCCTAAGCTATTGAGTTGTATTTAACTACAGTGTCCGTCTCACTATTTCTCTGATGGGGGATGAGACTCGTTCACTTCTTTTTTTTTACTTTTGCAGTCCTTTCATTATTTATTTTTGTTTATTCGATCTAGACTTTCTTTTAAGGGGAAGCAAAAGAGCGTCAGGAATGAACGGTCACCAATTTCAGTGTTGAATCTTTAAACCGCACATTTTTCCCACAAATGGAATATCGACGCAAATGCACTCTTTTTTTTCCTCGTCACCTTCGACGCCGACGTCTGCGTCAAATATTCCTGCACTGCTTTATTTTGTCTACGTTCCTCGTCCTTTTGGTCTGCTTACTGCTGAGTATTTCGGAGCCCTCTTTGGCGGCCACTGCGGTAAAAGCCTCGCATCGGCACTCGCATGTCTCATCAGCCTTCTCGAGGTTTCACACAAAAAATTTTTAAACAGAGTGAAAGCCGGGCTAGTTGAAAATGGTTCATGGCTGCAACTGCGCTCAAAGGAAGGGTGACCAGGGAAGGCCCTTGTGTGTGTTCTCTTCCCTAGTGCCGTTTTCTTGAGCGCATTTCCAGTCATAAAACAATTTAGGGTTCGGGGGTTTCGCGCACCGGAGTTACACGTGTCCTATAAGACGCGCAGTAGTAAAGGGCTCCGACTTAATTTCAACCACCTGGGTATCTTTGACATGCGCCAAAGTCTCGAAACACACGCCCTTTTGTTTTCGCTTCCATCAGAAAAACGACCCTCTACTACCTGCATTGCAAAGGGCCCAGATGTTTTTGACATTAATGTTTTCTCTGAAACAATACGTAGAAAAATGAATTATATTATTATATTGAATTGAGTTTAGTTACGTTAGATTTGGTTAAATTAGGTTGACTTGAATCATGTCTATGGAGTCAGCAGCAGGACGCTAGACACTGTGACATCGCGGTGGGTTTCCAGCCTTTTCAAACGAACAGACTTCGCTGCCATCTTGTTCTATAAGCGACGGCCCCTTTAAACGAATAGAGACGGGAAAAATGGCAGCATCTCCACTCTGTGGGTGATGGCGAGGGTGAGGAATAAGGGGACTCAAAATGACATCCAAGTTGAGCCCCGAGTGACATCCGATTTGCGCCCGACCGTCATTCGATTTTGGTCGCTTTGCCTCCGCTTGCCGCGCTTTCGTATTCGGGAAAGCTCGTTGTCTTCGTAGACGTTGAGCAGCAGCGTGACGCGTCTTACGTTCATTCCCGTCAATGGCTGGAAGAGGGTGTGTGATTTCCGGAACCCGCTTATATACGCGGGCGCCATCTCGTGTTTATGCGTAGCGCCATCCAGCGTAGTTCGATGCAGTCACTGTGTATTACAACTTGATCACAACCTGTCTACACTGGTGTTCTTGCGCATTTTATCGTTGCTAGGTTATGTTTGTGACTGTTTTCGAGTGTTTGGGAGTGTTTTTGTACCCTTTTAGGTAGTTTCCGCACAGATTTTCGCTTGATGGTGGTGTGCGCGCGAATGGACGCGGAAGGACATTGGGAGGTCTTAATGTACTCCGCACCGTTACCGGCCAGGGAGTAAGCCGCTTGACTCTCTGGTACTAGCTCATGGTCGTAGCCCAGTGGGTAAGACGACTGAAAGTAACTTTGTCTGGTCTACCAGACACAGGCTCGAATCCTGCCGGCGCCTGTGTGTTTTTTTTTTTTGCGATTGTAAGTGCTATGCGCACGGACGCGGACGGACATTTTGAAGTCATAAGGTTCTCCGCACCTGCAAGAAAACACGGGCACATTTCGATTGGCGAATGTTCCGTTCTTTAGAATAGCAAGCAATGACAGACGAATACAGTGACGTGTGTGTCTAATCAACCACAGGTGTGGTTAGAGTTAGGGGAAGTGTATACGAAATGCATACGTTCCCAACACAATGGCACAGAAACGTGTCATGCAGTTTTTATTTCTCTCTCCTCTGGTGTAATCAACGAACTCGCATGCATGCGTGCCTCGCGAACCGATTCTAAGCACATTCAGTCCGCATGCTAATGGACGTGGTGCTTGCTGCTGTTGATTGTGTTCAGACAGGAAAGCAAATCCGCTTTGTGACCCCCGCGCCAAGCGCAGAAAGTATACGCGCGGTCTAAGATGACGAGAGCACGTTCATTAGGCTCATGTGCTACCTCCAACATTTCTTAGAAACGTTCATGACGCGCAGAATATTAGAAGAAAGTACGCTCCATCGCCTAAGTCCTCACTGCCGAAATGTCGACACCCGCTCGACGGTACGCAAGACTACCTGTGGCGAAACTAATTGTGCCCTGAAAACGTCACGCACTGATTTCGGATGATCACAATTTCCGTTTGCGCTGGGTGGAATCAGCGTTGTTGTGTTTGTTTTGTCATACATAATATCCGGTATTGGAAGGGAAGTAATCAATGATTGTGGGACATCACCTGGCTACCGACACGGCAGGCTATTTTGCGGTCTTGCTTTTTATGTTTGTTCGCTTTTCTAAAGCAACAGTTTCCTGTTATTGATGATTAAAACAGCGCGAATGACAAAACGAGAAAGGCTGACAAAAACGGGCGCTTCCACCCTTTCTCGTCCTGTCCCTTGCGTTTTTTAATCATGGATACTTGCGACTTGCCCAGCTTTGTACTCTTGTTTCTTGTTCTTTTCGTATGCGCACCGCAGACCTGTTGAGTTACAGGCGTGGGCCATGGGCTTTCAGCGAAGTGGCGATTTTCTAAAAACCCAGATTTGTTGCGCAAAGAAACGACGGTATACGCAAGTTCAGAAGGCCTGCAAGCATGTACCAGGGTTTTCTTTCTGTGTATTTAGGTCACAGGTTTTATTTATAACAAACTTCTTCTTTGAGCGAAGCTGGAACGAACCCAGGGGCGTGAGTTGCGTGTGCAGGCCACCTCCCTCCCTTCTCCCTGAGGGGTTCCTGGAAACGACGAAAATGATGAGGCCACCGGCTCTGTCTTTCATCAGATAAGGACTACCGATGATTATTTTGCCGTCGCAAGCGACGCACCGCTAGGGAGGATTCGACGTCCACCCACCCCGCAACAATCATTCATTATGTAATGCGGTTAAAAAGTAAACCAATAAAACAATCATGGGGTTATGTATGCTACGC
Organism: Haemaphysalis longicornis; assembly: GCA_013339765.2. Classification (NCBI taxonomy): domain Eukaryota; kingdom Metazoa; phylum Arthropoda; class Arachnida; order Ixodida; family Ixodidae; genus Haemaphysalis; species Haemaphysalis longicornis. Next base: position 90,639,195 of record CM023450.1, read on the forward strand.
CTAGTGGCTCCCTAATAATGCTCTATAGCGTTAAATTGGTTACTTGTTTTGTTCTTTTATTACCTCTACTTATTTCTGTGCGCCTTCCTTCTTTTCCTTATTTTAGGTCCTATCCTCCCTTCCTAATTTTCACGCCGGAATGCAAGGAAATCCGTGGTAGGCCACTGGAGTGATGAGTTCGCGGCTGTTTTTGATTACGATATTCCAGCCAGTCTAAAGAGACGGTATGGCATTTGTGGCGGATGTTCTTCTGTCCTCTGAACACAACTAAGAAAAACTGCCCGAACCCGCACGCAAAAAGATAAGTAAAAAGAAAACGGATAGTGAGCGCATCGTTACATCTTTGCGCATATGATTAGTTTCACAGAGGGACTGGCCGGCGCAGCAGAGCGTCTCGCTCATGAAGCCGCCTGAGTTGACAAGATTTTCTGTCGCGTTGCGTATCTTTTCTTTTCAGAAAATCTTATCCCGTCAGCGGAGTTTTAAGGAGACTTTGTTTTCCTTTCAATGATTTGCAAGATGCTCCCTCAACAAAAAAGAAAAGAAGGTTGAAAAATTACGCACATAAAAAGCAAGGTAACACACCAAGAACTTCTTGCTACGCCAGGGGTGTAGTTGCTAGCCAATTAACGTACGAAAACACGATTTAGCCGTACACGCGTGTTTTAAACTCATAAGTATCGCAAACAAAATCGTAATGTCATAATACTCCACATACTTGTAAGCAGACTTAATAGCACGGAGATTTTTATTTATTTATTTATTTATTATTTATTTATTTATTATTTATTTATTTATTTATTTATTTATTTATTTATTTATTTATTTATTTATTTATTTATTTATTTATTTATTTATTTATTTATTTATTTATTTATTTATTTGGTACACCAACAGCTGTCGTGGCTTTTGCAGCGGTTCCAGTCGTGCGGGAATTAGGTTGTGGGTACGAGAAAGTATGTGAATATCATAGCAGCAAAACAAATATATAGCAAGAGAATGTAACAAGGCGATAAGAAGATGGCCTACAGGATTTAACCATGTATAAAATTTAGACAAGAATATGAACGCATACATTGCGGTGTATATTTCTGGAAGCGAAAAGCGTGTTTTGATACAAGACAATGAACAGACGAGAGTTGCGAGCAGATAACAACAGGCATACACGTAAGACTCAGCACATAGTACAGGAAAAGGGAACAAGGCAGTTTCAATTAAAATTCTAGCTGATTCGGAGAGCCCTCGAATGTTGAAAAGTTATCGAAGAAAACGTCTGAAAAAGGCATGAATGTTGAGTCGTATGACCGTTGACTTAATCTCATCGGAGGTGTATCAGCAGCTTATACACGAAAACAAATATGATGATACAAAGGTGGGGATGGCGTTCGGAGGCGGACGAATTTTGACAACTCCGGATGATGAACTTTAGAATGTATGCATTTGCACAGAAAAAATAGGCCACGCCTGGTGCCCGTTGTTGGTAGGTCGCCCATGTGAGGGGGAGACGCAGCGGCCCCTCGCCGTGTAAGATTAAAAAATATCGAAAAACGATTTCTTTTGGCTCATTGTAGCTGAGTGAACACCGATCCATGCTTCGTTTTACGCCCCTTCACGAAACACCACGACAACTCCACGGGGCCTCAATCTTTTGCACGCGCCTGGCATCCGTTCCAAGCCCGCGCGATCGGCCGCTGACGTCAAGCTCCACCACTGTGCTGGCGGGACGCCCTGCTCCGGGGAGTCTGCCGGCTTCACCGGCTTCGCTCATACCCAGAAACTCATCCGGTCGGTTTGAGCCTCCTCTGCTCGCACAAAGAAATATGCTTAAGAAACGCTTCTCAACACTCCCCAATCGAAAAAAATGAGGTGCTGCTAAGGCATATATATACAGCTGAAGCGAAGCCGAGCTTCGGAAGACACGGGACCCCGTAGAGTGCGACAACACAAGAACCGCGCCTAAGTGCCTCGTTCTGCGTAAAACAGCGCCAAGCATACGAAAACAATCATCGGTAGAGCAGTTTAGCGAACAGAGGAAAAAAGGTTTGGCATTCACGTGCACAAACAGGTTTCACCTTCTCAGAATCAGAAAAGTAGGTGAATACAAATGGAGAAGCGTTGTTGGTGTGGGTAACAAAACAGTGTCTGTAGTATTTGGGGTCTGGTACTTATTTATGCAGCAGAAAAAAATGGCCCGAACGTACTCTTGGAGTCTACAGTGATCATTCGGAGACAGTGCTGCGCGGTGAAGGGTGATATAGCTGGAAACTGCAATAGGACGGAGGGTTGGTTCGCACATCGGATGCCCTTGTCAAACAAGCTAAAAAGAGGGCCAAGTATTGGCCCTTGGCGCACCCAAGTCGGGGTCGCAAAAAATTGATAAATAAATAAACATTGAACACAATTAGTTCAGCCTTTCGTGGTAAGTAGGAGACCATTCATTAAACGGCGCGACAGACCACACTAGGGCATTTTACGTAGCTACAATCGTAATTGACAGCTTCAAACCCCTTCGTTCAGTGAGAGTAAACTATGTCCGCTACCTCGCGCGCAAGAACACGGATGCTGACGTCATCTATGAAACAAGCAAGCTGAGATTCTACAGCTCGCGCTGGCGCAAATTCATACTGATTTATGGGAATTACCTGGCTGAGTTTTGCTATTACAAGGCGAAAAACCACTTTTTCAAATACTTCTTGGAAAGCGGATAAGAGAGAAAAAGGTGCGTAGTGGACGGTGTTTCCCAACCTAAAATGACAAAAAAAGAACACCACTCTTCTAAGAAGCAGACTTGTCCCTCTGCGTGAGAGCGTCGGAGCATGTGGCATATATCGAAGGCGCGAGAACGTCACAGGAACCTTAGAAAACAAAGCAATTCTGTAATGGCACGGCGACTTCTTAAATAAAAGTTCGCTAATGGCAGACTTGACATCATCGGTATAGACATATGAGGCGGCCGTAATGTCATGTTCACAAATGCAAGATGAATTCGTCACCATTGTCGCAAAGTGTTGGGTGCGCGAGCGAGTATTCTATCTATGAAGACCTTGGAAACGTGAAGGGGCTCGGACCGGAGACTGTCTGTCCCCATGTTCTCGAGGTTTTTACCATGTAGCGAGCAGTAGTTGCGATACTTTACATATCGGTAGATTTCGCTGGGAGAGCGACTATGACGAAATGCTCGGGGATTTGCAAGCAGCTCTTTGTCGCAAGGAGAGATGTTCTTAATCAAGGAGCGGCATTCCTTAAAGGGGCCTTAGAGCTTAACCTCAGGGAATTCGAGAACGACCAAATCGAAACGTAATGACCATAAAACGAAAACACTTCTGCCAAATGAAAACGTAGTGACCGAAATGAAAAGGCAAGATGATGTATCAACGAGAGCGAAACATTTCATTTCGCTGACCTTTTCCCGAACGCAAATGTTTGACATGCGTTACTGTCGACCATTCTTCTTAGATTATCGGGAACGTTTATATTTTCCAATGGTTGCCCCCTCTTCCGTGGAGCGACCTACGCATGACCTACACATGCCGTGCTAACTTCCCTATGAGAGCGGGCTACCACACATGCAATGTGGAGTGATGTGAGCGACGGCGCTGATTGGCTCCCATCGTGATGCGACAGCGCGACACTTGCGCGCGCGCCCACGAGCTGCGAACGGCAAGCGGGAGCAGCCCCCTATGAAAGGAACCCCCGGGAGGATTTCAGTTTATAATTCAATTTATCAGCTGCAGAAGGGGCACAGTCAACACTCTATGCCTGGCCAATCCTTCCGAGTGGGTATACGATAAAAATTACAGGATCATGATCATAATCATTAACATCATCGTCGTTACAGGGCGTGGGTAAAGTTGGCTTTGCCGCAAGGCGTTTCGGCGTAAGCCGCCACCGACGGCGCAAGTCGGCCAATACAAGCTTCACATGAAGACACCCGTCTTGGCTCGCCGAGCTTCGCGTGTGCAGCACTATAGCGTGGGGATATTTCTATCAACCCTTACCGAAAGGGGCCCGTAAGATGTGGCACCCACGAACAGGACATGAGACGACAGTGTTATACTGATCATGACACAAAGACCCCTGGGTATAATTTGAGTATGTTCGTTTTCCAATCCCTTTTCGTAATGCCACCTACGTAAAAACAGCTTTCGCAATTGATGTGCGAAGGCTGAGTAAACAACGGATCTGGTGGTCTTCACTAGGTTTAACTAACTACTTTCGTAAGACAAGATGGTTAATAAGTGAATCTTTCTCTATATCAGCTGATGCAAATCAAAGTCCCCAATCCTCCTTACTAAAGTTCAAAATCCAAACTTCCAGAGTCCGAAGGCAAAGTCCACTTCAACTCAGCCAAAGCCAATGCCCGCGCTACGAGCTCGAATGAAATGCTGAGCGCCCTGAATACGAAGATAGCGCATTCGGATAGACGCCGGTTTTTTACCGACAGGGACCCAGGTTGGATTCCGACCACGAGAAGTGTTTTAGGGGCGAAGCACCTTAAGGGGTTCGGGCTGTCGGCGTCTCATGTCGTCGTATTTTCACGTAGTCACGGTACTAAACCACCGGGACACTCGGTTTCCAATGCTTCGCGCTTAAACGTTTCCTCTCCATGGGAAAAAACGCGTAATTAAAAGAACACGCCGGTACTCTCGTTTTCCGATGCCTCGAGCTACTTCTTAGCATACTTCTTTGCTTGCTGCAGCGTGTGACACGAAAGCAATTTACGGGCAGTCTGTCTCTCATTTAATTGCTTAAATCAGGTTTACCACAAGAGAGGGCACTACCATCTCATCAAGCGTGCGATTTCGCCTTGTGCTGGCGGTTCTCCGACGACCAATCCGCGTGCGTCATGTGGCAAGAGAGACTTACAATTTTTGAATAAATTTATAGAATGCATGTTTCGCCCCTCCCCAGTTTTCATGTTAGTGAAGATAGCCAGGGATTTTAACACGAAAGTGTTTTATTCCCGGATACACGAAAATTTCGCTGAGATCATAGCCATAACGGAAGTGACGGCTGTACAACGAAGCAAGCGGCTTGTAAAAGGCGCACCCCTCATGCAGGGTCTTCTTGCGGGGAAGCAACTTTTAGTGCTACACAGTACCTTATACTTGCGGTTGTTCGTTTTCAAGTTTTATATTTTAACACGAATGTGTTTTATGCCGCGACACTCCAAGATTTCACTGACGTCATATCCGTCCCGGAAATGACGCCAGTAGACCTTTGCCAAAGCGACCCGCCAGCAGTACCTCGCTCGCCAAGCACACCAACAAGACAGCCGCCGACCCACAAATTATACTCAGCTGCAGATTTAGCTGCACATTTTACTTCCGTGTTGGACTTATTCCTATGAGAGGAATCAACCACAGTTTCTTTTTATTCAGGCACACCTTCCCACCGCATGCCGGCTCCTTGCCTCCTGGCAACTTTCTTTCACGCACCTCTTGGCCTAGCATTTTCGTCTTCTCGACTTTTCTGCACCTAGTTTTGAACGACGCCAGGCATCGATGGAACTCAAGCCTAAAGGTACTCTGCAACGTTTGCGATAAATCCTTTCACTATTTCTCGTCTAGAACCATTGTGAAAGCTGTTGTTATCAACAACACGGAGTGGCACTGCGTGATGTGCTCGTCACGCCATATACTCCTTCCATTTATGCTTTACTTTTGTGGCTGTTTTGTAATGCCATAGAATGCGTTTATTGCTGCAACAGAAAGGAACCGGCCTATAGCCGCTACATTGTTGTAATGACGTAATTCGAGCACTAGAACAACTTCAAGGGTAGGGAACGAGATAAAAATCTTTTGAGCAGCATAGAGCAGTCATTTTTGGCTGAGATACTTTGTGACCACCTGTTCTAAGTTGTGCACGTGTTTGTTAACTACCTTCCGCAAACACTTAAGATTTAGAGAAAAGTTGGTATTGCAGGGTCTTGTTAAACAGCTTTGCTGTTAAAAGGGCATACCTTTGGAAACTCAATGCAAACAAAAAGCATATGCAGAGCGCAGCATTATCTGAAGAGTGGCTCTCAAACAAAGTTTCTGATATGTGATCAAAAGTAAATAGATGTTCAATTATTAGTTTTATGAATTGCCCAGTGACTTCGGCCTTCTTCTTTACTTTTCTTCTCTCAAAAAACATTTTTTTACCTTTTTCCTAGTCGTGGAGATGCCAACCAACCGGAAGTTAATCGAGTGTCAGCCAACTTAACGCCGCCTGTTTCAGATTAATCCTCAAAATCTTTTTTGCTCATGCGTTCAGGATAAGGTGGCATCGTTTGCTTAAACCAAACGTATCTACCTGAACGGCTACCACGCGTTTGTGAACAAGTAGTTTTTGTTTGCTGCCACGTAGTTTGTGCCGGGTGAAGGCTCGCTTTCCCTGGGAAAGCTTCAATATCTTTTACACATTCCACATTCTCACGTCTCTGAAATCCTCACAGCTGCTCCCCATAAATTGTTTACCCGATTTAAGCCGGCCTAACTCGAGTCGATAACGCACTCCTGGTTATAATACCATGCTCATCGTTGCTTTCAAACTAAAAGATACCTTCGATAAGTAGCTTTGCTGAATTTCCTCATAAGCAAAAAAGCGATGAACGCACTTAATATGGGAACCGCCTGGAAAGTAATTCTCCTCAGATTTAGAGCAGCGGTTTAAAAATATTTCGCGGCGTCGCATTTTCTTAACTCTAACCGACAGTTTAATTGTTCTCAGCCCCCCCCCCCCTTTTTTTTTTGCGGCACAACAAAATAAAGCAGACCTGCTGCTTTTTTAAAGGTTTCTCATCCCGTCGGTGCCTTGAACTACAGACAATAGCGGTTATTTACGGCGGCCTCCAATGACTGCAGGAGCACGCTATTGACAGTGAGAAGCTGGGTGAAAAGGGGAAAGTAATACTCCTAGGTGCCAGGCGTGTTATTTTAAAATAATGCCTGACCATGTTAAAACTCCCTAACTCATAGTCGTAAGCAGTAACTATTTGCTCCGCATAAGTATCCAAAACAAAGCCACATGGGGAATTGGCCAGGAGTCGGATGCTAATTACTACCGCGAGTGCAATGTATTATTCCACGAGTGCGCGCAATTCGTGGCGTCATAGCGTGCCAACGAAAGCCGTCCGCCCGCCTGGTTTTCTTTGGGGCTTTCGGATTTCCTCGCGTGTCGGGCCTCGGAGTGTAAATTGCTTCGACGTTGCGTGTGCCAACAACTTCTGAGCCTGCTATGTGTGGCCAACAGTACGCCAAGAACGCCGAACTACAGGAGGCGTACAATGCCAGCGGAAGCTTTCAAGCCACCTAAACAGAATTAAGCTTTCCAGGATACCTTTTTTAATATCTTACAGTAAACGGCTGGTTAAATGCATTACTGTGGGCTAGGTAATTTTGAAGGAATTTGAAGTTATGAACACACTGAGGACTACCACTGAGGACTAACACACTGAGGACACCTTATTTTCTTTACCGATAGGGTAAACTTTAATGTAAAAAACAAGCCTTTCTCACTTACCCGCTCCCACTACGCCAAGAAAGCAAAACGCCGAGAAAGCACAGAGTACACGTCTGAGATATCATAGGAGGGATTATTAAAGGGCGAACCATCCTCTTGGTACCTTACATATTTACTAGTGCCTTTAACGTTCAACTCAAGTATTCCGTTTGTCTCCATGTAAAACAGCCTTTAAAGCATTCTGTTCACTTGTAGGCAAAAAGGAATAAAAGTTTAACTTCAGGGGGAGTAACAGCCTTTGCCACATCATTACTCCCTTTGGAGACTCAATGTGAGAGGATGAACGGCTAGTCCGTTCCCATGCTTCCCACGGACGAACTACTGAAAGGGAGTCGCAGAAAAATAAAATCGAACCAAGAACGCCCGCAACAACACAGAAGGAATCCAATACGTTCCCACTATACCACGCTGGCGGACGGATTTCAGCAGAAAATATGTATTGAAGTGTACAGTGGGAAGTACTGGGCTCAACACTACAGATTTATTGCAACTGGTGTCCGAATTTCTATCGGTGCAAGCGAACACGACGGCTATTCGCGCTTTGCTTACGGTAGGGACTATTGCTCAGTTAGATTCTAAGTAGAGCCTCACAATCATAGTTTTTTGTAAAGAACAATGAACTCATCGCCTAGTTGAGACAGGTGGCTGGGTGATAGGACTCATTTGTTTCGACACAAATAAGCGTAAACTAAGTATATTCTCAGAGTTCTCAACTTATGTTAAGCACCCTAGGTATCCTATGTGGGAGTTGTCTGTGTGAGTGTCACGATAGGGAAACAGATCATATTTTCCTACACAGGCGAAACAAAATTCTCGGTTGCTTAGCCATGAATTCCTCAAGTTAGCGCTGCTTGACAATCGGGACTGGGAAATGCAGCCGGGTTTTACAGCAGTTGCAGCATTGCCATAGCTTCGATGCACAAGGCAATTATCTACCAATTGCAAAAGATAACTTCAACACACTTAGCTGTAGTGAGAATTTTTAATTTGCAGTTGTCATCAGCAACTAATGCGTTGTCCTCGTCTGTTAAATATATGCACATCCGTTACGCTTTGGGATCAATTTTTGCTATTGTCACTACAATTTGTCACATTGATAACGGGCTTGAAATCTTTCATTGACCGTTATTACCTCGCGCGAATCGCATGCAACACAGCGTATTAACATAACCTCACATAGAAGCGTTTGTCCATCATGCTTCGCCGCTCTTGGCCATTACCCACCGCTCGATTAATCCTGGGCGCTTTTCTGATAAATAGCATCGAAATTGTCTCCTGTAGCACTGTGTAAAACAACCACTGACTTCAATGACTTGCTTTTTGGAGATCTAAAGCTGTCCACAGACGTATGTGGGGAATGGCAATGATATTGCAGGTGATTAACGATGATGCAAAGAGATTAAATGCATGCGTTTTCGCTTCCCGTTACTCATTATAGATCGGCAGTGATGTACATCAAGTATGCATTTCTGCAACACGGCACACACTCTGCCATAGTTACACCACATGAAGATTAATGGTTGCCCGCGAAGAGTAACGACCACATTTTAGTCTATATTTTGCTCCCTGTTGCCCGCCCATTGCCATGCCTGTAAGTGTGAGCCACTTCTGAGGAGATTAAGATCCTGCGTAGAAGCACAGATGCGACAGCACGGGAATTTCTGGAAGCTTTTTATATCAAGAAAAAAGGCGATAATTATATCAGTGATACGTCGGTGGTCCTTCTTAGCTCAGAGAGAGAGAAACATCTTTATTGGGCGGCTAAATTAGTCGCAGATACCAGCCTCCTGTAGGGGAGGCAGCATCTGACTGCTGGCGTTGGAGGGCCTCCATCGCAAACTGGACGGCTCCCCGTTGAGAGTCTAAGTCTTCCTTGCCCACCGCACGAGCAAGATGGGGTGGAAGCACGTCTGTTGGGTCCGGAGTCACAGCACATGTCCATAGCATGTGCGCCATAGTAGCGCGACTAGCCCTGCACAGCACACACACATCAATCGGCTGTAGTTCGGGGTGGACGTGTTTCGCCCATACAGGGGTCCACGTCTCCCGCACTTGCAATTGCCTGAACAGTACTGCCTCTTGCCTAGAGAGGTTCGAGTGAGGCCCAGGGTATCGTCTCCGGGAGTCCCGGAAACACTTCAGTACCTCTCCGTACGTACTAATCGGGTTGAAGTATTCACCTTCGTCATCGTGATCGTCCGCTGGAGGAGGGGAGACCGAGCCGGCGTTGCGTTTAGTGAGCGCACTCGCCATCCGGTCCGCGTCCTCGTTGCGGTTCTTTTCGGGTCCCACTGTGCCCATGTGGGCTGGGAACCACTTGATGCACACCGTTGTCTGTGATGACCGTAGGGCCCCGCACACCCTCACAACACTCGGGTGCACCTTGTTATCGGCGAAACGCAGGACGGCCGTCCGGGAGTCGCTGAGGACGGTGGTGCAGTTAGGGTTGGAGAGAGCCAGGGCGATGGCCAGCTCTTCCGCTTGTTCAGTGGATGATGCCACGATGCTGCCGGCCGTGTAGAGCTCACCGGTGGTGGCTGCGACGATGGCGGCGGCGTACGTGTTTTTGCGGTGCGGGTACCTGGCCACGTCCACGTAGAAGGCCCCGGTGTCGTTGGAGTGAGTGGTTGTAAGTTCCCGCGCTCGAGCGAGCCGTCTTTCGTGGTTATCCCCAGGATTCACGTGGCGGGGAAGGGGGGCGACCTGAAGCTTGCGCAGTAGGTCCCATGAAAGCGGCAGCCAGTCCCTACCTTCCTTTTAACTCAGAGAAATCTTTTTTCGACCGTTTCAGGGATTGACATATAAGCATACTTGTGATACCCTATTGTGGCACATGCTACGCATGATCCAGTCTTTTCTATATTTACGGGCTCTGGCTGTGAATAAAGTTCAGTTGAATGTTGGTGGTTGTCCTGTCCCCTTTCTTGTGTGCTGTCTGGTTTTTGCACTAAACATTTTTAAGGATCATTAACCAACTAGCCCCACCAGACTGTTAAATTACCTCTGTGTGCCTGCGTGTGCGTGTATGTGTACCTGTGTGTGTGTGCCTGTGTGTGTGCCTGTGAGCTTATGTGTTCAGTCGTGCCCATGTGTGCGTGTGCTGGTGTGTGTGTGTGTGCCTGAGTGTGCCTGTGTGTGTTGCTATATGTGTGGATGCTTCTGTGTGCCTGTGTGTGCCTTTATGAGCCTGTGCTTATGTGTGCCTCTGAGTTTCATGCCTGTGTGCGTGTGTGTAAATGTGTGTGTGCCTCTGCCTGTGTGTGTGCTTGTGTGAATGTGCATGCCTGTCTGTTGTGTGTGTATAAGTGTGTGTTTGTCTGCGTGTGCTGCTCTGTGCTTGTGTGTGCCTGTGTACCTGTCTACGTGTGTGCCTGTGTGTGTTTGTGTGTATAAGCATGTGTCTCTATGTGTGTGTGCACCTGTGTGTTTGTGTTTGCATGTGTGTGTGCATGTATATGCATGCGAATGTGTTTGTGTGCCTCTGTGTGTGCATGTGAATCTGTTTCGGTGCCTCTGTCTGTGCCTGTGTGTGCCTGTGCATGTTTGTAGGCCTGTGTATGTGCATGGGTGTGTGTGCCTCTGTGTGTGTACCTGTGTGTGCCTGTGTATGTGTGTGTGTCTAAGCCTGTGTTTGCCTGTGTGTGTCTGTGTGTTTGCCTGTGTGTGTTCCTTTGTGTGTGTTTGCCTGTGTATGTGTGTGTGCACGCGCATGGGGGCCAGTGCATGTGTGCACGTGTGCACGCATGTGCACGTGTGTGCATTTGTGTGCATGTGTGAGTGTGTGCGTGTATGCGTTTGTGTGTGTGTGCGGGTGTGTGCACGTTCACAAACATGCGCACATGCGCACGTGTGTGTGCTCATTTGCATGCACGTGTGGGCATGCGTGCATGTGGGTGTGCGTGTGTGTGCACGTCTTAATCTACCCGATTTAGGGCAAATCCCCAAAGTGGAGTATGTTTCTGCGAAGGGAAACTTGACATCTACCACTAATTCAGTCGTGCAAAATAAAAATACAAAATGGGCCCACCACACTCCGGCTCCATCTGGTCGTTCGCATGCTATACGACTTAGAGTATGTACACGCACCCTTTACACACAAATGCTTGTGCTGTGTGTGCATATCTTGTGGGCACATACATCAGTGTGCCTATGTAAGTGCGTATGTGTGTGTCTGTGTGTGCCTGGATAAGTGTGTGTGGGCACCGTGTGAGTGTGTGCGTGTGAAAGTTAATCTACCTAATTGGGACAAATGCGCAAAGTGAATAACTTTCTGCGAAGGGAAATTCGACACACACCATATGAATGCAGCCTTTCAAAGTGCACAATGCAAAATAGGCCAACCACGCTCCGGTCAAGTCTGGTCATTCGCATGCTGCAATTAGAATATTTAACTACAATTAGAATATATACACGGACCCTTTGCACACAAATGCTTGTGTTGTGTGCACGTGCCTTGTGTGTATGTATGTCGGTGTTCCTGTGTAAGTAGTATGTTCGTGTGTGAGTGTGTGTGTGTGTGACTGGATAAGGGCGCTGTTTGCGTGGGTGAGTGTGTGTGTGTGCAAGTCTTAATTTAACAGATTTAGGGAAATCCCCAAGGTGGAGTAAGTGTTTGCAAAGGAAAATTTGAAATCCGCGATAAATCAAGCCCTACGGCTACAATGAAAAGCTATACAACTTTCTCAGAAAATTTGTACTTGAGGAAAAATTTCATCCTGTTCCAGGATTCGATCCCAGGACCACCATGTAACCGTGGCAGTCACTCTACGAACTGAGCTAACCAGGAGGCTAGCCATTCGATGAGCTAGAGCGAGTTGATCAACAACTGGAAGTGATGGAAGGGTGGTAATATACTAGATTCATGGGAAATTTTCAAGGTGGAATAACGTTCTGTGAACGAAAACTTGAAATCGACCTCACATTTGACACACACTCGCGGGGACAGTGTGCGTGTGCTGTGTAACTGTCTGCATATGTGTGGGTCCATGTAAGTGTGTGTGTGTGTGTGTGTGCCCCTGTGTGCGTGTAAGTGTGTGCCAGTGTAAGCGTGTCTGTGAGAGAGTGTGCGTACTGCGTGTGTAAGGGTGCGTGCCTGTGTAATATGTGTGCCTGTGTTCTTGTGTAAGTGCGTGTGTGTGTAAGTGCATGTGTCTGTGTATGTACCTGTGTAAGTATGTTTATTTGTGCCTGTCTATGTGCCTATGTATGTGTGGTAGGTGTATTTGCCTGTGTGTGTGCCTGTGTAGTGTGTGTGTGTCTGCGTGTGTGTATGTGTGTGTAAGTGCATGTGTTGTTTGGGCCTGTGTAGATATGTGTGTGTACCTGTGTGCACCTCTGTGTGTGTGCCTGTGTAAATGCATGTGCCTGTGCAAGTATGTGTGCCTGCGTGCACCTGTCTAAGTGTGTGTGGGCCTCTGTAAGAGCGTGTGCATGTGTGAGTGTATGTGTGCGTAACTGTGTCTGCCTGTGTAAGCGTATGTGTGTAGTTGTGCGTGTGTGCGTGTGCGTGTGCACATGTGTGTGCGTGGACGTGCGTTTCCGTTGTGTTGTTTTTCCCATATTCCTTGCCTGCGTCTGTATTTATTTTCGCTGCATGTGTGAGAACATGAAGGTAATAAAAGAAGGCATCCTCTTTTTTTGTCTCCAAAGCAGAGGAGCCTCCATATCCCACCGCATCCCGCCCCCTTTTTCGCTCCAGTGGCAGGCTTCCGATTTCGAAGGCCCAACGGCCGTCGTTTGGTTCGTAGCATGGAATAGCTACGAGAAAAACACAATTTACATATTGGGAGCAATCGTCGTAAGGAATTACCATAAGGGGAACTGCAAGTAGCCTCGAGGCTCGTGGCTGTGATTTTTATGACCTGAGAGATATCGCTGGAAGACGAGCGGCCGCAAATGGCTCCCTGCTATTAGAAACCGACTGCTTTTTGCACTCCGTTCGTTTTCCCCTTTTTTTAGGTTACCTTCGTTTTCCTACTCCTTGAGATTAGTGCAGTGTAACCTAAGTAAAGGTTGATTCCCGCTTGACGAATCTTTCAGCCGGAAGCTTCTGTAGCCTTGTCAGCGCGTTATTTTCTCAGAACCCCTCCCAACGTCGCTGCCATGCAGCGGCGTTGTCCCTGTGTTTTCGCGTGTGCGGGTGGGTGTAGGTGTGATCGTGTAACGATACCATGTATCAGGTAAGTGACTCGTCATCATCTTCCTCATCATTTCGCGAGAGTCGTCCTCATTCCGCGAGATACATCCAGAAAGTGCTTCACGCCAGGCTGTCATAATGACACGCTCACATTTTCGTAAGCTCTCCGCTGCGTTATAAGGAAGTGCTGTTGACAGAGAGCCCAGCATTACTATCTCATCTTGTGAGCGTCGTGGTTGGGTATGTCGAATTTATTGTGAACTTTTGTACATTTCTTTGCATGAGATGCCTACGGCAGCCTGTCCGTCGAGTAGGAAATGGGGGCTCTTTACTAATACCGACTCTATTGAATCTGCTGCACCATCCCAAAGAATTCAGGTCTCCTCCTTTTTCCCCGTTTCTGCCCCCTTGAAATGGAAAAGCGCTGTAGTGTCACTAAACAAGCCCCCTTATCTTCACTCAGGAGTGGCAGAAAATGTTCATAGAATACAAAGTAAATGATTTTCCTTCCGAAATAAAATAATCGCGGCAATCTCGCAGTGAGTGCGTTTAACCTAAAACGTCTTTGGCCACATGCCTAGCCCCTCGTTCGTATCGGGTGCACAGCTCCTCATCCTCGAAATAAATACAGTTTAAAACAGTTGAAATATTTTAAGTGGAATATATTTGTATTGGTTCGAATTGGGTTATTTCTATTCGGGCTTCGGGAAACAGAGACTTCGTGTTAAACCCTACAATGAATCAATCAAACTTGGTTTATTGTTATCACTGCTTAGGATAGGCAAAAAACTTATTAGGCACAACATACTTTTTTCTTTTACAGGTGGCAGCTGTCCTAGGCAATATTCCCCTCTCTGCCTGTTTCTTTCCCGCACACCACGCGTACCCCATCATTTCGTTATACTTCCCCACAAATCTCTTAGTTCGCAATCAACTTGCTCTGACTAAAATAGCAAAGCACTGCCGTGGGAATTGTAAAAATTTTCCTTTCTGATTTCCAATTTTTCAGCCCTGTTCATCTCTAACGATGTTTTAGCTTCCATGTTTTCCCTCCATTTATTCATTTCTATCGGCCTTGCCTATTTTTTGGTTACCTTGGCTGTTTTCGATTCTCCACTGTTTTTTTCCGTATTTCATCTTTAGTTTTCTAGTCTTCCTTAACCACTGCGTGTCCACGCTTTTCAAATATATGTACCTAGAAACCTTAGCTGTCCAACTACGTTGATCCATTGCTCTAAACCTCCTCTAAAAACATATTTTACTTCGCGTTTGAGTAGCTTCAAACGACACCCAGCCCATATGTTCCTGCGCTGCTTTTATGGGTCTTTTTAGCTGGCTTTCTAAGCTTGGTCTAAGCGTGGTCTTTCTAGGCTGGCTTTTCCACATGGCGTGTTGCGCAGCGAAGCATCGAATTTACAGAGGGAGTATAATTACAGAAAACTGTTCTAACTCTCGTGTTTTAGAACTTACCTCGAAACAAATTATAAAACAATTACCCGCTACCGAGTTTCTAAGAATCATTAAGCCGAGTTTCATTAACTTCTCATAACTGGTTGAGAGTGTAGTTGGAAATCTTACGGAATTACTGTCCGCCCTCAGTGCATGATCATCTACGGAGGAAGTATGGTTATAGAAAACGGCTGTAACTGTTGTTTTACTAAAACTATCCGGAAACAAATTGCATACAAATTTGCCTCTAAGATGACTGTAACATTGCGCACCATGGCTTAGCTGTCCATCTTTCTTCACGAAGTGCAAAGTACAGAATTTGTTGTATTTTTAATGCGAAATTATAACTTGGCTGTCGAAAATTGGCCGTCGTAGCCAGAAGATCGCCTTAAAAACGGCCGACAGCTCAGAGAAAAATATTAGCAGCACACTGGCACACCGGTTAAATAGAGCGGCACACCGCTTATATGCGCAGCGCGCCCGAAGGAGAGGAGACCGCGGAGAGAGAGAGTACTGCACATGCGCCGGCGCCAGTGTGTCTGCCGCGGCTATGACGCAACACAATCCAACACAATCCACTTTAATCCAATCCAATCCAATCCAAGCAAGCCAAGCCAAGCCAAGCCAATCCATTCGAATCCAATCCAATGCCCCTCGCGAGAGAGGGGCATCGGAGAGGAGAGGGGGTGAGCGGCGGAGAGCGCAGCTCGCGCGGCGAGGAGAATGGGGGAGGGGCGGACGACAACAACGCCGACGACGCTGCATGAACAAGGCGAGTGAATGAGATGCAGTCGCATCTAAAAAGATTCCCATGGCCTAAGAGGTGGGAAAGGGGTGGGGTGAGAGGCAGTCTGCATATGGAGTATGAAAGAGGCACAAAATGATCATGATGAGGACGAGGATGATGCGAGTACACGTCCCACAGTTGGAAACTAACGCTTTCGCATTCACTGCATCGTAAGGAAGGCTCAGGTGACATCGTTATATTTTTTTGACAACCTGTCACTTTTGCCGAGCCCACTGCTGTTGATGACAGGTTGGTTACAGGTCACTGCGTCAGGCGTGCCACGTGTGTATCGAGGTTTAAGCCGTAGAATGACGCCAGGCAAAGAGACGATCAGGAAGATGACGAGGGGAGAGAGAAAAATGCACTCACGAATACTGTACTCCTTAACGCAAAATTTAGGCGCAGTGCTAGCTGCAGTCTTCTGGGTGACGGCGCATATATGCTTCCTTTCAGGAAGTGATCCCGTGATCAGCGAACGCACGGCGGCAGGCGCTACTCTACTGTTATCTCACAGTGCGTCGCCGGCGCCGGGCAACGTTTCGGTGCGAGTCATGTTTGAACCTACCGCGCAAATGTCACGTAGTTCCGATTAACCAGGCACGGTGAAGCAGGGAGCATGTTTTAGGGGCGAAGCTCCTTAAGTCATGGGTCTGTCCATCCCTTGTGTCTCGTGGTACGTGAGCGCCGCATGCTTTCGGAGATTCACAAAGTGGGCCGCGTTGCACGCGCAAGAACCGGCTGCAACCGGCAGCGCAAACTCGGCACCGGGAGCGCGAGCTTGTCTGTGTTCGCCAACGGAGGCGCGAGCGCACGTGCACTGCGAGGGGGAGATCACGCAAGAGATCACGCCACGAACGCAGGCAGTCGTTCTCGGAGATCGAACGAGACGCAAGGACCTTTGCTCGTTTCCTCTCGTCTTGTTCGGGCACAAGTTCGCCCTAAATAAAAGCTCTTTCTTTACCGTTGTGTCCCATCCTACGTGACAAATTGTGGTGGAGGTGCGGGGTAGTCCTCGATGGCGCGGGGTCTTTCACCAGGTCTGGGGCTGGGAGCATTGACTCCGAAAATAAAAGTTGATTTGTACAATGTACGCACACAGTCTTACGTCTTTCTTAATGATGTAATGGGCGAACTTTCACGGGAGAGTTACGGTTACCGATGATCTCCCCCTCTCGAGCTTCGCCCCACTTATCATCATTCATTCTGTGGATATGGCGTGATTTTTTTTACAAATCGTGTTGGAGCCCCCTGCGTAAATGTCACGTTGTTCGGATTAGCGGCAAAACGAAATAACGTCTGAGGAGGAGGAGGCCCTGGATGTCACTCACTGGAGGCGACGCATGAAACAGTAGTGAGAGTGAAGGGGGGCAGTGAGAGAGATTACGTCGTAGCTCCACTACGCGTGCCGCCCTCCTCCTCACCATTCGCCAACGCCCCTCTCCGCTTTGTTTCTGCCATCGCAGCGGCGTTTGGTCATTCGGTTACGCGGATGCCTACCCACGAATCCAGGGTAGCAGCTGCCACAAGGCTGCGCCCCCAAAAAATGACTGACGAGCAAGGATGCTTTTAATCCGACATCTGTAAAGCAGTTTTCTGCGACCGACGAGTGTAAAAGGGGACGACGAGGGCAGCACTTTCGTTTGCAGTTTTCCGGCGCGATCCAGTTTACTGCGCCGTTGAGAGCTTTGCTTCAGTGCACCAGAAAGCGGTAAGGCGACATCCTCCTGCGGCAGTGAGGGGGTAAGAAAACGCCCAGAGAGTCGCTGGCAAAGGGAGCGGAGAAACTAAATCAGACAGTGACACGGGGAAGGGAGGGCGGGCTTCTTGCGGGACAGAAGAAAACTGGAATTAGAGGGCGAAGGCGGCCCACGGCAGTTTTCCGGAGCCATTTTACTCCTTCGCGGAGCCTTGTACTCGCTGGACAGAATTGCAACTCAGATAACGGTTCCCTACTCGCAACTCCCTCACTGTTCTTGTTCTCCTCCGTCAGTGGTCAAGAAAAAAAAGTACTGGGGCTTGATTTATTTTTTGCCGACGCCGCTGCTCTCACGACCGCTTCAGCAGCAACGCCTGCCATCTCAGCCCATTACTCAAGGCTAATGTCGCTCGCGGAACCCGCCGCCGAGGTTGTGCGCGAGCGCGTGTGTGCTTCGTCGTTCAGCTCTTTCGCTTGTGGCGACGACGTACCCGGCCGAAAGTGGCAAAGCCCGGAAGGCTCTTGCTTACGACCGGGGGCGGGGGGCGGGGGGGCGTCCAATACCACGCTGCGTCCTACGGGTGAAAAGTGTCGCTTCACTGTTGGCTTGGCTTCTTTTCGGATCAGCGTTCATTTGACGGCGGCGGAAGTGGCAGCGTATAACGGCCATTCCGCTCCAAAAACTGAGGACGTATGAGTGGCCGAAGTGAGAGGGCGTCAGACAAAAGTGACAAAAGTGGATGTAAGTGTCCTGCGGCGTCCGTTAAAGGGACACTGAAGGGATTTGTAAACAATGCGGGATTACGAGCGCAACCGGAAGTCCGGAGTCCCTGGGCCCTGTTTCGACCACTCTGTGTGCGTTTACGCGAATTTATTTAGTAGAAAAATCAATTCGAAAATGCTGTCCTCCTCTCTTTACGCTCGCCCATTTTCTATGGCGTTTTCGTGTGACGTCAGCAGGAGAGGAGCTGACAATTGGCTGCGCTACTGCACGGCTCGCCGACCTTCCGCGACCGAGTCAGTCGGCCCACCGTTTAGTCCGCCGGCCGCCAACGGGTCGTCGCAATTCGCTCGATCAGTTGAAACTAAGCCACAACACGTTTGGGAATGGAAGAATGCGCCTTTATTTACTTCGTTAGTTTGTACACTGTATCTAGCTCCAAGTCAAGGTCGCTTCACACAAGAGCTGCACAAGCGCACATGCGACGCTTCGCTGACTGGTACGCCAGTAGGAAAATATAACGCCTCTTGAAGGGGGAGAAGAGTGAGCGAAGTCAATATAGGTACTAAGGAAATAAACCAAACTGATATTTTTACCGTACAGCGTAAAACTAGGGTGCGGGAAGCACTTTTTGCGCTGGGCGAACAAGCAGAGCGGTCAGCAGCACGACTACGCATCTGCGAACGCTTTCCCGTCTAAGAAATGCAATTGCTAGACGTGAACTATTGTGGAATCTCGGGGGACGCTTACTGCACGAGCGCGATACAACAAATAGTCACCTAAGCTGCTTGAAATACTAAAACTAAATAAAAGTGTAAACTGGTTATACATTATATACCTTATCTTTTCCCTCACCGCCAGCGTCCCTCTGTGGCCTAGTCGTCTGGGTTGCTAGGTATGTTATCGCAAGTGTTTTGCCAGTCACAAGTTCGAATCGCCGCGGGTACATGCTTTTTTTTATGAGTTAACTTTTTTGTTTTTCGCCGATGTTTTCTATACTGAGTTCACCTTTTTTTGCGCCGCAACGTTCATTGCTCCACGAACTAGTCCACAGAACTCGCGCAGGCTGGCACTGCCGCGCTAGCGAGTTCTCGTTGGCGTGCTGTTGCCATAAGCACCGACTGCTTGCGGGCAGTGGGCACAAGCCAGAATCAACAGACCCTTGGCCTGGTGCGAACACGCTTTTTACGATACAGGCATGAGCGAGGCAAGCTCCAAATATGGGGGGAAAAGCGCATGCATTTGAGCGTCTGCGGGGACGCGGAGGGCGTTCATGCACTGCGTAGGCCTCAGATAGTGAATGCTACGATTCCAAGCCGTCCTGGGAGGCTTATCTTATGCATTTTACAGCCGACAACATGGCAGAAGCGCGGTACTACGATAACTGGGATATTGAGAATGCCCATCCAACGACGCCATCGAATGTCAAACATGTTGTTTTACAGACCGAAACCGAAACCGAAACTTGTTTGATTGCTAACCTTGGGCATCGTCCAATCACGGCGCCCCCTCCTCCCAACGCCACAGCTTAGTTTGTGCGGCCGCCGCAAACCGCGCATGGTAGTTTTTCTTCTCTCGTGCTTTGTAAAATAATTACCGATTTGTCAACCGGATAAACGATGAAAAGTGTGCTAATTTGAGCCAGTCTACACAGTGCAAGCAAAAACGGGAGCTTGACAAATTCACTTCAGTGTCCCTTTAATTGCGTGAGGGCGCAGCGCTGCAATGTGGTTTGTACCTTCGGGCGCCTGATTTCGTTGTTCTTTTCTGCAGTTTGTTTTTCGGTTCCTTGATAGTATTGTCTTCTGTAGTATTTTGTAAGCGGCTGCTCTCTTTGTACCGGCTCGCTCTCTCTCGCCTGAGGATAGAAGTGCGCCACGGCAGCGAAGAAAAAATAATACAAATGGGAAAACGACTGGACATTCAATAAAGCTGCTGTACACTGATTGAGTTGCGTCTGCCTGGCGCTATCTGGAAAAGGACTCGTGTACGAAAAACAGGGCCTGGCTCAAATCATATGATTTGATGTGCCCAATTCAGCGGCTGTTCAGAATCCAAAGAGCCGCTACACTAGGCGATTGTGTCCTGACTGAACAATTTTCCTTTTAGGGTTACGTCGCGGGTTCCGCTAGATCGCATTCCGAGAAAAACGAAACAAAAAACAATGCCTCCCAGCAATTTCGGACGAAACCTTTAAACCTTTAACAAAAACGTTTCTGCCGCAAAAAAAAATTGTTTTGGTATCCTTGTCAGTATCGCCACTTACCGACAAAACTTTACAGGCGGTCATATCAGTCCGCCACCACCAGCTTTCACGCCATTGCTCAATTCAGCTGCTTAGACAATCCACCTTTTTTTAGAAATGCGTTTTGGCCCACATTCTAAACCCGCTGCCACTGACAGCTAACTTCTATTCCAGGAGGCTTAGGCAATCCATGAAAAACGTTGATTGTGTAAGGCACTGTGAATTTACCGCAGAATACAATTTACGTCCTTCTCCGACCGAGTAAAGACCGCAGATGAGTTAGGTCCTGCTCCAAGCGAAAAATTGTTCTATCGTGACACTTGCCCTCGGAGTATTACGCCGCTTTTTCTAGCCTTTACCATTACAGCGGGAGAACCGCGAACTGGATTGCCATTTTCCCGTCTAAACCAACAGGCGATGGGGAACACGAACGCGTGGACGAACGCCTAATGTTCTTTAACGACGGCTGAAATACGGCTTCTGGCTTAGAAAAAGCAATGTTTGCTTCTTAAGTTCCGTCCCTTCCGTCAAAAGGGAGGGCCTGAAATGTTCTTAGGGCGCCCTGGCTCTGTTGGTTACAATTGGGCCGGGAACGTCGTTTACGGATTTCAACCTATAATACATGGGCGACTCTACAGCGTCAGCAATGTTCGTAGTTTTAAAAAGACAGTGAAAGAGAGAGAGAGAGGAGAGAAATTTTTATGTTCATTGGGTGTTGCCACGTGGTGGGTGCCAGGGCTCCAGTCACCAGGGCACCGGTGGCTGATCAGGTTATCGTTGGGCACTGCTCGTCGTAGTAGGCGCTAGACAGTGCCTCACTCCACTGCTCTCTTAGAGGGTGCTTGTGAAATTTGTGGCCTCCTGTTCCCGTATGGTAGAGTGTGGCTACTTGGCGGCACTCAGGGGAAAGGTTCGGGTACTGGGTTGGATAAAGCTTGTGTTGTCGGGAACGCTACTGAATAGCTCCGGTGTTGCGCTGCTGAGAACGAGGCCGCGGGTTCAATTCCTGGCCGCTTTTCTAATGGAGGAGAAAATCAAAAACGCCCGTGTGTGCGAGATTTCGGCGCACGTTAAAGATCCCCAGGTGGTAAAAATTAATCCTGAGCCCTCCACTAAGGCGTGCTTCGTCGCCTGCGTTGCGTCGGCGCTTTAAAGGAGCCATGAAGACAAAATACAAGTTTGTGTCATTCGAAAGATTTCGTGTTTTGTAGTGCCCCCAGCGCTTGTTCGAATGCAAACTCTGCTTTATTCACTGTGAAATTAATCAATTTATGTTAAAATTTTGATTTTCCCGCTAAATCGTGTGTTTTTGTAGCTGCAATGACATCACAGACCGCTGTGCAGCCTAGGATCCCTTGATTCGCGCGTCCGCCGTACAGGGTAGAGACACGTGCACGCTGGAGCCGCCATTTTGGATCGCTCGCTCGCCGCCGTAGCAAGTCATTGTATCAAAATCGCGCTAAAAGTATCGCCGCAACGTGGTTAACTGGCAAAGTTTGAATCAACGTATCTGTTTCGCGTTGCTGGGTCGCGTGGGAAACGAAACGAACAACGCACTGAGCACGTTGACCCAATCGCAGCGGCACGGGACCGTTCAAAGGATGTCTCCACCCTGTACGGCAGAGTTGGTATCGAGGTATTCGCGCGTTTGTTTACGTTACTCAACCTAGATGGCGCCACCATACCATAGCATGTCGTTTTCTGCCTTTTTTTTCGTTCTGAGAGAAAATCGTTTCGTGAAACATACTGCTCGCTCGACAATCATGTTCACGTAAGACCAGAGGTCGGCGAACTCACTCATGAGTCCACTCACTCAGACTCATTTGGACTCAAACTCATGCGTGAGTTTGAGTTTGAGTGAGCGCGAGGCTAGTGTGGCATGGTGAGTTTGAGCTTGAGTGAGTTTGAGCCGAGTGATCCCGACTGAGTTTGAGTCCGATTGAGTTTGAGTACGCCTGAGACCTAGTGAGTTCTGAGTCCACTTTGATTTCAGAGTACATTTTGAGTTTGAGTCCATTTTGAGTTCTGAGTACATTTTGAGTTTGAGTCCATTTTTAGTTATGAGTACATTTTGAGTTTGTGTCCATTTTGAGTTCTGAGTGCATTTTAAGTTTGAGTCCATTTTGAGTTCTGAGTACACTTTGAGTTTGAGTACATTTTGAGTTCTGAGTGCATTTTGAGTTTGAGTCCATTTTGAGTTTGAGTCCATTTTGAGTTCTGAGTACAATTTGAGTTTGAGTCCATTTTGAGTTCTGAGTCCATTTTGAGTTCTGAGTACATTTTGAGTTTGAGTCCATTTTGAGTTCTGAGTACATTTTGAGGTTGAGTCCATTTTGAGTTTGATTACATATTGAGTTTTGAGTGCATTTTGAGTTCTGAGTACATAGGAGTTCTGAGTCCATTTTGAGTTTGAGTACATATGAGTAGCCTAGCAGGCAGCTATGGTTGGCTGTTAAGTTTCATGCGTCACTGTGGGCTCGGAATTCAGGTTACCTGCGGGTACGGCACCAATCGCGATCTGCATGATCGGTTAGGAGGGAGCTGGTGTCTGATTTTTTTTAGTTTGTTGTTGAATTTTCATGGCCATAAGCACTTGCTGTATACCTAATTTTCGCGGCTGGGCGTGTGAGTGATAATTGACTGGTGAGGTCATAAAAAATGGTTGTCTTAACTTTTCCTCCTGACGGAACCACTAGGAGTGTGGGAAAGGGGGGTGGGAAAGCACACGGCGGCGCTGGCGTGCTGGTTGCTCGCCTCCTACTGTTAACGGCTTGATATACTAGGGGTCACAAAGGAAGAGGTGAGAGCCGGGGGGAAATGGGGGCGGGGGCTGTCCTTTCTGCTGTTTCAAATGAATTAGCTGAATTGACTGGGCAGCGCCCCTTAAGACAGAATAATGACCCCATTAGATTGGGTGAAAAGTGAAACTGATGAGGCTAAGGCGTGTAAGGTATCAAATGAAAGGTCCGGATTAACGGAATCAAGCGGGGTAAATAAAAAAAATGCTTCCTGATTGTAGTCATCAGGCAGTCATAATGAGTCATACATTGGGTTAAAATTCAAAATGACGCTGCGAGAGCATGTGGGGAATCAAATTCAAGGTCTCGATGTGGGGAATCATTCGGGACGAAAATGAGTTATGGATATATCATGACGTAGTCATGGTAAGTCATAGATTCGGTTAAAATTCAAGTTCATGACGCTAGGGCGTGTGGCGTATCAAATTAAAGGTCTCGATAAGGGTAATCACGTGCTTCCTGATTATTATCACGACATAGTCAAAATGGGTCATAAATTAGGTTAAAATTCACAATGAGGCCACTGGGTGTCCGGGGCATCAAATTAAAGGTTCCGATAAGGCAAATCACGTGGGACGAAAATGTGGTAGGGCTATATCATGAGATAGTCATGGTTATTCATTGATTAGTTTAATTTCAAATTGATTCCGCTAGGATGTGATGGGTATCAAATTAATGGTCTTGATGAGCGGAATCACGTGGGAGAAATACAAAAATGCTTCCTGGTTATAACCGTTAGATTGTCATGGCGAGTCTTATATTGGGGTAAGATTCGAAGTGACCCCGCTAGGGTGTGTAGGGTATCAAATTTACAGTCTTGACGAGGGGAATCACGTGGTACAAATAAAAAAGGCTTCGTAGTTTCAATCACAAAATAGTCATTATGAGTCATAGATTAGGTTAAATTCAAGGTGAGGCCGCTGAAGCATGTGGGGCGTCAAATTGAAGGTTCCAGTTAGGGGAATCACGTCGGACACCTAAATAATGCGTCTTGGTTACAGTCATGAGAGTCATGGTTATTTTGACTGGTATGAATTTCATATGACCCTGCTAGGGTGTGTGGGGTATCAAATTAAAGGTCTCGTCGAGGGGGATCACGTGGGACAAATATAAAAATGCTTTCGGGTTATAATTATGATGATATAGCAAAAGGTATATAGCAAAAGGTACACAATCACACTCCCACGCTCACTCACTCACACTCACTCACTCACACTCACTCACTCACTCACACTCACACTCTCACTCACACTGACACTCACACTCTCACTCTCACTCACATTCTCACTCACACTGACACCCACGCACACCCACACTCACTCTCACACTCTCACTCTCACACGCTCACTCACACTCACACTTTCACTCTCACGCGCACACATCACGCACACTCACACTCGCACGCTCACTCACACTCACACTCACGCGCACGGACACTCACTCACACTCACACTCACACACTCTCACGCTCTCTCAAGCACACTCACGCTCCACTCACACACCCTCACACTCACACTCTCACTCACACTCACGCTCTCACTCACTTCTCACTCGCTCACTCCACTCTCACTCGCCACTCACACACTCACTCTCACTCACACTCGCACTCACACACACTCTCACTCACTCTCACTCATACTCGCTCTCACTCACTCCTCACACACTCTCACTCACACTCACACTCACACTCACACTCACTCTCACACTCACACTCTCACTCTCACTCATACTCACACTCTCACACACTCACCCTCACACTCTCACTCACACTCACACTCTCACTCTCACCACTCACACTCACACACCTCTCACTATCACTCTCACTCACACTCACACTCTCACTCACTCTCACTCACACTCACACTCTCACTCTCACTCTCACTCACACTCTCACTCCACTCTCTCACTCTCACTCTCAGTCTCACACTCTCACTCTCACTCACACTCTCACTCTCACATCTTACTCTCACTCTCACTCTACTCTCACTCTCTCTCACACTCTCACTCTCACTCACACTTACACTCGCACTTACACTCTCACTCTCACTCACACTCACATTCTCACTCACACTCTCACTCTCACTCACACTCTCACTCTCACTAACGCTCTCACTCTCACTTTCACACTCACACTCGCACTCTCACTCTTACTCTTACTCTCACTCACACTCACACTCACACTCTCACTTTCACTCACAGGCACACTCATACTCTCACTCTCACTCATACTCACAATCACAGTCCTACTCTCACTCTCACTCTCACTCACTCACACTCTCACTCACACTCTCACTCTCACTCACACTCACTCGCACTCTCACTCACACTCACTCTCACTCACACTCTCTCACTCTCACTCTCTCACTCTCACTCTCACACTCTCACTCACACTCTCACTCAATCTCACTCTCACTCTCACACTCTCACTCTCACTCAACTCATGCTCACACTCTCACACACTCACACACTCTCACTCTCACTCTCACTCTCACTCTCACTCTCACTCTCACACTCTCACTCACACTCTCACTCAATCTCACTCTCACTCTCACACTCTCACTCTCACTCAAACTCTCACTCACACTCTCACTCTCACTCACACTCTCACACTCACGCTCATACTCTCACTCACACTCACATCACACTCTCACTTACACTCACACTCACGCTCTCACACTCACACTCACACTCTTACTCACTCTCACTCAAACTCACACTCTCACTCTCACTCACACTCTCACTGACACTCTCACTCACACTCTCACTCTCAGTCACACTCACACTCACACTCTCACTCACACTCTCACTCTCACTCGCAATCTCACTCACACTCTCACTCTCACTCACGCTCTCACTCTCACACTCTCACTCTCACTCACACTCACACTCTCACTCTCACTCACAGGCACACTCATACTCTCACTCACACTCTCACTCTCTCACTGTCTCAATCTCTGTGAGGCTATTTGAGTTCTGAATTCATTTTGAGTTCTCAGCCCATTTTGAGTTCTGAGTTCATTTTGAGTTTTGAGTACATTTTGAGATTTGAGTCCATTTTGAGTGTTTGAGGTACATTTGAGTTTGAGTACATTTTGAGTTTGAGTACACTGTTGAGTTTGGAGTAACATTTTGAGTTTGAGTACATTTTGAGTTTTGAGTTCACTTCGAGTTTAGTACATTTTGAGTTTTGAGTCCATTGTGAGTTTGGAGTCCATTTTGAGTTTGAGTACATTTTGAGTTTTGAGTCCATTTTGAGTTTGAGTACACTTTGAGTTTGAGTACATTTTGAGTTTGAGTACATTTTGAGTTTTGATTACATTTTGAGTTTAAGTACATTTTTATTTCTGATACATTTTAAGTTTGGAGTCCGAGTGAGGTCGGAGTTTTGCGCTCAATGTGAATTTCAGTTTGAGTGAGCGCAGATGTGCTGCTCAGCATTGAGTCTGAGTTTGAGTGAGTGGTGATTCGAAAAAAAAATATTGTGAGTGAGTTTGAGTGAGCCGCGCCAACTTTGCCGAGGTATGCGTAAGACACGTGGCGTCAATCAATCGGCCAGTGTGGTGTGAGACAACGCCAAAGCCCCGTAGTCCTGTGCAGCTAAACAAGAATAGTGCGCGAAGTACCAACAGCAGCAGTACGCAGCGGTACTTCTATGTTTACATGTGCTTTCGTAACTTACACCTTACCACATCTTACGGCTTTAAAAAGAATGTGCCCTAAATTTAAGGCAAATAGCTCGTTCGGCAGGCTTATACTCTGCCTAATTTTCGTTTGCTTTTGCAGGCCCTCCGCCAATCGCAGAGCTGTCTCGTGTGACATAATAGGTTCTGTTGCGGGAAATGAGCTAGTGGGTCGCATGGCCATTTCCTTTTTTCCTAATTATGTGGCTTATTCGACCAAAGATTACGTTAAAAGTGGTGTCAGTATGATTCTAACAAGGCAATCTTTTGAATGAACCAAACTTGTGTTTTCTCTTCATGGCTCCTTTAAACCCTTACAATCAATAGCACCGGTGGCAAGACTTGCACACTATACTTACGCAGCGATGGGTCGTAAAACGCTTTCGCCTGAAGAAATCTCAGCGCTGTTCCCCTCAAGCCTTGCCGTTTGAGGCATGCAGCCCTCTTCCTGTTGCTGGTGTGCGGTAGAAGCTCAATCCCTAACCCACGCAGTCAAAGTATGAAACGGCGCGACCAGCGACTAACCAAGGGTAGCACTCAAGCAATCGGACGCCGTCGTTGGTTGGATCACAGGTTTATGGCTGGTCGAAAAACTTCGCTTGCCTCTCGGCAACTAGCATCGGCAGCACTACTCTCCCCTTTGCATGCCACTGCGGCGTGTAGCATCACTCGGACCTGTCACTGCATGAGGTTAGGGCTTTAGCTTCAATTGAACACCAGCAACGGTGTTGGAGGGTTGTAAACTACAGTAAAAAATCTAGCTTCCTGAGAGCCATCTATCTGCGGAACATCACTATCGTATGGAAGCAACGCCAAGGGGTGAAATTGCAATCCCCCTTATCTGGAGCGTAGGACTCCACAACCCAAATTACACTCTTCACTAGCGTGAGAACAAGAACATCATGGCGCTGATCTCAGCAGAATATTCCGAACGTGAAGAAGGGCACCTAACGTTCTTCGTCAAGTGTCGCAATGCTTCCAAGTTTA
Source organism: Haemaphysalis longicornis (assembly GCA_013339765.2). Classification (NCBI taxonomy): domain Eukaryota; kingdom Metazoa; phylum Arthropoda; class Arachnida; order Ixodida; family Ixodidae; genus Haemaphysalis; species Haemaphysalis longicornis. Next base: position 90,667,200 of record CM023450.1, read on the forward strand.
AAACGCCCGAAATATACGTGCTATGGCCCACGCAGTTATAAATAAAGGAAAGGATACTCTTTATCCACCCGTTGTCGAACTTGTAGTGTTGCTTTCTTCTCTACATTTCATTTGTTATTCTATCCCGGTGGGCGGTGCAGAATATATACGAAGTCTTTTATTTACGGGTGTCGTTGAATGAATAATACATGCACGGACAAACATTAACTCTCTTCCGCTTTGGCAAAACTCGCAAGCTCTGCAAAACCCTCTAAGCCCCATACGGTGTATACTCCTTGAGACCGTAATACGGACACTAAAAACAGACGTGGGACTTAACGGATTACTAATTATTACTCAAGTACTCGGTGCATGTCGAGTCATCCAGGTGTGTAAATCGGATCCTCCGACGTTCCGTCCGATCCGTACATCGCCCATTTCGCAAGTACTGTCCAATTCGCTCCTCGTGCTCTGCGATATCAGCCTTTGGTCCGCCAGTGCCGTATCGCCACTGTCATGCCGCAAATGCTGCTGCTGCCGGCATCGTACGCACTCGGGAAAGAAACGACGTGCGCGCTCAAGTGAGCAAGGAAGCACTGGAGTATATTTATTGGCCGCGGCCTGCACAGGCCCTCTTCGTTTCTAGGGTGCCGCAGTCTCTCTCGAGTGCTCGTTTTGCCACTTATGGTGAGCTCCGTTCATTTCTTTCTCAATTTTTTGGGCCGTCTGCGGCACCCTGCCGTCATTTAGCATGCCTTGCTCTTGCTGTTCCTGAAAGAGACGGCGGGCCGGATCCCACTAGTACTCAAAAAAGAACAAGAAGCAGAACGTTGCTCACGTGTCTTTTTCCTCGTTATTCCATTAGCAGACAAAATGCCCATTTTTTACAACGCAAAGGAAGGAAGAAAGAAAAAGTACGCAGTTCTCCACGCCCGCGACTCCAGAGCGACCCGCGGCTGACCCACTACGCACCCCACCGCAAGACGTCTTTCTCTCAAAAGCAATAATGTCGATCTAAATAGCTACTTTTAACAAATGGCTAGGTAATCAGGATAACAGGCGAAATTGTTGCCGTTCACTACGCAGTTTCTTGCCTAGCCGTTGTGACGTCAGAGGGTCATATTTATGCTATTGGCAGCCGTCGACCAATGTCAGTGCTGAAAATCAGGTTTGTGAGATTAAGTGGTGACTCCATTCTTGCTTTACCGTTCGTCTTGATGGCTAGCATAAACTTAAATGCCTAATAAATATTTCCCCGCATAACGTCGCCGCTGACGTTGGGTACGGTCAAACAAGAAGGTTTTTCTATACTTATTACCGTTTTTGTGAATGCTACGTCCTGCGGCCCCGGAACAGCGAAGCGTCAGTCACCAAAAGCTATTAATTTTAAACAAAGGAAAGTCACGGTTCATTTTGCTTGCGTTGTTGCCTTGAACTCCCACGCATAGCGTACAAGTAGATGCACCATGGGAATCGCGCCGAAAAAAAGCTTGGGCGACTTCGGTATGGAGCGGACTTTCTGGCCCAGATAAAGCAAATTCTACCTGCATTTTACGCCTCTAACAATCTACAGAAAATGCCACAAAAATTCTAAGCGTTTTCTACAAATGCGTACACGTCCTTTCCAACCACACTGTTATGCTATGCGCGTGTATAGTATATAGAGTCGGCTTCACTTCTATAGAGTAGACAAATGGTTCGCCGACATTTTTCCAGCAGAAATGTAGGCAGTTTTATATCATGGTGTTAAAGTACCATGTGCCCTGTGCATCCCCGCAAATTTTAAAATGCGACAAGTAGGCACATTTACGATGTGGGTCGCTGTTTCGCGGTGCGGAAATCTGGTGGCCTGCCTGCATTTGCCCATTTTTTATTGCGCGGGCTTTTTCTGAACCAGGTTGTGGATGAATTCTCCCCAAACCGACCAAGGAACGCAAAAAAACGTGCGATGAGATGGTTTGCACTACCGCCTAGTCATACAAAAATATCCCCCCCCCACATAAATCCCTCAACTACATTCAGGAATACATCTGGAGGTAGCTTCAAACTAATAAAATATATATCATCTATAAGTTACCATTGATTTATCCGGGATACTGTAGACCTTAGCTCTCCCTTTGTAAATCCGAAAAGGGACATTTAGTTCTTATATTGTAAGGCTGCCCTGAGGACCCCCCTCTAAATGGTCTGCAATAATTTAATTCAGAGCAGTTGGAGGGCGCAATGCTCACCTCCAACCCATAGATGCAAGTTTGGGTCTTGACGAGAGCGCTGGAGGTTGCTGGAAGGCATGCTGTTGTCGCCACCCCTCGTGATCAATAACCCACCATTCGTTGCCTTTTTTTGACGAAATTGATTCTATTCCTTTACCCATTAGGTGGGTCACTATCCGAGTGACCATTGTCCGGCCAACGAAGATAACAGGTTATGAAAAATAAAACTTCAAATTTTGCCTTTGGGGTATGCATAGAACGAAAATATTACTACCCAAGATAAATATCAAAACTGTATTCTTTCGCAATTTTAGCGCGGATTTTGGGATGTTATACAATGCTTGTATAGTCGCAGCGAGACCTTTACCTGGGAGGGCACAAAATATCTTTTATAGCACCTGCACGCATCCAATAACGGTATATTCTGCGCGAGCCTGCAGCCAACATAAACATACACTTTCAATGTTGGTGCGCATTTCTGTCCTCGAGTTGTGACCGCGGATAAGGAGCGCGATGATAATGTTTTGATTGGTGTAACGGGTAAAAGTCTGTGGATGATCACTAAGCTGTTGGTACATCAAAAGGAAAAATCCTTGAATTACACTGAACGCGCTAAATAAACAACGGATGGTCGAACCGTTTTGCAACGTGCCGGTAACCGCTGGCGTTATCTTCGGTTCAGTTACGGATCAGGTTCAGCGTGCGAAAATATACCGGTTCGGAGCCGCTTGCGGTCTTGTCTATTTATGGACGTATTTAGAGAATGTGTATGGTCGCCATAAAATATCGCCTGCAAGGTAACCGCCTGTTCTTCGTCTTCCGCGTCCTCTTCCCGCCACAGTGCTTTGTCCGATTCGTGACGTTACATATAAGGAATGCTGGTTGATCATGCTTGTCCCATAAACAGCTTCCAGTAGATGAGCAGTTTATATAAACATAAAAAGTTCACTGAGCAATGGATGTCGACGGGGGCATGTCAGCAAGATGGTGAGAATTTCGTGCGATCATGGGTATGTAACGAAGTGGGCACGAAACAACGGGGGCGGCTCCCAAGATCACACAGCCATGCGGGTTGGGCGCTCCTTAATGGTGTACGGCGAGTCCCGCTGTTGTTAGTGAGGCTGTCTTTTTTAGTTCTCTTCTTGATCCTTCCGCCCTGTTCCTGAATTGTTATGCCAGTCAGGTTTAAGGCAGCCCCCTCCCTTCCTTGCCTCTCTGCGGGTGTTAATGCAGACATGTGTCTTAGAGAGTACCGTGTCCATCGGGGAGCCCCGGCCTAGCCGTATCATCTGGCAGGCTCATGCACTCGCTCGCTGCTACCCTGAGCTGCGTGCTACTCTGTTTTTGACGCGTAGCGAAAGTGCCTGGCCGACCCTGCGCTTTGAGAGCCCTGCGCTTCCGCCTTCATGGCTTCTTCCTTCCCATTTGCGCTTGTTAGTTGTCCGAGCATACAACGCCGCTAAGATCTCTGGGAGGACTCATGCACTGATGACGCTCGCGCATGCTGTCTTGAAAGCACTCTGCTATCACACTCTATCATTATATTTGCGGGCAGGAAAGGCGAGAGTCAGGCATGGGGTGCGCACAACTTTATATATGGTATGGGTATGACTCCATTCTGGACCGATGATAATGGTGGATAATGAAAATACCTCATTAAACTGGCGTCTTACGCAACGAAGAAATGACTATTGTGTGTGGTGTGTTGTTGTAAAGCTGTGCGACGTTGTATCGACCAGCTGATGGTTCTCAGCTCCCCTCGATATTTACTTTACAGAACTACCTTTGTACTTGGCTCAAATTGGAGCCACCACGACCACAATTCCAATAAGGGGCCTCGCACAGACTAAGAAAACGCTCTACTCATTTCGGCATTATCATCAATTTAAAAGCATCTTTAAACATCGTGGTAATGATCATGTATAAAAACCTTCACCAGCAGTTTCGTTATGGGTAATTGACATTTATATGTTTATTTTGTTTAGTTTTGCTCAGCTTTAGACAAACAAACATTCTTTGCGTACCAGTGTTCAGCCCTAGTAAGTACGCCAGAGGTTGACTTCTGTGTGGATACACGTTGTTCTCGTTTTTTTTTAAACGCATCCCAAGGAAGCTTGTCCATATCCATTCCATCATGAAAAATACTGGACAACTTTCGCAACTACTCCCTCCAACATGGGTATTCCCACTGTGTTTTGTTTTGTGTTTTTACGGGAAAAAACGCCTACGAATATTTGTTCAGTCATGGGAATTGTGAGCGCAGCTATTGAGATAATTGGATTTTCCTATTTCGTGCACCAAGTAATTTGAGACACACGCGTCGATGTACAGGGCCGTCCACTTTAGGTGCGAACACGGCACAGCGTGGCCGCGCTCCGCTGAGCGCCAGAGCAAAAGCCGCGGCCGCGCACCGAAACTAAGCGGCGCAGGCAAGGTAAATGTAACTGGTAGCGAAGCTTCCATAGAAGCCCATACGTTCAGAAAATGGCGGCTTTTAAGCTGCTCATGGGGCTTAGCGCCATCTGCGTGAGGAGGGAACACTTCCGGCGGAACAAAAAATAAACCGGACGTGACGCAAGATCCGGTCAAAAAGTGGCGTCATTTTGGTGGCTTTACCGCGAAAATTTGACTTCAAAATAGCTTTAGCAGGCCTGTGATCGCTGAGGGCTCATGTCATTGCCATATGACGCAAGTTGGCGAGCCCTCGGCGTGTGTGCTTCAAGTCAACGATAGCCTAACTAGAACAGACTCGTGACTAGAAAAACGTACTTAAGCATACTGCCGTATGATTCGCCTCGGTTTTGATAAAAACGGCTTGCATTTTCTCTGAAACTTTATTCTGTATTCATTACTTCCACTGCTGTATAAAAGCAATCAGTTGTTTACCCTGATTGCAGCGGGTGGCAAACCGGGAACCAGACACGTACTCACCCACCCCCCTTCCCCCGCCTCCTCCCAGAATTTTTTTTCTGCCATGGGATACAGAGCACAAAATGGCACTCCACCACTTTGCACGCCCCCCCCCCCCTTCATATAAAAAAACGTGCCCCCTCCTCACCGCTATACAAATTTCTACCAACGCCACTGCTGGGTTGTTTAACTGCGTCGCACATACGCAGGTTGCATGCGCACCTTAAGAATAGATCAAGGTTATATAATGCTTTCTCGGTTTGTGTGCTTCAGTTCTAAGTGAAGAAATAACGCATACCAGACTGTACGAAATCAGCACGTATACAAATAAGTATACAATGTTCGTGGGCACTACATGCATTATGATTTCCTTTACGCGCCGAAAAATTGACTTACCCGTAACACATAGCATTAGAGCAATGAAAGCCTCAAACAGCAGAACTACTACTTCCAAACAAGAGAAAAGAACTAGGCACTGCATCTTGACGCAGAAAACCGGCCCGCAGGAACGCCGATTCGCAAAAGTGCAGCGAGCACACCGCAGCTGTCCCAGCGTCTTATCAATTAGACATGGGTTTCTACAGAACTTCACAAAAGATTCCCACCTGCAATTTCCTGGTTGCATTGTTTAGGGAAGTGTCGCAACAGATAAGTAAAAAGAGAAAAAAAATGGATCAATGCAAAAGAAAGCGACGGCAGTAAGTAAAAACACAAAGCAGGAAATATCTCTGCTTATTATATCAGCTCAGCTACTTATTATTTCAGTGTTCTTGTTTTTATTTGTTTCTGACTGCGAAAAAATCTTATAAAAAAGTAGTTACAAAGAAGGTCAGCATTCACAGTGGCATTTATCTGATAAGTATGCATGGAAAGTGCTGTATATTGTGTCCAGCGGAATTAAAACTGCGGATGTTGCCAAATGTTGCCAATAAAGGGTAAACGGGAAAAGATTCGTCGCAGAAAAAATATATAAGATATTGTATTACAACAGAACAAGATTTACGATACCATCGTCAGTGGCAGCACTCCAGACTAAGTAGACGTCTGGAACCCGAGACGTTGTAAGAGCAGGCGCACAGATGAAGAGAAGGCTTGTGAATGTGTGAAAAACAGCAGACACCATTCACTAAATTACATATACGTAGCTAATACTTATCCAGATGCGAATGATGCCGACCACGTGGACCAGAGGTCTCAAAGACAAGAAAAAAATATATTAGTGGTCAGGAAAAATAAAGCCGGATTGCTGATGACAACATGTCAAAGGGGAATTTCTGCAATGCAGCTGATACCAACTCAACTAAATCTACACAAAAAAATATGGTTGCCTGAAATTTCTAACGAGACGTGCCTAATTATTTAAGATGACAGTACCGCTTGTCATTAGGCAACTGATACAAACAGGACAAGATGCTATAGTTTACTGACATCAGAGGAATTCGTTGACCAGCGTCGCTCCAGGTCCACTCAGCGGCGGTCCCCATTCAAGCGCCATCTCAATTACAGCAGCCTGGACAGACAGTGCGTTCCAAAGCCTTGGCCTCTCGCTCTCTCTCCCTCTCTATTGACGGTAAGCTGAGGAAAGAGCTTGTATTCTAAGACTCAGTACGTATATCCCATTGCTTTCGTTCACCGCCAGTACACACTCATCGCTTTCATAGAAGCGGCGTTGAGTTTTGGCTTATATGCTTCGTTTTGCAGGTGACCTGGATCAGACGCAAGGACCTGCACGTGCTCACTGTCGGCCTGGACACGTACGTGCAAGATCCGCGCTTCCAGGAGATCCACCTGGACCGCTTCAATGATTGGACACTTCAGATACGCTACGCCCAGCTCAACGTCCAGGGGACTCAACGAGTGTCAGGTGGGGAGGACTGCGATTATTCGCGGGTGAAGGCGTTGCCTCGGCACAGTCATAGCATCTTTTTCTTTCTCCGCCTTTTTCCAGGTAAAAGTGCGTTCAGAAATGTGTTTTAGAAATACATGTGTGCACGTATTTTTGATGTAATTTTCTTGAATATATTTGTTACACTATTGCGGAGCTCTCGTTAAAAAGAGACGGCGTTAGGAGTTGGAACTACTGTTGTGGCAGATATATGTGTGAAAAGTAGGAGTTTCAAAACCTCTACAGTTCCACGCAATTCTATGCAGGTACAAGAAAAACGAAATTTTACTCATCCGTGACTTTTCTAAAACATTCGGAAGTTTATTTGGCTTTCCAATTGAGGCGCTCTGCTACTGAACCGGCTCAACGTTTTCATCGTAACTGCATCTTCACCTCAGCAAGGCTATGCTTGCGGTGGAGTAGCCTTTACAGGCAAACAAGACTTTAAGGCGTTGAGTGCGACGAACGTCCTAAACGATTTTTACGCCCTGAAAGAACTAGAGAAAAACGTTCAAGGAAATTACCAGTGATATTCCGAAGGCGGAAATAACATCAAAGAACATTACAAAGCATGCGTGACCTGCAAAAGAAAATTCGTGACGAGGCTGAGGAGGACTGGTGCTTCCTCCCGCTCAAGGTTTAAGAACAAAGCCAAGGCCCCACTTCTCTTTCAACAAAATCTAACTTAAATTTATTGATACAATGCTGAAATGCAAAATCCTTTGACAAACTATCTTCAATGTTTTATAAAGTTCTTTCATCATCTTATGCAAATTATACAAAGTAGTACCAAAAAGAATAGGCAGGGTTTGTAACAGGGCCAACTGTGTTCCGGATCTCAACTGACAAAATACCCTTGTACTCCGCATTGTCAATTTTAAAATATTCTTATTTCCCTGTTACCTATAGCGAAAAAAATCAGGGAAAGAAAACCCATCTACCTGCGCTTCCTTCAGGTGAGGATGTTTTAAAGATGTAAAAATGCCAGAACTTATCGTCGAGGGCTCGTATTTCTCAGTTCGGCAGTCCCTTTTCACCAAAAATATTTGTTTATTTATTTATTTTTTACTTATTTATTTATTTTTTTATTTTTTATTTTTTATTTATTACTGATTTAATTATTTCTTAATAATTTCTTATTTATTTACTTAAAGCAAAGCTTTTGCGTCCTCACTGATGCCGCTTTATGCCAATACACCCTGCAGGAAATCCAACTTTCTCTGGCGGTGATGAATGATTGTGGGCTTGAAATGAAAGAAAAAATACGCATCCCGTGGCCGGACTCGAATCCTTGGTCTCTCGCGTTATGAAGATGGCGTCTGTTTGATTGCTCCATTTCGACTAGAAGTAGTGAACGCGAAGCAGCAGGTCCCGATTTGCGCCATACACCTCAAAGCAACACGCTAGGCCGTAGGAGTGCACACCCAAGAGTTGCTGTGGGTATTCTAGAAAAGTATTGCGTAATTCCCAAGTAGCACGTACTCGCAGTCTGGGATTAGAAAGCCAAATACTCCATCACGAGAAAGCCTCGCGTTCAACCATCGCGTCGTTAGACGGAGGGGTGCATGATTTTTTTTTAATCCCTGTCCCTCAGCTTCAAGGCAGATAACCTGTAAGGGCGAGCCGGAAAATTTAGATTTTGGTATGACTAACGTTAAAATGTACCTTCATTAGCATGTACGAATATTATTCAGCCTGAATGTGGAGTATTGAAGAAAATGGAGGTCTAGTTATAAGGAAATGAAGGGAAAAAACGGGGGAAAGTGGGGAAAAGGACTCTCCCGAATGATCTCACCATGTTTAATGTTTTGAAAAATATTATAAACTGAAAATTTCTTTAAAAATGACAGTACTCGAAATGTTTCTTTATAGAGATGTACCCGTCCCAAAAAAGTGGGGAATATCGAAGTCTCCGTGAGTGTTCGTTGAAAACTAGTCAAAATTTACGCCGCTTGAATTACCTATTATAAAATGTAGTGGCGGCCGCTGATAACAACTGCGCGGGGCACCCGTTGAGTGACAAGTGGAGTGTGTTCAGAGCCGCGGACACTCCAGAGATGCGTTCTGCCGGGCAATCGTTTCAATTTGGAGCGGTTTTTCAAAGCAAAGAAAAAATGTTCTCCGGTAAGAAAATACTAATTTTCGGCTGGTAGCACATGTTTGTACAAGAACGGCTTCGTCAATATTAATCGTAAGTAATGGTAAGAAGCTAGGTTCATTGCCTCATCAACCCGCACGCATGGGACGTGTAGATGACTCTGATGTTTACCGATTCCCGGCTAGCGCCCACGCATTGCTAATTGTAGTGCACTTACAGCCAGTCGAACGAAATCCGATTCCTTTATTTCCAGGTGAGGGGTCCTCCAAGTGTTACACCGTGCCCACGCTGATGCACATGTATGTGGGCCTGCAGGAAAAGAAAGCGAACCCGTGAAGTTACGATAAATAAGTATACGGACCTTAAAGCAGTTTTGTGTCGTTCACCATCAAATCAGTGACCTCAACACCAAGTCTTGGTAGCGCTACCTGCGAAACGTACATTATAAAACAGAAAACAATTATTCATGATTATCTATAAGAAGGCACGAAGGTACGAGGTACGAAGGTAGGAGGTGCGTATTCTTTCGAATCGTTAAGCGAAGTGGAAACACTGTGACAGGTAAAATACGCTTGCAATGGTTGACGCGGCCACTGGCCACTCAGGAATGTTCCTCTGAGTTGTTCATTAAAATTTGCTGATTCTGATGAGACTTAAAATGCAGCGCTGGCACCCTGTACCTCAATGGGAGAGGTCTGCAATCGGACGAAACCACCCAAGACTCAGCCCTCCGCTTTGAATAAATAAGCCGCTTCTTGGCCGGCCACTAATGAACTTCCCGTTTCTGGCCGCCCCGCTTATCCCACATGTCCGCATAGGGATTTAATAACTGGAGGCTAGGAACACAGCCAGCGGCTTCTCACGACTGATAGTGACCTCCTCGCACTGTGTTTTTTCAACGCTTTTATGCGGCTAGCTGTGTCTCATGCCTCCTCCTCCATTTGGCTCAGTTGTTCTATTCGCCCCCCCCCCCCTCCCCATATCCGTCCTAAAAATGACATCGTGCACGTAGAAATTGTGAAGCAGGTGCTTTTCAAAGTTCTTCAAGCCTAGGGCACCGCCCGCCTGACAAAAACAAAAACTAATAGTTACTTTGGCTGGTGTATACTACATTCAGCCGACAAGAAGTACTCCTAGCCACGCGAACGAGGGAAGAACAACCAATATTAGTGGCTATAACGCTCTTAAATTTTGCGTCAATTTTTTATTCCTTTTTTTTTTCAGTGGAGTTATATCGGTTTGTGCGCCCAGGAAACCTGGAAATAGCACAGTCATGTGCTACGCAGTGAACCAATTTGCTCTGCTCGCTTAGTTCTTGTTGACAATAATCTTTAGAAGATAAAGAAGCAGTGCTCCTTTCTATGCTTTCAGGAAAAAAAATGACAGGAGTCAAAGTTGTAATCGTGGAAGCGCGCCTTGAACCTTCACCAACTTTTGTTCAAGTAGGGAACGTTTTACATCAGCGTGTACTTTATTGAATATCGCCCATTCAGTAGTCAGAAAGAAAACACGTTTAGAGGCTACGTAAACTCTTATTTGCTCTATTTTAAACGGAAGCCCGCGACCGTTTTTTGTCGTTGCCGGAAGTATTTTTATAAAGAAAGGTACATCCGTCAGCTGGCACCCCAGAGAATAGAGTGGGAAACAGATACGTACTACGAGTAACGCATTTTAAAACTGTCATAAGGAGAGAGAGAGAGAGAATAAACGTTTTGTAAAATAAGAGATGGGCTTGTACTGAAGCTTTCGGAGGCTTCAATAGTCGAAGATGCCTTGAGCGCCGGCAGCACCGAGAGCCCTTCGGGCCAGCCGAAGCTATATAGCCAAACCTTTGCGAAGTCGACACAGACATACTTCAACGTGTGTGTTTGTCCTTATACACTGGTCGGCGCAGGGTCTCCCGTGGCAGGAAGCCTACAACCTTTGTAGGGAGTGGCGAGTCGGCTCATTCGAAGGCTTCTCCGCCCAGTGTAAAATCCAATCCAATCCGCGTACTGTGATTCCCTCAAGCGTAATGCAATACAAAAGGCAGTGTACAGCCTGGTGCATAGCTCCAGGCAGATTACACGTGTTATGACAAGAGCTGCAGAAATTTTCTTTCAGATAAGAACTTAAGAACACATTCACGAGAAAACATTGATTCATCGGCTAAAAAGTGTGATAGGTGGATTGGAATGTGTCGTCTGTATAATTGCGAGGAAAAGTTTGGGTTGTGTTGTGTCAAATGTCCTGCATGTGATTAGTATGTGGACTATGGGAGCTGACTAGTGGGCATGGGAGCGGCGGAAATGCTAGCATGGCTGACACGTCGTGCCTTTCTTTCGTGCAGCTTTACGTTTCGTTGCTGTCCTGCTTTCACCACGAAGCGGCCACTGCGTTCCCGCCGAGGGAGCTTCTGGGCGCACCACAAAGCGACGACCGTGTTTTCCACCATCCAAGTGCAAGCTGCGCAGGCGCAAGGACTTTCATCGCTGGCATTACAACAGCAACATCGCCGGAGTCTGCCCTATCTGCGCTGGACTTAAAGAGCCCCTTGATGTGGAACCGCTTCAGTGGGCATGGGAGCGGCGTAAATGCTAGCATGGCTGACACGTCGTGCCTTTCTTTCGTGCAGGTTAGTAAATCTTACTCCCTGTACGCCAAGCGGTCTAGTAACCGGCTCTTGTTGCTGTTCCCATGCCCAATCGTTGTGGTCGATGTTTTTGAAGAATGCGTTGATGTGCTTAGTATGATGTTACTTTGCTGTGGAGATGTCGAGCCCAACCCTGGTCCCGCAAAACAAACACGGAACGCTAAAAATACTTCGACCCCTGCAACAGACGGGCAGACAGAAATACTACAACACCTGAGGGATCTCAAACGCCAGACAGAAAGTTTAACAAAGGGGCAAACTGAGCTCACGCAAGGTCAAGCTGCCCTTTTGAAGGGCTTGAATGATGTCAGAATTGCGCAAGATGCCCTGGAAAATAAAATTCTAGCCGTTAACGAACGTTTAGCAAAAATTGAGGCCCGTACAAACGATCTGGACACCATTGAAGAAAACCTTCAGTCTGTGCAAGACTCAATTGGAAACGTAATACAACAGAGCGACGATTTCAGTAACCGTCTAGACGAGCTAGAAGACAGAAGTCGACGAAATAACCTAATTTTTTATGGAATTACGGATGCTAAGGAGGTCTGGGAGGAAACGGAAGAAAAGATTGTTAACATATTCAGAGAACACCTAGATCCCACAATTGACCATAACCTAATCGAGCGTACGCATCGCCTCGGCGGCCCTTATCGGGAACAGCATTGCCGGCCAGTTATTGTGAAGTTTGCAAATTTCAAAATAAGAGAGATGGTTTTTGCACAGCGAACAACACTTAAGGACTGCAGTATATCGGTTGGGGAAGACTTTTCACCTGGTACCAGGCACATTCGGAAAAAACTAATAACATTTGGGAAAGCACTGCCGCAATCGCCAGAATTTAAGCTACGATACACAAAGCTTAGCGTTGGCAGCACAACGTACGTTTATGACAAGCAGAGCGATAGCGTGAAGGAGTCATCTCAGAACACCGTGCATCGTGCTTTCTCTCAAGGGAATGCGAGTTCTGGTGCAGGGCCGGCATCTAATACTCGGGCACGTGCCGATCAACAGATAAGCTTCTCTGGGTCGCAGCTGCCAAATACTCAGACATAACAATTACCCAGGGGCGGTGGGGCGAAGTGCCACCCTTCTTCGCCGATTTCAGTCCTTTTTGGTAATGTAAGAAGTGTCATGCGCAAGCTGGATGAATTTAATTCTGTCGTAAGTTCATGCGACGCCGACTTAATCTTTTTAACTGAGACATGGCTCAGTGCAAAAGTGCTCAGCAGCGAGATTTTTCAGGGGAATAAAGAATATGAAGTTTACCGCTGCGACAGGGAGGTAGGACTGGAGGCGGTACGTTGATAGCCGTCTCTAAGAGCATTCCGTCTACTCATATAAACGTGACTTCCAACTTGGAAAGCGTATGGGTCTGTGCTACATTTAAAAGCAAAAAAACCAATTTTGGTGCCTGTTACGTCCTCCAGATGCTTCCTCAGCCTTTGTTGATGATCTTCATGACCTTGTAATAGTATTGTGTGCCGTTATATTCTTTGCCAATTGTTTGTTGGGAGATTTCAATTTTCCAAACATTTGTTGGTCCGGTTTATACCCTGTGCTGATCCGTTTTTCATCCGTGTCCAAACTTCCTAAATTTATGCACGTGTTTTAACTTTACTCAAGTAGTTAAGCAACCCACACGATGCACTGGTACCTGCTCTAACACATTAGATTTAATTTGTCAACGCACCCAGAACTTGTAACTAGTCTTTCGTACCTGCCCGGGTTGAGTGATCAAACATGTTGCATTTTTTTTCTTGATGTCACCATCTCGCTTAGTGTTGACGCCATAAAAAAATCCGCGATTACGGTATTAAGGCAGATTTCGAGAAAATAAACCAGAAGATGTGTAGTTATTTTTGAATATAATTATAGAATTTGAACAGCGCGGTTTGTACAGGAGAATGGGACCTCTTTCAGAACAAGGTGAATGAATTAACGATGCGCATTGTCCCTATAAAATTTATTCGCTCGAACCCGGGAGCACCTTAATTTAACAACACCTTGAAACGCCTAAGCAATAAAAAGAAACGGTTGTTCCGCTCCGCAAAACTATTGTAACACAATCGATCGAGGGAGGTATACCTGCAATCGGAACTGGAATATAACAAGGCCGTTTGTGAAGCTAAAAAGCATTATATAACTGCTACTTTACCAAACTTGTTGTTCAAATGACCCCAAAAGTTCTGGAATACTGTAAACCCGAAAAAAGACAACACAATTTCCTTGCTGAACGATGATGGTGAGCCTGTTCTGCCCGCAGAGGGTGCTTTATTGTTAAATGAAGTTTTCTCCCGTGCATTTTGCCTGCCATTGAATGTCCCTGTAGTTGGTGATGCTTTTGAGTATGAATTTCCTCTTATGTTTCCTGTGGTTATTGAGCCCTGTGGTATTATGAAGATAATCGAGTCCCTCAAAATATCATCGTCCTGCGGTATTGATAATATAAATTCTAAATTTCTGAAGCAGACTAAAGTGTACTCTTCTCTCTTTCTAAGTAAGCTATTTGAACAATCACTTCACCATGGCATCTTACCACGACAATGGAAAGTAGGAAAAGTAGTCCTGCAGTATAAATCTGGAAATAGGCACTCGCCACAGAACTATAGACCAATTTCATTGACCTGTATACCATGTAAAATTATGGAACACGTTACTGTACACTGAAATTTTCAACTTTTGGAATCAAACGGCTTTTTCTCTTCCGCTCTCAACATGGGTTTCCGTCGTTCATTCTCATGTGAAACCCAGTTAATCCTTTTTACTCATTCCTTGCACGGCATACTTGATAAAGGTTCACAAGCAGATTGCATTTTTCTTGATTTCCGGAAGGCGTTTGACAAGGTTAACCACACATACTAATGATAAAAACTCCGTAGATTAAATTTAGACACCAAGACATTAACATGGCTTGAATGCTTTCTGCTAACGTGAACAGTATGTAACTCTTGATTGACCATGATTCCCCTTAATTGAAGGGACATCTGGTGTACCGCAAGGTTCTGTCTTAGGTCCATTACTCGTCCTTGTTTACAATAATGATTTACCCTGCTGGTGATCTATTCTCACGTGCGTTTATATGCAGAAGACTGCGTCATTTATCGTGAAATCCATAATGACCATGACTAGTTGATTCTACAGCAAGATTTATACAACATTATCTCTTGGTGCGAAAAATTAGGAAGATGCAGCTAAATTCAGATAAATGTAAATTAATGCGCGTCTCACGTCTGAATGAGGATCCCCCAATATATAAGCTAAACAATATTCACTTAGAAAGCGTACAATCTTACCGTTATCTTGGCGTGCACCTAACTTCCACATTATCGTGGAAACCACATATCGAGACCATAACAAGCAGTGCGAACCGCATGCTAGGATACTTGCAAAGGAATTTTAGCCGAGACCCCGTTTCATTAAAACTTCGTTTGTATAAACCGTTATTTGGACCCAAACTTAAGTATGCCGCCCCGTATGGGATCCATGTCACGCTAATCTTCATCAAACCATTGAACTTGTACAAAACAACGCATGTCGTTTCATCCTATCAAATTATAAGCCGCACTGCCAGTGTCTCATCCATGAAATCTACACTGTCTTTACCTTGTCTATCGCTTCGTCGGAAAGTTTTTCGCTTAGTCTCTTTTTCAAGATATATAATCATGCCTCACTTAAACACAATCTATCTCGCTGCCTGCGTACCATCTCGCTCGTATAGATCACCAACATAAAGTCGCGATAAACAATTGTCGCACGAATACCTACTTTATTCATTTCTTCCAAATAAGGCAAATGACTGGAATCTCTATCCCCGCGACATTGCGCAGATATCTGACTTTACTCTTTTCGTCAGACTTATGTGCTTTTTTCTTGGGTGACGATGCGGCATGACTAATTTTCATACTATGTATATTACGTGTGCGGATTTAGCATGGCTTATGCTGTTTTTGGGTGTTTTTGCAGTGCTGCTGTTCTGTCATTTTTTGTATTACCAGTGCAACATTTCAGCCCACGTGTTTTTTGTGTGAGTTTTTTGTTAGTGCCGCAGTTATGTTCACTTACATTTTCTGTTTTTTTCTGTACCCCACTCCCCTCTACAATGCGTAAGCGCTTAAGGGTATGTGAAATAAATAAATAAATAAATAAATAAAGGATAGCTCCATTCCACAACTGCTACACATGTGTCCCGAAGATCCAGTGAGCAAGGGGGCAGTGCTATAATGCGGGTGGCATATCCGCAGCCTAACCAGGGTGACTTCTGTGTATCTGTTGTGTGAGTCAATTGTGTGGCGTTCCGATTCTGGTTTTATTAGATGCGACGCATCTCTTGCTCTGGGGCATTTCCCTCCTGCGTCGTCGCGCCGTCCGTCCGCAGCCCTCCTCCGTTCTTGTCTCCCACAGCTGTGTGCAACACTCCCACTCCGGCTCATTAGCATACCACAGCTGGCGCGCTTGTTTGGGCGCCCTTCACTGCGTTAACAACTGCTCCGGCGCGCACGGTGTGCGCAAGTGCGCGCATGCACGACTCTCCTCCGCTGTCTCCTCTCCTTCAGGCGCTGTGAATATAAAGCGGGTAGCGCGCTGCGGCGGTTCAGTCAGCGCTCGCTCTCGTTCGACTCCGCGTGACTTTGCTTGACGACTCCGTGCTTGACTTGATTCTTCCGATGAAGACGTGATGGAAGCGACGGTCCGTTCAGCGAGTGGGCTGACACAATCCAATACCAGTGTCAGCGCAAACGCTCAAGGCAACGTTACGACCAATTGAAACCCCCGATGCGTCGCATCACATCAGGGTTCCCTCGTGGGAAGATGGGCGTAATTTTACATTTAGTTTGTTGTTTGTTGACTCCACTGTAATTTCCATGTGTTACGAAGCTGACGTCTGACGTGTGTCTTTAGGCCGGTGTAAGCTGGTGTTGTTATGTCAACTGTATACATGAGAGCAGCAGCACCAGCAATTTCATCGGAGGTCTAATGGCCAGGGATCCCACCGTGCCCCGGTACCGGCAGGATCCAGGCGAGCGATCCAGGCAGGAACGGGTCGCTGCATCAGCGCTAATCCGCTCATCTACGCCTTGCAGGCCCCTGGAAGCAACGTTCGGGCAAGCGCAGATCAACTAGATCGGCACGTTACAGCCACAAGAGGGGCCAGAAACTGCCGCATCACAGCTCAACATCGCGCATGCGCCACGCAGCGAGGAGCTTCAAACGGCACCTATAAAGGCCAGGCAGGAACGGGGACCTGGCATAACAGCGAACGATCCAGGCAGGAAACGGGTCGACTGCATCAGCTCAATACGCTCATCTACGCCTTGCAGGCCCCTGGAAGCAACGTTCGGGCCAAGCGCCAGATCACTGATCGGCCCACGTTCCAGCCCACAAGAGGGGGCCAGAAACTGCCCGCATCCACAGCTCAACATCGCGCATGCGCCACGCAGCGAGGAGCCTTCAACGGCACCTATAAAAGGCCCAGCAGGAACGGGGACTGGCAAACAGCGAGTGATCCAGGCAGGACGGGTCGCTGCATCAGCGCTAATTCCGCTCATCTACGCCCTTGCAGGTTGTTGGCTTACTCTTTTTCTGAAGCTTAGGCCAGCCTTGGATCGCTCGTTGTTTTTGCAATGGGGGACAAAGCGCCAACTTCGATAAAAGAATTGTACAAGCTCATGACAGACGTTCACGAGGTGATGAAAAAAGAGATGAACGACGCGAATGATGCCTTGAAAAAGGAATTAGACGAAGTCGTTAAAAGCATGCAATTCATGAATACCACTTTTGAGGAACTTCGTGAAGCAAAAGAAGAGCTGGGGACCTTGAAAAAAGCACACGAGGCCCTTATAGCCGAAAAAGAAGGTCTAACGCAGTCACTCGCCAACGCGCAAAAAGAAATCACGGAGCTCAAACAATATTCAAGGAAAAATAACATTGAAATCAAGGGCATCCCACAACTAAAAGACGATCCCTGACAGAAGTGGTCCAGAAGATTGGAGAAAAAGTAGGAGTCAAAGTGCAACCGTCTGACATTGACGTTGTACATCGCGTGCCAACGAAGGAGCGCGGTAGTACGAACGTTATAGTACGGTTTGTGTCCAGAACAGCACGAGACAATCTAGTGCAAGCAGCAAGGAAAAAACGGTTGATCGCTAGGCAAATTAGATTCGAACATGAAACTCCAATTTATGTGAATGACCACTTGTGCCCGGAATACAAGGCCCTACTCGGCATGGCGATCGCCAAAAAGAAAGAGAAAAATTGGAAATTTGTGTGGGTCCCTCAGTCAAAAATTCTTGCGCGGAAAGCTGAAAACGGAAGCGTCGTGCACATTGCCACCAGAGATGACCTAGCTAAGATTGTGTAAATTCCCCTGAGGTTGTGTCGCTGAAAATTGGTCGAAATAAGGCTAATGTGCAGTGACCAAATCGACACACTCAATCTACTTCATTGCAACGTTAGAAGTCTCAATCGAAATTACGACACGCTGGCAGCCTTGCTAACTCTGCTGAAATTTCGATTTAGTGTAATAGGTTTATCAAACATGGCTGAAGGGTGGCGAGTTTGTGAACCTGCCAAACTACAGGTTGTTATCACTACCAAGGGTGTCTGATTCGAGAGGCGGCGGCGTGGCGTTTTACTATCGAAGGAACATGCTATGAAAAATTGGATGACATGACGGAAACAAAAACTGGCGAATACGAAATGCTATTTGTTGAACTGAATACCAAAGTCAGTGTAGGTGTAATTTACAGGCCGCCAACCCCTCGGATGCAGGCGTTCTTGTTGAAACTGGAAAAAACACACTTCAGCGCTTTTCTGTTCGAATAAGAAGGCAATATTATGTGGTGATTTTAACATAAACATAGCTGACAGCTCTGGAACAGAATATTTGAACCTTATAGCTTCATATGGATTTCATAGCCATATTGTCGACCCAACTCGGGTAACCAAACCTCCTCCTCTACAATTGACCACATTTTGTCAAACTTCGATACGGAACCAATAGAACCGGAGTTATTCCCGAAAACGTCGCGGACCACTTTCCAGTCTATATTATCGCTGCTAACCCTAAGCCACTGCCCGATAGACCCCGTACACATAATATGCCACGAGTAAACTTCGAAAAAACTAGAGAACTCATACAGGAAATAGACTTCACTCAAACCATAGTCGGCGATGTTAACCACGCGTACGAACAGTTTTCTGAAACCTTAAAATCTAGCTGTGTTAAGGTAAACTTTATCTCGCACAGAACCTCCTATTTTACACGCCCGATCTGCCCTTGGATGACTGCAGAAATACTGGAAGTAATAAAACTAAAAGAACACTGGCGACAAAAAATGAGGGAGCATAAAGACAGCACGTACTATAAAGAACAGTACAAAGTTACACGCAACCTATCACTCGCCTTAATGCGCAAACAAAAAAAGAAATATTACAGCACCCGCATCTTGAAAGCGGAAGGAAATTCAAAAGAAATATGGAACATCATAATTCAGTTACGAAATCATCCCAGAAAAGGCGCGTATTGCCTGATATAGGCGTTCTTGATTGCAGTCAGGCAGCTCTTGCTGAGGAATTTAATGATTTTTCGTTAACATAAGCAGTATTACGTGCAATCTTGATCAGAATGAGGATATTTGTCTGCCCAGTCCTTTACAAAACAGCTTTGTTTTTAAAGAAATAACTAGAGAAGAGATTATTGCTGTTACCAAACAAATGACCTCGAATAAATCCGTAGGGCATGATGAGATATCTGTTAATATTCTCAAGGCCAATATCGATATTTTGAGCGATCCACTACAGACAATATTTAATCAGTCGTTTATGAGTGGTGTTTTTCCAGATCAATTGAAAGTTGGGAGAGTTGTCCCAATCTATAAAGGCGATGATCCCAACGACGTGGAAAATTATCGCTCAATTACAATTCTACCAGCCGTTACCATTCTATTTGAAAAATTGATAGCTCGTAGAATGATAGAATTTATTGAAAAATACCAAATATTGGCATCACAGCAACATGGCTTTCGCAAACATTTTTCTACGAGCACCGCAGTTAGTTCATTCTGTTACCGAAATAGTTCACCAAGCACTCGATACAGGTCAGATTACCCTAGGCATATTCGTTGACATCAAAAAGGCGTTCGACTGTGTTGACCACAAAATTTTACTGAGTAAGCTAGAGCGCTATGGGTTCCGAGGCCCAGCAAGTTCATTCTTTAGAAGTTATTTAACCAGCCGTAAACAGTTTGTGGACGTTTTAGGTGAAAGTCGACACTGAAAGACGTCAAGTCTGGTGTCCCACAAGGCTCGGTTTTGGGTCCTATTTTATTTTCTTTATTTGTTAACGACTATGTTACTTCTCTTACTTACGCGAAAGCAATCCTGTATGCTGATGACACAGCACTATTAATCAGCTGTAACTCTGTGGCTGAAGCTGAAGCTCTGGCAAATGAAGATCTCGCGAGAACATTAACATGGTTCAACACAAACAAATTAGTAATAAATATTAAAAAGACAAAATTTTATTTTTTTTTCTTCGCGTCAAAAACAGTTATCCCACCTGTGTAACCTTCAAGTAGATGGAAAAGCAATTTGCCAAGTAGATGCATATAAATACTTAGGCGTAACACTGGACACATCAATGCACTGGGCACAGCACATAAAAAACGTTTGCCAAAAGCTATCTTTTGGATGCTTTACCCTTATCCAAGCACGGAAACACTTCACCGAGAGAACACTGCGCCTAATTTACTTCAGTATTTTTCACTCACATTTAATCTACTGTGTGGAGTCATGGGGATACACTTACACATCGTACTGCACACCTATCAACATCTTGCAAAAGAGGGCCGTGCGCATAATAGCATCAGCAGCGAGAACTGCAAGATCTTCGCCAATTTTTAAGGAGCTGAACATCATGCACTTCAATAAAGCACGAGATTACAAAACAGCAATACTGATCAAGAGGGTCATAAGTACTAACACTCCGTACCACTCATCTATCTTAAGCTTTCCTAGTAGAAATACTAGGCATGCTAACAATAATAACCTGAACCTACCGAAGATATCAAATGTATATGGGTGTCGAAGCCTTCCTTTCATTGGCACAAAAATATGGAATAGCCTCCCACCAACACTAAAATGTATGACACAAAACGATCAGTCAATAAAAACCTACATGATGTCTGACACATATAGTTCACCCAGTTGAAAGTCTGCTCTGCAGCCCATAATACGTATTTTCCCTGTTACCATGTACAGTTCCTAAGTGTATGTACCGTTATTCTTGTTCAAATTTTTTTTGGCGTTTATTTTTGTTAATGTATCAACACATCTTCCTTGTGACATGTATTGAACACCTGAAGATATTTCCTTGTTCTTGGCTTGGATGAAAAAAAAAATATGAAAATTTTTGTATGGATCCAAAACTAGCCTTGGGCTATGGATCCAGATGCTAACACAGCACTTGTATATATGAAAATTCTGAAAAATAAACCTTCTTCTTCTTCTTCTTCTTCTTCCACCATATACCTATTTCAAACTTTGAGGCATACGCAGTCATTAAAACCTTGAAAAGAACATTGAGCATATAGTTTTTAGACGATCTTCCTGATGGCAGTGTCTGCACAACGCTTGGGGAATCTGTGTACACGATAGACTTGGGAATTTTATGTTTGATGATATGATTTCAAACGAGTAAGATGCCATACGCTTCTGCCATGCAAATGCTGCTATGAAAATTCATTGTTTTACTAACGCTAAATATTGGCCTGTGCGCTGCGAAATATACAGTAGAAGCAGTTTTTGGCGCGTCGCTGAAGAATTCTGCGCACCTGTACTTGTCCTCGAGGAACAGGAAGTGCTGCAGAATCGCACTCCTGTGTACCCTATTTTTTCTACTTGCGTGAATGAGAGGTAGCATGATATAGGACGAAGATGCCATGGTTGGCATCTTCGTCCTATATTATGTGTATGGTTGGCATCTTGGCATCTTGGCATGAAATTATGACTGGGTGTCTTGTGCGTGTCTGAAAGGGGAACTTACAGTGCAGAAGCCTCCTCCCTCACTCTGATAGAGAAAGGCAAGGAAATAGACGGCCTGTTTAAAAAGAATTCTGAGTTCGATGTATCGTTCATGATAGGATTAAAAGGATGGTTGGTGAGAGACACGATCTTAGATGCATACAGCAAGTCAACATACTCCCGCTGATGTCTTAGGCACCATTTGTCACACTCGACATACGGACTCTCGACAGGGCTAGTGCGGAAAGCTCCGCATGAGAGCTGAAGGCCAAGATGCAGCACTGAGTCGAGCACTTTCAGTGACGTTTTTGTCGCCGACCCATATACGACACTGCCGTGTACACGACACCGAGACCCTACCACGGCAGTGAAGAGACGCAGCAGCAATTGTTTGTCAGCCGCATAGGAGTTGTGTAAGAGGACCCTAAGAATGTCCATTGTTTTTAACATTTGCATTTACGCTGTTTCATATCTGGAAAGAATGTAAGCTTTCTGTCGAATAAAATACCTAAAAACTTGTCCTCCTTGTTCACAGGTATCGACACGCCGTTAAGAGTGATGTCTCGATCTGGGTGGACCCCACCCTTCCTGGACAACACACGACTACAACTCTTTGCAGGATTAAGTTTAAAACCATTCTTGCCTGCCCAGCCGGCAAGTTTCTTGACGCCAAGCCGGAGGTAATGTTCCCAGAATAACATATTACATGTTTTAAAGGATACTTGGACGTAGTCTACATACATGGAATAAAATTTTGTAGGTGTCAATGCCTTTCCAGTAGAGTTCATTTTAACTATGAAAAGAGTGCAGCTCAACACTCCACTTTGCGGCATGCCATTTTCTTGCACATGAACCTTTGACAGTGCCCAACCAACTCTCACGTGAAAGGTTCTCTCTCACAAGTAACCAGCAAAGGGTTTAAAGGGACACTGAAGTGATTTGTAAACATTGCGGGATTAGGAGCGCAAATTGTAGTCCGGAGTCCCTAGGCCCTGTTTCGACCACTCTGAGCGCGTTTACGCGAATTTATTTAGTAGAAAAATCAATCAAAAATGGCGTCCTCCTCTCTGCACCCTCGCCCATTTTCTGTGGCGTTTTCGTGTGACGTCAGGAGGAGAGGAGCTGGCAATTGGCTGGGCTACTGCACGGCTCACCGACCTTCCAACACAGTCAGTCAGCCCAGCGTTTCGTCCGCCGGCCACCGACGGGTCGGCGCAATTCGTTCGCTCAGTTGAAACGAAGCCAGGACACGTTTGTGAATGAAAGAATGTGCCTTTCTTTACTTTGTTAGTTTTTACACTGTATCCAGCTCCAAGTCAAGGTCGCTTCACAAAAGCGCTGCACAAGCGCACATGCACGCTTCGCTGGCTGGTACGCCAGTAGAATAATCTAAGGCCACTTGAAGGTGGGAGAAGAGTCAGCGAAGTCAATATAGGTACTAAGGAAATTAAATCGACTGATACTTTTACCGTACAGCGTAAAACTAGGGTGCAGGAAGCACTTTTTTTCGCTGGGCGAACAAGCACAGTGGTCAGCAGCACGACTACGCATCTGCGAACGCTTTTCCGTCTAAGAAATGCAATCGCTAGACGTGAGATATTCTGGAAACTTGGGGGACGCTTACTGCACAAGCGCAGTACAACAAATAGTCACCTAAGCTGTTTGAAATGCTAAAACTAAATAAAAGTGTAAACTGGTTATACATTATATACCTTATATTTGCAAGGTCAGCAGAGTTCGCCACGTGGCCGAGTGAGGGGTGGGTTATCACCTGTTTTTGCGACAACTTGTCAGCAGATTTATGTTTCTTCGCGATGCGAGTGATGCCTTTCTTCGCACATTTCTACAAAGTGTCTTGGCGGGTTCACTCCCGCAGTTTGTTTTTCTAGTGTTGATGAACGTTACACGTTGAAAGGTTACCTGAAGGGAACCGTTGAAGCTTTGAGATTCCTCGCTGTAAGGTTTTCTCTTGAATACCTTTCAAGTGTTTCAAGAAAACATCTGTCAGAAAATCTTAGAGATGTTCTTTTTCCAGTACCGCTATACAGAACTATGTACTACATTGGGCCAGGGCAAGATGTACTGTGTCGCGTCAAAAAGATGGCAGTCCCAGCGTGTATGAAAACATTCTTTTTTAGGCTTCATTCGGGAACTCTTCTAGTGAAAAGTATGGATGGCTGAAAAAGGGTGAGACGTGGCCAGAGGCGCGAGGCAAGCAAGACATCCTGAACAGTTAAACTTTTTTGAGTCCAGATAGCGGATTTCCTTTTTTAGTAATTCAATGGACGGCGTACTCACACAATCGTTGCCTGGCTTATGAATGAGGTAGGCTTCATAGATCTCAGAGATCTATGAAGCAAATATTAGCACTTTTTGTATACTTCAGTAACTATAGTTTCAGAAATTAACGACGTACGTGTCGTTTTCCCAAATGGGAACAGCGCCGCCAACGGTGTTAATATTTCTCGCTGAGGCGGGCTAAGGCATCCGTGCGAGCAGAGCCCCAAAGAGAGTTACGGCATTCAGGTCGCCTATAAGAATAACAGTTCAGGGTAACTGATCTACCACACCCTCGAAATCTGAGCTCGTGAGCTGGAAGTCAGGAGAGATGTAAAGAGAACATAGTGTTATAATCCTATTAAAGATTATGATTCGAATGGCCACAGCCTCTGGAATGGTCTATAGTTGGACAGTGTGGCACGCCAAGGATTTTCGGGCAATGATGGGCACACTACCTGAGGATGTACCATCACCATGCCTGTCCTTTTTAAATACCATGTAACTAAATAAATTTGTGTGTCTGGAGTTTAAATAGGTTTCTCGGAGACACAGCACACTGGCTGATTGGAATGCAATAACTCATAGACATCATCAAGATTTTCAAGAAGGCCCTTGCAGTTTCATTGCATGATATTTTCTCTTCCCATTATTTACGTTTAAAGCGACTTGAATATGTGCGTGTTTATGTGTCGGCTTTCGGGGCTGGAACTCTTGGAGGGAGTTTTTGCACCTTTTCTACTGACCTGGACGCAGCAGCCTGCTCCTTTCGCTGAGATCCAAAGTCATGAGGGTGCCCGGTGGAGCGGACCCCCTGGGCTTGGCACCCTTTCCGGTGCTCTTCATTTGAGCCGCGTCCGCCGAGGGCTTAAAGAGCGCCGCGGGTGGCAGACGCAGTGCAGTGGTGGTGGGAACTGCCGCGGGTGCCTTCGCCTCCATCTCCTCCGAACCCCGCGCTTGCTTTGGACCGATTGAGGGGAAAAGTTAATTCAGCGGCATCCCCAGCTGACGTGGTTGCCACCAAAGCCGCTGCTGGCTCAGCAAGCGGTGTGGGGGCTGGACGGGCCGCCAGAGGCAACCCGAAGGCGGGGGGAGGGGGGGGGGGCGGGGATGGGACCAGGTCCGACTCGGAGTACTCCGTCCCGCCGAAACCAGACGCCGCTCCGGCCGCCGGCGAGCCGCGTCGGTGTACCTCCCCAAGGGGAAAGAGGCGAGCCTCTTTCGCGCCTCTGGGAAGGTGATGTTTTCCGTGACCTTGATGTTAATTATTGTTTCTCCAGGTTGAACCGCTTGCAGATTCGCGAATACGAGGCGTGAGGCATTCGCAATTGGCACAATCAATTGATTAGAAGTACAGTCGTCAGTTACATGGTGCTGGGCACACTTGGCGCAGGTTGGGTGGCCCCGACACGAGTTACTACCATGCCTGAACCGCTTGCACTTGTAACAGCGATGCGGATTCGGGATGTACGCTCGGACGGAGCACCGGATGAAGCCTGCGTCGATAGGATCTTGAAGAGTGAACGGTCGAATGCCAGGATGATGTGTTTGGTACGTATTTTCTTAATATATTATCTTATGGTTATGTGCCTGACTGCTGTCACACCCTGATTTCGCAGGCCTTGTAGGAGATCAGCTTCCGTATCGTTTGCCAGATCTGGCTCGGAGATCACGCCCTGCGAGCTATTGAGGCTTCGGTCGGGCGTGACCTTGATGTCCAGATCGGCAATTCGGGTCTGGTTCAGGAGTTTTGTGTCCTGCGGCTTGGTGGTGACTTCCAGCAGCAGTTCTCCAGTTTTTTACTTTTTGACATTTGTAGTGCTCTCCGATTGTTCCTTCTGTGAACTTTGAAATTAGAAAAACGGACATTAAAGCAACAGGCGTGTCTTTTTCAAGGGTTCGATCACCAAAACTCAGGGATAATTATCTGGTTTCAGGGGCTGAATG
The DNA here is from genome assembly GCA_013339765.2 of Haemaphysalis longicornis. Lineage (NCBI taxonomy): Eukaryota > Metazoa > Arthropoda > Arachnida > Ixodida > Ixodidae > Haemaphysalis > Haemaphysalis longicornis. The sequence goes on from CM023450.1 coordinate 90,693,161, forward strand.
TTGGAAGGGCTGAGTGCGAGAAACCTTAAAACCTTACTCTGATAGCCTAACAGGTCCTGGAGCTCCCTGCCTGGTAACCAAACAGGGAGCCCATCCGCCGGAGCTTGACCACGGCTCCGACGGCACCGTTTGTGCTTTTTGCCCTTCACCTTTGAATCTTAACCATGGTAGATTAGAACATGAGTATGGGGTTCGGGGTCCGTGGTGTCGCCAATACCATCAACAAGATTATTCAAGGTGCCCCGTGCGGTGTCGGCTGTCAAGTTCGCTTTGTTCGAAGATGACTTGCAAGTGCTCACCACTGGATTCCCTGAAACGTACGCCACGGCCGTCCGCACCAGAACGGCGTCTCGACCACTCAAGTGGTACACACAGTAGCGTTCGCTGTCGCCGGCTAATCACGTTAGATGGTCCGCCGGCTTGGAGTTTGTTACGATAACGTACGCCGAGTTTCCCCTCACCCATCCAAGCAAGCCGCTGAAATGCGCGGGCGCTGCGAGAACGCTGATCCAAGCATTCGACGCCACCACCGCCGCTGCGGCGCGGACACGCCTGACACGGGAACCTACTCAGGCTGTAATTAGAACCGCAATCCCCCCTCCCTCTACGAGGCACGCCCTCGCGATGAATATAATCCGGGGGTCTTCATACTGCGCACTAAACAACTTTGCAACGGGAACAGACGCTTCTGCGGGAGAGGCCCCGGTTCGGCCTGTTCCGGCCCACTGTGCGCAGGACTGCGTGCGCTGCTTCGGCGGTTCGCGCGGTGTACAGTTACAGATCTTGGACTTTGGCCTATGCACCGAGCTCTCGGAACTTGTTTTCTTAGCGTTTCGTATGATGCGAGTGGGTTTGACATTGCCTGTGTTGGCGCAAGTGTATGCATGGAAATTCTCCTCTCATATATTGATGCTCTGTAAATATGCTCTGTAAATTTGTAACACGGCTTTTGTGTCACGCTTTCAGGCAAGGACCAAGGCAGTAGCTTCAGGGAATCCTTATTGAAAAGTTCCTGATTGAACAGTGATGGATAGTAATGGTTTGTGGGTTGGTGCGATTTCAGATTAGGTTGAATTAGGTGAATAAGTAAAGAATATATGGTGAATAGTAAATATTAAGATCGGTTATTTATTGACTAGTAGTAATTATTCTAGTAAGGTTGGCATTAAGAACTGCGAGTTGGGCTTGTTGGTATAGGTTCATGATGGGAAACAGCACAAAACTAAACTTGGACAATACCACGGGTCGAATCGTTCGTCCCATCGTCTTTCTTGTACAAGTTTTGTTTTGCACTTTCCTATCATGGCATTAAGGGGGAATAAGACGACTTCAGACGATTCAGTCTCATTGAGATGGCAATGGTGAATTGAAATAGGGACGAAGGTGGATTGAAGTGGACTATGATATAATAGGAACGGCAAAAAGGCGTGGCTGCTGTGTTGACAAAAAAACGTGTGTATAAAGGTTACCAGTCGCAATACCATGCCAGGCTTTCGCTTTCAAAGCACGTAAACCCTCTGAAGTGGCCTGAAAAAGTTTTAATGCAGGTGTATGTATTATTGTACATTGCGCGCAAATGTGGACCTGTCATGTACGCATGTTTGTGTGTACGTACGTACGTATGTATGTATGTACGTATGTTTGTTTGTATGTATGTATGTATGTATGTATGTATGTATGTATGTATGTATGTATGTATGTATGTATGTATGTATGTATGTATGTATGTATGTATGTATGTATGTATGTATGTATGTATGTATGTATGTATGTATGTATGTATGTATGTATGTATGTATGTATGTATGTATAGGTCGCGACTGGGGGACAGTCGCGACGTGTAAAGCTCGAGGTGAAATCATCAGCGACAGTAACGAAAAGTAAAGCGGGGCCGGGATGCGAGCCTCCGTGTTTACAAAGCACCAACCACCTAGGAGGCGGAAAGCGCCAACAACAACTCGAACGCTCAGCTAATCTGCCGAGGAGTGTGGCAGATTTATTCGGATAACTTGTAGTGGCGGCAACACGCATCTGCATTTAGCGCCACTATTATCATCATCCGCATCGTTTCACAATCACAATTAGCGGTGCCTGGCCAGTGTCAGCATGTGTCACGCGCTACAGGTTCGAACACGACTGCGCTCCAGGGGTGGTCGCATGTCTACTCCGCTCTCTAGGTTCCAGTTGCGGCAAGATGTCTGCTGCCGTCTCTCTCGCCTGATCAGCGCTCTACAAACTAAAAAATCGGGCAACTGGACGACCCCACACAACCATAAAACCGGCTTGACGACGAAACGAGAGCGGAAGAACAGTGGGAGACTCGTTTTGTGGTCGTCCCCCCGCGCTTGGAAAGAACGCCGAAAACGACGACCTGGCGATCTCGCCGACGATGCTAGGCTACGAAGCTATGGGAGGCACGCGGGAGAATTACTTCGGCGGGGAAATACATTGTCGCCTTTTGTTTTCCTTTCAATCCGCCTCGTGATGTAACGTTCCTTTGAAAGCGCGAGCGTGCGTAACAGGGAAAACAAGAAGTCTCGATAGAAAAGTGGCGCGGGCTCCGGCCGGATCCCAACAACAATGTGGCGTGACCGGGAGATGAGAAAAAGTCAACTATACCATAGTGTACCGCTCAAGCGTGCGGCAAAAATGTCGCCCCTGCAGCCACGGCAAGCCCCATAATAAGCTGTGGAGGGAGCGAACGTCCTTTTTTACGGTGACATGAAGGCGGGAGAAATAGATGAACCGGACAGAGGAACATAGACAAGAATATAAGTAACGAAGAGAAAGGAGAAGCGTCGGGATGAAATAAGGAAAGGAGCGAAGACAGAAAACTACGGGCGACAAGCGCTGAAAGGAATTTTCGGCATACTTGTACGCGGAAGGAAAACACGTGTGGCGTGCTCACTTTTCCGAGACGACGACGAGAACGACCGCGGCTACAAAGAACAAGGCCGGTCTTAGACAGAGGCGAGGAAAGAAAATCTAGCGAGACACAAGTGGGAGGAAGTCAATAAAGGGGAAGAAAGCGGGCGCCTGGTTCCCTTATATTTATCGTCAGATAAGCGACAAATGCCGGAGGCGCCTCTGCCGACCCCAGTAAGTGTCGAACACGCCCGCGATTTTGTGCGGACACTGTAGTGCGGACTCCCCCTTTGGCCTTGCCTACCTTCAACTTTTTTTCTTCCTTTTTCCTGCTTCTTCTTGCAGGCCTCTTAATCTACTTTAGCCGCACTTCTCTCCATTCTGATCGCCGCGCTGCCTTTTCCTTTTGTCACGTTAAGAGCTCTCGCTTTTTCCTGTTTCCCGCCTCGTACGAAGCCTCGTATGTGGGACCGTCAGGCATTGCTTTTCTCCATTACCAAACAACAGTCGTCAAGGATATAGTGTAGGCGGTACGGCGGCGCCAGGGCCCCCAGTTAAACGAATTTCGACCCTTCAAAGATCGAAACGCCGTCGCGCCGTTTATCTCCAGGACAGACGACGCTACTCCGAGGAGCACCACAGCGAGAACGTCCACCTCTCTAACAGTGTTCCCAGAACCCTTCCGCCTTTCTGTCGTTCTTCGTCGTAAGATTATTGGTCGCTAGAAACGCCATATGACAACGTTACTCGATCTTAGCAAATCCTAACGAAGCGAGAATATGTTTGATCTTAGGACGGCCGGGACACGTTACTCTTTACGGTCTCGGGGGTGTCCTCTGTGCAGACAACGAATGCGGAAGGACGTACTGTTTGAGGAAAGGACTAAGGTTGGTGTTAGGGGGAAATAAGAGGGGCGCTTCGAGCGAGCCTAACAAGGCGTGAGAAATGCCCGCGCCATTTCTTGGCGCCCTCGGAGAAATCAATTCGGAGTCTGCTAACTCGATGGCATTATTCAAATTGCAAAGACCTCCACTCCGCTAACAATAACAACGCCAGGGAGACAGAGGAGGGTGGAAAGACGTGCAGAGGAGTAGGTGCTAGGTAAAGCGAGGCGGAAACGTACCTGCACTTCGCGGGTGTAGCAGAAAAAGGCCGCAAAAAGTAATTTGCTCATTTTTTCATACGCTTAAATCTGCTGAACAAGGAGTCGGGCCGAAGCGTGTGCTCGAGGAAACGCGTGAGAAACATCGCCCTTGAGAACTGTGGGAAGGTGCGTTCCGCGAAGTAATGATTTCTTTGGCGCCCTATTTGCAGTTCTGCGAAAAACAGCTGCTGTTACACCAGCGAAAGCTTATTGAGTTCTGCTACTAGAAGTATGGCAAATGTACTTCTTCGAGCAATTTCGTCTGGACACTTATATGATCTGGCTTCGTTTTGTTCCAATATCACGTCTTTCTAAACTATTCCCTAATATAGCTGGCTCAAAAATCTTTGTGCAACGCACGTTTATATGCTTATCTCTATCTTTGTTGGGAACTCAATATAGCAATTTGAATCCTTTCAGAGAGTTCTAGTCAAATTCGGCGTGCATTTATTTTAGTCGCCATACGGGTTCAACGAAAACGAAATGAAGAAAATAAGATAAAACAAAAACTGGGCTCTCGTACTTTCAGTGCGTACGCACTAGTAGGCTCAAACCCATCTGATACAACTGTCGCGAAGAGCAAAGCAAAGCGATGCCGCCAAGTCGGTGAGGAACGCCCGCGCAGTGGTGGGATGACGTCAGCCGCCGAGCGCCGGCGCGGGTCTTCCCAAAAAGCCCCGCAGTAGAAGTGTGCCATGTGCAAAAGTATGAAGTCGCTTGGTGTGGAGAACTGTTAGGGGCATAACACGAAGGGTTTTAAAGCGAACGACAGTTCCTAAGAGAACACAAGGGAGTATGATACGTAGATCAAGGCATCCCGAAAGAACTCCGAGAACGAATCCGCCCTGGCGAACATATAACAAATCGGCACCAAATTTTTCCCTATTCTCAGTTATCTCACTTCAAGGTCGCTCGTTTATAAAGAAATATTTCGTCTTGAGAGTTGTACAACATCATTACCCTCAGATTTCCGGAATTCCTGGCCTTCTTTGGCCCTTTGCAACTTAAAACAACTATTGTTTTATTCGGGGAACCAAGCAAACAAACTGAACGAAGCAAAAACGCGCTTTGACCGTCGAAGACAACAGAGGCTTCCATATCAGCTTCGATATCAGTTGACGTGGACTGACTCCTCCATGCCACTATTCCACTACAGGCAGTGCATTGCCCACCACTGTTTTTTGTACGCCTTGGGTGCGCCTTTCGTCGAGTATACGAGCAAAAAATGCGCGACAGCCGAAAGGCAAACGCACCACAAGGCGGGAAAATGACGGAACGTCTTGAGCTGGGTTCGGCGGGTCGTGTAGCTGCGGCGCACCAATTCCAGCGCGCTGAAGCCCGGTGTGATGGGCTCCGAGAACGAATTCTGTCACGGCCAGAGGCGATGCGCCGTCAATTTCGCGAGCACGACATATGTCAGTCCGACGCACCGCGAATTCTCTTTTGCCGAAGTTCACGGAAATATTTTCTGTTTTGCTTTAGAGAGGAATTCGGTTAGGCTGGGACAAGATCGTCAAGGCTACGGTTATTTTATTGTTATTATATTACTTTGCTGGTTGGGTGATGTTCTGTTATACGATAAAGCACGGAGTCTGAACGACTGATACAGGGACCTTAAAACCTCAGAACCACGAGCAAACACAGCGATCACATAGTCATTCTGTAAGAAATTGGCTTTCGTTCTACAAATGAAATAAAACGCCAAAGAGCCCTGTCTTACCGGGGAAAGGAACGGTATTGCGAAGCTGCTTAGAGTGAATAACTTCAAGTCATGGCTGCAGTTGAGACAAGTGCGGGGACAGCTCAACTATTCAAGCCCTGTCTGAGACTATAATTTGACATGCTTACAAGCCGTAATGGTCTTCAATTCTCCTAATCCTGGAGGGGGAAAAAATAATTCCATCAGATGGGAAGACATTTGCAGGTTTTCAGAAAAGGCTTTGGTGTTATTCCGCAGTTTGGCATAGAATAGAAATAATGAGTAAACTATCAATAGGATGATTATATGAACAACTTGTTGAATAACAGGTTTAAAGTTGCCGTAACTGTGAAGTAAGATTTGGGGCGATTAAGGTATAGGTCCTTTACCCCGGAGAACTTAACACAATGGCCACGAGTCTGTTGAAACGAGGCTTCGATTATTTCGCTCTGATTAGGAAATAGGCGAGGTTCCCGCCATCTGAGTCAATTGTAGAGCTATAAAAGTAGGCTCACATCTAAAGTAAAGCGCCGAAGTTATTTCCTTTTTGTTTGCTTCATATATTTTTAACTTTTTACACTCAGAAGAGGCTGCTTTTATTTCTTAATTTCTTCCTTAAACAAACCCCCTTTTTTATTCTTCTCGCTGCATAAATAAAAGGGGTGGGGTGGCAGTAACTGGGCAAATAGCCCGAAGGCTAGACAGGTCCCCGGAATTTCTGTTTGCACAGGCTCTGATAAGCTCTTTGGTCGGCGCAATAAAGAGATCAGCCTCTCAGCTGAACGCTATTGGCAGACTAAAGCACGCTAAGCGCGAAACCCATATATTCTTTCTCTTCACTCCATTCATTGACGATTCGTCATTAAGAGCAATGTTAAGAGAGCGTCCATTGCCCGCCCACGCGATAAACGAAGGGCTTCCTTTCGACTAGAGACTTTAAAAGACAGATACATTCGACGTTGGAAAGGCAAAATGAGTGAAGATGTTTGGGACCTGTCATATAGTCATTGACGAGTGTTGTTACACCCGAATCTGTTTTCGTGTGGCTAGAGCGGCTTGGTCTTGCCGGTAGGGTGGATCCGTTTATGTCCCACCCTCCGCGTGTGTGATTTCTTCGTTTTATGGCCTTTTCCTTGCAGTCATCCTTCCCTGATTCCCCCTTTGAAATAAATGTCGCCGAGCATGTACATAGAAAGCGGCGAATACCAAGATATGCGAAAGTGATAACTCTTTGCTCCTGAAATGAGAGCCTAAATGTCTGTTTTCTAGTTACGAGAAAAGGGGGAAACATACTTGAAGAGAGCTCTTTACGTGTCGCTTGCACAGCGGTGATGTCTTTGCTAATTAAAGGATGTCTTGTTACAAGTCAATCAACCAATAAATCAATCAATCAATTAATCAATAATGAATCAATCAATCAATCAATCAATCAATCAATGTTCTTTTGCTTATTTACTAGTTACAAAAGTAACTGGTTCATGTATCGAATGAGGTTTAATGGAAGGGGGAAACACTCAGTTGAAAGAGCCTGGAAACGTGACGGCCTACCTTTATAGAAATAGAAAAAAAATATTTTATTTTTACAGCCCTATTTAAATTCGCCTTTTTAAGGGCGAACGCCGAATTACTCAAGGTAGCGCCTAGTGCTTTCTAATATCCGTCAAACCGGTTATCCGGTTAAACAGCAGGGTAGCCACTCCGGACTTGAAAGTTGGTTTTCCGGATATCCGGGTTTTAAACAGCGGATATTCAGTGTATCCCAATTCAATGGCCGTGTAACCGGATATTGAAATGTTTTAACATATTTCTAGGAGGCTCTAACACGTACACTATTCAATTATTACGTTCGATCATATGTACAATGATACCATGTGAGAAACATAATTCGTAATCCGTGAAATACGCTGTTTATCATGACGCAGCCGTAAATCTGGCGACGACCCTAGCAATGTTAAAACAATTTCACCTTTCTGCGCTTTTTGGGGTCTTAAAGTGCTTGCTTTAATGCTTTGAGATAGAGCCTTACCACTAAGGCACAATGTTTTCCTTCACTCGTGACTACCACAGGCTTCAAATTGCTCCCGTAAGCGTTCGCGATGCAGCAAACGTTAGCAAACGTTTCCTCGCGAGTAGCGGCGGAAAAGAAATCGGTTTCTAGGAAGCAACGGCGAAATCGTGACTTCATGAAATCAATGCCAATCAAACCTGCTTAGGTTCGCTCGGGAGCAGGCTCGGGTTTGGTATATAAAACAAATAGCCGTAATCCGAATAGCGGGGAACTATATCCGGTTAACAAGGCACACCAGCCAATCCCTCCGGTTATCCGATTAGCCGGCTTGCTAATTAGAATAACCGGTGAATCGAATAACCGGACAACCAGTTTTACTGCTAAACTGGCTTGACATCGCCACGCTAGTACCAATCCATAAAACACTTGAAAGCGAAAAGCTGACCTTCAAGCTTAGCCAAGGTCGACCTAGCACCTTGTGCGATTGCGCAGCGAAAGCGTCTGATTTGTCCTTTCTTTCAAGGAATGTGGTACGCAGAGGGGTATAGAAGGAAAGATTAAGGGCGCGTGCCACCAGATATAATACCACGACAAGGTGGCGCTGGCTGCGACAAATGAGTTTACCCTGCGTTCGCGCCTAGGCGGGCGAATACTCCGAGCAGCCTATGTGTGGTGTCTTGCGGTACCATTTTGTGCGCTTTTACTACGCGTTCTCGGCGCGAGAAGGGAGCTTTAACTCGATAAACTTTCTTTAGCTGCGTTCAACCACAGAAAATTCTAATCTCAGTGTACGAACGCTGATGGGGATGCTTGACGTACAACTGAAATAGGCATGATTGGTATAGAAAAATAAAATAAAAAGCTAACCTTGGATACGCAAAGCGAAAGCTTGTCTTCGCCTGGTTAAGTCTTGTTTTCAGTTTCTTAAGCTTTCATTCTGCTGTAATTATTATACTATTCGTCCAAAGCCTCCCTTTGACAACGGTTGTAGTCCCGCTTTCGGCGTTTTCCGAGCCGAACGGCTCGCCGGGCGATATCCGCGCGGGGGTCAGGCGCCGCTTGCCGACGACGGGTCAAAGACTCCAGCTCCTACGCAACGATCACAGAAGACGGCCCGGTCCCGATCTCATCCATGGCCAAGGCGCATGCCCGCGGCGACTCGCGTTGTCAGACGCGAACAAGCTGCGGAGAGCGCATGCGCGTAGCCGGCGGCCGCGGTGGCTGCCGCGGCTAGCAAACGCGGTCGTCGGCGGAGCTTGGCCCGGCGACTCACATGATGCATTGGCAAGGGTACGGCGCAGCCGAGGTCACATGAAGGTCAAATTTACCGCGACGGAGAAACCGCTCGGCGAGACTATTAAAGCTTTGCTTTAAAACAAGCTACGCAAAAAGAAAGGGAGTGTACAGCGACGGATTCATTGCGAGGTGGTGAACCTAAGAGATTAATCAGGAGGCAGCAAAGCCAGAATTCGCATTTTTGTTTGCTAAAAGCAAATGTTGATGACGCCAAAGATGTTGCAGCGTCATTGTGTCGACCACTGCTCCGGTGACAAAGCTGTGCTTGCTTTCTAACAGGCATCTCCTTTGCCCTTGAATCCCTCGCCTCAATAGCCATTTCTCCGTTCTTCGGCAACGTTGTTCGGCTGAAACAGCCCAAAAAAGTAAGCACTTGTAAATTGCCATCCTGGTCATGAACAGCATCAGTGTGAGCGGTGTCTATCTGTCTCAGACTTCGGCTCCCGCTGCGGGAGCGGAGGCAGGCCAGTTTGCGAGTTCCACGGTGTTGGGCAGCGGCGCCTGCCACGCACCGTATTGATGGATTGTGATGAATGGCCCCAACGGGCCTGCACACATGCAGCGTCCAGCTCAGAAACAGTGGACCGTTGCCTGGCGGAACGCAGATCGAACCGGTTACAAAGCCGGGAAATGTGACACCGATGTCGTCTGGAGGTCAGAATAAGCCCCGATTGATGGAGTCAAAAGGGCTCCGGCTTCTCTCCCTTCTCCCTTGCCTAAGGCTATTCTTTAACTTCAGGCAACAGGGAGTCAGAGACCGGGACATGATCGACAGTGGCGACCACACCTAAAGGTCAGATATTTTCCCCGGGGTGTCTTCAATGGTTCAACAGCTTCAATTTTACGTGTTGCCTGCAGGCTTTGTAGGGGTCTACGTGGGTGTTTTTGTATTTTCGTTACATTATATAGGTTGCTGCGATCAAAAAGAAGGAGAATGCCCCATTGGTAGTCGGTTCAATCCAACCTAGTTACGAGTGCAGGTTAGGGAAATTGTAAATTTTTAAGTAGTACCGCAACGTTTCGTCGCTACAGTATTCAAGCAGAGCCGAGAAAGAAACGAAGAACTTGGTTGCCTTAAACTGTGAGAGGGCAGATACGTGCGCTGAATTCCCAGCTCCTCGGTGGTGCGCGGCGGCTGCTTGAGAGAACATTCTCTAGAAAGCTGTGGACGAGGTCTCTACGCTGCAGCCAAAATAAATCGCATTATGGATGGGCTAACAAAGACATCAGCAGGTTAAAGAGGCCCTGTTCTATGCACAGAGGTCTGGAAAGGTCACTTCTACTGCTTAACGAAACCACCTCTAGCACGCTGGTTAGCAATTCCGTCGATACGCGCATTTATAAGTACTCCCTTTTGCCTTTTCTGCCGGCATTGGCTCTGTTGCTGAAAGCCGTGTTCTTCGCCAGCGGCAACAGAAATGTCGCACCGTAACCTTATTAATCTGACGCAGCTCTGGGTCCCGAAATGATTTAGCTGCGCCTTTCGTCCGCCACCAGGAGGAGAGCCAGTGTGGAAGGAAGACGAAAAGCGAAGGTGATTGGGGATGAATTCCAGCAATAGCGCATCCGAGGAAACAAGAGTGCTGAAATCGATTCAGCACGACTGCTACGACAGTTTCTTGGGCCTATATATCCTATCCCTTCCTCTTCACCCTGGCGAACGCTCGACGACTCTCAATGAAGTTCGTGATTGCGATTCGGAGCGCGGACGCCGAAAAGCAGGCGATCGTCCCCTTCCATATAGAGGAGTTTCCCAGCCGAGAAACCCCGGAGCTATGCACTCTCAGGACATTCAAGGGCCGTGGCTGTATACGTCTCAATGTAGGTCATTTGCTCACGGTAGAGGAGGATCTCAGTCGTAGAGGAGGATCTCACGGTAGAGGAGGATCTCAGCACCACCACTCCTATAAACTCCGCATTTCTGAGAGGCGCTTGTACGATCATTGGAAAAATCCACAGGCCGAAAGCTAAATTGGGCTAGGCTCAGCCCAGACACCACAAACAAAGAAAGGCGAGGTGGTGAGGTTACTGCTTTCTGCCTTTTCAAAATGGCACCATTAGTAAGTATCCTGCCAGTACACAGTCCTGGAACGCAATTAACTGTAAACAATAAATAAATAAATAAATAAATAAATAAATAAATAAATAAATAAATAAATAAATAAATAAATAAATAAATAAATAAAACCAAGCAGCTTGAACCCAACGTTAACATTCCTACAACACGTCCTATAACAATTTTATCGTGTATTAATATGTTGTTCGAGAAGCTAATAGCCAAGAGGGTAATGGAATTCATTGAAAAATACGATACTTAACAACGAAACAACACGGCTTCCGAAAAAATTGCTCATCCACAACGGCAGTTAGTGAAGTTACAGAAGTAATTAACCAAGCCCTAAATAATAATCGTGTTACAATAGGCATATTTCTTGATATTCGAAAGGCTTTCGATTCCGTTGACCACAACCTTCTGTTGCAAAACCTCGACCGATATGGGTTTCGAGGGCCAGCATTAGACTTTTTTCGCAGCTACATGACGAACCGGAAACAGTTCGTACAGATACTTGACAGCAAATCTGACTTAAAAGCTGTCAAAGCTGGGGTACCCCAGGGGTCTGTACTCGGTCCCATATTATTTTCTCTGTTTATCAATGACTTCCCAAATTCGCTAAGACATGCCGAAACCACTATCTACGCCGATGATACAGCTTTACTCATCTCTGATCGCAATTTAAAAGAAGCCGAAACTTGAGCCAACCTAGAATTACGTAATATATTAAAGTGGTCTACCAGTAATAAGTTAGCTCTCAACATTACAAAAACAAACTTTATAGTCTTCTGCTCTAATCGAAAAACGTAACAGTAGATTGCAAATTATTCTTGGGAAATACCGCACTTAGTAAGGTTGAGCAACATAAATATTTAGGAGTAATAATTAAAAAGTCGCTAAACTGGGCACCCCATATAGAAGCACATAGCAAAAAGTCTTCGTTTGGTTGCTACATATTAATTCAAGCGCGCAAACACTTTGACAGTAAAACACTACGATTATTGTATTATAATATTTTCCACTCTCACCTTACGTACTGTATAGAGTCTTGGGGATTCACATATGCGTCATATAGTGACAATATTGCGAAACTCCAAAAGAGAGCGATTAGAATATTGACGTACGGTGCACCACTGCACCATCATCCCCGATTTTTTCAAAACATAAAATCATGCCATTTATTGTAGCAAGAGACTTCAAGACAACATTACTGGCCCAAAAAATCCTAAACACACCTAAATGGTCATTTCATTTCATACAACCCAAATTAGATACCAGACACGCCCACCAATGCAACTTAAATTTACCAAAAATACACAATGTATATGGTCGTCGCACCATTTCGTTCTTGGGAGCCAAACTACTAAATAATATACCAGTCGAATTAAAACAAAACAGACATAGTATTCATCCGTTAAAAAAATACTTCGTGTCTGAGCTTTATGCGTCACCGTGTTAAATTTGCACAATATATTTTTCTCGTGCACATTGTATTTTATCTTTGTATTATTTTGTTGGATTGTGCTTTTGTGTATATTATGTTATGGATCCATTACTAGCCATGTCGGCTATGGATCCAGATGACTTCTCACCTATTTTTTGTATCTGATTTTCTTCATGAAATAAAGATTTCTGATTTCTGATTTCTGATTTCTGAACATCATGGCACGTTATACACTCTCAGGCCGATGTGTTAATGTCTGCAGGCACCAGGTAATTTATCTTCCCTACTCTCTCCCTAACACGACTATAACTAACACGCCTCCTAGCCACACAGCCTCCCCCTCCCTTTTTTTATATTTTTTTCGAGCCGTAGCCAAGAGCGCCGTATCTTGCCCTGTGAGGTCTCACTGGCAGCACTTGAGCCTTTCAAAGGCTCAAGTGCTGCCTTAAGTCTTACCTCTGAAATTTTACACTGTACTTGGCCTGCCCTATGGTCGCCCCGTACTGCGGCTTCTTCAGTTGCTTCTACCGCAGTGCCGCGCATCCCGTATCCCGGCACCGTGCGGCCTTATCGTCTCACTAAAGACCCTCGTCAGCAGAGTCTGCTAAGCATACTTCCATCCGAGCATGCAACGGATCTGCACGAGCGCAATTTCCACGGAAGTTTCTCCCGTGGTGTATCACGTTAAGTCTACGTCAGTGCAGTTTACATTCGAAGACGCGTCCTGGGACTCCGCGGACGACAGGCACTGGAGAAGTAAGTGAGGAATTGAGACTACAGATTTAGCATCCGACTAGACGTTCTTTTCTGTGGCATGGCAAATGTGCAGTCCGTCTACAAATACGGCCCACTCTTGCTGGGTTGTCAAATCCGTGTCCACGTTAATAGCTTTACGCACGATGAGTACAGACTTCAATAGTGCTAAAACCTCAGCTGGTTGGTACATGATCATATAAATGAAAACAGGTCGACACACAGAGCACAAGAAGGACGAGACAAACACTGCGCTGAAAAACAACCATATTTTATATTGCTTCGGGGAACAGGCTTTACTGTGCAGCCAATTAATTTTACTTTAACACTAATTTTCAATTTTTAACTTTAACAATAACCTTAAGATTATTTTAACTTCTCTTTCCTTCTTTCCTGTTGCATAGGGTTGCCACGCTCGTATAAACCCTTTGCCCTGACGCAATAAAAACATTTGGTTGTTAGTCAGCACATGTGTTTGTCTCTTCTTTCTTTCGTCCCGCCATCACGCTATTTTCATTCCTTAGCATAATGACACCGAGTTGCGATGTGGGCAACAAGAAACAAGCTCAAGAAGTGATGCCTCGACCTAAAGTCATCCCACTGATTTCCGTAATACATCTCCGGGCTAGAAAAATTAAACCGGGTCCCGCCCAGCGTGAAATCTGCTATACAACGGATATGTGGTTCTCTTGTGTCAAGAGGCGCTTGCGGGAGAAGGACACAGCCGTGTCCCCAAAAACTCGGCTGTTCGCGCAGAGGAATCGGCAGCGAAGATTCAGCGACGGAAGGCTCCCTTCGCTCTCCGTCCCAAAGTGGGAGGGAGAGGAACCTGCCCCTGTGAGACCGCTGCACCCTCTATCGGTGGGTCTGGAAACTGGTTTCTGTGGGATCGAAGTGGAGAGGCCACTGCGCCCTGTATTGGTGGCCTGCGAACCTTCTCCTACTTCTGCGTGGCGGAAGACCTACAGCAGACTTGCCAAAAAGGTGGTACAACTGTGGAGCACCATCGAGGGTATGGGCATAAAGTGCGCATTAGTGTTTTTATAATTGGAATGTGCTGCCCCCGGAACATTTCCCAGGGGAAGGGCACTGGGATACGAGATCCGCGCGCCGAAATTCTTTTCGCCACTGCCGTGGTAGGCCAGCGTAACTAGGGTATAGGAGGTGCAAACAGAATCTTTAAAAGGCCCTGGTACTACGAAAGGCACTCATGCGCGTATGAACGCCGGAATAATCCATTTCTTAAATTAAGCAGCTTTTTGGCATGAAACTTATCTGATTTTACTCTCACGGTCGTTGACCTTTCGTGGGTGTTTGAAACGGGCAAAGGAAAGCAATATCCTGCTATAGTCGATATATGCTGGTTAGCGAATTCGAGGACGTTACAGAATCATCTTGTGCATATATTTTTCCGGTCACTGTTACGTTCATGCAGTAATAGCACGGCAAGCTGTTTCAGGGACAGCGGTGGCAAGTCGGCTTTCTTTCTAATGCCTGGGGAATGGAGATGAATCTCGGGGGTTGCCAGGGGGAGGAGAAGCGACGAGTCCGGCGTGAGAGCTGTTGTGTACATCTAAGGTACTTTTGCGCAAAAAGGGACTAGAGTTCACAAAACTTGTTGCTGAGGTAGTTGGTACATAATAAAATAAAGAAGGAAACCTGGCGCAAACCAGACGTGGACGAAGAAGACAAGATACGACATATACAGGCGACTAGAGTTCGCCCGCGTTCCCGCCCCTATCTCCCTCTTTTCACGTGGCCTCTCTTTTATACACTTAACACCACTCCTCCCGTGCCAGCTCGCCAACGGAGATCCACACAAGGCTAACCTTTCGGCTTCGCTTTTCTTCTTCTTCTTCTCCTCCACCTCCTCCTCACGAATTCGATTTTTTGGGACACCCAATAGTTCCAGTGCCATCTCGGATGAACCGACCTTGCACACTCTACAACGCACGGCGTCCGTCTTATCCTGGATTTCCCCATCATCATCGCATCACATTTGCACGGTTCCGTCAGGAATTGAGCCTTATCAGTACTACAGGTAGGTTTGCCACCCAAAGAGAAGTCATCATAAACCTATCTACTCCCACTGCCTCTCCCACGGATCTCTAAATATCCCGGTTCTGTTCTAACTCCGACCAAATTATCCCCGCGAACTTCTTGATCTCATCTGCCCATCAAACCTTCTGCCACCCCTGCCACACTTGCATTCTTTAGGGATCCACTGTTACACTTAATGACCAATGGTTATTTTGCCTTCTCATTATGGGCCCTGCCCACACCCATTTATTCTTCTTAATTTCAGCTTATATATCCTTAACACGCGTTTGTTCCCTGACCCACTCCGCTCTCTTCTTGTCCCTCAATGTTACACCCATCATCTACCGTTGTATTGCTCGCTGAGTCGTCCTCAATTCAAGTTGAACCCTTCTAGTTAGTCTCCAAGTTTTTGCCGGCACTCACCTACGCGGCAAAGACAAAACTACGCCACTGTAAATTGGGAGCACACAGTTCGCATATACGCTTGCCCCAAACAACCTCCCAGGCACACGAAACAGCCCTGCGACTCGGAGATAAGGCGGCTGTACACACGATAGCCGAACAGGTTGCAGAAGAGAACCAATAAATGTGGCAAATCGAGCAACGGAATAAACGAGGCACTGCGCCGTACGCGGCTGCGCATGCCAGTGTTCAAACACAAGAACAAAATGAATAAAGAGGGAAACCAAAGATTGCTAATAAAGAAAGACAAGACGGCCGAAAAGTCGTTGACTGGGGAAGATCAAAAGGAGGCCTCGATCGAGGGAGACGAGGCGACATTTGTAAAGAAAAACCATCCCGTCCCGGCGCGAAAGGTTTCCGGTGCGCATCTATCTACGGGAGCGGCCAGCGAAGGCGAGGAGAGAATGAAAAGTCGTAAAGCGAAGCTCCCTCCGCGGTCACGGCGCACAGAAAGTTGTACGCGCCACAAGAACCCTCCGCGTAAGAAATCGATGCTGCGCCGATATAGAGAAGGACAGAGCAGAAGACGGTATCTGGCACGACCAACACCCTGCAGACAAAAAAGCCGCCTTCCTTCTTTCTGGCTTCATCCCAGGTAATCGCTGACAAATTCCCCGCGCTTAAATTCGGTAGAAAAGATCACGGATGGCATACAAACGCGCAACTAGAGTAGGACAAAAGATGACAGGTACGTGATGAGATGAAATGGTGCCAGGAGACTAGGCTTCGCCCCGACTAAGCGAGGTTGGCACGGCCGGGATGGACAATAAAAAGACCCGGGAGTGTCTTTCGGCCCGGTACAGAGCGGGGTGGGGGAGCGTGGCCAGCAGGGGAAAAGCAGATAGAAAGAACTCGGCTAGCACAGCACACGCATTCCGCATATGCACTGTACGAATCGCCGCGTCCGCCGAAAAGAGAAGCGGGTCGCGATTCTCGTAAAAATTTCCGCTTGCCGTTCTTGCAAGCTGCTGCCAAGGTCCGCGATGGCCTTAGCCAGCAAGCGGGTGGGTGCGGTCAGACCACATTCGGCGAAGGACGGTGGCCGAAGGTCACTTGGATGGCAGTGGTCTGTATACCTGGGCATCCCGTCGACCAGAATTCTTTTTAGATAAACTGAAAGGAAGCCTTCCTCGACGAATGGGTTGTCAACTTTTTGTTTAGCCACATTACTTTTCTCGTTTTTTAAGGAGGCAAACTTGAAAAAAGTCGAGGGTTGGGTGAGTTAGTAGCAATCCAGTATTGTAGCAAATGAACGCGCTGACTTCCTGTCACACAACTGCCCGGCGCCATCATCCCCCGCCCAGCTCCCAAGTGACCCATGGGCTACAAGAATGGCTGCAAAGGAGGATCTTCGACGCCGAACGCGTGCTCTCATACCTCCGTGTTCGGTTCTCCTCCCCCTCAACCTTAGCCAGGATGGAGGAGGTTGCACTACGAAGGATCCGACTGGGCGTGGCTTTTACTCCTGCCCGCACGAGTGGATGGACAGGGGATCACCGAGGGCATGTGAAATGTCCTACCTGCTCTGAGGAAACGGTTCCGGCAGACCTCCACCACCTAATATGCACATGCCCTGGAACTAAGGACAATCGAAGGAATTGTTTCATGGCAGCCGGCCTAGATTTGCGGCAAGACACGCATTACAATCGGTGGCTCCATGGTCCTGCCTACCGTTCCTTGCTGGACTATATCCGGGAGGCCAACCTAGTTTCCTGGATGTCATCGGACCCGCTTAGTGTCTACTAAGCATTTAGGCTATTAAATAAACGAAAAAACAACAGCATTCAGTTTGAGATCGTCGCAAGGAACGTACATGTGAAATGATTCTTGAGCTGTTTTCAAGAATGTTAGAGGAGCCGAAGTATCGGTGCCTGAGGGCCGCATTAAAGCGGTACCGCAGTAAATCAGCAGAAAGCACACTGTCAAATGGTGTTTGTTACGCTGGAGTCTTAGACTGACGAATGCGTGCCCGCTAGCAGACGCGCAGTAAACCTGGGAGTTGATTGCACGCTTGTCCACCTTTTCACTCATCCTATTTCACACGGTCGTTGCGAGATTTCTTTGTTTCTACGGACACAACGCACAACACCAAGCACATATACGCACGTAAACACAGACAGACAGACACACGTGTGTGCGTGTGCGTCTGTGTGTTATAAGAACATGAACACCGGAAAACATGACAGCTGGAATGTAAATCAAGATTTTTATGATGAATGATGAAAAAGATGACGAGCGGTTTCTAAGTATTACTTCAGCCGAATGCCTAACGTAACAAACGCTCTTTTCAGGGCTGGAACAATCGACAAAGGACCGAAGTAAGCCACGGGAAAAAAAGCTCCCAATAACAATCGTCGCTTTCTGCCAACTGGAGCTAGTTTTATCCTATTCATTTCTCACTGGCCATTTTGGCTTTCATTAGATGGTGGGTAGCTCATAGAGCGCTTTATAGAGGGCGAGCTCCTCTCATAAAACCCCTCGTATGTCGTGAGGGTGCGCAATACATTGCAAACGACAAATGTTGCGCATGAGGAACTAAGGGTCGAAATCGACGAGTCAGTGTTCAAAGGGAGCTCGGAGCGTAGACAAAAATCAAGGTCTCTGTCATGGATAAATATTTATCTCTGACGGCCCCATAAAATCAGTGTCAACCTTTAAGCGTTCATGCTTTTTACACGTAATATTTGAAAAAAGAAAAAGAAGAGCTTGGCAACTACGCGCGCTCATATGTTTTGCGAAAAATGCAGTTGGAGGTGGAACGCTGCCTCTAGGCTCAGTACACCACCACGATCGGCGTCAATTCCTGTGCGCCGCCGCCATGTGCGTGGGCGACACGCGATCTCTGAAACGAACTGTCGAAGCAGCCACGCGCAATCGACCTCCGAGATGCCTTTTTAGGGGCGAAGCTCCTAAGCCATGGGTCTGTCCATCCCTTGTGTCTCGTGGTACGTGACCGCCGCATGCTTTCGGAGATGTCGCAAGTGGGCCGCGTTGCACGCGCAAGAACTGCTGCAACCGCAGCGCCAACTCGGCACCGGGAGCGCGAGCTTGTCTGTGTTCGCAACGGAGCGCGAGCGCACGTGCACTGCGAGGGGGAGATCACGCAAGAGATCACGCCACGAACGCAGGCAGTCGTTCTCGGAGATCGAACGAGACGCAAGGACCTTTGCTCGTTTCCTCTCGTTGTTCGGGCACAAGTTCGCCCTAAATAAAAGTTCTTTCTTTACCGTTGTGTCCCATCCTACGTGACAAATTGTGGTGAGTGCGGGTAGTCCTCGATGGCGCGGGTCTTTCACCAGGTCTGGGCTGGGAGCATTGACTCCGAAATAAAAGTTGATTGTACATGTACGCACACAGTCTTACGTCTTTCTTAATGATGTAATGGGCGAACTTTCACGGGAGAGTTACGGTTACCGATGATCTCCCCTCTCGAGCTTCGCCCATTATCATTTCATTCCGTGGATATGGCGTGATTTTTTGTCTTCATACCCCTCTAACCTCCCACCCCGCGTGCTTGCTCAGATTTGTATTGTAGGGTTCCATAACTTTGCTGCGAATTTGGCTTGCAAGCACAAGACAGGCTGTGATAGTACTCTGTGATTCCGTCTTTGCGCCGTTAGTTTTACTTTCAAGTTCTGGGCACAAGTGTCTCCACGATTTTAGTGGCAACACGCTATACACGCACTCCTCGACATCGCAGCGCACAACACCTGCACTAGCTTGATGTAAATTTCAATACAGAACCCGGACGTAACAAGGCATCTCCGTCAATCCTGAAAACTCTGTAATAGCGCATCGCAGTCACCTTCACCTTTTCATAGGGAGAGCAATGGTGGAGATAGCGAGAAAGATAGTGGGTGGGGCCGAGACATCCTTTACAACGGTGCTAGTTGCCCTATCCTAGCGTAGCCCAGGGTTCTGCTGGTATGGGTTATGTTTTTCCTGGCGCAAATTAGCCTTAAGTGTAGCAAATTATAGGCCCGGAATTACTAGAATTCGACAACTTCAGAGCCGCAGGAAGTTCTAACGCTTGTTTGTTAAAACGTGCTTTCTAAGTGTCTGCGATTACTAACGCCGTCCAGCTGTTACAATGGCCCATCAGCGATGTCCCTACGTCCCCGCTTCTAGTATTTCGCATCTAATTATTGCGCCAAAAATATTTCCCCCCGTGGTTGCGAAACCGCGTATTTTCAATTTCGGCCAGATTTAATCGAAACCGGAAGCCCAACACCATTCTCAGATATTAGTATCTAACCGCATTACCCAGCCGGTACGGCTGGCACCAGCGACATCTTTTGAAAAAGCGGGAAAGCTCCTAGGACGGCACCCGCTTTCTCATTTTTTTTATTACCTACTATAATTAAATGCAGAGAGCAAGTGAGAGAGAGGGTTTTTGAAGCCCAGCTAAACTATTCTTGCAAGGGGTGCGGCAATACCTCATGCGTACGAGTTGTCTTTTCCCGCAATAATGCGTCCTGCGACTAATGAAATTTGCGTAGCTTTTTTTCTTTGCTGTTTTTTAACACCTGCCTCGTTTTATGTAACTGCTTGCAGAGAGTGATGCGGCGCGGAAAACAGCGTTTCAACGGCGAACAAAACAGATAACGTGGAGCAAAAAGAATCGTGTCCGCTTTTTTAAATGGCATTTATAAAGAGCGCAGCGTCCACGGATCTTTTTAGTCCGTGTTCGGTTAACCCACATAGTGGGGCACGAGCTTTAGAAGCATGAATGAATGATGGAAAAACAGGAAATCTGTAGAAGTCCTACTTCCCAAAACGAGAACGCAGCTGACGACCCAAACCATGGTCGTTTGAAGGCGCCGCGTGGGAGGGCGTGGGCAGGAATATGGTCGGTAGACATGCAAACTGCCCATCGATTTTGATTTGGTTTATTGATTCACGCAGCACATGCTTGAACCTCAACTCAGCTCGATTTAAAAAAGAAAGAAGAAATCGAATGAACAGAGAGTCTCAAGAAAGGTAGCTATGTGGAGAGCACAGACCAAGAAAATTGCCGAAGAGGAAAAAACGATCGATGATGAGTATTCATGCTGTGTAAAAGCAAAGCAAAAACGAAATAAAAAGGAAGCAAACACGAGGCACACAAAGCAGGGGAAAATTATTCGCTGGGAAAGCCCGGGAAAGAGAAGCCGACTGGCTGTTATTGTTTCTTCGCTTGGCATGCGGTAATATTTTTCAGCGCCCTACCAGTCTTCGTGGCTATCAAAAGTGGTTCGCGCGTTCCTCTTTAAAAATGTGCCGCTAAACAGCTAGTTCTGCAAAACAAGGGTAAAAAGAGAGGCTGAAATTATCACAAAAAAATTGCCGCGTGTCTGCTCCATTCGTTGCAAATGTCGACGAAAAACGAAAGTCGAGTGCCGCCCATGCCAAGTAAATTCCTCCATTCTCTTTCCAGTCACCTTTCACGCTGTTCCTCTCCCGTATGGCTCCTCCCAAGATAACGCGCTAGAGATTTGCTCAAGTCAATTTAAATTTACAGCGTTCCACTGATCCAGTCCGGGAGTCTCGATGGAAGCGCTGCCGTACGGCGGAGACGAGCCTCAATCAAGGCACCCTGCTCCAACGTTTATAATTCGTGTTTCCCTACTCCACGTGCTTTCCAAGTAAAACGTGGAACCTATCTAGCGAGACGTTTCGTTACTGTTGCTGTTGGATTTCTTAAAATGCCACCAGGAGCTATAGTAGCACGTGCAACAGTAGGAGACGGTTTTCTGCAGTTGATGTAGTATTTCATTTGCCATAGCAAAAATCAAGCATCCATAAATTTTTAATAAGGGAACACTGCAAATATCACTTATGTATGTATTTCCCGCCTTGTATTTGCGTAATGTCTTGTTCTTGTTCAACAATGTTGCCAAGTATGAACATTGCCACCATACTTGGACGCTCAGATTTCGCCGTGGGTATATAAAAATATTTAGCAGTTCCTGGTTCATTTCAGCAGAGTGGTTGAGTGGAGAGAGAGAGAGAGCGAGAGAGAGAGAGAGAGAGAGAGAGAGAGAGAGAGAGAGAGGTCAGCCCTGTTAAGGTCAAGGCTTGCAATACGAGATGGGGGGTGACTACAGTGATGAGTTATGCATAGTAGCCAGAGGGCTAGGGCAGGAATAAGAGAAACAAGAAACGTTAAAAACGAGAAACAAGGGAATGCGGCTTCTGGAGTCAGGACATAAAAAATATAATTGGAAAGAAAATCGTTAATGTAAACGCTCAATCAAAATGCAAAGTAAACGACGCAAAAAATTACTACACAAACCCCAGAAAAATAACTAGATGAACACCACAGCGCGAAAGAGTACATATCATGAGACACTTGCGCTGTCTATGATCTAGAGAGATATGTCCAGTTCAGAGTTTCGTAGGAACCGGAGCAGAACTTTTGTACCCAAGGTACTCTCAGCACTATTGGCGCAGGGCCCAAGAAAACGACAAAGTTCGAGCCTGACTCCATGACCTGCACGAGGACTCGAGTGTCTACGACATGTCGTAGACACTCGAGGCACGGCCCGGGAGTTAAAAATAAGGTCCCCTTCACCCCGAGTACTCCCAGTGGTGCTGGCTACCACCCCCAAGTGAAGGAAACAAAAAATACTTAACATAAATACCCGAGAAAGTGGTGGGGAAACAGCCCCGCCGGTAGCGTAGTGGTTATTGCACCAGACCGGTATTCTGGAGGTCATGGGTTCGGATCCCACCCGGCGGGAATTTTTCACCACTTTCTTTCTCACTAAAAAAATTCGTCATCTGTTTCTAGACCCACCATAACCTCCCCTTTGCTTTCCGAGGTTTTCTTGACTGCCAACCCTTTTGTTCTGTCTTATTTCTCCGAGACCCTCATTTCCCATTTTCTGATTCACTACATGCTTAGCGAGGGCCTCTGTTCTGGCAGTCTTGGTGCCAAGGTAGCTTAAAAGGGTTCAACGCTGGTGACCACTCTCGACATGTCGTAGACACTCGTGTCCCGGCCCGGGGGTCAAAAGCAAGGTCCCCTTCACCCCGAGTAGTCCGAGTGGCGCTGGCTACCAACCCAAGTGCAGGCAACAAAAAATACTTTAACATAAATACCCGAGAAAGTGGTGGGGAAACAGCCCCGCCAGTAGCGTAGTGGTTATCGCACCAGACCGGTATTCTTGAGGTCGTGGGTTCGGATCCCCCCGGCGGGCATTTTTCACCACTTTCTTTCTGACTCAAAAAATTCGTATACTGTTTCTAAACCACACAACCTCCCCTTTGCTACTGGTTTATCTCGAGCCAACCGTATTGAGCTCTGTTCGATATACATTATTTTTATTATATTCTATATAATATATACTATATAATATATATATATATATATATATATATATATATATATATAATACACGAGAGAAAAAAAGAGTTAAGGTTGCTACATTGCTTTTCTGCAATCCTGGATGAAGGAGATGAGCCTATGGATGTGCACGTCCTCCCTTGCAAACTGAAATTCTCCAGGATACCTTCAGTCACTGGTTTTTCTTTCATTTAGTCATTTGGTTTAAAAAGTAACAAATATTAGTTTATCATATTTTTATGCTTTATTTCCAAGAAAATGCGGTGTTGAAACAAAAAGAACACAACCGCTGTGTTGAGGTGCTCTTGTTCAGGATTCACTATTCCAACCACCCGGCGCGCCATTATTCCCCACTTCTATGAGTCGCCATTAGACTGGGCCATGAAAAAAAAAAACGCAGCACGATTAACCGCGGAAACAGACAGAGGCGAAGCAAGCAAAATAAGAAAGCGAGGACCCGGAAGAAAAACAAACCTAGCATATGCCTTGTACCACCGCCGAAAGAGGGCGGGGGCGTGCCTATATACGGCCAGATACCGCATTACACGTTACCGTAGGAACAGACGAGCTGAAGAAAGCGCAAAAAAGAAACGACGCAACACGAGCATACAGACAACAAACTAAACAAACTCTTTCTGCAATTGCGCACTCGATCAAGCCGCCGTAGTAGTGTTGTGGACGGGGAGCGAAGGGTAAACAGGGTACGGTTATTAGACGTTGTTGTTTAGCGAAACCGCTTTGGGCGCAGCTATTCCGCATCCCTACGCGCACCAGCGGGGATGCTTCCTTTCCTCAGCACTTGCTCTTTCGTCCTTCTTCCCCTGCTCAGATAAAGGGGTGCTCGCTCGTGTATTCGAGGGAGGTGGGAAGGTGAGCGTCTGCGCTCGAGCCTGTCGGTGCATTTGTGCAAAAATGAGGCACTGTATGGAGTTTAGGACGAGCGTCGCAACGTTTGATCGATGGACGTGTTCCGAAGGAGCGACGTCTGCTTGGCCAGCGAGATTAAGGCGGCCGAGCTCAGCCGGCACGCGAGGCCACCGGCGCCATCTTGCGGACGGGTGTGTCGCCCAGCAGCGTGTTGATGCTATTCTGTTGTTGCACGCTGTGCGGGCGGTCAGCAGCAGTAGCACCACGCATTGTTAATTCTGCCAAGGGCCACGCCGTGCAGACTACGGCATGCACCGCTGAAAAGATTATTCAAAATAAATTTCCCCACGCAATCTACCTGCGCTTCTTTCCAAACACTGGCGTTTGCTGCCGCGGAACCCTTCACCGCATTGCACGTGTTGTGTGCTCTCGGTTTGTTAAAGGCGATAGTCTTTCTTGCGCTACTTGTACGCAGAAATTTTGGTCTGTCTGTATGTCTTTGTCTGTCTGTCTGTCTGTCTGTCTGTCCGTCTTGTCTGTCTGTCTGTCTGTGACTCGACTAAGCCACCCGGGCAAAGTGAAACTGCATCTGCGCAATAGTGTTATATACCCACAGCCAAACATAAACACCTACGTCCGGTAGTAATCTCCATACTTGTTAACATTGTTGAATAAGAATAAAACATTACGCAAATGTGGGGCAGAAAATCGATTCATAAGTGATATTTTCAGTGTTCCTTTATTAAAACATTCATGGATGCTTGTTTTTCGCGATATCAAACGAAATATTAAATCAACTACAGAAAATGTCGCCTGCTGTTGCCGGCGCCACTGTAGCTTTTCGCGGAATTTAAAGACATCAAGCGGCAACCGTAACTTAAGGTTCCACTAGATATGTTCTGCGTTCCCCTTGGAATGCACGTGGAGCAGCGCAAGGTGGTTCTAAAAACATTGCAGTAGGGTGCCTCGAATCACGCGCGTCTCCGCCGTACGGCAGTGGTGGCATTGAGACACCCGGACTAGAGCAGTGGAACGCGGTAAATGTAAATTGACTTGAGAAAACATCTATCGTGTTATTTTGGGAAGAACGAGACGGGAAAGGAACGGCATGAGAGGTGAGTGCGAAAGAGACTGGAGGCGTTTATACGGCGGGGGCGCTAGTCGACAATCGTGTTCCGTGGATATTGCAACGAAAGGAGCAGATACACGGTCATTTTTTGACTGGGTTTATTCGAATTCCGCTTTTCCCTAGGTTTTCAACAGTCCCTGCTGCAGTGACCTGGGAGCAAATATTCCCCGTTTTTAACGAAGAACCATTTATAACGAAGTCAAATTGCTGTTCTGAGGACTTGGTTATAAGAAGAGATTCTGTATACAGGCAGTGTGTTGAGGTTTTGATAAACAGAAAGGTGATTAAAACCGTGTTGCTCGCATCGCGAATGCCATTGTTGGGAAACGAAGGCTATGGTTTAGGATTAACAATAGAAACTAGCAGTCTCCCCAGACAAAAAGGTACACTGAGGTGATCTGCAAACATCCTCCAGTTACCCTACCGAATAAAGTGTGTCAGGCGCAGGCCATGGTGCAGGTTTGTCGGTCGATTTATACATAATTCATCGAAAAAAGAGTGCTTCGATAAGGCCGTCTCGCTCACGCCAATTTCACCGCCGATCTGCTGACATCGGCCTTACTGACGACTGCTAGCATATTTAACGCGTGCAGCCTGTGCGTTGACGAACAGAGAGCCAATATGAATTATGAAATGCGTGGACATGAAACCTTTGATGTCTTCGCCACCATATAAAAACACCGAAAAGCCGTGCGTCTTTACTGCGGTTTTTGGTGCGGTTGCCTCGGATGACGCATGGTGCTTCTCTTCGCTCCCGCGTTGCGCTGCTGAGCACGAGGTCGCGGGTTCGATTCCCGGCCGCGGCGGCCGCTTTTCTGATGGAGGCGAAAAGCAAGAACGCCCGTGTGTACGAGATTTCGGCGCACGTTAAAGATCCCCAGGGGGTCAAAATTAATCCGGAGCCCTCCACTACGGCGCGCCTCATCGCCTGCGTTGAGGCGATGAGGCGCGCCGTACAGCCTACAATCAATCAAAATCAATTCCCTTCGGTCCCCAGTTACCGGATAAACTAAGGCTTTAGACTTCCGTTAAAAAGCCAGGTAATGAATTACATGAGTTCAACTGCGCAGTGCAGCCGACAGTAAGACTTCCATTAACGGACTTCAACATCTATTTAAGAGAAAGTGGAAGCATTGTCTCCTAGCGGTACACGCCGAGCGCAAACCCGTTGTTTTATCGCTTGTCTAGGGCTTCGGGATACGCTGTCGCCGATGCCACTGCACACTCCCAATGGCGGATTCGGTTGGATTTAACTTGTCTCCCGGGTGGCTCAAGAGCATTGCGCACCTTCCGTCGCCGTCACCTTCGCGCTAGGCCCCCGCAAGGTGAATCGGAGAGGTGAATCGGCTCAGGCCCTTGCCATTGCCATTGTCGTACTCTCGTAAAGAAGCAAATACTTAAGGTGTTTTGTTATGTTTAGCGAGGTAGCCAGATCTTGACATAGCATACTAAGAAAGGTGATCTAGGGCCCGTGAATCTCTAATTAACATCGAAGAAAGGTAAGGCTTAGTCGGGAATTTTGTATTATCACTTTGACCGTCTATCCGGAGGAGCAAACGTTTGTTTCCTTTTTTCCCTTGCGGAAAATACACATTCAAACGCTTCAGCTTCACTAAAACGGAAATTCTGTTGAAATAAACCTCGAAATCTGCTTACTTTTATGTTTCAAGTGAGCGATGGCAGCTTTCGGGACTCCTCGGCTAATTGGCGACGGACGGCATTTTGTTTAGAAATGAATATAAGGATGAAATTTCTGCATTCCATGCAAGTCAAAGTAAAAGAGGACTTAGAAAGTGCGTATTGTTTTTGTGGAGCCGACAGAGAACCGAGCGAAATTGGTCAATGAATCGACGGAGATGTTAGGGAATCAATGAATCAATTCTTCAATGAATCCACCAATCAATCTGTGCCCGAGCTCTCAATCCTGTGTACGTACTCTGAAGCTTACCAAAGCGTTACCTACTCACAGAGTGGACACATGGCGGCTGTGTGCCATTGGTAAACGCTTTGTAAGCAGGAACGTAATCTGCGATGGCTGCTGGATGTTATGTGATTGGCGCCGCCATATGAATACCGACTGTATTTTTTTTATTTCTTACTGCCATGAGAATAACTGCTGCCACAGACGGAAATGGAACCCTTCTCCTCCTGTTGAACAGCACTAGCTAAACAGGAGCAACGTGATCAGCGCGGAATATATCTGCAGAAAGTGTAGTAGAGAAGCTGTATAGCATTAGTCTCGTGAGTCTGGGTGTTTTGGCTGGATGGAACTAAGAAGACGGCATACAACTTCGATTTAATCAATATTTGACCTTTGTGCACTTACAAATATGGCACGTTTAACGTAACACGGAAATCAATGAGAGGATATGTTTAGGAAATAAAAAAAATTGTTAACGAGCTTGCGAATTCGAAACAAGTGAAGAGGCGGGGGTTGCGGTGCTTCCGTTCGAACTGGAGTTTAGAATGCGAGAACATGCGAGGATGTTTCACTGTTAAGGTCAGTTTGGGGACTAACTCAATCTATATTTTTGGACTAACGCCTTCTTGTTAGCGGTGCTATCACTTTCGTTTAATTTTCAAAATATTCAGACACTCGCTGTGTGCGTACCATGAATACCTGAAGTATACGATTCGCGTGGAAAAATGTCTGCGCGCTATAGGGTACTAACACCTCGCCAAAACCCTGACATCATGCTTCGTGAACACGAAAATTACGCATTGAGCGGGTCGACTCTATTTTCTGATTAGAGAAGTCCAAATTGGTTATTTAGAAGCAAGGCTAACCGCCTAATTTATAGTACGAATTTTGACTTTCTGTGGTCGCTTTAACTTTAACGTATAAATGTACAGCATCACGCCCATCATAGCGTGATGGCACAAAAAAAAAAAAAATCTACAGAATACAATAAACCCCTCCACACGGCATTTACTGACAATGAAAAGCGTATGATTCAATAGGCACCGGTGCGGTCCTGGAAGCATTAAAGGACAAGTGAATTAATGGGACACTAAATACAAAGCCGACGTTGGTCTAAAAAGATAGATTGGCGTACCATAGAAAACGAATATACCGGTCACTGGGGCAGTACCTTCAGACTAGTCTCGTAAATAATCAAGAATTAGGAAGCTTGCAGTCACGCGCAACACTTGAATGGTGAAGCTGTTGAATGGTGAATTGCGGTGCTAGTAACCGTCGTCATTTGCATCGATGGGGTCGTCGTCTTTTCCGCGGCGAGTGGTTGACTGCAAAGTCATCCTCAGCATTGTAGGCTTCCACCAGCTCAACTGGCGAAGCTTGCACTAAGTCGCGCAAGAATTGAACCAAAGTGACGCGGCAGGATTTCCTTATACGTGAACACTGAAAGACACATAACCCGCATTTTTACAAGTTTGACAGTGTTTATTTACATGTTGTGTCATTGCTTTTCACCCTGCTAGTAGTATGCATCGATATTGTCGCGCTCCTCATGTCAAGCATTACATGTCCGGTAGCGCTTGCCGACGGTTTTTTTTTTTTTTTACCAAAGCCACTGCACGAGCCGGGGACTAGGCAGCCGCCCCGAGCGACGTCCTCACGAGTGCTCCGCGTTTTCTTGGTATTTTGTCCTGCAACACCAAAGTTATGGCTTGTACAACAGCGTTGCTATTAACAAAACAAACATAGGTGGCAAAAGGTGTACATGCTTCTTCATGCCGACTTTGAGAAATGGTCATACAGGAAAAACTTAGTCAACTGGAGAGCTTCTTATCCGGCGTCTGGAGTCACCGGACAGTTCTCTTAGTGAAAAAAAAAAAAGAAGAACGAGAAGAGTGACATAGGAGGTTTTATAAAGCGTGCAGGTATAGAGAGGAACAAACTAAGCGTGTACGGCCCCACTGGCATGCGATAGCAACGGCCTACGTCCATTCCACATTTCTGGCTTTTTCCATACGACCATTTTGTTTGCATAGGTGCGCGTGTGTGTGTCTTCCCCACTTCATGCCCCTTTGCACTATCCCAAATTATCGCCCTCCTCCCACAGTCGCGCCCGATAATCATTTTTAATTAAACGTCCAGCCAATTACCAAGACTCAGCACGGCATCCCGACAGTAAGAGCTGATTCCGCTGAAATATCGAAGCGCGAAGAAAAGTCCGTGTATAGAAGGTATAGCGCTCTAAAAGAGAAAAAAGCATCGGGGAAAATTATTCCCCCGCACCGTCTTTCTTTTAGCCTGATTGGTCTCGAACTCTTCCCACGTGTGTTCTTTTTTTTTTTGTTATTAGCGCGGGACATCCCGACCCACACTTTAGACTCGCTCATACCTCTGCTAAATCACATTTTGATTGCTGCAAATGGTGCTACGACGGTCGTCGAAGTGGAGCATGTCACCCGGTCCTCCTCCTGACGCCTGATCAACTTATGGAAACTTCGCGACGAATTGCAGGACCGCTATCGGACAGGGACAGTTATATCGATCTAGTGTGCATTCGCCATCAGATAGCACTCATTAGAAAACTCACGTAGCCCCTGGCCTGCAAGCGTTGGAAGGAGCACTGCGACTATTTTTCCTCCCATACTGCGGCCCGGAAAGTGGGGAGCACCTTCGGAGGCCTTGCCCGACCTGGCTGCAGAATATGGTGGATACGGTGCTACACCATACCGCGAAATCCCGTGATGTATTTCGAAAGAGGGCCTGGCGTATTTCCTTTCCGCAACTACCGTCTCAACCGCCATCTTCAATCTACGCTCTAGAGCCAGTAAACGACAGCGAAGAGATTCAGGTGCCTTTTACTTCCGCTGAGCTCACGGTTCCCCTTGAGAAAATCAATGTGTCTAGCACACCAAGCATAAATACAGTGTATTGGTCTATGCTTCGGAATCTGCCCGTAGCAGAGACAGAAGAGCTTCTTCAAGCACTTAAAGAAATATGGATCCGTGGTGTCTTCCCTTCAGCCCTCATGCACGTTGTTGTGGTACCCCTTCCCAAGGCAGGCAAGGATCCCAAAGTCATGGCAAAGTTACGCCCAATCTCGCCCACGTCTACAGTCTGTAAGGTGATTGAGCGGATGAACACGACACGAATAAGTGATCACTTGGAAGAAGAAAACAACTCCTGACACCCGGCCGAGAAAGGTTTCCAAACAAATTTGAGCACTCACGAGAGTCTTTACCTACTTCGAAAGTTGCTGCGAGCAAGCCGGTAAAAGCGGCACACATTCTCGTTACAATTGATATACGAAACTTAGTGCCCTCCCACTCTGTGAAGAAGAATGACCTGCAAAGCATGATGCACTCGAGGGAGTGCACGAAACAAAACACGTTCGTTGTAATTCACGACTGAGCATACTTCATAGCCAATAACCTGAATGAAATTTGGAAAAGACCCGAGCTTTATCCTAGCTGACGAACGTAGAGCTGTCTCTTTCCCTCCCGCGTCATAGGCATCTTACTGTTTGTGTAACGCGCCAACTGAATCCACTATACTACAGATGGAACCGGACCGCTCGCATTGGGCTGTTTGAAGGCCACGTTGGACCTCACACCAACACAACGGATATGCCATCAGTAAAGAAATAAAACCTATATCTGCGCGTGCCCCCCCCCCCCCCCCCCCCACCCTCCACTCACCACCCTCCTCTCCCAACTCCTGCACGCAAAAACCGATAACCGGTCATGAGCGGGTGCTTAGGAGTGAAAGATACTGTGGAACATCGCGCTCTGAAAGCCCTTTAAGCTGAACGAGCTATATTGGTCCACGTCGGGGTTCCAAGCGGGCCAGCTGCTGTTCATCCGGGAGGGATTCGCAGCTACACGGCCAGCTGCAACGTGAGGCGGCAACGGCGGCGGCAGTGGCTTTCCGTAGTTTTCGCGCGCATTCACGCTTCAGTTCGGGCTGACGCTTCATAAGTTTCCGCTTTGGTTCTTCCAAGCGAGCGATATACGGCCATCCCATAAGCGAGCTAACACCTCGTGGGCTTCGACCTCTATACTAGTGGACACGCACGTGTGTGTTCCTTTCGCTGCCCAGTCGTAGGGCATCTCATTGTATGTGCACACATCAACCCAGACCCCAACCGCTCGATGGCGGAGGACAGCTGACTGGAGAGCGTTCAGCCGTGAGAGTGCCATGTTTAAATCTCCCACCACCACAACGGGTATGTCATCTGTGCAGTGCATGCCCCCTCTTTTCACCCCAACCCGTGCACGCCTAAACCGGCAAGGGGGGATAGGTGCCTAATTAAGGAGTTAAATACACTCGGCGAATGAAGAGAGAAAGACTTTACTATGCGACCAGGCTAACATCCATTATTATTCTTCTGCCAGAAGAACTATGACAAGCTGGTCAACAAGGGTCGCCGACGCGACAATGTTGCTCGGAATGCCTTTCAAGCTAAAGAAGTATAGTGGGCTCACGCCGGTGTTTTAACGAGGGAAGTTGCTTTCAACCGGGAGGTGGAGCGATGCTTGGGCGAGGTAGGGTGCTTCGATGCCAGCGCCGCCGTACAGGGTGGAGACAACCTTTGACGCGCGTGAATCCAGGCACCCTAGGGGGAGAAGGAATTGAAGCGGCAACAGCCCCGGCTACATTCTCGGCGGCGGCGGCGGCGGTGGCGGCGGCTTTCGGGAGCCTTCACACTCATTCGCGCTGGTGTTGATTCTCCGCACTTATCTGATAACGGCGCTACGGCCGCTGTCAGCCGACTGCGCAACTTGTGAAAGAGGCATCAGCTTCTTTCATTTCACGTTGTTTTATAAGAGCAGCAGTATCTCCGAACACAGGAGTCAAATAACTCGTGGGATTATTGAGGCACAAGAGATCACAAGTGCCAGTGATAATTGTGCGAGTATGCCCACCTTCACGGTCAACGAGAAAGAAGTGTACTTTTTAAGCCAAGGTGATGCTTTGCAATGACTGAACAGTCTGAACATGTTCCCCAGCAGTGTCGTGCGGAAGATTGTGTAAGGTGACGTGATTATTTGGTGTATGTATAAACGCATTCCTTCATAATCAAGTTAGTTGCAAGTTTGCACATGGTCTTGTCCTCTTTCTTCGTCTTCGTATAGTTTGAGCATTGAACGTTCAACTACAATGAGATACCAAAGACTGGGCAGTGAGAGGGACACCCACATGAGTGTTCACTAGTCTAGAGGTGGAAGCCCTTGAGGAGTTAACACGCTATGGGACGGCCGCATGACGCTCGCTTGGAGGTACAAGAGCGGATACTTAAGAAGTGTCAGCCCGAACAGAAGCGTGAATGCGCGCGAAAAGGACGCAAAGCCGCTGCCGCCGCCGTTGCTGCCTCAAGTTCCAGCTGGTCGTGTAGCTGAGAATCCCCCCGGGATGAACAGCAACTGGCCCGCTTGGAACGCCGACGTGGTCTAATATCCCTCGTTCAGCTTAAAGTGCTTTCAGAGCGACATGTTCGGCAGTATCTTTCACTGCTAAGCACCCGCTCATGACCGGTTACCGGTTTTTGCGTGCAGGAGTTGGGAGAAGAGGGTGGTTAGGGGGGGGGGGGGGGGGGGGAGCACGCGCAGGTATAGGTTTCATACCCTTACTGATGACATGTCCGTTGTGTTGGTGTGAGGTCCAACGTGGCCGTCAAACAGCCCAATGCGAGCGGTCCGGTTTCATCTGTAGTATAGTGGATTCAGTTGGCGCGTTACACAAACAGTATGATGGCTATGACGCGGGAGTGAAAGAGACAGCTCTACGCTTGTCAACTAGGATGAAGCCTCGGGCCTTTTCCAAATTTCATTCAGGTAAGTGGCTATGAAGTATGCTCAGTCGGGAATTACAACAAACGTGTTTTGTTTCGTGCACTCCCTGGAGTGCGTCCTGCTTTGCAAGTCATCCTTCTTCACAGAGTGGTAGGCCACTAAATTTTTAATATGGCTATGAGGAAGTTGATTCATTGGGTGTCTGTGGTGGAAGGCATTCATGTCACGGCCTGTGCTGATGATATTATTTAGACCGAGGCAGGTGACGACCCCTCAACCGACGCCTCGATGCGTCATTTACAGAAGGCCTTAGACCGTTCAGTGCCCTCCTCGCTCCCACGGGAATGAAAATATTGTTGGAAAAAAACAACACTTTCTAACCAAACGAGGTACTCCTGTAGAGCTCGCCCGCATATAATTGACCATTGAAGACGTTCCACTTCAGCCTGTTCCACAAGGTTGGGAGTGTGTCCTCGGAGTGCCCGTTCACCAGGATGGTGGCTCTACAGAATGGATGAAGCAGCTTGTACACAGTGGCGTAGCCTGCTGCACCTCATTCGCCGCATCTCCAACACCTTTGGCGGGTCAATCCCAGGACATAGCCAGGTGATTAGTAGAAGCTCTACTCGTGCCGAAAAGCCACATATGGCACCATGTGGTACCCACTCATGAAAACACCACACCAAATAACTGTAGATCCTTTAGCGGGAATCATTTCCATCTTATTAATGGGCTTCCATGACATACGCGGGGAGAGGAGCTCTATCGGCATGCGGGTCTTCCCACTGCCGAAAGCATTCTTGAATCGAGCGCACAGGGCGCGAAAGACCGTCGCCTTCTCACTCACCAGGGCTCCCGATTGCTGTGCTATGCCGGTGAGGATATCGACACGTCTGCGCCTGCCATACGCCTCCCGCCACTCCCTGAGACACAACAGACTCAACCACTTATGTCTTCGTAAGTGCTTCGTGGCGGTGCGGTTTACAAACGGCATCCCTGGCGACCGCTACATACGTAGAGGGCAAACATACAATCCGAGCATTTCAGATGTCCATACCAACTACCGCTACAGATCTGGAGCTTCGCGCCATCAAGGAGGGGATCCAGCTGGCTGTCCACCTGCTGGCAGCTGATCCAGGTACGTTAAGAGGCGTCCGAATATTTCGAACAGCAGAGGAGCTTTACGGAATCTGATTGGAACACCCAGACGGCACTCTGGCTCATCACATCAAACGTTCCTGTAAAACGCTGCGACTTCGCACTGGCATAACTGTAACAGTACGCTTAATACCCGGGCACACACGACCCCTCGGTAGTGAGAGAGCTCATGAGCCGGCAAGGGAGGCTTGTGGGAATTTGCAACCCCTGCTTGATGGCTCCCTCACCGAGGAGGTCTGCGCCGCCGTCACGACCTCCTATCGACAGTGCCCATCAGCCAGGGCCAGGCGCCTCCTTGGCTTCCCCGAGCCGCCGAGGTATTCCTTAATTTTGCACGTTCTGGACACGCATTAACAGAGGACGTCATGGCCGGAGGAAGGCACACCTCGACCAGAATCCGACGGGGCGGCGCTTCCGTTACTGCAGCTTCAACAATCTTTCACCAACGACGGCCTAACCATCCGACCGTTAATACGTCTGCTATGCATGTGGGCAGGCACTGAAGCCCACCATAAACCACCTTGTGTGGGACTGCATAGGCCTCCTAGGGCCACGCTAGACACATCGGCTGGCCTGGGTACCTGCTACGAGGGCCGCGTACGTCCAAAGGGCGCCATCGAAGAGACTTTAACCGAATTATGGCTGTTCATTCATGACTCATGTTAGGTCATTATTGATGCATTCGTCTTCCCTCCTACCCCTTCGCCCATGTGGCCTTGATCCTGCCCTTTCAATAAACGTTACTTTGTTGTTGTTGAGACTGGAGGCCGCCAGCGTAAGCCTCTGCCAAAAAATCTCTCTGGGAGATTGTAGTGGTGGCTGTAGTTTCCCTTGATTATATCACTTGAATGCTAGAGTGCAGTTACACCACTGATAAAGATCTTTCTACTGCCAGCTAATAATACGTTAGCGCTGTCGACATTACGTCAATAGGGCGATACATTTTGAGGTTGTTAAACGTTCTTTCGTTTTTTCGGTTAAAAGAGCGTATTTTATGGCTGAAGTAGGGTTGAATGAGCTACCAAAATCTAGTTCATTTAATAGAACAGGGTTGTATTTTGTACTTACTACTTCATTACCCACGGGCTTAACAACCGTCGTGAAGTAATACGAAATGATTTACAAACGCAGGCAAACGTTCACTACGGCCTAGTTTGCATATTTTAGAAATAAGTGACTTCTGTACTCAAATCAATTCAGGAAAATCTCATTTGCTAGACAGCTAGCGCCATCTAGTCAAAACTAGATACACCAAAACAATTTCTTGTTGATTTTTCATTTCAACAACGAAGGGCTATATTTCTGAAAGAACCAAACTAGGCCATGAGGAACATGTCTATTTATTGGTAAGCTTTTGGTATTGGTACACGATGCTTTTTAATTCCGTGGGTTATGAAGTGGTAAGTACCATGGGAATGTGATCAGGCGAGTCCTCCTTAATGTGGGCTAGTTCTGCTCAAATCGGTGTTGTTTATAAAGATCAATCGTTCCGTTCTTTGGGGGAACAGAATATGGATGTTTCACGATCGGCGCCAGGCCCCTCGTTTGATTCACGCTTCATGAGAATCCACTCGCTCTATCGGACATTCAGTAGTGCACGCTTAACTAAAATGGTCCCGACGCAGTTTTCGAAAGCCCTCCTTAATTTTGGCTTTGCCCATCAACTCAGGAATATACTTCCAGATAATGCTCACGCTGCATGAGATCGGTTCGAGGCATAGGCAACACACTCAAAGATGTGAGAAAGGCGAATGGCTTGGGCAAAAACCGCTAGGATGAGAGGGGGCATGGAGGAAAAAAATGCCCCGGCAATATAACTTCTCGGGTCATGCTGCATGCGCAAAAGGCTTGCTTCCGAGTTCTTTAATTAGACATTCCTCTTGCAAAGCCTGGCGACGCGTGATGGCTCGCAGCTGCAACAGAAACGCTCTGACAAACATGTGTGTTAAGCAAGTTTTTAAAGCTAATTCGCGCCTTTACGACGGCAGGTCGTGCGTGCGCGCAGCGGGCCCGCTTCCGGCATGACAGGAGAAACGGCCCCAGAACGGCCAAGAAGTAATAATAATTCAATAGGACCGCCGTAGACCCCGGATGGCTTCGTGTGGCTCTTTTGTTTTTTATTACTTCTTACGCGTCATATGCCTGTTTGTTACGGTTTGTGTGTGTGTGTGTGTGTGTGTGGTGTGTGTGTGTGTGTGTGTGTGTGTGTGTGTGTTTTGCATCCCGCAGTTTCGAGGTTTTGCCTTGTCGCAATCTTCCTGCGGCCGATCCAAAATTGAAAGCGAAAGATGGATGGAGGTTGATACGGAGATGGAAAGGAGAAAAAAAGAGATCCCATTTTGCCGCTATTGCAGAATATCCCTAGTTTTACGCCACTGCGGCAATATTAGAGACGGGCCTGGAAGCGTCCCTAAAAATACTAGCACTAAAAAAACGCGGACGGTCTCCGAAGAACAAGCGGGGAGTAAGCGCGATACTCTCGAAACAGAGGCAAGAGAACGAGCATGGGCCGAACTAATTCCTGTTTTGTAATCGCTTAGCCCAGCACATTTTTTCTTCATGTGAAACGAAGCGGAATGGATGGCTTGGATTTCGCGTGAACTTTTTTTCTCTTCAGGCTGTCGCGAAGAGCAAGTAATGGAGCGGGCGAGGAGCAGCCAGCCACGTGCTGCAAGGGTATCCATCGATATAATTTGCAGTAGAAAAAAATTATAACGTTATCACTTACCTTCACTGATCTTTTGTTTCTTTTGTTCCCTGAAGACGAAGACAATGTGTATTTCTTGCGGAAGCAGGATCATGTCGCTCGCCTCAAGGAATTGCAACAACAGCAGCAGTGACAACCCCAGAAACGCTGAAAAGTGCTTACGCAAGAGATTGGCCCGAATAAGATTCTTTTTTTGGCAGGTAGCGGCACGGAGAACTGACAGAAATAAAAGAAAATCGCATATAAATGAGTTAGCAAAACGAAACTGGCAAATATTGCGGTACTTCCGCTAAATTGGTAACGTGAGACCAATCCCACAAGAGATGTGGACGGGACTGTGATGGTACGCTGCGGCCTTAAAAATTGTGTGAATAGTTTCACGACTCTCCAGCCGCATTTTTTGCCGTGAACTTTTTCAATCATCTGAAAATTGTGTTACCGGGTCCGCTTTCTTAAGCCCATTTATTGACGTGTTTGGACAAGGAGGTCAAATTTCCCACGCATTCGCGATGTTCTTCGAACATAAACGTTCGGTGCTGACGGAACGATGTAACTTGACACTTTCATGGCAAAAAATTATCCCAAAGCAGTCTCACATTTCATACAGGAGGCATGAGTACAGCTGCTGCGTATTCTAGAAATCATTGTGTCGTTTAGGAAATTGAAGAAAACATTTTGCAGTCACGTCGTTGAAGTAT
Source organism: Haemaphysalis longicornis (assembly GCA_013339765.2). Lineage (NCBI taxonomy): Eukaryota > Metazoa > Arthropoda > Arachnida > Ixodida > Ixodidae > Haemaphysalis > Haemaphysalis longicornis. Next base: position 90,730,518 of record CM023450.1, read on the forward strand.
CTCATAGACATCCAAGGCTGTTTAGTTCCACCTCGGCAGGGTTCACCGAACGCCAAACGGCTAGCTATTGCGCGTGCAGACTGAGGCAGAAGATCGCGTTGCGAATTTTATACTTTGGATTGTTTCCCCAGCCAACTGTTGAACACCATTTTTTCTTATTTTCTTTTTTTTATGTTAAACATTATGACGTTTGTCTGGACACGTTTATCTCAAAATCCGTAATGGGCAAGATGGTAGTGCATATGGCGCCCAGGCACCATCTCAAGGTAATTCCTCACACCAAAGAGGAACTTAAGCGATGTTTGGCAGCACTCAGAAAGACTACTGCTCACAAACGGATGTCTGGTAATCTCTTCGATTATGCGTGCTTAGGGCACTGATAATGCCTTGAAATGAGCCCACCCTCTCTCAATATCGCGCTCCGTCGTGTTAAGGTTTTATAAGAACAGGAACACCTTCATCTTTGTAACAGAGAACCCCTGCGCTCACATAGAGTTTAGATAGCGCTAATAGACCTAAGGAAGCTGTCAATATATTTAGTCATTCAAGGGCTAAATGTTCTGAGTTCTATAACACCGGAATTAGGCACGAAAGCCCAGTTAGGCAAGCGCAATAACAGCTAAATATAATTACAAAAGCGAATCAAAGCATGGCCCGATTGTAACCGAGAATATCTGGGACTTTCACATCATTTTTCAGACATTTCGAAGCTTACGACAAAGCTGAAAGTAAAATAAAGGCCCACAATAAGTAATCATAAATCAAAGCTAGACGTATGTATATGAACTAAACATGCATACATACGTATACGTATACGTATACGTATACGTATACGCTTCCAAAGGGGAAAAAATGGCACTTCTAAATACAGGCGGTACTCGGTAATTCCCTCTCGGTTGACTCCATTCTATAGCCTGACTTGGTAAAATCTGCCATGTCCCAGTAGGATACGAAGCAATGTAGTTTGACACCGGCTAACTGGATTTGCCCCTCAAATCGATCAAGTTTTGGTGGTGCCGGCAAGGCCTGAATAATGAGTTGACTGTGCTTCGTTGTGGCGGAGGTCTGGAACAAAGAGTGACTGACAAACTCGGATTATCGTTCGCTTCTTGTGAGAATGCTTTAGAAAACGGTTCTTGCCAGAACCCTTTTAGGAGCGATATACTGCATAGGTTAAAAGACAAAAAAAAAAGAAACGCTGAAATGAAGAAGTCATGCATATATAGCGTTGAACTACCACAAATTCGTTCTTACCTCCAGTGCGCAAGCGAAGAGAATACAAATATCTCGAGAATTGCGTTGGGCCACATCTGGCCGCCAAATAAAACGCACAATGTTGCAGCATCGCGACGACCCAATGAGGGGCCTAAAGATTTCTTTGTACATTTTTTGCTGCTTCCTCTCATTACGGGCTCTTTCTTCAATACTTCGCGTTACTTGAGAGCAACACATGACTGGGAAAAGAAGAGGCAGAGATTGCCTACTGCTCCCTTTACGCTTACCACTCAAACAAACTCCTTTTGAGTCTCTCCAGGTAGCCCCCTAACCCTAAATTATGCAGAACTGTCCCTAACCGAGGCCTGCTCCCCGCTTCGTCCCCGAAACAGGTACACAAAGGTGACAAAACTGGAGAAAGAACTGCTTCGAACGGAGAGTCAATCTCAAACAAGATTTCTTGGCCGTCCCCCTTTTTTTACGCAGGAAGCAGGGAAAGGAGAAGAAATCGGGATTTTCTTGACCTCGAAAGAAATTACAGCCGAAGGAAATGGAGCGAGAGAGAGAGCATTGCTGAATTATTTTTTCAGCTTTTGCTCTCCCGTGGGCTTCTGGACGGAGGAGGCCACCCACCTTTTCTTTCTTTTTTTTCCTTAAAAAACCTTTTTGCCTCCTCCTCTTTTGCTTTAATTCTCGCATTCGTTATTCGAAAGTTCTGTCAGAGGACGGCCAGTGGGACCATCATTAGCCCCGTGCCTCCAGTTTGCTCAGACTCACCGGGCTTCACCTTCCGACTGATCCTTCGTTTAATTATACGCAAAGCGCCATCTTTTTTTCGTAGCTCAACCGTAAACTTATTGCTGCTCCTTTGGGTCGCGGACACGTGGTGCCCTTAGACGCGTCCGCAGGATTCACCTTGAAGCGTCCTCTTTGGGGGAATCATTACGGGCAGACGCTTTATTTCGATCGTCTGCAGCCCCGACCAGCTCATGGTCCGAAATAAAGAAGGGTTAAGTTCGATGAAAAAGACATCCTCCGGGACCTCTTTATTCCCGTGTTCTTTATGGTACCGTATAGCCCATCTGTCCGTCTAGCTATTGCTGACGGCGAAAAAGGCACGGCCGGGAACATCGAATCATTCACGTTGGTATAAACAGTTTGACAATTATGAATAAATCCGAATTCTATTCATAAGTTCTCACGTCCCACTTACTTAATCATTTTCCTCGAGACCCGGAACCCAAAATTCCTTCCCCGGAAGAGCGCCAATAACAAAATATTCACCGTTATTCCAAACAGGTTGCAGCAGTAACAGCAGCAATGTGAAGGACAACCTCACGCGACGGGGTCACTGCAGGGCCCCAATGAAACATTCCAGGAAGACATGGAGTGCCAGGGATTTTGAAATGTTCAGTCATAGCAGAATACAGGGCGCCGATCGTATTTGGCACTCAGTGAAATTTTCAGGAATACGCGTGCAGGAACATTACAGCTCAACAGCCATTGCGGAGACAAATCATGCCATTCAGAGCAAAGCCGACAGAAACTGGCCTTAGTGACGTTAAAAACAGCTGGATAGCGACTAGGGAAAGTGGCTTAGTGTCTTTAAAAATATATTGACTGTAGTGTCTGTTTTCAACAGCGAGGGAGAGAGAAAGAAAATAAACTTTTTTTAGCTACTCAAGTCCGAGCCGCGACGTTAGTATGAATCCTCGGAAAAAAACTGCAAGAATTCGGTTATGTTGAACGTCCTCCACACGTTTTTATAACTTCAGTTTGTTAGCTGGTTGAATGACGTTTACTAGCGAAAGGGCCACACCGGCTCAAAACACCGAGCCAACAGTTTTAAGTTTCCACAAGTTACAAACTGGCGCGAAAAAGTACGTCCCAACTTCGTACCTCACAGTCAGTAAATAAACCTTACCGTAAGGCCATTCTTCAAAAAAGCCCCTTTTTTAAAGTCGCCCGCTTCCACCCTCTTCCCCGCCAAAAGGCCCAACAACACAAAACGGCATAGAGATGAAACGCTTCCAGTGAACCGTCTAATGAGGGCTTCTTCCGTTTGACTTGCGTACAAAACTGCATTCAAATACGTTTTAGAGAAATGCCGTCACTCCAGACAAGGTCTTCAGTTTGTTCCGTCTGGAACCAATTCCAAGAAAATAGATAGGTGCATATGGTCTCATATGCTTGTATTGATGGAGCACGTTTTAAATATACTTTACGGCGCAGCCGCGGGGAAGCAACCACATCTGCTCACAAAAATCCTAGGTGCAAAGGATTCGGTTGCGCGCTCAGACGGTGAACTGCGGATGATGGCATAAACATCTAGCAGAGATGCTGGTATGAACGACCGACAGAGGAACGACCGACAGTAGGACAAGTGCAACGCCGAGTTGCAACTAGGCTGAAGACATGACGTACTATGCCCGTATTAAACTTAAAACTAATAGCTAAAGCAAGAAGACGAACAGGTAGAATTAGCGCGTATCTCTCGCGACTTTCTTTTTTTCTCTAACTTCGTCGGGGTTGGGCGGCGCTGAACAGTATTAACACGCTGTGATTAACCGATACAAAAAGTGATCCGATAACACGAGGAAGAGTGCATATTAATGACGTACGCCCGTGCCCAGTGAAGTAAGTTCAACACAAGATACAAAAACTCTAGCACAACCCAAAATATGCCTCGGTCGGAGAATGCGCTTTCAGGGAATTCGAAAAGCAATGAAGTCCTCCCCCTATGACGGCATGTCTTCCATACTTTTTCCCCCGACTCTTCGACTGTGCTCCTCTTTTCAAATCCCTGCTTCCACATCCCCAGATTTCATTTTCTCCACGAGATAGATTTAGCTTAGCGCCAGAAGCAACCAAAACCCGAAACGAACCTTCGGGTTATCGCGAAATTAGCGCGCCAGCAAACTGCCGCTGACGTTAGTCACCTCCCTCCCCCCTCCTTCTTTCACTGCTCCGCCCGCTTCTTCATCCCAATTCTTTATTTTATTTCCAGAGAATAAATCGACCCTCGACATACGTTCCCGGTTAATTTCACAATGACTTCGGACTCAATCAGCCTGTGCAGAAAAGAGATCTTGCTGATGCTGAACTAGCTAGCGAATTTAGGAGCCATGCGCGAAACGAAACGGCCGTAGAGTATTGCTCCGCCGGTGCCCTGGACACAGGCTAGAGGACAGGATATATAATATATATATATAGATATATATAATATAATATATATATATTATATATATATATATATATATATATATATATATATATATATACATTATCATCTGAACTCGTGTGCATATAGACACGGTAAGGGCTAACGTTATTCTTCTTGACGCTGTGTAATAAAAAGGCTCGCACTTATGTCTTATGTCCTCTTGATTTGGTCATCACTCGAAACACAGTTACAATTTCTGCCAAATAAAATAGCTTCGCTCCAGTTCTGTGCTTTGTTTTCTTTTTAAAGTTCGGAGCAAAAGAGAGACAGAAGAAGAAAGCAAAAAAAAAATTTCGTGAAACCTGGGTAGGGGCGAAACATGCAGTGTATAACTGTCTTCAAAAATTGTAAGTCCCTCTCTTGCCACACTGTGCGCACTGATTGGGCGCCAGAAAAACGCCGGTAAGAGGAGCAATCGGGTGCAAAACGGTGCAAATGAGCAAACGGTTCGATTGCTAGGGACGGTTCTGCAATCGGGATAGGAAAAGCTCTATCTATGAACGACTCTGCATTCGGTCAGCAGCTCCTCCACAACGTCTGACAAGAAGACGCGTCCCCTGTCACTCAACAAATATCTCGGCGCTCCATATCGGAGTATAATACGTTCAAAGAGGAACGATGCGACGTCACGGGCGGTGACAGTGGGTAGTGCGGCTGTTTGTGCATACCCCGTGAGGTGGTCAACCGCGACGATAATCCATCGGTTGCCTGCAGCCGCGGTGGGGAGCGGACCATATATGTCGATGCCGACACGGTCGAAAGGGCGAGCTGGACATGGTAGCGGCTGCAGTTGAGGGGGAGACTTGCGAAGTTGGCAATCTGTACACGGGCGGACGTACTTCGTTACAAACGTGTACATTCCACGGCGGTAATAGCGCAAACGCAAGCGCTGGTACGTTTTGAGCACCCCAGCGTGCGCGCACGTTGCGTCAGCGTGGAAGTGGGAGCAGAAATCAGAGCGCAGATGGCCAGGGAGGACGAGTAACCACTTCCGGCCCTCAGATGGTCGTCCCGAAGGGCGCAGTGCAAAGACTGGCGGCGCAGCGCACGAGAGGCTGCAACTGTTGACGTACTCGGCAAATATTTACGGACAGAGGCCATCCACGGATCCTTGCGCTGTTCCGCAGTTATGTCAAGGGAGTCTAGGGACGCCGCGGCACTATCTGGCGTATATGAACTATCATCGTCCGACCCCACGGGTGATCTCGACAGGGCATCAGCATCCGTGTGTCTGCGTCCGGACGGGTATACGACTCGAATGTCGTGCTCCTGCAGGCAAAGAGCCCAACGACTGAGTCTACCGGAAGGGTCTTTGAGTGAGGACAGCCAGCAGAGGGCGTGGTGGTACGTGACGACATTGAATGAACGACGGTAGAGGTAAGGGCGAAACTTGTTGATTGCCCAAACGATCGCCAAACATTATTTTTCTGTTACGGAATAACTGCGTTCCGCCTTCATGAGCGTGCGGCTGGCGTATGCGACGACGTATTCACGAAAGCCAGCTTTCCGCGGGGCGAGCACGGCGCCAAGACCAACACCACTCGCATCAATGTGCACTTCAGTAGGTCAAGCGGGTCAAAATGGCGCAGTATTGGGGGTGTCGTAAGCAGGCGCCGCATGGTCACAAATGCCGTGCCACAAGCAGGCGACCACTGGACAGGTTCGTTGTGTCCGCTGAGGAACTGCGTTAAAGGGGCGATGATGGTGGCAAAATTTCGGACGAATCGGCGAAAATACGAACACAAGCCGATAAACGTTCGGAGGTATTTCAGAGTGGTCGGTTTGGGAAACACTTCCACTGCACGAAGCTTGTCCGGATCTGGAAGGATGCGGTCTTTGGACACAACATGGCCCATAATTTTTAGCTTGCCAGCAGCAAAGCGGCACTTCTTCAGATTAAGTTGAAAGCCGCCTGATGTGAGGCAGGTGAACACTTGCTTTTGGCGCTCAAAGGCATGTCAAAATCTGATGAAAACACAACAATGTCATCCAGATAACAAAGAGAGTTTTTCCACTTAAGGCCCCGTAAAACGTTGTCCGTAATTCGTTCGAAAGTGTTTGCCGCATTACAAAGCCCGAACGGCATCACGTTAAAGTCATAAAGACCGTCAGCTGTAACGAACGCTGTTTTTGAGCGATCGGCATCAGCCATGGGCCAGTCACCAGACCGCAGGTCCAAGGAGGAGAAAAACTCGGCACCCTGTAGGCAGTCAAGAGCGTCGTCGATACGGGGTAGCCGATAAACGTCCTTGCGTATAATCTTATTGAGCCGGCGATAATCCACGCAGAACCGGATCGACCATTCTTTTTTGTGACCACAACCACGGGAGAGGCCCACGGGCTGGTAGAGGGTCGGATGACGTTACGGGTAAGCATATCGGACACTTGCTCGTCGACCACGCGGCGCTTTGCAGGTGACACGCGGTATGGTCTCTGCCGCAGTGGGGCGTGGGAGCCGGTGTCTATTTCATGTGAAACGGCCGACGTACATCCCAGGGTGGTTTTTACGCAAGAAAATGAGTCGCGAAAACTCTGGAGGAGGGCGACGAGCCGGTCGCGTTGCTCCGAGTTAAGGCCCGTGTCGACACACTGGAGGAACGCATCCGGGCTTGACGCACGCGCGGGACTAAGTGTGCTAACAGTGAGGAGCGACGGTTCGTCAGGTACAGCGTTCACGTGAGAAAGGTCAACAGCTTCCACGCACCCTAGACATTCTCCATGGAACAAGGTAGTTGGGCAAGAAGATGGGTTACAGATGACGATTAACCGGAGTAGACGTCGATGACAGCAGCGGGTAAAGGCAGACATTTGCGCGAGATGAAGGACCTGGAAGGCGTGAAAACCACAGTCGTGTCGTCCACATTGCACAAAACAGGCACTATGCTCAACTCAATCCGCCTCCCCCTCTTCCATATATACCTATTTCCTCGCCACAGGACTCCCCCGACCTTCCCTTCCTCTTTAATGAACTTCACACGGCTATTCATGAAGGTAAACCCAGATCTGCCCCTGGGAATGACGGTGTAACTTGGAAACACCTCCGAAACTTGCCGAAGACTTCCCTTGTCTTACGTTATCATGTTAACCGCTGCTGGGAAACTGGTGAAGTTCCTGAACCTGCTGAACCCCATGCCATCCTTCAAGCCATAGACTTCCTCATGTTCGAATTCAATCCTCCGTCCCTACACAGATACGCATCCTGACGGACTCATTCGACGCCTTAAAGATTTTACGAAGTCCCACATCAACCAGTCCCCTTACCAACAAAATCCTGCATCAGATCTCCATCCCAAAATCTAGCGGCATCCATCTTCGCATCGACTGGTCGCCTCGACACAAGGAGTCATCACCGGGCAACCAGGCAGCCCACTCGGCTGCACGGGAGTGTATAACCTCCAGTCCTACCAGCGCCTCCCTCACACCCGCCAACCTCCCGCACCTAATTGGGCATTTTCCGAAGTTTACGCGTTACAGAACCTTCACCCCACCTCCGAAGGTCTCCTCCTCATACATCAACCCTCGTACACTGGAACCCTCCAGACTGAGTTTAATTCGCACTACTCTCTAGAAAGCGGTCTTGCGTGATCAGTGTAGAGCCGTGAATCTGCTCTCTTCACTCCACGTAGCCTCTTCCTCCTTCGTAAGGAGCCAACCAGCTTCAACTTGAACTGTTCATTTTTAAGATGACCCAAGCTACGAACACCCCCCCCCCCCCCGTTCTACTGCCGCTTTCCCCACTTCACCTAGCGTCTTCCTGATGTATTAAAGGGACACTGAAGTGAATTTGTCAAGCTTCCGTTTTTGCTTGCACTCCGTAGACTGGCTCAAATTAGCACACTTTTCATAGTTTATCCGGTTGACAAATCGGTAATTATTTTACAAAGCGCGAAAGAAGAAAAACTACCATGCGCGGTTTGCGGCCGCCGCACCAACTAAGGCTGTGACGTTGGGAGGAGGGGGCACCGGGATTGGACGATACCCAGGGTTAGCAATCAAACAAGTTTCGGTTTCGGTTTTGGTTCTGTCAAAAACGACCGAAAACACAACATGTATAAACACAACACGTTGTTGGATGGGCATTTTCAATATCTCAGTAATCATCGTACCGCGCTTCTGCCATCTTGTCGGCTGTAAAATGCATAAGTTAAGCCTCCCAGGACGGCTTGGAATCGTAGCATTCACTAGCCGAGGCCTACGCAGTGCATGAACGCCCTCCGCGTCCCTGCAGATGCTCAAATGCCATGCGCTTTTCCCCCATATTTGGAGCTTGCCTCACTCATACCTGCATCGTAAAAAGCGTGTTCGCACCAGGCTAAGGGTCTGTTGATTCTGGCCTGTGCCCACTGCCCGCCTCCAGTCGGTGCTTATGGCAACAGCACGCAAACGAGAACTCGCTAGCGCGCCAGTGCCAGCCTGCGCGCGTTCTGTGAACTAGTTCGTGGAGCAATGAACGTTACGGCACAAAAAAAGGGAACTCAGTATAGAAAGCATCGGCGGAAAACGAAAAAGTTAACTTAAAAAAAATGGACGTGCCCGCGGGGATTCGAACTTGTGACTTGCAAAACGCTTGCAACGACATACCTCGCGCTCCAAACCACTCGACCACACGGGCGCTGCCGACCTTGGAAATATAAGGTATATATAATGTATAACCAGTTTACACTTTTATTTAGTTTTAGCATTCCAAGCAGCTTAGGTGACTATTTGTTGTTTTGCGGTCGCGCAGTAAGCACCCCCCTAGTTTCCGCAATATCTCACGTCTAGCAATTGCATTTCTTAGATGGAAAAGCGTTCGCAGATGCGTAGTCGTTCTGCTGGCCGCTGTGCTTGTTCGCCCGGCGTAAAAAAGTGCTTCCCGCACCCTAGTTTTCCGCTGTGCGGTAAAAGTATCAGTTGATTTTATTTCTTTAGTACCTATATTGACTTCGCTGACTCTTCTCCCGCCTTCAAGAGGCCTTATATTTTCCTACTGGCGTACCAGTCAGTGAAGCGTCGCATGTGCGCTTGTGCAGCGCTTGTGTGAAGCGACCTTGACTTGGAGCTAGAACAGTGTACAAACTAACCAAGTAAAGAAAGGCACATTCTTCCATTCACAAACGTGTCCTGGCTTCGTTTCAACTGAGCGAACGAATTGCGACGACCCGTCGGCGGCCGGCGGACGAAACGCTGGGCCGACTGACTCTGTGTGAAGGCCGGGGAGCCGTGCAGTAGCGCAGCCAATTGCGAGCTCGGCTCCTCCCGACGTCACACGAAAACGCCACAGAAAATGGGCGAGCGTAAAGAGAGGAGGACAGCATTTTCAAATTAATTTTTCTACTAAATAAAATCGCGTAAACGCGCCCAGAGTGGTCGAAACATGGCCTGGGGACTCCGGACTACAATTTGCGCTAGTAAACTCGCAATGTTTACATATCACTTCAGTATCCCTTTAAAGTAATAAAGGCTATCTCTCTCTCTCTCCCTCTCCCTCTCTCATTGTTTTCATAGAATAGGGAAGAACGTTTAAAAGGCGACCGTTTGAGACTTGTGTACCCTCCATGCCTTAACAACAAAAGCCTAAAAACTCCCACCTCCCATCGCGGGAACCCCTGTGTAGATGCGACGCATAGGGCGTTCACGTTGCAGCGTTGGACAGCGGAGGTACGGCGCTGGAACGATGGAGCGGAGCGGCGCAGGCACCGCGTTTTATAGCGCGCATAACAGTGAGGGGACGCGCCGGCGCCAGTGCGTCTGCCGCGGCTATGACGCAACACAATCCAACATAATCCTCTTTAATCCAATCCAAGCCAAGCCAAGCCAAGCCAATCCAATCGAATCCAATCTAATGCCCCTCGCGAGAGAGTGTTCGCTATCGGAGAGGCGAGGGGGTGAGCGGCGGAGAGCGCAGCTGGCGCGGCGAGGAGAATGGGGAAGGGGTGGACGCCGACAATGCCGACAACGCCGGATGGATGCAGGGACAAGACAAGTGAATGAGATGCGTTCGCATCTAATATCCTGTCCTTTTATGTGGCCAGCGGTACACAAACTTAGATCATAATTATCGTTGTAAGCGGACCAATTAACTAAAATTGAATAAGTACTTTTTGTTCAGATCAGTAAGTGGGTATGTTTGTATTGAAAAGTTGAAAGCAGTCATGTTAGTTGGAAGAATTCTTCTAGCATGTCGGTGCTCCGAGATGTCCGACTCCAAATGTTAATTGCCGTTCGCACGATTCCTCATGCAAGAGAATTAGTATCGGTGCGACTGTTGCGTGCGGCGTTTATTCTGACAACGGAGCTGAGGCACTGGAAAGGATAGGATGATAACAGTTTCCCTTCCCCTCTCGGATGGCGAAATCAAGATAGACAGCGCAACAGGCTCAGAAGCAGCGTCACATCAGGGAGGAGCTTTGCGCCGATCGCGACACTCTTGCATGCGTAATCATGCGAACGACAATTAAAATTTGCTGCGGGATATCTCGGAGCACAGACACGCTAGAAAAATTTTTCCAACTGATATTGTGTAGAAGCACGACAGCCTCTAACTTTTCTATACAAACATACCCACTTACTGCAGTAGACAAAACGATAATGTTTCAGTTTTAGTTAATTGGGCTGCTGACAGAGATAATTATCACCTCACTTCGTGTCCCTCTGGCTACATAACTTATTGGAACAGGTGGTCTGCGCGTGCCTCCCAGTGCCTAATTTCAAGACAGCCATAAAGCTTAATTTTAACCACCCGGTATATTCTCATCTATAGTCATCTGATCTATCGCGAAGCGGTTAAAATTACTTTACTTTTAAACCAACCCGTCGCGGTGGCTCAGTGGCTGAGGCATTGCGCTGCTGAGCCCAAGGACGAGGGTTGGTTTCTAGGCTGCGGCGGCCGCTTTTCGGATGGAGGCGGCAAGGGAAACGCCCGTGTGTTCGAGATTTCGGGGCACGTCAGAGGTTCCCAGGTGGTCAAAATTAATCCGGAGCCCTCCGCTGCACCGGGCCTCATCGCCTGTGTAGCGTCGGCGCGTAAACCTGATAACCAATCAAAATATTTTTTAAATAAATGCTTTCGATGGCTAGACAAAAGGAAAACATCGCGTTCATGAAAATAAAATCCGGCACTCCGGCGCAACCACCTACGCATGCGCGAAAAACCATGTTGGAGAGAAGTTGGAAGCAAGGACAGGGAGATTTGCTGGCTAGCCGCACGTTACTTTGAAATGTGAAGGCCCCGCGTCATACGTAAAAAACCGGCTGCACGTCATAGCTCCGTTCGTGAACCATCTGCGCGGAGTGCATGGGAGAATTTTTTTCCCATTTTTTTGCATTTTTTCGAGGTGGTCGTTATTTGTCTTGATAATCTTTTTAGTGATGTACAGTCCTGCGTAAATGAATATTTGAGCCATCTTATTAAACAGTTGTTCACAATCTTCTGCTTAGATTTTCTATAAGCTAGTTTGCTAGTTTGCTAAACTATCAGCTAGTTCTTAAGCTAGTTTAGGCAGCTTCGGTGAATGTCGACAGATGTGATCAGTCAAACGACGCTATAGGAAGCCCCTCACGAAACAAATGGCCGCATATCTGCTTGCCCCGCTACCAGTAATGTAGCAAGACGATTAAATTTCGGTTTTCGCTTCTACGTAACCACCCCTTCCTTTTCGTTCCCATGCCCCAGTGCTCTCTCTTCACCCTCCCCCCTTATTTCAACTCTCCTCTGTCCCTCTCCTTTCCTGCCTTTACAGCTCGTGACTAAATGATACTTTTCCCACCCTCGTCGCTTCGCCTCACCTTCAATCCTTCTCCCTTTACACTTCTCCCCTACCCACTCCCTCTTCAAACATCCTCACACTCTTTTCTCTGTCTTCCTCCTTTATGGCATCCAGTATTTATCCATCTCCTCCTCTTTTCACCAGTGATCTCTCACTCCTACCATTACCAACAATTCCTCCCTCTCCTTTGATCCTCTATCTCCTCCCCTTTGTTCTCCCTCAAGTCTTTCTACCTTCTCGTTCCCCTTCTTCTCCCTTCGTCTATCTTTCCCTCACATTCTCCTCGCCCTCTTCTATTTCAATCGTATCTGTTTTATTCTCTTCGTCCTACCCCTGGCTACATCCCCGCCCACCTCTCTCATCTCCCTTTCTTACTTGTATCTCCCCTCCATTGACAGATTGGCATCGGCAGATTGGTATAGGAGATGGGGATGACATTGCGATAGTCCAATATCATCGCGAAGTATCGAAGCGCAGCACAAGACGAGGGACAGAAACACAAAAGACGACACTTGTGCTGCGCTTCGATACTTCGCTATGTAGCAACTCGCCCAAATCAATACTCTGCCAATATCATCTCCATCTGCCAACAAACGCGCACCTTCGCCCATCCTTCCTCTACCCCCTCTACTCACCCTTCTTTAAAGCATTCTGACTGGCTAGTTGGTTTATTTACGGGCTGGTTAGATAATGGAAATTTTATTTCCATTACCTCATCCTTCCTCACATATTTCACACTTGCCCATTCCCACTCATCCACCTCCGCCTCCCATTTCTTTCTACTCCTTGACCCCCACCTACCCACACACATTTTTTGAGCCCCTCCCCTCTCCTTTTCTCTAACTCTATCCCACTCTACAATTTGCCCATTCGCATGCTACGCTCATCCTTCTCTATCATTCATCTACCCATCGCATCGCCAATTCTTCTCCCGTCACATTCCCCTCTTATATTTTCCCCACCAATAGCACTCCTCCACCTTGGTTTGACTACCTTCGGAGTGCTCCCCTCCCCCTCCACTTTAAGATACACCCTTTTCCAATCCTCTTTTTTCTATGATCCCCACACTACGACACACTTCCTTTATCTTCTACCTTCTCCTTTTTTCTTTCGTTCTATCCGTTCACTCTCCCCCTTTCTCCGTCTGCTACAAGCCAGTCCTCTCCCCTATCCCTCCCATAAACCCATCGTCATTACCTCTTTTCATTCCACCCTCCCTCCTATCCCTCAAATTTGTCCACTCCAATCGAGTTCTGTCCCATCCGTTTCGTCTATACCTTCCCAGTCGTAGCTTTCCCACCTACCTCCTGCTAGACCCTTTTTTCTCGTCTTTCCCTCCCTCAACCACCTCCATTACTCTCACTGTCTATATCCCACTTTCTCCGGTACCTTTCCTCCTCGACGCTCCTCGTCCCCCGACAATCACTTGCCCTGCAATGGCGACGAGGTGTGAGGGTACCAGGCTGGCCAGCAACACTTGAAACTAATTTGAGTGACAGACAGACAGACAGACAGACAGACAGACAGACAGACAGACAGACAGACAGACAGACAGACAGACAGACAGACAGACAGACAGACCAAACTTTTCTCGTTTTTTAGGCCACGAAAGAATGTAGTCTTTTCAAGAGAGGCCCTAATAAATCAAAACGGTGCACCTAGTGGAAATGCGGTAATTGTCCCCGGTGCATACGTTACAACTACTGAAAGGAGCAATCAGTACAAAAAAGACATGGTTAGATCTTCTGGCACCCACGCAGATTTTTCGACCGGAATCATGTGACCTAATTTCAGACAGATTTCTTGCGCGGAAACCCTGCCGTTTGAGAGTAAAAATGCCGTTTTATTGTCAGTGGTTTAGCATTTTTTATCAGCCTTTGATTACCGATTTTTCAGCGGTTAAACCAACTGAAGCCGCTGTTTGCGCCCTGGTATACCGGAATCAAGCGAGGCAACGGTAATGTATAGCGATATAGAAGCAACCGAATACAGCGCTAACACGTACGGAGCAACTCAGTTTCGGTAAAATCAGCCGTGCTTTCCAGAACTCTCACGTCATTTGCAGCTCCGAAGCAAAATGTTCCTTCATGGAACCCGTGATCACCTTTGAGGCTTTGTTGAAGGAAAAAATATTGTATTTCTGAGGCTCCTCAAATGTTGCCGTCCAAAAAACGCTTGTGCGTAGCTCACTTGCTTCCTGAAAAAGCGGTACCGCCGCCCCAGGTATTGACGGGTAGCGCCAACCAACGGCCCCCAGGAAAGACGTTCCGCATTCAAGATTGTTTAACCACTTCCGGAGCAAGTTGCGTATACAGACAGTGGCGGCGGCCCCTGTCTTCACGTTTTCGCCATTTTATACCTTATTTTAAAAATAGCTACGCGTAAGAGTGGTATATTTGTGTTCTCCGGGAACTAACCCATCGATCTAAAGCAACTTGTAATTCGGCTTCAGAGTCCCTTCAAGCCTTGATAGCTAAAAAGAAACGCACTTTTTTTGTTGCAAACAGGTTCCTGTGAAACTCAAGCTTATAGTTTTTACGTTGAGATGGTGTGAAATTACATTAGTTTCAAGCGGACTTCTGGCCCTTACATCAAGGACATTGTAGTTTAGGTCAACCTCCAGCATGTCTACCTGCCATCGAAGGACGTTCGGCACACGCGCTCATGCGCAGCTTGTCACAGCTGAAATATTAAGCGCTTACAATATTTCTTTAGCAAGGCACTCAGGAGAGGTCTGGTGATCCAGTAGAATGAAAAACAGGTTATCTCTGGCCGCTGCATATTAGATCAATATTGGAGACGGTCTATCGCTCGAAGTACACAGTAATTTATTTAAGCGCTCGCTTTCCTTGTAGCAGATTGGCTTTCAAAGCACAATCAATAGACGTCTATAAACCTCCACGGACGGGCTGTGCAAGCAGCGGCAAGAAAAAGGCCCTTCCAGGCTCTCGATTTCATGCTTACGGCAATGCATATTTAAATCCACGGACCGTCCTCCAGTCCGCCTTCATAAAACATGAAACCGAGTGAGGGAGTACATAAGAGCGCGCGAGCCTCGAGTCTCCTCACCAAAACAAACTCTTCATCGCCCGAAATGTTCCATAATGAATCCACAACGCCGCGAAGAAAAAATGCGGCTCGTTTTAAAGCGGTGCGCTTAGTAAATGTAATTAAGCGTTACGTGATGGTATCGTTTCCTACACTGGCTACGGGGATATGGGAAGAAGAACGAAAAAGGAAGGGGTTAATAAATTATCTAATATATTCTGCCTAGCGATGCTCAAATTCTGCCACAACTTTCAGGAATAAATTTATTACTAGAGAGCTGTTTAATTATGGACGCAGCGCATGCCATAGAGCGTTGAAGTGCCCGCATTCCCGTGGAATGAAAACATTTGACCTCGCCGGTTCATGTTTGTTTACTTCAGCTCGGACATATTGCTGCGAGGTAAAAAATTCTCTTTTATAAAAGTATAAGGTACCATTTTCGCTTCAAAAATATCGCAAAAGCGCCTAGATTGGAAACACGACAGAGCCCCTGTTATAATCGACGTCTATGCGGCATTTTCTTGGAATATCTGCCTCGCTGGCCAAAAGCACGTAAGGCTTGAGCTCCTACGCGCCAAGTTCAGGGTTCGCTTCCAGGCAGTTATTCGGTACTGTACTTATCTGCGATGTGTGATTACACTGACACTGGCAAGAGTTCGGTGCTTGTTTATGATACCCAGGTTGTGTGCCCATACCACTACAGCATTCCACTAAAGCCCCAATTTGAATATTCCCGCGATGTTTATACGAAATGGCTGGTCGGGATTTCGTGGTCGTAATGCGTACGCATTTTCAATCAGAAAAAGGAACAAAGATTATAAGAATGACAATGTATTATTCTAGTAAATTTACAAGAAATATTTATGCATTGTGCGCTTCATTTTGATTATAAAATTCCGAAAACCGTAGCATCTGAAACATGGAGCGCCATATTTAGAGGGTCTTGTATTAAACATTTTGTTACGCTTAGGTTAGTTTGCGCTGGTTATAGCCTTCGGAGCGAATAATAATATTGCGACTTGTTTTTTTTTATTTTCGATCTGGTCGGAACTTGATCACTCTGATTGTCCACTTGTATTTTGTTTTATTTTTACTCTTTTGTACTCTAATGTACTTTACTGTACTTTTCCCATATTGTTCTGTAATGTCTTGTGCTCTACATGTTGCTTGTATTTTTATAACTCACATTAGAATTTCCAGCTTGTTTGATTTTGCCTCATCATTGTACTGTACCAAAGGGGGCTGGGGCCTCTTGTGAGGCTTTGTAGCCTTTAGTCCCAGCCTGCCTCCTCGTACTTCTCAGGAAATAAAATCTTTGAATCTCTGAAAACCTTTTGTGAAGTTATATACAGTTACAAGATCCTAGTACGGAATGCAGCTACTATGTCGGTTATATCGACTTGAAACACCTTAGAAAGGAGATTTGCAGCATATCTGGCTCATTTTAAAGAGCTACTATGTCGCAAACAACACTTTCTAGTTTTACGGAAATATTTATGCATACATACACACACACACACACACACACACACACACACTATATATATATATATATATTATATATATATATATATATATATATATATATATAGGGAACGAGAGGGCTTTGAAGATGGTCCCCAGATAGAAATCATACTTGGAGAAGGAGCAGCTCAGAACCTCTGCCAACGTTTCGACAAGGAGTCTTGTCTTTTCAAGACCCTCGAAAAAGACAAGTTCCTTGTCGAAACGTTGCCAGAGGTCTGAGGCCGCTACCTCCTCCAAAGTATTATTTCTCTCTCCTCGCTCTCTCTCTCTCTCTCTCTCTCTCTCTCTCTCTCTCTCTATTTTATATATTTTATATATATATATATAATATATATATATATATAATATATATATATATATATATATATATATATATATGTGTGTGTGTGTGTCCAACCAAAAAATACTCGTTTGGTTACGGGTTCAGGCGAAATCATTTCGTCATGGTTCAGTTCCGGTTCGCCAAAATCGCGTACCGAACGAGTTCCTCAACCGGCTCGAGAGCTTGAACCGGTTTGCGAACCGGTTCGGGAGCTTGAACTGATACGAGAACCGGTTCGATGAGTTGAATTATCACTGAAATTAGAAAAGAAAATATTTAGTAGTTTAAAAGGACAGTCAAATCAAAATACAAAGAAAAATTCAAAATGCTGCTATTCATCAAGGGAGTGGCCCAATTGCAAGGCAAACTTTAAACAATTACGAGATATTAGAAAAACAGATGAAGTAGCGATGATTTAACACCTACTTTCTCGCCCAGAGTTTATGTTGTCCTAGCGACTATTCATAAAGCCACCACCAAGAAATATGACGGCGGGATATATTTTCTTCCCTTTACTTTTTATTGAAATCGCAATCGTCACTATGGAATCGTCCATCACGCTAAACTTAAAGCCTTAAATTTAGGCCTGCGTACTGGCGCGTTCAAATACCAGCGCTTAATACCAATGGCGCACATTTTTTATATTTGTAACAAAACCGAAAAATCATACAACAGGAACATAAATGCTACCAGAGAATTAGATTATTTGGTCACCCTGAATAATTTGTTAGCTGTCACCTTATCGAACGAGCTAGCCACACTTTTATTAAAAGTAAGCTTTAGTTAACGCTCAGTCACTGCATAATTGCGCTGACCACTGCAATTTCCTTTGCGATAGCTCTAGCGGATGTGTGCATTACAATCAATATGTCATCGTACCGCCTGACCCCCGGCCATCGTTCTGTGTGCTACATTGCGGAATCTTATAACAGATTATGCTGTTACAAAATTAAAGGGTAATTTGACGCGCGGAGCATGAGATGGAACTTTTTTGGGTGGACGCTCTTTCATTCCTCCACAGCAGTACTCCTCTCCGGGAACGAATATCAGTAGAAGTAATGTAGCGAGTTGGGCAGTCAGTACAAGTGCACCTCCGGAAAAAAAGGAGATCTGAAAGCGACAAAACGGCAGAACAAGCAGAAAAGATGATCGCTGGGCGAATGGGGCACTGTTAGGTACCGGCTGCCCTTCTGCACGGGTCATCTGCTTTATTACTGCTGCTGCTTCCAAGACAAGGTCGAGGGCTGCAGTTTCTTGCCACGGGATTAATTGCACACCTTAACAGTTTTCCCTGACATATCTGTTGTTATTTGTATCTGTAAAAAAACGGAACTTGTCCACTGTACTGTCCTCAAAAACTGACCACGGAACTCACTTCCTTCGAATAAATGACACGTTTCGTTTTGAAAGGCATGGCAAAAAAAATATAGAGCAATATCCACGTTTTGGGGATTTTTTACTTATTCGGTTTTACTGATTTTTTGCATAATATTTTAAAACAACGTGATTCGACTTTTCTTTTTTGTTGTTTTCTGTGTAACACATTGTTTGGAAAAACTGGCGCATTTGATGCCCCGTGCTATATCTCTGCTCCGAGGCGCAGCTTATGTTGCAGCCCGGCAAACTTATTTTAACCAGCCTAGTGATATTAAACGTGGATCAAAATCTTGATACACGGATGTTCTCGATTTCCATCTACTTCAGAAAAACGGCCGTGGGGAAGGGACATCGAGGCCACTGGTGGTCAGTAGCAAACGGCTTAGCCACTGAGCAGCTCCTGCGACACACTTGCCAAGTATTAACAATTTGCAGGTGTCAGACTGTTTAAAAAAATTATGAAATGCAAAAGGTTTGCACACATCGGGTGTGGGATTTCGCTGTTACGCAGTGGAGCACTCCTGCAGCCTGATTGCTCCAATAAAGTCGCAGCTAGGATAGGGCAAAGTCGTTTTATATCCCCTGCAAGCTGCCGTGAATGACATTTGGTTTGGTCAGCTTGCACTACGCTCGCGCTTCCAGCAGCAACAGACCATTGCTACATTGGTGCTCATTCATTTTCCCTGTTGTTACATAGAGCGTGGTAGTGTTCAATTGTCTGGAGGGGAAAGTGCGCGAGCGGGTACAAAGTTGAAGGTACGTAAGGAAAAAAAAAGGCCTGAATTGCATTGACTGTGCAATATCAACAACGGAGGGTCGAACGATTTCGCCATGAACCTATAACCGTTATTGCTTTTTTCGGTTCAATTCCGGATCGACAACCTGATATATATATATATATATATATATATATATATATATATATATATATTGAAAAAAGGGTAGGCAGTCAAAAAGAAAGCAAAGGGGAAAATGTGGTCGGGCATTGTATTACCATTGAAAGAGATACAGTTTTTTGAAAGAAAGAAACTGGAGGGAAATATGCCCTTTGGGTGGGATCCAAACCCACGAGCTTCAGAAAATGCGTCTGGTGCAATGACCACGACGCCACCGGCGGGGCTGTGCTCCTCTCTACTTTATCGGGTATTTATGGGTTACCTGTGCTTGGTGGTGGTATTCTACGCCGCTCATACTACTCGGGGTTCTTGGGCTTGCCCTTCCCAGCGCTGTCATCGCTGTTGGGAATCAGCCATCCCGACGCTGTCACCCCTGTTGCGACTGTGCCCTCTCTCCGCAGCCGCTACTGTCCATCCTAGCGCAGCCCAGTGTAGCAACGTTGCCTTGCTCCGTCCGCTATCGACGCGGCGCAGAGCAGAGCGATGAAGTTCTCGAGCCGACGAAAAGTTGAAGCAACATTTATACACAATATGTGCACTGGCAAAAAAGCGTTACATGGCTCGTACAAAGGCTACAGCACCTCTACACTCAGTGCCTCCGAGAAGAGCCGACTATAAGTGCGGCCGGGTGAGCTTTTATACCCCGGGAGTCCGTTGCAGCCGCGAGCGGTATGAATCGCTCCAATCAGGACTCTCGGTGGCCGAAGTTTGAAATCCGACCAGTGGAGGCGAAGTGGTTGCGTCAGCCGAGCCGCCCCGACGGGGAAAGTTAAGGCGACGCCGTCGCCATCTCAGCGAAGCCGTCTCCAGGTATGTAGCGGCATGTCGGTTTCCGGTCGTTCACCCGATGCATGAGTCGGCCGAGCCCCCATGACGGGAAACAGGAGAGGCGACTCTGCTGCGATGCAAGTTTGGGCCTGTCGGTCGCGGGCGATTTGGTCTGGTTTGGTCGATGCGTGAATCGGCCCCGCTCTCGGCGCGTCGCCCCATGCAACAAATTTGGGCCGGGTGCTCTGGCACACCAGCACCCCCTCCGCCACACAATGCGCCAGGAAGACGACCTGCCTCAAGTGGCTCGGATGCCGGGCGCTCTCGTTCGCCAGTCTCATCCAGGTTCACCTCCAGTGCTCCCGGAAAAGGGCTGCTCCACCTCGCTCCATTCCACGAACAGGTCCCACCCGCCTGGTCCAGATCACTGGTGCATCGCCGTGCTGCCCACGCGTCTCGACCAGCTTCACCCGGCTCTTCCGGTCTCGTTTCTAAGCACCGGTTGCTCATCGTTCTGCAACTTGCAAAGAACCGGCCGACAAAAGGCAACACCCAGCGCAAGCAAGTGCACCCTCTGTCCTCCGTCAGAACACCAGACTCCAAAAAAAAAAAAAACGTGATAAACTCTCCTAGCTAAGTGTATATCCCCAATTTCGACCCTCTACCCCAAGACACCCATCTGGGACGAAAGAATCTAAAATAAGAACTCAAACTATGTGTCAAAGATTACACACGACATGAAATGATCATAACTAAGGTTGATTGCTTGAATTCTCACGATGCGGACATAATCAACTGAGGCAGCAAATGAGGGAAATATCTTTTGCTCCCATCTAGCTGCTAAGCTACAAGCAAGAGGATGAAGGCAGCATTACTTAGAACGCACTGCTTAGTGCGTCTGCGTAAGCGTTCAACTTTCCTTTCTTATATCGAACGACAAGATTGTGCTGCTGGAAAATCATACTCCACCTTAGCAAACGACCGCTTTGATACGACATGTTATTTAGCCAGGTTAGCGGGCAATGATCAGTTTCTACAGCAAAGTGGGAACCGGCTACATAGCACGCCAACTTCTGCACTGCAAACACGACGCAGCCACATTTTTTCTCGGATGTACTGCACGCCCCTTCCCTGCAAGTTAGCTTCCGGCTTAAGTACTTAACTGGTCGTTACAGGCCGTTAGCATCCACTTGGCATAGTACAGCTTCAATGCCACAATCGCTCGCATCACACTGCATCACGAAACCATTTGCAAAGTCGGGACCCATTAGAATGGGCTCCTGGCTCAGGGCTAGTTTCATCGTTTGAAACGCGTCCTCCTTCTTCGTATCCCATTCCCAATCCTTTACTGGCTCAGTCATTCTCATTGCGTCAGTTAATGACTAGCAAGTGTGGAGTAATGTTTCACATAAGGCTGGTAATATCACCCAAACCCAAGAAAAAAAAGTCCTTATCTTTGACTTAGTCATTGGTCGCCGACAGTTCACGATAGCGGCTACTTTGATTTCTGACGGTGATACTTCCTAGGTGACACTTCGAAGGTTTGACTCTTACGCCTCCATCGTTGAGCCTGCTCAGTACTACTCTGAGTACTCTACATGCTCCTGCCGTGTGTTAGAAAACATGGCGACATCGTCGAGGTAAGGGAGCGCGTACTCACACAGGCCACGAAACACACGATCCATTAGTTCCGAGAATCAATACGGCATGTTTTTGAGACCGAAAATATTGTGGCGATGACAGCCTTTCCGTTTGAAATTCCACCATCCGCGCTGTGTAACGCAGTCGGTGTGGCTGCGGGTGAACTTATAAGTGAAGTGGAAATGGGTTCTGGGCCGCTATCTGTACTGCGTGACAGCACTCCCAGTCGGCATTAGATTATGTTTTGCTCGCTGTTTGTTTATAAATGTAGCTAGATCCCTGGAACACCACCATATGAATGCGACACTTCTTTGGCTGTTAAACCTGTACGCATACCCAGCCTCCACGTGATGGTTAGTATAGCTGAAATGGTTCGTAAGAAGGAGCACCCGTTGTTGTTGTTGACGATTTGGTTGTCATGAGGGCCTCTGAGTTGGCTTGCTTCCCTCTGCTGGCAAGGAAGGATTAATGGCTGGAAGCAGGCGCTGTACGCACTTACGTTCATTCCCATTCTTTTTTTTTTTTTCGTCATGCGTGTATCTTCGGTCGCAACTTCTCGCGGGCTGTACCAACAAGCTCTATTTTCCGGAGCCCACTTGCAACTAAACAGAACACCTGACAGAATGCAAATTCATTGTATGCATTTTGTACTCACTGAAAACTAGCCTTCCCAGGAAGCACAGGACTGTTCGGCCTAAAACAGGCCGGTGTACTTTGGCCGGTGATTTTCTATCCGGCCGTTTTCCGGCAGCCATGTTCGGCCCATGTCCAAATGTGGGCCTTTTGGCCGTATACGGCCGTACTCCCATGGCTGTCCAACGGCCAGTATCCGTCGGCCAGTCGACCGGCTTACGGTCATACGGCCAGATTCCAGCCGTAGGGCTCCGGCCATTCCAAAGCTACCCGTGTACGGCCGAAGTACGGCCGCCGGAGGACAGCCGAGATGCGGTCGTCGGACTCCGGCCGGACTATAGCTACCGGAAATACCTGCTACGGGCCGTGCTACGGGCATTGGAGTTCAGCCACAGTACGTTAACTGTACTGAGGCCGGTCACTGCATGTCGCGCAAGCGGATGACTCATTCGCGCAGTGCAGAAGCAGCACAAACCCAGCATTTTGGGTCCAATGCAGCCACATCAAAGTGAGCTCGCGCGCAACCACCAGCCGTCAAGCTTTCAGCGCAGCCTTGCATAATTACCAGCCTGAGTTGACAGGAAAATTCGTTTATTAAACAGTGCTCACAAATTGTCGTTCCTTTAATTGCTGTGCCTCTTTTACTGCCGAACACAGAAAATATTCAGTTCTTTGTAGAGTTTCAATAGATGTATTGTCCAGGTCCTGATATCCTCTGTGGGCGGCTTACCTGTAATACACGGGGAAAGAGGGGGGGGGGGGGCGGAGGGCGCATACTTTAGTGGGTTGAATTTCAGAGAGATAAATTGCGCCGCTTTTAGACAATTTTTTTTAGGGCAATATTCCGGAACACTTTCATGCTATGACTACGTAAACTATTTTTATAACAGTCGCTTGACCAATTTTGCTGTATATAAAACCGGCGTGAATGCCTTTACGAAGCGTTTTGGTTCTCAAGAAAACACTCAGGAGCATTTAATATAACTCCTTCACAAAAAAGTATGTCCAGTTTTTGCCCATTTTTCTTGCAAAGACATTTTCTACTCGATGACTTTTCTGATGATCTTGCGCAGGGCTGATCCTAAGAAGGAGCGAACAGGTACTTTCATTTTCAATCTATTTTAATGTTGTTTTCATGAGTATACGTCCACACCACTTAATAGTCCAAAAGAACTTAATTTTCTTCTTATGTCATACTACGTTCAAAAAATTCCAGACGCGTTGAGAATGACGCTCTGCTTCAGGTGGCTGCAGTTGTATCCCTCTGTGTTCACGCAAGGAAAGGCGTAAAATTAGAGTTACATAATTTGTTTTAAACCAATAACATAGCAATGGTAGCATCCATACAGGAAACCTTGCATACTGCAACGAATAGGGCAATAAATATTTTATTGGTCAAGGTTGAATGCGTAGGGTTCTCAACCCGTCGGAGGCAAACTTGCGCCTCTGGAAGTTTATTATTTATTTATTTATTTATTTATTTTTATTCATTTATTTATTCATTGTTTTTTAATTAATTTTATTTATTAATTTATTTATTTATTTATTTATTTCATGCCTGCTTGCTTTTTCATGCATTACAGAAGGGAGATACATAACACTAAGCATTAAATATGAGACAAAACAACAAAATATTTCTACAAAGCGCGCTGAAAATCGTCAATATAAACACTTAATGCAATCATACGTGGAAGATAATTACACTGCAGTATTGATGTAAAATAAAATGAATCGCGCAAGGCGTCACCTTTAAAGGAAAGTTAAAATATGCTTTAAGCAAGCGGTCGCACTTATGTAGAATGGCGCTTGGACATACTTCTCCCCTTCTACTCCAGTTTTCGAATGATAGAATATTACGAAAAAAGTTCAACCTGTGGTTTCGTCTGTGATCTTTCCCGTCCTGCCATTTCAGTTTGCTTTTACTTTCTCTCATACTAAGTTGAGCGTGCCAATTACCTAATACGAATCGCACTGACATATTCTGTATGTTTTCGAGCGTATCAACCAGCTCTTTGGTGTAGGGATCCACGAAAACACATTCGTACTCGAAGATTGAGCGCACATGAGTGAAATACGGTTGTTCTTTTAGTTAGATTGCGGTTCACTGAAATTTCGTGTCAGAAAGCCAAAAACATATGCAGCCGTCACTTTTATGGTGTGAACCTGCGTATTTAACCTCTAACTACTCCTTAAATAAACTCCTAGGTATTTATATTCCTCGGCCGTTGTCACAGCAGCATAATTAACGGTATACGAATTCAATTGCAATGAAGGTTTTCTTGTAAAGGTGCCGTTAACATACTGTTTAACATCCAAAAACCTTTCTGAATCAGCACACCAGGATGTTATAAATTCGAATAAAGCTGCAGGTATACGGAATCACTTTCATTCGCTATAGTCCGGTAAACTACACAGTACTTTTGAACAAAGCTATAAGGCCAATAGTAATAACAATGCAAAAACCGATTCATTCAGTTCATAGGATGAAATGTACTTCGCAGAAGGTGATATGGAACACCATCATTTGCTTTTTTTCAGTCCAAGAATATTTAAAGGGACGGACAACCGATTTTTGTCGCGTATATGTTCTCCAGCTCATATGAAAGCCAGCGTTTTGTATAGCCCGATAACCACAAGCAATTTCTAAACAAACTGGCGGAAATAATTTTAATTTGGCAGCAAACTTCCTGAAATCGGAAGGGTGGCGGTTCGTAGTGTTGAAACTTGACACTACAATATGTGTCCCTGTCACGTGACCTGCAAACCTAGCAGCTACTGTAACTGCTGAAACGTTTATTTACGTATTGAAAACCTTTTAAAACAAGTATTTGTACAAGGTTAAATTGCATATGTATTTCTAAACATTATTCTGAAATTTTTAAAGACACGCCGCCCGCCGTCGCTGGGTGCCTCTCAGCATGCCTCTCAGTGTGGCTAACTGAGCCTCCATGCCCAGAATCAACGGCAGCGTTCAATTAACAGACCCAGCGAAGGAGCTTTGACGATTCTGCCTGAGTCAGGGGCGTTTGTTCTGCCAAAATATTTGATTTCAGTTTCCAAATACGCCAACGGCAGCTTAAAAAAAAAAAAAGACACGTCGCGCCTGGGGAGAATCGAACTTCCCGCCTCCACAACGTGCGGCCAGATTCTACCTATCGTCTATCCCAACAGATGGCGCGTTCGTGCAAAATAGACCGTTGCATTAAAAAAACACATAAAGGAGCAGGAAAGCCTGCCATTCAAACTTTTTTAGCTGGGAACAAGTTTTTAAATATCGTTTTTTATTTCGCATACAAATAAAAGTATGTTGCCGAGCTACTCCATGTCATGGTTGCCAGCATTAGTTTTGGGAGGGACACATACGGCTCGTAGATCTAAAAATTCGGTTTAAAAAGTTCTAGGGCGTTATCAGCAAAACCGTTTCTCGTCAAGGTGCTTTAAGTGATGCCCTTTTATTTGAGATAGAGAATATATACTCGACAAAAATCGGTTGTCTGTCCCTTTAAGCTTATATATTGCAAAAGCCAAATCGTGCGTGAACTCAACAATCTGCGTTGAGCAAGGAAAATCCTGACAAAATCCGTGTTTGCAAGGATGCTGGCGATTATGTTTAACCAAATGAGTCTTATCCCAAGAGTAGCTAAGCTCACCTTCAAACATCGGAACGAAATTAGCAGCTAGGCTTAGTCAGTGACAAGGCTCTGTTGTTATCGCAAATTTAAAATAATTTTTTTTTTCTAAATAGGCAGTCGTAAAATCCCATGAAGTAACATAGTGCAGGGCATGAAGTTGATCCTACCAATGCACGAGCGAGTCTCTTCTATCGTTTATCACCAACACATAGTGCAACATTGCTTGTCGCAGTTTAATTGTAAGCAGACTAACTTGCGCTTTTTGCTCGCACTTGCCTTTCTTTGGTGGGGAGTCCTTGACATGGTGGCGGTTTAGTTCCTGCGTGGTGGGCCCGCTTGCTCGACGCCCTTGAAGCCAGTTATTCTGGTGAACCATCTCCATCTCGGATCGGACCATCTCTGCCGGGTCCGATGTCTCCAATGCTCTCCATTTCTTGAGGGGTCGAATAGCCTCGAGCTGATGCGTCGACGAAGCCCGGCGGCAGAGGCGTGGTAGCGGCGATGTCTGGCGAGGCTTAGCTCACCCTTCGGTGTGGCACAGTCTTCTTGTGGCAATAAATGACATTTCGATGGCCTAAAAGGTTCCCTGGTAATGTCCAGTGAGTCCTTGCACCTGGCCCGTTCACCGAGAACACTCATTACTGCTTTGACAAACGATGTTCGTTCATTTAAAATGTAGAAACACGGAGCGGATGAAAAACGCGTCCCCGTCGTTCGGCTCCCTAACGGCTTTATCTCCGCCCAGGAAAAAAAACGGTCGGTCTCCTTCCAAACACGTCTGTGCATGAATTCTCGGCGCCCAGGCGCGTGCCGTTGTTCGGCTGTATGCCGTTTGCCGAAAAAATGACGTATAACCAGATACCTTACGTAGGCCGGTCTCCTCTTGAACACCGGTTGCCAAATATTCTGTGGCCATTCGCTTGCCGTAATTCGGCCGAGGACAGCTAACCGAATGAAAAACGTATATTCTGGGGCCGTACGTCGGCCGGTATCCTTCATAACACTGGTTGCCAGAAGAAAACGAATATTCTACCGCCGGACGCGCGGTTCACCGTTGAAACAACGAATGCACGGCAGCCGCGCTCCGGCCGGTCTCCTTTCGAACACCAACTGCCGCAAGAATACGCATATACGCCTCGAGCGCGGCCTGTAGGGGCGCCACTGAAATCCCCCTAGCGGCCCGTTTCGAAAGCAGGCGCGGGAGTCCCCGGCCCGCTCCCCCCTGTCGCCGTTGCTTTTGGGGCTCGTTCAAGACAGCGATTTACCGTTTGTCCGCGTTCGAAATACCGAATAACGTGGAGCAGGCACTCTGTTTGCAAGCGTGGTATGTTCACGAGAGTATAACCGTTTATGACGCGATATTAGTGAGATCTATATGAGCGCCGGGCGTGTGTCACAGGCCGGCGTCCCGAAGCCAGCATTTGCATGCAGCTGATTGCAATTCCGCTGCCCTGAAATTTAGTGACTGTGTCTCCGTAAGCAGTGTTTCCTCCGATGGTCATGTTGCGGCCATACACACTATGATGTAAATCGACTTTGTGCACTTACAAAATCTAGCGGAGCACTCATACCTGACAGCACGCAAGTTACGCCTGCCATTATCACATATCAGATATTGATCAGTACCATGAACAAGCTAATGCGGCATAAATTTCACAAACATTGTACCAAAGAAGTACGATGGATAATGCAAAATTACACTCCGGAGTCAGCACACGACGAAAAATTTATTGCTGGGTCGTCTTGTCCCGAGCGAGGTGAGCGCTCGCAAAGATTCATTGTTACATTTATCCTCCACGAGAAGCGCGAAGATGGGCTTATAGAGTAATCCGCGTCCGTGACCAAACTCTTCTTCGAAACACCGTCATATGAGTCATGACACAGGGAGACTGCAGAATCTAGCATAAACCGAAATCAGAGACCCTTATCAGATACGACACTCTTCCAACGAGCCCGTGTGTACGAGATTTCGGCTTAAGGCTCTAGGTGGTCAAAATTAATCCGGAGCCCTCCACTACGGCGTGCCTCATCGTTTCCGTTGCGTCGGCGCGTTAAACCCTGCAATCAATCAATCAACTCTTCCAACCACACCTCGTATCGCTTGTGAACTGCCTACCCAGTATTCTTCAAAAAATGAGTCCGCCGAGTGATCAGCCGTTTTTCAAGGCGAAAAACAAACGAAAAGTGAACACGCAGCTTGTGTGTGTGATTACTAAAACGTTCATTCGTTGATTTCGCTCCGCATTTGTAAACAACGATAGTTGAGCGTCCTCCTCCCCATCCCCCCCCCCCCCCCCACCCGCCCATGTCTAGCGAAATATCAGTGCATTTCGCATCTAGTTGGTCTGGTGAATACTACCTTGCTCAAACAAACGTCTTTAGCATTTCAGAAGCTGCACTCGTTTTTTTTTTATTCCCGTACTATTCTATTTATTCCTTACTTGCAGACCATTCATTTTCCCGTGGTTTCATTAACATATACCTTGGTTCATACTATAAGGCATGAGTGGGCACATATCTGACTTAACATTTTCTTTTCCGTACTTAATATTTTCGCGTGGCTTATATTCCCATAAAAGGCACAAGTTTTTGTCAGCTATTGGTTTATCACATCCCCGAAATATATTTTTCTACGACGTACGTATTCGAAGCAAAGCCGCATTTGTTGTCCGCGCTGCAAAACGAACCAACCTTTTACAGGGCCAATATCAGGTCTAAACGAGGCGACAATAAATAGAATTCACTTGTGCTGACGTGTTCGAAAGGTGACAGCGGTGATATGCTGCTGCCATCGCCGACGCCCGCAAGAGCGGCCAAGAAGCGCGCAGAACCGCCTCCCCGGGTAGCTCTTGTTGGCGTTAGAGCGCTCTACCAAGACGCAGCTGTTTTTTTTAAGTGCCCTAAACGTGCAGTTAGCTTACAGACGTCACCATAACAAGTTCTTTAGAGCGCGAAAAGGCAAAGAGAAGCGAAAGAGAACCAAAACACTGCATGACCACCTATCAGCCACGCAGCGCTAATCCCGCAAACGCCGCGGAGAAGCGGCGGCAGGCGGCGCAGCGATCGCGAATCTCGAGGCGTATTCTGTGGCCGGTCGCTTGCCGTGCTTCGGCCGATTACCGCTTCCCGAAAAAAAAACGGATGCCCTAAGGCCGTATTTCGGCCGTTCTCTTTCTCAACATCGGCAGCCGTAAGAGAACTGAATATCTGGCAGCCGGTTAGCTGCCGTTGTGCGTCCGTACACGGGCGGACGGAAAAATCCCGAAGAGCTGGTTGCCGAATGCTGGCCGTTCAACGCATGATCAGTGGCTGCCAGAACCTGGATGCTGGCCGGACATGCCAGAAAGCGGCCATAGACGGGCCGGTCTTGGGGCACACTTTCTGTGCCGCCTGGGTTGTGTCTCCACAGCTCAGCTTATAAAGCGAGTTATGCCCGAGCACTTTTTATGTGTGTAGAAATTGACCTGATCACTTTGTTCTAAGTCTGTTCTTAAAGCATTTTTGGGCACTCGTTTACTGTCATTCAGATGACCGATTTGTTTCCTTTTCGTTCCCTCAACAAGTTTTGACTAACAAATGACAACCCTTTTCGTGAGTAGCATTCCTATTCCGCGTAATCATTATTCGACGGAAATGCGGCCCTTTTTTGAACGTATGCCTACTCGAAGGCGCGGTCGCCAAGCTGTTTGGCAGAAAACACCATTCCGCGCATCTAAGTCCGATTTCGGCCCGTTACAAGAAAGCTGCGAACTAAGTACCAACGCGCCCCCACGCGCTTCTTCAGCCGCGGCAATCTCCCGAGGCAATCATGCGGGGGAAATGATCGCAGCCGGAGCTGGTTTCCCGCATCGTGATATCGGAATGAATCAACCCGCGCCCATTGTCCGCGCGTCAGCGGCTACGACTTGCATGCGCGCGATTAGCGCTTTTTTCACGTCAAGAATCTCCTCCCAATAGGAATATAATAGCGCGCGCACACCTCTGCCCTCTGTATACCGTGATCCTCCTTTCAGAATTCTCAATGTGACAGCCTCCGGGAAGATATATATATATATATATATATATATATATATATATATATATATATATATTATATATATTATATATATATATATATATATATATATATATTTCAACTCGTTGAACCATGCCCGCTTAATCGCTACGAGGTGCGCCTGCATGTATACGCGCGAGCATTGAGGGTTGCACGCTCCCTACAATTCAGGGCTATCGGAAACAGGCATGGTGCGGACGCCTGCTTTTTTCGGGGAGCGCTCAGTTCTTTGTGAGCGCCGCGCCGGTAGTGGGCAGCTCGTTCTTTGCCCGTCGCCTTCATCAGGCGGACGTACGCGTGCCTTCTAATTACTGCCCATAATGGCGAGACGCTCGAACCATTCACACCAGTGTTCATTAGGATGGCCGGCCGTGCTCGAGATAGATTAGTCCTCCTGGGCCTTCGACCAATGTATGTACCTGGGGCGAAATTTTTTTCTCTTGCCAGCGCCAATGCGCTGAAGAGGACAGTCGCTCTTCGAGCGAGTGACGCATCGATGAGACGGTTGTAGACGCATCTCGCATCTACATCCGTCTCCCCTCCCGGCTCCTTGCATCTTCAGTTCCACCGCCTGTCCACGCAACCGGTCTTTCCGCCAACTTACTTAAGACAGAAGGGGAGGAGGAAACACAGAAATGGCGAGGTTATCATAAGTTCCTCCCAATCATCAAGATATTCTACCTGGTAATGTCTGCTTGCTGCAGTTTACGAGCGCATTGCCTAGGAGGTCCACATCATTAGCAGAGCACTCGGGCAGCCCTGGTATAATAATTGAAAAGAGCCTTCAGGTTGGTAAAAATGTGTTGTCTTAGAAGCAGCTCTTTGTAAGAGCAACAACTGGGGCCACCTGTTGTCTGGACGCTTTCAATCCGGAACGTCCTTAGCGGGGTTGTGTGAGCGCACGGATGTTATTATCAGCGACAATATTTCCTCCGTGATGCACGTGGCGCTGCTGCTTTTAAAAATGATTTTAAAGAGCACACCTGCCACAGAGTATGTCGCGGGAATAGTAATGCTATAAGAACTCGGCTTGCAAAATGTGGAAGATATTTAGCCTCTACCTAATCAAAGGGCCTCTACCTAATCGAACAGCCGAGAGTGCACCGTGGTTTTTAATACATCCGCCTGCAGTGCATGCTAGTGCTTCCATAAACGAGTGGAATCTTCTCGACCAATTATCCTAAAGTACTCTAGGTGCCCTGCCAATTCCTCGCCAAAATGTCTAATTTCTGAATGAATATGCCTGTATTGGAGGCGCCACCATCTTTTTCGGTGTTGAGAGAAGCAAAAGTGGCCGCAGCACCGGCAATGAGTGAAGCGGTGCGCCTCTGAGAGCTCCTTGTATCGCCAACAGCTGCGACGCTGGGTGCGGTAGCGGCGTCAGTGAAAAGTTCGTCGCGGCGCGGGCGGTTTGGTTGGTTGGCTACCTCGGATCATGGCACATATCCACGCGGCCTATTGGCAAAAACGATTCATGTAACGATTAGGGGGCGACCTATTTTCTTTTCAAAACAATATTAAGTAAAATACGAAATAAAAGGCATGTAATAGAAGAGTCAGAAAGACAAAAAAATAAAATCCGGTGTCCTCCCATCATCATTACCCCCCCCCCACCACCGTCCTCATCGTTGTCGCCACCATTACCGTCATCATCAGCGTCGTCACCATCCAGCACTATGCCAATTAGCCAATGAGCCACCGCGGCGGGGGAACATGAATGTGAGCACTGCACTTGCTGAATTAACCCAATGAATCGCAATTAGTTCACCAATATTATGGCACAATTGAACTGCTATGTTTAACTGTTGACGCCTTTGTACCATCACAAACAATCATCTTTTTGGCTTTCTTGTCGTAGATACCGGTACTGCATGTATTCGTGCGTGATTATTTGCATTAATCTAATAATGTATGGCGCTTGAGTTTGGAGACCCAAAACATTGTTTTGCCTGCCTGTGTTTGGTGCCTAAAATGCGCTTTTGAATGGCTAAAAATCAGGCCTGTATTGATGATAATAATAAAATCATCATCAAGAAGGTAACTAGTAGTGGTATAACAAGAGTTAATAAATAACTTGAGCGGCAGCATTACTCGTCGAAAGTTGTTCACATTTTGGCACACGACACTACGTCGCCACGGTGAGGGTATCATAGGGGAGTTTGAAGGACTTTTGTCGGATATGTACGTGCGATGCCATTTTTCGGAGTGGAGGGGGGGGGGGGGGTAAGCATTCATTCCATTTTATGGTGAAATACAATTCCTTTCCTCAAGAACGCATATTTTCTAGCGACAGTCCCTAGAAAGTAGCATGTTGAGCTAGTTCGTGACTAGAAAGTGCACTTTGAACAGAGCACACTCACAGGAAGGTCGAAGGAGACATGTACACAATTCGAACGGCGACTCCCACCTGATCGTTTTATTTCAGGTGGCGGAATAAATACTACACACGCATATAAAAATTCCTGTTAACAACATGTAGGAAAACAATACAGAACGAAAAGCATCCGCCATTCCACTATAAGTTGGCTGACAAGCGAGACTATTTAGCACACGTCACTTAGGGGACATAAGATTTTGAACAAAGGTACGAAGTCATTTGTGCTCATCTAGTTATGGCAGCTTAATTAAACTTGGCGTAACGTTAAAGTCAACTTAGTGTCCAATTATCATATAATTTTTAGGACAGTTTTGATAAAACGAGAGTTACAGCCGTTTTCGTAACCATTCTGCTCCTGTAGACGCCCATGCGTTGGCTGGAGACGGAAATTCTTTAACGTTTACCGCTCCACTGTTAGCTGATTAAATATGACATGTAAATAAAACTCAGAGTAACGATTTAGTTTCATTAGTGTCCAATTGTCATATAAATATTTTGGGGGAAGTTTCGGTAAAGCAAGAGTTACATCACCTTCTGTTGAACATTCGCAATAGCTATAAAGTTGGATTTACCGCAAGGTTCGGGGAAACATGCACGAAGCCCTTGCCAATTACACTTCGCTTGAACAAAGCGAATTGTAAATATCACTATCAAATCATAGTTAGGGTCGCGATACTGTCGGCAAACCAGCAATTCCCCCATCCAAGAAAGCAATTTCCATTTGCAAAATCATTATTTATGGCACCAGAGCAATTTTAACTCCCGCTTTTTTTTGCTCTCACAGCTTTAACGCGTAGCTATCTTTCGTTGGTCATTGCTTCTTATGGTTACTGCTGTTTTATCAAATTCCGTAACACGGCAACGGCAGCGTAGATAACCACAGACAGCTGTGTACACCCACGGGGGCTTCTTAGAGTTGACTAAGTCTTAACGCGTGCTGCTCTTCAGAGAAGAAAGAAGAGGAGGTAAAGGCCACGAATGGAGCAAGACGAAAAATTCAAAGGAAGGAAAGGGAAATCAGAAATCCCCAAAAAAGTAATAGGGTCCTGTTTTATGGCACGTGACGATCCACTGACCATGTCTTACACTAGCCAAGTTGCGGTTTGAACACGCCGAAAAAAATCACATCTAATGCAACTGGCAAAGTTTAAGAAAACAAAGAAATTATCCTTTATTTTGTGCTCATAAGTGGCTTTGTAGCTTTATTCAGCTTCAAGAAGTGGTAGTGTAACAACGTGGGTTCTTTTAGGATTTCATCGGGTATCGTCACTCTCGATTTTTTTTTGTGTTATGTGGATATCGGCCTATTTTGGTTTCACTATGACGTCTATAAGCGTTTTTCCGCCGCTTCCACCGATAAGGACTATTTATGAACAGGAAACACCCAACAAATATCCGCTTCTGCGTCTTTGGGTTGTCCCTTGGCAACTGCAAATTACTTTCTACCCTAAAAAGTAGTCGCCCAAACATGTGCTGCTTTTATGACTAATAAGCCTTTAAACAAAACGAAAGTTCGCTTGCAGCCCCCTAACCAAATGCAAGAGCCGAATTGATTCCCTACCTTCAACGATGTCAGCACCATTCCTCGTACTGACGAGCCAGACAATTGGGTCAGGCCACCGCCAGCACGTTCCGTTCGCGTGTCGATGAAAGTGGCAGCTATTCAGATACAATCTCTGCCAGCCGACTGAAGTGCGCAGCGTTTGAGCAAGTTTCCTCTTCTCTTCCCTTATCTCTCTCTTCCTTCTCTTCCGTTGAGAGGCCATTTTTTACACGAACGTAACGCCTCTTTGCTTTCCCTATTCATTAATTTTTATTGTTCTAATCATCCTCGCTTCGGCCAGCTTTATATGACGCTGCATAGCTGCCATATTAGCTCTTCTCCCGAACGCGCGAGCACCGTCCCTTTCAGTGCCCTATGCCCCCGCCCTACGTTTCTCGGCGGCTCTGTGTGGTGCCGGCGGCGGCCACGGTGCGTCGCGAGCGCTGCCAGGCCCGCCACCTTCGCAGCCCCGATAAACGCGCGGCAGGAGCCCAGACCCGCTTCTTTCCTTTCCGGCGGCAAATCAGTCCT
This sequence comes from Haemaphysalis longicornis, assembly GCA_013339765.2. Lineage (NCBI taxonomy): Eukaryota > Metazoa > Arthropoda > Arachnida > Ixodida > Ixodidae > Haemaphysalis > Haemaphysalis longicornis. The sequence goes on from CM023450.1 coordinate 90,765,053, forward strand.
GGCTTGTGACAGAGGAGCGCGCGCCCAACGTTGTGCTGCGGTTGGTAGCCCGGGCGGCGCGCTGAAACCACCACCACCCTGAACTTTCTTTACTCCATTGCGCAATACTTCAAATCGACGAGACATCATCCTGACCAGACTTCTTTGCCGTTTTGACGTGTAGTGGTCCTCCTGGCAAAATTGGCGTGCCGCAAGGCTGTGCACTGTGATCGCCATTCTTCTCGCCCTCTTCTTTTTTTCTGTCACCGCACACGCTTGGTAGAGTACGCGGTGACAGCTGAAGGAAGAAAGTGCCAAGGAGCAGTCGGACGTTGTATAATTGTTGGCCCGCGTGGTTAGACAGACAGAAGCGAATTCCGTGTTTTGGTTTTGTCCGCCGCAACGGGCCGCACCCCACACGAGCGCGCGAACTTGCACTCGGACTAAGACTGAACGGTGCGCATAATCACTTTGTCTTTGCTTGCTCCACAGTTTCAGCCGTTTGTGATGAGGCTACTTAGTGGCTCAGCGACTTGCGCTTTCTGAACCTTCAGTGCTGGCGGGACGTGAGGAGGCAATTACGTGCGCCCGTTACTACTGGTGGCATGCCTATAGACGTGACCCTATTCTTAGAATCCTCCATCAGTGCGCTTCTTGTGGATTCCGTTGTTTTCATAACCACTGATTTTTCCGGCGAATTCGGCGGTATTAGAGCGAAGTTTTAGTCTTCTCACTGATGCGTCTGTAACGCGGAAACGCCTGCAGCAAAGCAAACTTTCTCTGACGATCATGATGAATCATCGTGGCTGAAGTGAAAGAGAAACACGCTTGCGGTGGCCGGAATCGAAAGGGGGTCCCTTGCGTTATAAAGCCGGTGTCTATCCTACTGCTCCATTTCGACATGGCGGAAGCGGTTCGGAAAACTGAGAAGACAACCAAGAATCCTTCACGAGGAGGCTTCGCGTTCAACCACCGGCGTCGTTAGACGGAGGGGCGCATGATTTTTTTGTTTTGTTTTGGCTTACTGCTTCACGTACTTGATGCAAATGTACTTCCGTTGTGCGTGTTAGCGGCATTCATTTTGCTTACAACGGGATTTTAAGCGCTTCCGCACTTCTTCCTATGCCGAGTCCATGTGGTCCTTCCTTCCACCTAACAATAAAAAAGAAAAAAGTGATAAGCAGCTGCAGGCACGTTTTTTAAATTTATAATCTGTCATTCGCAAAAAAAACAGCGAAAGGAGCATAAAAATTAAGATTCGAATAAATACGTCGAATTTGAAATTGTTATTAACGCGAAGTAGCAGACTTTCAGGCACTACGGAAGAAGAGGACGCAAAAAGAACCCTAACAAAATGTGGAAGTATTTTTACACCTATGTGCTCGCGTTTGCAGTATTGGTATTCGCTTTATCGCAAATGAAACATCATAGAAACATTAGTTCTTGCTTCTGTGATTACGAAATAGCATTGCGTTATTATTCCCTCCGCTATTTTCTTATCCTTTTCACTGCTAGCTAAAGACAGCGCCCTTTTAGATGCACTATTATAATAAAGGAGATTAAAAGAAATATTCAAAAAAGGTGACCTGGTCAACTCGAAATGCCGTGATCTCATTCCTCTTGCAACAGAGCGCACAGAAACGGCGACAAGGGAAAACACGAACAAGCCATTATAAAAACTGATAATTTATCGCACAATAGACTTCTTTTTTTCGTATTTTCTCACAAACACTCTTTACACATTTTTCTGGGTGCCGTTTTATAATTGACGTGCGTAGGTGTCCCACCAATTGTTATGTATGACTTGATGTCTGAATTATTTTGTCGCAGAGAGTTAGGTATAATTAAACGGAGACCAGGAAATCCTTACCTTTTTTAAGTAAACGCAACTGGTCATCATAAGCCCTCGTAATACGCATTTATCTTAAATGAAGTCTCGCCGTAACAAAAAAGCAGCTTTAAAAACGCAAAACCAAAAGGACCATAAGCACACGGAAACAGGAATTTGAAGTTAGCATTTCAGCTTTCTTCACACTTCTGTGTAAGTCATTTGCTACATAGCCTTAGTACTCATTAGTTTTTCTTCTGTTTGTTTTCCTGAGCTGTCGTTAACCAAAAAGATGTCCATCAGCTTCAACAGCGTAGGCAACTGAGGACTGCATTAAATATGAAATAAGGAACCTCACGGAGACGCTCAAGCGGAAGCAGTTCTTAACGCCATGTCAGGACCACTTGGTATACTTTAGATGACCAAACATCTCGGAAGAATGTGTTTGCCATTGCGATGTCGGCATCGCCACTACAAGGTGCCACCTTCAAAAGCCGTCTTGCGACGACGGCCGTTCTGGAGTTCTACGACTGGCTATAGGAGCGCTTGCGAGTGACGTAAGTGCACAGGACGACTCTCGCGACACGGAGTTGGCGTTGCAACGTCAATAGACAACTCTCAGGGACACCGTTCCGCGCTCCTGAATCCTCGAAACAATGCTCGCAATCTGCAGCCATCATGGGGTCACCCTTGCTTCTGCAAGGCATTTTTCCCACCGTAGTTCCCTTTCGCGAAGTAGGAGAACTAAAAGTGTGCCTTCATTTCGGGAGGGCGAAGTGAGTATAAGCCAGTTGAGTGTTTGCGAGCTTATTACAGACCGTAGTCAATCTGTGCATCAACACAAGGGACCGGTGTCACTAGCAAGTACGTCTAGTTTAGGTTGAGACATCGTCGAGAAGCGCGTTCAGTAAGCCCGAAGCTACTTTTAAGACAAGATATTCATAAAAGTATTTTTGGTGTGTCCTAGAACTAGCCACAGGCAAAGACAGGATGTACGCACTCAGGGATGAGCAGGGAAACATTACGCACAACTTTGACGAGATAATAAAGGCAGCAGAACAGTTCTGCCCAAGGGTGTACACCGGTGACGTTACACTATGCGGTCGAAACTACTAAGAGTACAAGCTGAACTTGCGATGTCGCGCAAGTAACTAAAAAGGAAGTTAGAAAGGCTCTAAAATGCATGCAAATAAAAAAGATGCATGTGACGATCCATAACCGTAGATGTTTTGAAGCTAGGGGAGATATACTGGAAAAGCTTGCTGTACTATTTTCAGAATGATTGAGGACTCAAAAAGTGCCCATAGCCTCGAAAAACGCCAACTATGTTCTGATTCATCAGACGGGAGATCTCAAGGACCTCAAGAATTACAGACCTATCAGCCTACTCTCACTATCAGCACTCTCACAAGCTATTTACCAGAGTTATGGTTAGCCACTTAGGTGGCAGCCTATATTCTCAACAGCCTAGTGAGCAGGCTGGATTTAGGAAAGGGTACTTAACAATTGATCACATCCATGTGGTCAACCAAGTGATAGAAAAATCAGCAGAGTACACTAAACCCCTTTACATGGCATGCATAGATCCCGACAAAAGCGTTTGATCCCGTCTTCCTGCGGATTTTTTTACACGCTACGCCAGGGAATTCAACGCAACCACAAAAGCAAAATCAACCGTGACCTTGCTTTGTTTGAAAGCAATAGCCTTCGCCGACTGACTGTTCACTATTCCGGCGCCGCAAGACGTAGTATTCACCGAAAACGATAATAAGCATTGAAAAACCTTCTAGTTATATATACCCAACGTCAGCGGCGACGTTTTGTTAGGAAACATTTTTTGCAATTAACTATTATGCTAGCCATCAAGAGAAACGGTTTAAACAAGACTGGAATCACCACTAAATCTCACAAACCTGATTTTCAGCAGTGGCTTTGGTCGACGGCTGCCAATACCATAAATATGTCCCTGTGACGTCACAACGGCTAGGCAAGCAAGTACGTATTAAACGGCAACAATTTCGCCCATTATCCCGATTATCTATCCAACTATTTAAAGTTGCTATTAAGATCGACGTCATTACTATTGAGAGAAAGACATCTTGGGGTGAGGTGGGTCGCGGGTCCGTCGCAGATCGCTCTGGATTCGCGGGCGTGGAGAACTGCGTACTCTTTTTTCTCCTTGCTTTGCGTTTACAAAAAAAGAGTGTGTTGTCAGCCTAATCGAATAACGAGGAAAAAAGACAGGTGAGCAGCGTTATGCTTCTTGCACTTTTTTTAGCACTCGGGGGATCTGGCCCGCCATCTTTTTCAGGAAGAGCAGGAACACGGCTTGCTAAATGACGCACTGTGCCGGAGACGGGCTAAAAAAGAGCGAGAAAAAAAAATACATGGAGCTCACCATACGAGGCACAACGAGCCCTCGAGAGAGACTGCGGCGCACAAAAAAGGGGGGGTTCGGGCAAGCAGCGACCATTAAATATACAGTGCTGCCTTTTTGCGTTCTTGAGCGCGCATGCCGTTTCTTTCTCGAGAGTAACGAGGCTGGCAGGAGCAGCAGCAGCAGCAGCATTAGCAGCATGACTGTGGCGATACAGCACTGGCGGACAAAAGCCTAACGTCGGAGGGAACGATGAGGGACTTGAAAAACACTTGCGACATGTGTGATCTCTGGAGTGGAAGGAACGTCGGAGGATCCGATTAAGACTTTAGAATGACTCGAGATACACCGAGAACGCGAGTAATAATGAGCAATCGGTTAGGTCTCACGTCTGTTTTGTATTGTCTGTATTTCGTACGCTTTCGCGGAGGATCCACCATATGGGGCTGAGGTGGTTTGGTAGAAGTTGCGAGTTTTGCCGATGCGGAAAAGAGTTAATGTTTGTCCGTGCATGTATTATTCATTCAATGACGCCCGTAGATAAAAGCCTTCGTATATTCTGAAGCGGCCACTGGTATAGATTAAAAAAAGAAATGTAAACGAGAAAGCCAGACTGCCAATTTGCCAACGAGTGAATAAAGAATGTACTTTCCTTTATTTTAACTTTGTGGAGAATACCCCATAAATGTCCGACATTTTAACCTTACAATCATTACGACTCTTGTAAAAGAATGTTACGTGAACGTCTGCATGTTCCGAATCTTCTGCTGAGATGACCGCCATGATGTTCTTGTTCTCACGTTATTGAAGGGTGGAATTTGTAATGAGGATTCGTACACTCCAGTAAAGTAGGATTGCACTTGCACTCCTCTACACAGCGTCCTCACGTTAGTGATGTTAGGCAGACAGATTGCGCGCAGGAAACTGGATTTCTTACAGTAGAGTACACACCTTCAACACCGTTGCTGGTATGCGGTAGAAGCTCAAGCCCTAACCCCACGCCGTGACCGATCCGAGCGATGTTATACCCACCACATCGACACGCAAAGGGAAAAGTAGTGCTGTAGATGCTAGTTGCCGGGCAGTAGGCGAATTTTTTTGGCAGCCATTAACGTGTGATCCAGGCAACGACGGCGTCCGATTTCTTGAGCGCTACGATTGGTTAGTCGCTGGTCGCGGCGTTTCACACTTTAACTGCGTGGGGTTAGGGCTTGAGCTTCTACCGCGCACCAGCAACAGGAAGAGGGCTGCATGCCTCAAACGAGAATGCTTGAGTTTGTGCAGGCCCTTAACGAGAACAGCGCTGTTATTTGTTTAGGCGAAAGCGTTAACGACACATCGCTAGGTAAGCACAGTGTGCAGGTGATACTACCTGTGCTATTTAGTAGCGTTCCCTGTGTTTTGAAGATTCTGAACATTGCTACCACTGCGACGTCGCACGTGTATTATAGGTTGAAATCCGTAAACAACGTTCCCGGCCCATTTGTAAGCAATAAAGCCAGCGCCGCAAGACCATTTCAGGGCTTCCCTTTTGACGCAAGTGACGTGACTCAAGATGCAAACATTGCTACAAAGCCAGAAGCCTTATTATAGCCGTTGTTACAGAGCCTTAGTCGCCCGTCCCCGTGTTCGTTCTCCCCATTGGCTGTTGGTTTAGAGCGGCTAAACAGCGATAAAGGTCATGGTTCTCCCACGGTTAGCAAAAGCGGCGTCATACACGGACAAGTGTAACGATCCGCTGCCTTTACTCGGTCGGAGAAGGGTGTAAATTATATTCAGCGGTAAATTCATAGTACCTTACACAATCAATGATTTTCGTGGATTGCGTAAGGCTCCTGGAAGTGAAGTTAGTTGTCGATGGCACCGTGTTTAGAATGGTGTCCAAAACGCGGCTCTAAAAAAGTGGGGTTGTCTAAGCACCTGAATTTGGCAATGGCGTGAAGGCTAGCGGCGGTGGACTTATAAGACCGCCTTTACAGTTTTCTCGAGAAGTGGCGATACCGAAAAGGATACGAAAACAATTTTTTCGAGGCACAAAAGTTTTCGTTAAAGGTTTCATCCGAAATTGCTTAGAGGCAACAATTTTTGTTTCGCTTTTCTCGGAATGCGACCCAGCGGAACCCGTGTCGTAAACCTTAAGGGAAAATTGTACTGTCAGGACTCAATTGCCTCGTTCAGCGCCTCTCTGGATTCTCATCAGCCGCTGAATTGTGCCCATCAAGCGGTTTGATGTCAGCCAGGCCCTGTTTCTCGTAAACGAGGCCTTTTTCCGATAGCGCCAAGCAGGTGCAACTCAATCAGCGTATATCAGCTTTATTGAATGGCCAGTCGTTTGCCCGTTTGTATTATTTCCCTTCGCAGTGGTGCCGCGGTTTTATCCTCAGGCGCGAGAGAGGGACGTGGCATACGCCGGCAGACAATACTATCAAGGAACAAAAACAAAAACTACCGAAAAGAACAACGAAATCAAGCGTCCGATGGTACAAAACACGTCGAAGCGCAGCGCCCTCACGCAAGCAACAGACGCCGCAGGGCACTTACATCATGTTTCGTCACTTTCGTCCGGTGCCCTCTCACTTCGGCCAGTCCTACGTCCTCTGTTTCTGGAGCGGAATGGCCGTTATACGCCGCCACCTCCGAGAAAACCGCCGTCAAATGAACGCAGATCCTAAAAGAAGCCAACAGTGAAGCGACACTTTCCCCCGTAAGAAGCAGCGTGGTATTCGACGCCCCGGCCAGTCGTAATCAAGACCCTCCCGGGCTCTGCCACTTTCGGACGGGTAGGTCGTCGCCAAAAGCGAAAGAGATGAACGACGACTCCCATGCGCGCTCGCGCACACGAACCCCGGCGGCGTGTTCCGCGAGCGACATTAAGGTTGAGTAATAGGCCGTGATTGGAGGCGTTGCTGCTGAAGCCGTCGGGCGAGCCCCCGGGAAGGCCAAAAAAAAAAAAAGAGAATGGAACCCCAGCGATCTTTTTTTAGGGGCGAAGCTCCTCTTGCTCGGGCCCTGTCCCGTCCCTCGTTGCTGCCGTGTACATACCGCTGATGATGATTGGGGCAGGATGCCCCTAGGGATTGGCCAACCAAAGATTTATGAAGAGGTCAAAACGTTCGAAGCGTTCGTTGCTACCCAACAAGGAGGAGAGGAAGAAGAAGAGTTTGTCGTTCGTCGTCTGCGAGCTCAAGACACGTACCGGGGGTACGCGACACAAGACGCTCTGCAGAAGGCGACGGCCAAGGTGGCTAAAATGTCACACACCGAATTTGCCAACTTACCCATGGAGATTTTCATCGTCCCAAACAAGCCCTACATGATCACCCCAAACATCGACGTCGTCAACGGGCTTGTCAACGGAGCGGTGGGAAGTCTCAAGCTTTTCGAGCGAGGAGTGGTGGTCTTGACGCGGCGGCGCCCGGTTTCGATCCCACGACTCTCTGGCCGCGACGGGAGGTACGTGGCGCTCTTCCCAGTGCGCTATACAAACCGAGACGCGAGCAAGGCTACGAACGCGCCTTAGGTCCTTCACTCATTCAGATGGTGCGCGCCGTCAAGAAGACCTATAACAACGTGTCGAGTCTTTATATGATGTGTGGGCGAATGTTTCACGGTTTTACCGATAAGCATTGTAGCTTCGCCCTCTCATCATCATTCACTTCGTGGAGATGGCGGGATTTTTCTTGACCATTGAAGGAGGAGAACAAGAAGAGGGAGGGAGTTGCAAGGAGGAAACCGTTGTGTGGATTGCAATTCTTTCCAGCGAGTACAAGGCTCCGCGAAGCACTCTTTAAGTCAAACGGCTCCCGAAAACTCCCGCCGGCCGTCTTCGCCCTCCAATTCCAGTTTCCTTCCCTCCCGCCATAAGCCCCCCTCAATCTCTTCCCTGTGTCACTTTCTGATTTAGCTCCTCTGCTCTCTTTGGCAACGACTCTCCCGCCGTCTTCTTCCCCCGTCACTGCCGCAGGAGGATGTCGCCCTGCGGCTATCGGGTACACTGAAGCAAAGCACGTAACGGCGCAGTAAACTGTATCGCGCCAGAGAACTGCAAACGACCTGCGCTGCCCTCGCCGTCCCCTTTACACGGCTCGGTCGGAGCTAACTGCTGTGCTCTCGGATTAAAAGCATCTTTTTTGCGTAAAGGCATTGTTTAGAAAGATGGTGCGAGTGCTGAATGGCGATTAATTAAGCAGGCCTTTTTTTAGGGCGCAGCCCTCTGGCAGCCGTTTCCCGGGATTCGTGGCGTAGGCATCCGCGTAACCGAATGACCAACCGCAGCAGTGACGGCAGAAAGAAAGCGGAGAGAGAGGCGTCAGCGAAGGGTGGGAAGGAGGAGGGCGGCATGCGGAGCTACGAAATCATCTCTCACACTGCCTCCCCATCACTCTCACTCTTGTTTCATGCGTCGCCGCGAATAAAGCGACATCCACGGCCTCCCCCTCCCCAGACGTTGTTTCATAGACCGCTAATCCAAGCCACGTGACATTTACGCGGGAGGTTCCAACCATAGAGTTTCTTACAATATACACTGGAGAGGAATCTGGCGCTAGCGTCTATGCGGCTTACATCAAGGCCGTCTGTGTCGTCATGGGCCGCCATTATACATCGCGCTCGCCCGTAGTTTCATTTATTAGCTTGGATTGAAACGTTTTACTTACCGCAAATTTAAACAAAGTGCCCCAAAAACGCGAAGAATAGTGTGCAATTATGTAAGTGGAAAATAAAAACTGGCTGTTGTAAAACTAAGGAAAAAGGAAGTAAAGAGTATTTTTGCCAGAGCGGTTGTGCCTGCTATTCCGCAGGCCAAGGTTGTAGTTACGAACAATGTTAATATTGGGGGTAACTGAGTAGAGACTCTGATTTTATTAATTTTGCCATTATTTCAAATAAAAAGTTGTTTGAAGAGCTTGGAAAGATTTTTGAGCGTGCCTATGAAAACGTTGCCTTCGTGGTGAACCGGTGAACCGACCGCCAACTAGTTTAACAAGAAAAAAATGGGCCCATCTCCCCGCGAGGGGGCCTCGAGTAAATGCGTCGCATAGGGGGTGGGTGTATTGAGTTAACGTCTAGTGTTTGGGGGGTTGGTGCTATCACGTGTACACCACGCAGCTATCACGCCGCTAGCACGCCACTGAGTCGCCAACGCACGCCGCTGACGACGTAGTTTGAATGAGTCAAGGATATAAGGCGCGTTCGTAGCCTTTCATTCTGTGTCGGTTTTGTGGCGCAGTGGGAAGAGCACCATGTACCTCGCGTTCCGCCCACAGGTAGTGAATGCGTTGTATCAGCAGCTTCTTGACGTAGTTTGAATGAGTCAAGGATATAAGGCGCGTTCGTAGCCTTTCATTCTGTGTAGGCTTTGTGGTGCAGTGGGTAGAGCACCATGTACCTTGCGTTCCGCCCGCAGGGTCGTGGGATCGAAACCAGGCGCCGGTAACTGTTATTTCTTTTTATAGTGTAGGGGGAGGCTGGCTGCTGCGGACGCCGACGCACGGGTGACATCGTGAGTTATACAAATGCTCTGCATTTAAAAAGAAAACGTGGCGTTAAACAGTCATGCATGCTGACAAGATAGGACGCATACAAGCGCCCGTATCTGTCGTATCCCCGTGGTCGTATCTCGTCTTCGTCGAAGTACATTTTGTTTCTTTTTTTCCTCGGCTACAAATTTCGCGGCGGCATATTACCTGCTCAGTCATGTGTCCTTCGACTGCGGCATGAGCAACGTCAGGTGCGATCACGCACTGCCTGCTGTTTCACCGAACACGGCTACCACAAAACAGGGAGGTTCTCGGCTTCCTTGTAGCTCGTAAACATGTTAATGCATAGTGAAGAAAGCAAATCCCAAAAACCGTTTAAGAATCCAATTGTCATGCCAAGCCCAAGCCAAAAAGGGGAGTCTTCCCATGAACCCCCACGACGACATGGCTTACAAGGCGCAGTTTCCTCTCTAGTATACTTACTAAGAAACTCTATGGTTCCAACATGATTTGCAAAAACACACTCACTGCTTCACCGTGCGTGGCTAATCGGAACCACGTGACATTTGCGCTGGAGGTTCAAACATCATTATCAACAACACGCTGGCCGGCAGCGGCGACGTGCTGCGATATAACAGATAGAGCGCGCCGCAGTGCGTTCGCTGATCACGCGATCACTTCTTGAGACGCAGCAGATATGCGCCGTGACCGAAAAGACTGCAACTCACGTTGCGGCCAAAATTCGCATTAGGGAGTATTCGTCACTGCACTTTTCTCCCTCCCCTCGCCATCTTCCTGATCCTCTCATTGCCTGGCGTCATTCTACCGCTGAAACCTTGATACACACGTCGCACGCTTGACGCCAGCGACCTGTAATCCACCCTTAATCAAAAGCAGTGGGCTCAGTAAAAGCGACAGGTTGTGAAAAATTATGACGATGTCACGTAAGCCTTCCTTACGGTGCAGTGAGTGTGAAAGCAATAGTTTCCAACTGTGGGACTCGTCCTCGCTTTCCCGAGATCTATCCCCGCGTCCCTCTATGCTCTGGCCAACCTCATACCATCCTTCTTCCACTCGTCTTCATGATCGCGAGAGCCGTAAATTCACTTTACTTTCCTATCGCCTCGCCCGCCAAGTCTACCCTTCTCCAGACCCGCGCCTCACTCGCGCCCAAACCGTACTTATCCGCCAGGCTCATACCCACTCCCTCTCATCTCACCACATTCTACATCGCATTCGCAAGTGCTCCGGTCCCCCAACCTGCCCTTCTTGCGGCGCATACCCCTCTATCCCCACTCCTACTGGGACTGCCACCCCCCGAAGCTTCCCCCCTCCCTCTCCCGCATCACCTCGTGGGACACTTGGCTGGCTCCCCCGCCCGGAACAGACGTTCGGGCCGCCCAGGAGGCTCTTTGCCTTCATATCCAGAAGATCTCCAAGGACATTCTGGACTACTATGAAGATAGTGACGCCTCAGGATCCGTCGTTTAGCTGACCTGGACTTAGGTCGGTGACTGGGCAATAAATGTTTTCTCTCTCTCTCTCTCGCTTCATCCTCCTATCACCATCATCCTTTTGCGCCTGTTTCTTATTCGACATGCAAACGCCCTCTCATCCCACCCCCCTTTCCCACCTCTTAGGCCATAAGGGATCGTTTTTGTAATAAAGTTTGTTCCATTCCATTCAATTTCCCAGCTGCTGCTGAGCCCAAGGACGAGGGTTTGATCCCAGCTACCATGGCTGCTTTCCTGATGGAGGTGTGAAAAGCGAAGACGCCCTAGTGTCGAGATTTCGGGGCACGTTAAACATCCCCAGGAAGGCAAAACTAATCCAGAGCCATCAACTACGGCACGCCTCAAGGACCAAAGGTAGCTCCTCCGCGTTAAAGTATACAATGAATGAATGAATCAATCAATCAATCAATCAATCAATCAATCAATCAATCAATCAATCAATCAATCAATCAATCAATCAATCAATCAATCAATCAACGTCTGTCGATCGATCGATCGATCGATTAAACAATTTCTCCTCTTCGCACTGCTCGCGCGCCCCCTGCTGGGACAGCGCCATGCGATTGGACGTTTCAGCGCATACTGCATGATTGCGCTACCATGGCAGAAGAAGCGAGCGGACATTCTATGGAAACATAGTTTATTACTTGCTCAATTGCTACTTCTAAAATTATCGTGCTAAAAAAACTCACGTAAGTTCGTTAGATGACGTACGTTTCTAAGTCGAAGACTGCAGTGCGTTTACTGGGTCCACTTTAGTCAGCTATGGCCCCGAATCCGCAGTAGTGTGGAGAGGTGCGCTCTCCTAGCATTGCGGGGGCCGCGGTTTCGATCTCCAGACCCAAGTTGTCGCCTTTTTTTTTCCGCTCAGCACTCTACTCTGTTTAGAGGAGCTTCCTTGTGATATTTGGCACCCTGCAGCATTCTTTCACAAGTTTTTTTTTCCTTTGATGTGTCGGCAACTTCTGGGGCTGTCTTCTGACCAATACGAACAATTTTCACCTACCAAGTTAAGTAATAATTAAGCATTTAAAGTAAACAAATCAGTGCCCTTCCATTCTCTGAGAGAGAGGAGAGAGAGAGCGAGAGAGGAGAGAAGACGGATAGAGAGAGAGAGGAGATGAGAGAGAGAGAGAGGAGGATGAGAGAGAGAGAGAGAACGTTATTTAACGAAGGGTGCAAAGACGCGAACAAGGATGAAAAGCGAAGCTGCGGAGCTATTGTTACGTCTTAGAGGCTTATTGTCATACAATGTGTTTCCGGATAGTTCCGGTGTGAACAGCAATTACGGCCGTTTTTCTGTAACCATACTCCCTCAGTAGACGGTCATGCACTGACAGCAGACAGTAACCGTGTAACGTTTTAAAACTCCACTCTGAACTAATTATGAGAAGTAAATGAAACTCGGCCTAATGGTTCATTAGAAACTCGGCTCTTAGTGGCTAATTGGTTTATAATTTGTTTGAAGATACGTTCGATAACACAAGAGTTCGATCCATTTTTTGTAATTATACACCCTCAGTAGATACGATGCTCCACTGCGCAAAACGCTATGTGGAAAAAGTGGCCTATACGGCATTCTGTAGTCCATGAAGCGCTTGCCTCCCGCCACTTTTGTTTTTTTTTTTTCTCAATTCCTGGGGCAAAATGGCGCAATAAAAAAAAGCCAGCCTAATAAGACCAAGCTTACGTTGGTCCCCTTCGAATCGGCTTCACCTCTAAACAAAAGTGCATTGCTGTGAAGCCATTTTTTAGGGGCAATATAATCCGTTTTATATCAAATTAGCAAGGCTTTTGGTGTGCTTTGTTGAAATTTTTTTTTTCCATATGCTCGAAGGCGTAGCTCACAGTTTTACGATCGCTGGATTGGTGTGGACATCGCAAGGTGGCGCTTTGTTCGCGCGGGCATACACGGGCATACAGGGCTAACTACAGGCAACAGGACGAAACTTGTGTATGCTGTGGCAGTGATTGGGAAACCATAGAGCACATTGTCATAGACTGCACTGAGTACGACTGCGGCGGTGCGATGGGGGAAGCGACATTGACGGAGGACTGTGCGATTTGGTGTGAGGGGGAGCCTCAACTTCAGGGCCATAGAGGTGACGAAGAGGCGGTTGGAGTTGTGGTGCAAGAAAAGTAGGGAAGAGAGTGGGACGTAGGATGAGTAATATACCGAAATCTGAAGGGGGGAGGTAAACAGGGGTGCAAGGGCAGGACGGAGGGAAGCGATGGGAAGTTTACAACGGGGGGGGGGGGGGGAGTGGAGAGGGGATAACCCATTAAGTTAGGGAAGGCAGGAGGGTTGCAAGCTGGGCCAGTTGGAAAGACATTCTTGGATAAAACCAGCGCGAACTCAGACGAAGACGAAGGAAGTGAAACACAAGGACAGCCGCTGAGTGAATATAAATACTGAACACAAACAATAAAGTAATAAAAAGACAGTGCGCATTGTAAAAACAAGTTTGCAAAGGTCATGATGATACCACAAGTAGATATACACATGTTACAGTCAAGGCACACGCAGATATGCAATCTCTTTAGCATGGAGACACACGTTTGTTTGGCTTACACGCTTATCACCTCGTTCAGCTATGTGAAATGCCTCCATAATTTCGCAGGTTGTTTGATTACGGTGCCTAAATAAAATGTTAGTGGCAGGAAAATTAGGTTTCCATTGGCTGCACTTAGCACAATGCGTAGAAAGATGGAATGATACAGGGCCTTTCAATGACAATTCATGTTCTCTCAAACGCATGTTCATACAGCGGCCAGTTTGTCCAACATAAGTTCGGCCACAGGGCAAAGGAATGCTGTACAACCACAAGAACCGGTATGTCGCATGCGCAACGGGAGTTGTGTACAGCATCGAAAGCATTGTGTTGACATCGAAACAAAGGAAGTTAAAGGCACGTGTAAATATGTAAGGTGCCTAGAGGAGCGTTCGCCCTTTAATAAACTCTGCTACGGTGCCCCAGACGTCTATTTGATGCTTCTCGGAGTTTTGCTTTCTCGTCGTAGTAGGAGCGTGTAAGTGCGCAATGTCTGTTCTTTACGTTAAAGCTTACGAAATCTGTAAATACAATAAGGTGGCGATGTTGGTCAGAAAGTTATACTTTGCGTGCTTCCTCAATTTCCCTTCCACAGGGCCAGATATCACGTACAGGCGCTTGTTCCTTCCAAATATACTGCCGCTAGTAATTCTGAGACACGTACTAGTTTTTTTAGAGTTTATCTGAGACATACTTTAATGAAAAATGCGAGTCAAACTAAACTTATATCAGTTAATCGCGTATTTACTCCTCAGGAGTGAATCTCCGTATTGATTGTCTGGCATTTTGTTTTAACTCTAACATGAAATGCCCGGATTCAAGTTAACGAGGTTTTAGAGCTGTGCGTTATAATAGTTCTTTCTTCTCTTCACGGACTTCCTCGTTGTCTACAGCAGCTTTGATGGTCGTGAACTTTGTGGAGCTGACTGAGAGCGAGGAGGAACTGTCAGAATGCGTTAGGCTCTAAGGATGCATTTTGTTTAGCAATTGTCCGGTTATGAGCTACCTGCCAAACGTTTTTAGGCACAAAGGCCCATCACAATGACGGGGAACCTTACACGACCCTGGGGTCAGCTGTGACCGTCCCGATAAACACTCGCTCAATGGCGTAATAGTATAGGGAACCGCTTTTAAGCATCTCCCCCTTCTCTCTGTGGTCCCAGCCATAAAGTTTCTTACATATACATAGAGATGATACTGGCGCTAGCGTCATTGCGATCCGTTCCAGGTAGTCTGTGCCACAATGGGAATTACGGGAAGAATGTAGCTGTCCCCTTCGCTTCTTGGGCTTGGCTTGTGATGTTTTAGCGAATGTGAAAAACATGTTACGGGCCAGCAACAAGGGCGATAAAAATGTTTGTTTCCATTCAAACGGAAATAAAAACACGACGTGGTAGTAAAATAAGGTGGTGTTTTCTTCCGTATTTATTTTTTGTAACTGGAAAGTTTACATGCAGATTTATCGACATCGATTCTGACGGGCCGAGCCAGCGGCTACAAAATACTTTTAAATTTTATCTCAAATACCCCAAAAATACATATTTAAACCCCCTTCACTATTATCCGTAAGAGAATCAATTATCAGTAGAGTGCGGAGATGTGGTATACATGCGAAGAAACAGTGGCACTTCGGTCAACCACACCGACGCTGCTCGTATGGCATTATGAACTGCGCATTGGTTAGGTGTGAGTTACACACGACTACCAGGCTGCACCGTTCTCGTTATAATCACTGGTTACTTTCGCAGTGATATGACCCGCGTGGTGCTGCGCTAAAGGCCGGGTCATTCCATGAAGTCTTGCAACTTCAGTAGCAGGGAAAAATCAAACGTCGCCCCGAGTTTGTACCTTTGATCAGAAGTCTGCGTCACCTTAGCATCGCTGGTCATCCACGTTCACAGCGGGGAATTATTCATCATTTTCATAACTATATTTTATACAGTGCCCGTTATATATAGGGTTTAGTTGATCTCTATTCAAAACTCTGCTGTGCACTCAGCAGAACAAGACACACAAGCATCACAGGATGAAATACAAACAGACTCAACTATTTATCTCTTTCTGCAAGGAACTTGGGGTTCAACGCATGTCGGGGAGGGCTGTAGAACGGAACGGAGGAGCGTGAGGGGAAGTGCAGACTGGGAGAAAGGCAATACGCTTCCTAAATCTTAAATACTAAAGAATTAGCTCCTAAATCGACATCTTAGCATTGCATTGAATGACCCTCGCGAACCTTTCTATCCTTATGCGCTGTTCAGTCAGACGCACCGAACGGTCGCACAAAGGATGGCTTCCCTCAGGCGAATACGCGGTTTCCGCCCAGGTTAGACAGAGTTACGAGAGGTCTCAACCACACAAGTGCGGACACTGCGTGCAGGAACAGAAATGATGCCTCAAGTCCACACACAGCGAAATAAATCCAAGTGTGGCAACTCGCGCACCCTGCGGAACGCCCCACAAAAACTGGCTCACCACCACTCACATCCACGCACAAACAAAAGCGTATACGAACCATACGCAATCTCCGGAGCGAAACGGCGCGGAAAGCGGTTGTCGTCATTTAAAACGACAACGCTGGCCGCGTGCTTACTGTCTCTTTCATGGCGCGTCCTTCCGAGGAAGCGCCAACGAGTTGTTCCGGCTGAATGACCAGATGCCGGGGAAGCTCCCTCCACTCGTCGTTTAAAACCCGCGCTTCCCAGAACTTCCTCCATCTCAACACTTCCCTTTATCACGTCATGCCACCGCTATCGGAATTTCTTCCAGGCTCGGCTGCCCTCCGCTATTCTCTTGTCCCCGTCCCCGTCCCCGGAGACCCAATGCATCCCATTGCCTCTATTGCCCAAATTAGGAATAAGACAGTTTAATTTGTTTCCTCCGTCGCACAGCGAAGCGTCTTCAGCACGCGGTCATTCTAAAGAAATGCGTTGTTGAGCTGGTCATCAGAGCCCGAGGGCTCGCTTGCCTGTAGTTTCACTGGAAAACGGCGTGAATATGCGAGCTGCACGGCAGTGGAGCCGCAGCGTGTCGCTGTTATGCGCCCGCCGAACAAACAGTGCGAAAACGATTAAGGAGAAGGGCCGCAGGGGCAGCGCGTGTAACGACGCGTGGACGGGTCCCGCAGAGCTCGTGTACACGCCTGCGAGGCTTCGCGAATCTTTTGCGCGGCCTCCAGTATTAAGGGATGTAAGCAGAGATGTCGGGGTGAAACAAATAACAAACAAAATTAATGCGAATAAATGAGATGGGACGTGTCTTGCCCGTATAAAATACAATCGAGGGTGCGCGCACGACCCGAAGAAATCAATGGCATGGAAGGAAAGTTTGTTCAAATCTGGCTGGTAATAAACGGACAGTGCGTGAGTTCGCGTGTACGCTGTTTATTACGTTTTTAGGTGTTGAACAGCCAGGATGCTACTAATAAACGCGTAATACAAGGCCAATGCCGTCGAAAAACATGCCTGTGAAACGTTGTTGGCGAAGACCGAGTCATTTTCCGCATGTGTTGGACGTGGAGATGTAACATTGGACGAAGTCTGTGTCGCAGGTACGCTTTGTAAGCACGACTTTACTTGCCAGAGGTAAGGCAATATTGTGTGCAGGCGTTTTCAAGGAGCAGTAAACTGACTGCAACTTCTCTAGAGTTTAAAATACATTGTTTTATAAAAACAAAAGCAAAAGTGTCTTGGGCAGATACAGGAAGAAATTACAATTTCAGAAATGAAACACCAGCGCCCACGGAGGCATGGGTTATTGAAGGACTGAAGGGAGAGTATGAACCATATTATTTGTAACGAGTGTTTCGATAGTAGAAAATTTGCCGTATTTATTTTATATTCCCAACGCCCAGGGACTTTGTAGCAAACAATCAGCACATATTGCGTAACCAGATGGTGTAGTGAGCATGCAGATTTCTGAATCATACGAGGAACCCTGCTGGGAAGGATGTGGGAGGGGGGCAGTGGGAGCAGGTTGGAAAGCAATGGAAGCTAGAGTAGGAAACCTTCAGAAGGTGATTATAGGGTAGTGTAAGGGGCAATGAACACAAATACAAGTTTTATAATTAAAAAGACTGATATGTCTAAAAAAATTACCAATTTTATAGCACACCTAAAACCAATATTCGAGGCAATAAAAAAATATATCAAAACGGGATCACCCCCAAGCCACTTTGAGGCAATTTCTCCATGACGTCAGTCTTTTTTGTGCGTGTGGCGGCTTCCATGCTAAACCAACGCCAGGAAACATAACCAGGCCATTATATTCAGGCTTCTAGTTCCGTTTGAACGTATCACTTGAATGGTAACATGAAGTTAACACACTGATAATGTGACAACCATGTTTATTGTTCTGGCCCATTTTCCTGCCCCCATTACGTCACTTAACTCCCGCTATACATGGTGCAAGCGGGTGCGGCAAATTATGAAATGTTTGGAACGGTACAACTACCCCTGGAAACACCGCTTTGAATTGTCAATTGGCCGCAGCAAAAAAACACGCCCTTTTTCGCACGAGCGGCTCCGCAGCAGCGAATTTGTAGGAAAATTCGCGCCATATGGAACATGCCTAACGCGGACTTCGGAAGCTTCTAAAGCGATAGCTCTCTTAGTCGGACCGATGGCGTCCGGTCAAAAAACTAACGCACTTCCCCATAGACCGGTTGGCCGACCGAAAAGCTCTGATAATAGAGAGTTATAGCAGATCGGAAAAATGGTTCCGGTACGGTACGCGGTATCCGTTACCGAACCGTACCGGGAAGGCTCGTTTTAAGAGTTATAGCAGACCGTAACTACCGGACATGCTACCGTAACTGGGAGCGACTTCGGTTGAACGTCGTTTGGCAATTCTTCCTGAGTCTGTGGCTTTTCCTGTGCTGAAATATAAGTTTTCAGTTCTCAAAAGCGCTAAAGGCAGTAATAAAAAAATATCCAACGCCCCTATGGAGATTCGAACTAGCGACTGCGCAAAAATGAAGCGGGCATTTTACATGTACTCCATCTCTACAGGTGGCACCAGCAGGTCAAGCTGGGTACGGCCGCGGGGCTCTCAGTACATCCGGCTATCTGTTTCTAGTTATTTGTTGTATTTGAGTGTCCCTCACACTCATACCGCCTGTTCCTCACTCGCCGATTTGTAGACGGGCCCCATGTTGCTGTTAATACTAGTTATGTAGCCGGATCACCTTTATTTAACCTGAAAGAATGTATCGTACATGCGTCGCTCGACGACACAAGCTACGGCAGTTGGGTCAGGACCGTGTTTCGCTTGCTGCTTGAGCTGTCAGAATCACGCGGATTTCACTTGTTTCAACCTCATTTTTCTTAAACGATCTCATATTTACAATCCGTTCGACTAGGCGTGAGCGAAGCGTACGTCTACCAAACTCTTCCAAAGCGACCGTCCGCTTCGGAACGACGGACACGGTACGTCTTGGCACCGTCCGGCCAAGTCGCTCCCGTTTGCGGTAGGGTTCTACGCATGCGCGGTCGCGTCCAGACGGTAGACGTTACCGTTCCGGAACCATTTTTCAGGTCTGCCATAACTCTCTAATAACAGAGTCTTAGGAGCCCGTCTGTTCCGTGGTTTACCTAGTTACCGTGTTGACCGGGACCCGACTGCGCCTGCGCGCGCGGGAGGGCGAGAGGAAGGGCCAGGAGGTGCACCCCACCGCGACGAATGCACGGGCAAGGCGAAGGCCGGCCGCGGAACTAATCCCCTCTACCGCGACGAATACGCGAGTGCCCAGACGGGTCCCGGTCAACACGGTATACCCACGTGTAACTAGGAACAGACAGACTGGTAAAACTCTCTATTATATGTGTACAGACGTTGGTTGCGTGAAACCGAGCTTCCAGTCTGTCAAAACGGGTTTGAAGATTTCGAAAACGGAACGGTTCTAGCTAAGAAAATGCCCGGTCCGATCATTAAGAAGTACAATAACATCCATGTTTTTTACAAACCATGCACGTATCTATACACATTTTCATCGTTCGTACATGCGTTTATTTAGCACTCGAAAAATGCTGCAAGGGTTCGTTCTTCTTTTGCGATTTGGGAATTTCAAGGGTTGATTATAAATTGTAGGCACTTTTAGCCAGGGTTTTGACGCACTTTCGACGCATTGTATGTGCGATAGCTTTGGCGCTTCTCTCAACTTTCTTTGGGAAGGCATGGTAATTTATTTGCAGTTAAGAAAACGTCTTTCGTGGCTGGAATGAAGCATGGAGAGTTACCAAAGGCTAACTCTTTCAAATTGAGCAATGTTTTATTTTGTCGCCATGGCCCCCCTAAACATTGGCGATGAACGAGTTGGAAGCCCTCTGGCAATCTCCCTCGCCCTGCAGGCAACAGCTGTCGGTGGCTGCCGATGGCGATTTCTGTACACACACCACGTCGTTTGGTTCCTGCTCGATTTTTAGTCCATGTGGCCCCGTGCAATTTATCCACGAAGCATATCCACGAAGTAAAGCCGATGTCGTTTCCAGGGTAATGGGTTCTAGTCTTTGCCAAACACGTTGCTGCACTAAGTCATTGTCTGCCCCATAACTCAAATGAATCATCTCTCAACGACCGGCGCTTATGGTCGTGCCGAAGGCGTATAAGTGCTCGGAGTGAAGTACTTCGCTACAACGCAATAGAACCCGCAATATAGCGTAGTCAAACGTATATATGTGCAAGGTGGCTTTTCTGGAGAGTTCCCGCAGTGCAGTTAACTTCGGCTTAGCAGCAAGAGCTAAAGCAAACAATTGGGGAAATAAAAAATTATGAAATGTGAGTTCGAGCTGTCTATAAGCGAAATGTTTCCGCAAATAGATAAATGCATGCGTACCTCAATTCTAATACATCAGCACTTTCTAAGTTACGATAAGCGAGACCGATGCCGAGACAAGGCTTACTCCATTCGATCTTGAAAGCTGGGCATCGTTACGATCTTTGGGAATGATCAAATTACTACTGTATGTCTTGTTTGACCGCGCCAAATAGAATACGCTTAGTGCAACGTGAGGCAATCGGTCGATATACTGGGACCTTGAATTTCGCAGAGACACGCAGCGACGTGCTCACAGTACACGTGATGTTTTAGCGAAAAGAACAAACTTCCTACTGAAAAAACAAAGAATAAAAAATTGACTTACGATACAGGAATTGCGAAAGTGGATGTCCAGCGTCGAAGCTGTTGCAAAACACCTAAACCTGCTTATGGGGGTACGTAATATTTTGTTGCGTTACAGTAATGGCAGCGGTCATTGTTTTGTGGTCGCTGTGGTAGACTGTGATTGTTTCTGCGACAACATTCTGCCGGTCTTGTTTCTCGCGCTGAGCTTCCTCAGCAAGAATGCTCGGTTACTCCCTGGCTTGGCGTTTTGTGGCAAAACTTCTTGGGAACGAAGTTCATGAAATTTGCGAGCTCGCCGCCACTGGTTGCATTACCGTTTCCTTTCCCTTGGCCACTTCCCGCACACACGCTGGTCCTCGGGAGTCCGAACGTTGCGTGGCCCACACAAAGTGGCGCGCGCAATCGGTTGGCGTCCGTGAAAAACTTCCTCGAATCAGCTAGAAGCGCGCTCAACCACACTGCGTGCGGTGCAGTTTTTAACCGGTGAGTACATCAGAAAAAAATAAAACACAAAGCAAAAGTTGGTGCGGGTTCAATTCCGATTGGCTGCGACGCATTCCCGAGCGCGGGTGCATCGCAATACAATCTCCATTCCTGAGTGAGGACACAGACAAGAAAAAATGTTAAAGGCCATTGATTCGCGCGCTTGCTGAGGCGGCGGCGCCCTCTCTTAGAGCGCTGAACCGAATTTAACAATAAATGAGAGACAGGCTGCCCGTAAGCTGTATTTGTGTCGCCCGGCCGTCGCAGTCTGCAAAGAAGTGTGCCAAGGAGTAGTGCGAGGCATATGAATGGAGTGTCCCAGTGTTTTTTTTTAATACGCGTTTTTGTCTACAAAATGAACCGTTCTAGCGCGAGGCGATGGAAAACGAGTGCCCTGGTGTGTTCTTCCAGTGCGCGTCACGTTCCAGCGCAAGGCTTTGAAAAACGAGTGTCCGGGTGTTTCAGTACCATGACTACATGAGAATGCTACATGAGGCGACGACGACAAGCGACGCCGACAGGCCGAGCCCCTAAGTGCTTCGCGCCCATAACAATAATCATGGTCGGAATCGTATTCATGGCGCTCAACATTTCCTGCGAGTTCGTTGCGAGGGTCGTTGAGTTTGGACTTTGGATGAGTTGAAGTGGACTTTGGCTTCGGACTTTGGAAGTTGGATTTTGAACTTCGGGAGGGTATATCGTGGACTTTGATTTGCATCAGTTTGCATAAAAAGAGCTTTGCTTTTCAACCGTCTTCCCTGACGAAAGGGGTCAGTTTAAAGCTAGTGAAGACCATCAGATCCGTTGTTTTCTCAGACTTCGCATCTCAAATGCGAAAGCTATTTTTACGTCGTGGCATTACGGCAAGGGATTTAGAAACGAACCTACTCAAATTACGAACGAGGAGTCTTCGTATCGGCAACTGTACACCACTGTTGTCTCATGTCCTGTTCGTGCGTGCCACATCTTACTGGCGCCATTCGGTAAGGCTAGATGGAAATATCTTCTCCCTATGGTGCTGCACATGCGAAGCTCGGCGAGCCAAAGGAAGCCTATATTGGCTGACTAGCGCCGATGTTGGCGGAGTACTCCAAAACGACTTGCGGCAAAGCCAATTTTTATCAGAGAGCTGTGACGCCGATGATGATAATGATGATAATGATTATCTTGTGGTGTTTGTCACGTACCCAGTCGAGGGGAATGGGCCATGTATAAGGCATTGACTGTGCTTCTGTTGCTGCTCATAGATTGATTTCCTCCCGGGTTGCTTTTCTCGGGCGCAGTTCTCGCTCGCCGTTCGACGCTAGCGCGGGCGCGCGCGCAAGTGTCGCCCTATATCACGTCTCGATGGCAGCCAATCAGCGTCGTCGCTTGCATCACTCCACATTGCCGGGTCGGTTGCTCGCACTCCTCAGGCAGGTCAGCTTCTAGCGCGGCATGTGGAGGCCACGCGTCGTTCGCTCCACAGAAAAGTGACCAGCCATTGAAAAATGTAAACGTTCCCAATATTCGCAGAAGTATGGTCGGCAGTAACGCATACCAAACTTTTCCGTTCGGGAAAAGGTCAGCGACATTAAAGCGTTTCGTTTTGTTTGGTCGATCGTATTGCGTTTACATTTTGTCACTGCGTTTTCCTTTTTTTCAGAGATGCTTTCGTTTTGCGGCAATTACGTTTTGATTTTGGACGTTTTCAAAGTGGTTAAGCTTTAAAGCACCTTTAGGAATGCCGCTCCTTAGTTGCGAAGCGCTCCTCTTGCGACAAAGAGCTGTTTGCAGATCCCTACGCATTTCGTCATATTCGCACTCCCAGCGATTTCTGGTGATACTGAATTAACGCAGCTACTTCTCGTTACATCGTACAATCCTCATGAATATGGTGACAGACAGTCTCGTGTCCGAGCCTCTCCTCGTTTTCAAGGTCTTTTTAGATGCAGTTTTTGCTCGCACACTCAGCATCTTGCACCAATGGCGACGAAATAACCTTGCAATTTGCGAGCATGACATTACTGCTGCCTGATGTGTCTATAAAGACGATGTCACGTCTACTATTCGCGAACTTTTACTAAAACGTCTTCACGTTGTTACAGAATTGCTTTGTTCTCAAAGATTTCTGTGATGTTCTCGCTCGTTCGATATATGCCACATGCTCGGATGCTCTCATGAAGAGGAACGAGTTGCTTCTTTTTAGTTAAATGATGTTTTTTTTGTTTTTTTTTAGGATGGGAAACACAGTTCACTACAGACCTATAGCGCTCTTGTCCGCTTTCCCAGAATTATTTGAAAAGTAGTTTTTCAATAAATTCACCGACAACCCGGATGTATATTATACAGACGTCGCAAGAAATCCCCACCGCCAGGCCCACGTTGCAGTGGTCGTGGGCTCCGAAGGGACATCAATCTCAGCTGCAACAGTCCGAACAACCGACACCGATGTCGCAGGAAGAGACAGCCATCGCCCTAGCGGCCACCTCCAGCAAAAAGCAAATTATTACAGTCATTACTGACTCTCAACAGGCGTGCCGGGCATTACCTATCAGGACGAATATCTCTGCATGCGCTCACACTACTAAAACACGCCAAAACTCTCCCGACCATTCACATTGTTTGGACGCCTGGTCATGCCTCCCTTCCTGAGAATGAGGCGGCTCACGCCGCTGCCCGCGATATTTTACACCGGGCATTCCCAAGGGAGGCCGACGACACACTTCCAATCACCTCGCCCAGCCAGTCAGTCCCAAAAACATACACGGACATCTTATATCATTATTGCCGGGAGCGCCTCCTTTACCCTCCTCCTCACCCATCACTCAATACACAAGACTCTCGAATCTGGCGCAGAATCCAAACACAGACTTACTACAACATGGCAATTTTGCATCATATTTCACCAACTGCTTTTCCCTACAACTGCACAACATGCAATACACCAAATACCACCTATCACCTCGTATGGGAGTGCGCCAAACATCCCAACCCAATTCCATCACCTACATTGGAGCAGTGAGAGCACAGGCTGACCAGCTTCCAGCTCGAGGATCAGGAGTACCTGATCTCCCGGGCGAGGGCTGCTGGTGGGCCTGAAGGCGGCCTGGACTGAGGCCACCACCCACTCTCCTTTCCCCCTCCCCCTTTCCCTTAAAAAATAAATGTTATTCCTCCTCCTCCTCCATCCCATAGCAAAAACTCAGCCACCTAATTCACATAAATCAGCGTGGCTTTGCGCCACCGCGATCTCTAGAATCTCAGCTTGCGTGTTTTATAGATGGACGTCGGCAGCCGCGGTCTTGCACGCGAGCAAGCGGGCACTATCTACCTGCGCTACACGAAGGTGTTTGACGCGGTAAATTACGACTTGCAGCTACGTAAACTGCTGTCGTATGGCAGGTACGCGCGCATTCAATGAATGGTCTTCTACTTTCCTCAAAAGGCTGATGAAGTAATTGTGTTGAATTTTTTTTTGTGCCGCCGACTTGGGTGCCGCAAAGGCCAATACTTGGCCCCCCCCTTTTTCAACTTTTTTTGTTTTTTGGCATCGAACGCGTGAACCAACACCTCCGCCTTATTGAAGTATCCAGCTCTATGACACTTCATCGCACAGTTTCTGTCACGGAATGATCCTGTAAATTCCAGGTAACGCTGACGCCATTTTTCCCTGGTGCCTAAATAACAACAAAACCCCAAATAATTCACCCACTTTCTGTTACCTACAAAAGCACCGTTTCCCCATTTGTGCTGCTGAGCACGAGGACCGTGGGCTTCGATTTCCGGCCGCGGCGGCCGTTTTTCTGATGGAGGGCGAAAAGCAAGAACGCCCCGCCCGTGTGTTCGAGATTTCGGCGCATGTTAAAGATATCCAGGTGGGCAAAATTATTCCGCAGCCCTACAGTACGGCACGCACAATCGCCTGCGTTGCGTCGGCGCGTTAAACCCTACAATCAGATCGATCATCAATCAACGTTTTGCCGTTTGTATTCAACTACTTTCCCGATTCTGTGAAGGTGCAATGGCCACGGGCGGCGCGCAACCTATTTGTATACTTAGATGCCAACGTTTTTTTATTTTTTTTTCTGCTGTCTGATAAACTTCCCTACTGATCCTTGTTTTGGAATGCTTCATGCTATTTCACGCACAACGAGACACTCAGGCGCGGTTCTTGTGTTTTCGCAATCTACAGGGCCCCGTCTCTTTCGAAGCTCGGCTTCGCTTCAGCTGTATAGATATGCCCTTAGCAGCACCTCATCTTTTCGATTGGGGTGTGTTGAGAAGCGTTTCTTCAAAATATTTCTATATTGCAAGCACAGGATGCTCAACACGACCGGATGAGTTTCTCGGTATGAGGGAAGCCGGTGATGCCGACAGAGACCCTGGAGCAGGGCATCCCGCCTGCACAGTGGCGGGAGCGTGACGTCAACGTCCGGGCCTGGAGCGAAGCCAGGCGCGTACTAAAGATTGACGTCCCGTGTCGCTGTGCTTTAAAGCTGCCATAGTGTTTGCAGAAGGGGCATAAAACAATGCACGGATCGATGTTCACGCGCCTATAACGGAGCCACAACAAATCGGTCTTAGATATTTTTCTATCTTACACGGAGGAAGACCGCTGCGTGTTCCCCTCACATGGGCGAGACCTACCAAAAAAACGGGCACGAGGCGTGGCCTACTTTTCCTGTTCAGATGCATACATTGTAAATTTCATCGTCCGTAATTGTTCAAAATTTGTCCACCTTTGAACGCCATTCCGACCTGCCATCGTAATTTGTTTTCGTCTATAAGCTGTTGATAAACGCATCGCCGGTGTGCAAATGTGAGCGATCATACGACTTATCGTTAATGCATTCTTCAAACATTTTCCTTGATAACGTTTCAAGATACATGGGCTCTCCAAAGCAGCTAGTGTTTAATTGAAACAGTCTTGTCATGTCCTGTAACCTTTATAAAACATACATAGTCCCGCATCGCACCTGTTTTCCTGTAATATGCGCTGAGTCTGACCTGCTTACCTGTTGTTGTTCTCTGCTTGCCACTATACTGTGTTCATTGTCTTGAATCAAAACACGTTTTTCTTTTCCGGAAATGTACACATCAATGTGCACGTTCTTATAGTTATCTAAATTTTAATATTGTTAAATTCCGGAGACGATCGTGTTATCGCCTTGTCAGATTCTCTTCCTATGTTTCTGTTAGGCTGCTATATGCACCTGCTTTCGATGATATTCATGCACTTTCTTCTGACGGCAACCTAATTCACGTACGATTTCACCGCTATAAAGCAATGACAGCTGTTGGTTGACCCAAAAAGTAAGTAAATAAAAAATAAATAAAAATAATTATAATTACATAAATAAATAAATAATAAATAAATAATAAATAAATAAATAAATAAATAAATAAATAAATAAATAAATCCTAGGGCACCTAAATCTGCTTACAACTATCCTGAGTATTGAAAGATTATGATTTTGTTTGCGATACGTACGAGTATGAAACACGCGTGCGCTGTCACATCGTGTTTGTGTGTTTTAATTGAGAGGCAACTACACCCCTGACGTGCATTAAGTGTTTGGGCTGTTACCTGGCTTTAATATCTTTATTTTTCTTCACCTTCTTTTGCGTTTTGTTGAGGGAGTGTCTTGCAAAGCCTCGAAAGAAATCCAAAGTCTCCTTAAAAATACACTGAACCGACAAAGCTTTAAGAAAGTCTAAAGAAAATATCAGGGAAGTGTAGAAAATCCTGTCAACTGAGGCGGCTTGGAGAGTAGTACGCTATGCGGCGACGCCAGCTCCTGTGTGAAACTCCTTAGATGCGCAAAGATCTAACGATGCTCTCAGTACCCTCTCTTTCTTTTTTTTTTTTTAACGTGCGGGTTCAAAAAGTTTTTCTTTTGCTTTGTTTTTACAGGGCAGAAAAATATTCACCACTAATGTCACGCGCTCTGATAGAGCCGCAAGTGGTTCTTCTTTAAACAGGCTAGACTATCGCAATCAAAAACTTCCACGAACTCATCACCCCAGCGGCGTAGGCCGCAGTTTCTTCCATTCCGGCGGTAAAATTAGGAAGGGGGGATAGCTCCGAGGTGCACATGAACATGAGGTGCACAGAAATAAATAGGAGCGAAAAAACAAAGCAAGCAATCATTTTAACGCTATAATATAACAATGTTCAGGATGCACTGGCGTTCTTTACATA
Source organism: Haemaphysalis longicornis (assembly GCA_013339765.2). Taxonomy (NCBI): domain Eukaryota; kingdom Metazoa; phylum Arthropoda; class Arachnida; order Ixodida; family Ixodidae; genus Haemaphysalis; species Haemaphysalis longicornis. Next base: position 90,792,564 of record CM023450.1, read on the forward strand.
ACCTCATGATTGTTTTATTTATTTTTGTTTACCCGCAATCCATAATGTTAAATTGTTGTGCTGGGAGCGGTTGTCGAAACCTCGCCAGTGGTGCGTCGCTGGCGACGGGAAAATAATCATCGGTAGTCGTTATTTGATGAAAGAGAGAGCCGGTGGCCTCATCATTTTCGCCGCTTCCAGGAGCCTCTCAGGGAGAAGGAAGGGAGTTGGTCTGCTCACGCCACTCACGCCCCTGCGTGCGTTCCAGCTTCGCTCAGAAGAAAGTTCGTTAATTAATAAAACCTGTGAACTAAATATACAGGAAGAAAACGCCTATAGATGCGCGCAAGCATTCGGAACTTCCGCATACCACTTTGTTAAGTTAAAAAATCTTGCTTTTTAGAAAATCACAACTTGGCTTAAAGCCCGTGGCCCACGCCTGTGACGCAACACGCCCGTGGCGCGCATACGAAAAAGGGGTTCGTTGAAACCAAAGAGTAAGAAAAGCCGACAAACATAAATGGGAAGATCGCAAAATATCGAGCTGTGTCCACAGCCACATGATGTCACGCGATCATTCATTCATTCCCTTTCAACACCGAATATTTAGCACGACAATACGAACACAGTGAACCTGACTCCACCTAGCGCAAACGAAATCACTATCTTTCGAGTCCCATGCGTGGCGGTTTCAGGGCACAACTTTGTTTCGCCACAGGTAATCCTGCGTAGCGTCGAGCGGGTGTCGACATTTCCACAACGAGGTGATAGAGCGCGCTTTCTTTTGTTATTCTGCGCATCATGAACGTTTCTTAGAAACGGTGGAGGCAACACACGAGCCTAATCGTGCGCTTGCCATTTTAGCCCGCGCGTACACTTTCCTGTTTAGTACGGGGGTTACAAAGCTATTTTGATTTTCCTTGTTTGCACACAATCAGCAGCAGAAGCAGCATGTTCATTAGCATGCGGACTGAATGTGCTTAAGAACCGATTCGCGTGCACCGAACGCATGCGAGTTCGTTGATTACGCCAGCGGGAGAGGGAAAAATAACCGCATGACACATTTTTGTGCCATTGTCTTTGGAACGTCGTATGCAGGTCGTGTACACTCATGCCTAACTCTAACCACACCTGGGGTTGATTAGATACACACCGTCCCTTTATTCGTCTGCAATTGATTGTATTCAAGAGAACGAATATTATTCGCCAAGCCACTGGCACTGTTTCACTGGCCCGTATTTTCTTTTTTCACGTCTCTATTCGTTACAGGTGTGCGTCGTTTAAAGAACAAGTACACAGCGAAGTCTGTTCATTTAAACAGGATGGTAAACCCACCGCGATGTCGCCGTGGGCTAGTGTCGTGTTTCTGACTCCAAAATACACGATTCAAGGGAACTTAATTCAACCAAATCTAACTAAATAAACTCAGGTGAATCTAATTTATTTTTTCTACAAATTGTTTCTGAGAGAACAATAATGTCGGCAACACCTGGGCCCTTGCCATCCCAAGTAGTAGAGGTCGTTTTTCTGTTGGAGGCGAAACGAAAAGGCCCATGTGTCGAGATTTTGTTCTAGAAGCAAAGAAAAAGTAAACCTGGTCTCTCGAATCGCCCGAGAAAATGCCGGAAAGGCGCATCAGACCTGATAGCTTGTCATACATGTCAGGCGGGAAGTGCGTCACTAAAGAAACACTTAAAGCACTAGGGACAATATATTCGCTCACGTGTAGTACCCAGTAAAAGAAAATGTAAGCAAGACCAAAAAAAGTTTGCAAAGAGGATGGAAAAAGCAACCGCTCAAAGCCGAAAGGTAACTCCTACATAAACATAAAAAGTATTTACTTAAAGTAGAAAAGCGCGTGGCTTTTATGGCCATGCAGCGAGCGTAGTGCGCGAGTATGCTTTCAAATCCCACAGGATGAAGACAAGAATCGTGCGTAGCAATGGTGTTCTTGAGCGTTGCAGTAAAGACAGCGCTCCAATTTTCTACTTTGAGTGCTGTGTAAATGTGATTTGGGTTCTTGGCACTTCCAACTTCAACAGCTCACGAGCAATTTTTCCGGCTATGCACTACCAGGCCAAACAATAGAACATGAACAACCGAGCACCAGGGAAGACCGACGTTCGGAACGTCAATTCACTAACTCGTGGTGAGCCTTATCTCTGCGCAATCGGACGAGCAGATGTACCGACACCGTGTGGGAGCAACAAGCCAAATGCAGACTGAGTACCGAAGCGAGCAATGTGGCACCAAGTGGTGCCGTTGTACAACGTGGTAGCGTGGTACCTTGTGCCACCAAGGATTCCCTGTAAGCGTTCGCCACACCGACCCCGAAATTTGAACCCCGTAGCAACTTACGAGGCACCAATAGGTGGTCGAGCAGTAAGCGTTCCACCAGTCTTTATCAAATACAGCCTGCTGGGGGCCGACACAATTTACAATTTAAAGCTTCTGCACTGTATTTACAAAAACGGCATATATAAATTACCGTGTAAACTGCAAACCAGTACAACACGGGAAACACAACATGAAGGATACTTCCCATACAGAATAGCTACTGCCAGCCAACCATTTACTTTCAGTCAATTAGAGTTAAAAATGCACAAACTAAATGTCATTTTCTATGATGTCCCATTCAATTTTTAAAAGTTATGCAGGACGCTTTAAGCGAGTAAAAATATTCAAGTTTTAACTGGCTAACTAATGTCTGTATACAAGGTACTAGGTGTGTTTATGGACAAAAAGAAGATGCAATCAAATTTTTCTATGCATCCAGAATGTACGTCAGCATTTGTTCTGTGGTTCTGCTTCATTGTGTATCCACATTCAGTGGGTTTGTCTTTTGTTTTCCTTGTTTTTTGTACCCTAATGGAGCATACTGCACTTGGGTCTTAGTCATACTGCATAGACTGAGAACTGATGAGGTGCAGTCTTTGTTAAAATTTTCTAGGTTAAGCCGAAATTGAGCAGGGCACAAAAAAATTTTACGTACACGCTTACGTCCCTAGCGATTCTGCAACGTTTCATGCCGGAAAACTACGGAAAACACGTTTCTTTCTCAATGTCGTAAAACATTTTGTCGCATTTAAAGGGACACTCAAGTGATTTGTAAACATTGCGGGATTACTAGCACAAATTGTAGTCCGGAGTCCATAGGCCATGTTTCGACCACTCTGAGCGCGTTTACGCGAATTATTTTAGTAGAAAAATTCAATTCGAAACTGCTGTCCTCCTCTCTGCACCCTCGCCCATTTTTTGTGGCGTTTTTGTGTGACGTCACGAGGAGACGAGCTGGCAAGTGGATGCGCTACTGCACGGTTCACCGACCTTCCGATCGAGTCAGTCGGCACAGAGTTTTAGACCCGCAGGCCGCCTACGAGTCGTCGCCATTGGCTCGCTCAATGAAACTAAGCCCACCACACGTTGTGGATGAAAGAATGTGCCTTCTCTTAATTTTGTTAGTTTGTACACTGTATCTAGCTCCAAGTCGAGTCAAGGTCGCCTCTCAGAAGCGCTGCACAAGGGCACATGCGAAGCTTCGCTGACTTTACGCTAGTAGGAAAATCTAAGGCCACTTGAAGGCGGGAGAAGAGTCAACGAAGTTACTGTACAGCGCAAAACTAGGGAGCAGGAAGCACTTTTTTGTGCTGGGTGAACAAGCACAGCGGTCAGCAGCACGACCGCACATCTGCGAACGCTTTTCCGTCCAAGAAATGCAATTGCTAGACGTGAGATATTGTGGAAGTTTGGGGGATGCTTACTGCACGGGACGCTATACGACAAATAGTCACCTAAAGCTACTTCAAATGATAAGGCTAAATAAAAGTGTAAACTGGTTATACATGATATACCTTATATATCCAGCCTCGGGAGAACTGGCTTTTGTTGGCATATGTCGACGACGTTGCCCTTATCTGCACAACAGCTGCCCAAGCCGGAGAAGTACTCCTGACTGGCACATCAGTTCTGCGGTTTCTCCGGTGCAGAGCTGAACCTGAAAAATCCGAGGGAGCCTGGTTGGGGTGCTGGGAAAGAAAGCCGCGCAAGTGCTTCAACATGCGGTGGTCGGACCGCGTTGAGACATATCTAGGGGTGAAAGATCGGAGTGGGCCAGGCGGCGGCGCCTCGGTGGAAATCAAAATTTGACGCGGCCGAATGGAAGCTTCACCCCTGGAGGAACCGTAACATATCCATTTACGCAAGGTCCCTCTTGTGCAACATGGTAGCCTACCCCGCAATTCTGTACGCAGCGCGCATTACCACCATCGATGCCGGCTCGATACAGAGGCTACACCGGTCGTGGGCAGTGTTCGTTTGGCGGTCGCAATACGAGCCCATGCGCCGCACAATCTCTCTGGAGCGTGGAGGGGTGTGGCATTGGACTGATAAACGCAGAACTCGAGCTCGTAGTCCAGCGCTTCTTTTTCTTCCGCGATCAGGTCGACCCGTTTCTTCAAGCGGCCATCCAATGCCTAGGCTCCTTTGACTTGCGGCCGTGGCTTGCCACATCAGCGCCTGTCGATCACGGCTCTCGCATCACGGGGTTCTACAGGGAGATAGCGAGCGCGGTGGCTTCACTTCAGACGTGTTTTTCTTGGGAATACCTGCTCGCTGTGAAGCGCGAAAGTTATACTGGGACCTTGTTGCTCAGACACTGCCACCACCCCTGTACCGTCAGCCACCGGTCCCTCAGGGTGGAGGCGATGTGCTCAAGCGAGTCAGGCAATCCCCCATCCCAGTCGGCACAAAATATTTTTTCTTCCGTTTCCACGCGGCAGTGTTGCCAGTCATGGCGCGTCAGTCAGGAGCGGGGCTTTTTCCTCCCTGGGGCGCCGGATGCCTCCTGTGTGGCAAACCGGAAACCGCAGAACATGCATTCCTTGACTGCAACACGGCGATGTATTTCTGGCACGAAATACAATCGTGCTTCAGAACATCGTGGAACGTCACTTGGCCGGGCCTCAAGTTCCTGTGCGTGGACACAGAGCACCCCGCTTTCCGTGATTGTGACCTAGCCATCGGACTTCACTCCCTCTGGAAAGCGAGGGTAGATGCAGTGGAGTGCGCCCTCCACCCATAACCCGCATGGCGACACTTTCTGCGGGAGGTCCAATGGACGGTTAGCGCATTGGGCACATCTGACTGCGACCTGGAACTGCGAAGGAAGCTCGCCCGAGGCAGCCATGCGCTGAAGCGCTACAAAACAAATGAGGAAAGGCGCAGGCAGGGAAACGCCTGAGCCATTCATAAAAAAAAAGGGGGGGGGGGGGGGCTGGAGCGTTTAACGGGCCAGCGTATCTACGTTGACCAAGTCCTCATTTGAGAAACAGGAGAGATAGCGCCAGCCAATAGGACGCACACAATTCCTTCAGCCTGTGTTTTTGTAGAGCCTGTATTGCTGTTCTCATTGTCCTTCTCTTTTTGTTTCGTGTCTCTTTGCCCTTTTTTTCTTTTCCTGGTTTCACGTTCGTTATCATCTTACCCCCAAACATGTAACCGACACATCCACTGTCAGAGCTGCTCCTGAACCACGTGTAACACTCGGCATGACGTGTATATGTATGTGTAAATAAAGTTATTGTTAAAAAAAAAAAACTGGCTTGTTGTCGAGTGGTTAAAAAAAAAAAATGTTGTCGAGTGGTCTAAGGCGCTAGGTTATCGCTTTGCTAGTCGCAAGTTCGAATCCCCGAGGGTGCATCGTTTTTTTTTTTTTTTGCCAGTTGATTTTGTCGTTTTCGGCAGATGTTTTCTAAACTGAGTTCACCATTTTTGGGCCGTAACGTTCACTGTTCCACGAGCGAGTTTGCAGAACGCGCGCAGACGGCCATTGACGCTCTAGCGAGTTCTTGCGGGCGGTGGGCACAGGCCTGAATCAGCACGCCTTTGGCCTGGTGCGAACACGCTTTTTACGATACAGGCATGACTGAGGCAAGCTCCGAATATGAGGGAAAAGCGCATGGCATTTGAGCGTCAGCGGTGACGCGGAGGGCGTCATCCTCTGCGTAGGCCTCGGCTAGTGATTTCTAAGATTCCAAGCCGTCCTTGGAGGCTTATCTCAGGCATTTTACAGCCAACAATATGGCAGAAGGGCGGTACGGCGATTACTGAGATATCGAGAAGGCCCATCCAACGATGCCATCGGATGTCAAACATGTTGTTTTACAGAACCGAAACCGAAACCTGTTTGAATGCTAACCTCGGACATTGTCCAGTCACGGTGTCATCTCCTCGCGACGTCACAGCTTTAGTTGGTGCGGCCGCCACAGACCGCGCATGGTAGTTTTTCTTCTTTCCCGCTTTATAAAATAATGAACCACTTATCAACCGTATAAACGATGAAAAGTGTGGTAATTTGAGCCAGTCTACGAAGTTCAAGCAAAAAACGAGAGCTTGACAAATTCACTTCAGTGTCCCTTTAAAAGTAAAACTTATTGTTTGAATTTCTTGTGCTCCACTAGGCTTCGGTTTGGCCTAGAAAATTTTGACAAGGGGTAAACACCTTCTTTCCTCATTTTCTGCAATTTTCGGAGATTTAATTTGTTTGACCTGCCGCAGGCGTTATGTGTGTTGATTTGTTTACGCGGAAAGAGGGCAAATAGCAAATACCCCTTTAGGCGATTTGTAACCATTAGCCCCGGTCTCCACTGAGATATGTGCACTATCAAAAAAAGAAATAAAGAAAAAGAAGAGAGCGATTGTGCACATACAGACGAGGGAAGGAACGCATTCAGATTCTGCAGCGGTTCTGCACGCTGGCTAGTTGCTGGGCCACAGGCAGCTGGTAAATTTCACAAAGCAGTGTCTGCGATAGCTGCTGCAAGCTCGTTAAATATGTACAGTCGATTCTCAATAAAATTAAGTTGCTTAAATGGAAATTTTGGTTGATTAGAAGCGACGTGCTGGTCACGGCAATTTTACATGCAATTCAAAGGCAGAAATTCAAATTCAAAGGCTTCATGCAATTCAAAGGCTGAAACCCATAATATCTGCTCATTGGAAGTTATTTTAAATGTAACGCATCTTGGTCACCGTCATTTCCTGATACAGTTTAAAAAAAAAATTCAAGTGCCAAAACAGCTCCGTGTTCTGCACTGATGTCGGTGCCATGGCAACTGAGGCAGCGCACAGTTGATAAAGCGGCAAGCCTGTTGAGACCCGCGACTGCTCTACGCATCTCTTCTCTTTTCGGGTCATTGATCTTCTTTGTTGCGCACATCGACGTGTGAGCAGTTTATGTGGTGGATGCTTCAGGCTTTAGTTTTAGTGTTGAGTCTCAATTATCACGGCAACCGTGTCGTACACTATACTTGCCGACGAAAGTCAGGATGCTAAACTAAATAAAAAAGGGAGTCGTGTTACCGGCTAACAACAACGCTGACTCTGTGTGTTTTGTTTCATTGGATGTTCGGCTAAATCAAAGAATTCTCCGCTCCCCGTAGGCTTAGTAACTTCATGCGTCGACGGTAACCTTCGTTTTCCGATGACGTAGAGTGAATCTTCGTCTTGCAGGTCGTGTAAAACTCAGCAGTAACGAATTATTTCGTCCACAGGCTCCACGCGAGAGGAAGGTATGCTTCCATGTTCGTCAAGAGAACTGGTTGAAGGCCCACTCGCTCAGCGAAGAGCTCTGGACGACGAGCTGCTTCTGCGTTCTTTGCGGACCGGCTTGAGTAGCCAGCTGGCGCCTTACAAGCCGGTCCACCCGCAAAAGGTATGCCGACATACAACGTGTCTGAAGACACGTGACCGAATGCGTCGCGAGCGGAGCTGTACACTGCCAAGAAATGTCTTTGGCTCCACATTCGGAAGGTTCATTGATTGATTTTCGGGTTTAACGCGCCGACACAACGCAGGCGATGAGGGGCGCCATAGTGGAGAGCTCCGGATTACCATCTTGTGATCTTTAACGTGCGCCGAACTCTTATACACGGGGTTTCTTGCTTTTCGCCGCCATCAGAAAGGCGGCCGCCGCGGCCGGGAATCAAACCCCTGACCTCGTCACATTCAGAAGGCGTGTAGGAAGTGAATTCACGTTAAGTCCAGCGTTCGAATTATACAGATATGTGAGGTGACGCGTACGAAATAAAATCTGCCAGCGTCGAACTATGTCGAATACTTCGTGCTATAAAAAGGGATAGACAGGCATAAAGAAGGAAATAGCGAATCGAAATAGAGAAAAAAATATTCGCATTGACGAATGATCAGAAGAAAAAAAAATGAAAGAGTGCCTACAATACGCGACAAAGAAACTGCAGCCATTCGGGAATCCACCGGAAGAATTCGAGTTCAGCGCGCTGTAGCTCCACGGCGTCTGTAGGGCAGGGGACACAGCGGCCTGGCGGTATGTTTTTCAAGCAAGTTGCACGAATTCCTTACCGCTCGCGAACGCACAAAAACGCTGGCACGGGAGCACACACAAGAAGGCACTGTACGCACTAACATGCACAACCCCGTGCCGGAAGGAAGAAAGAGGGAGGTGTGGGAGGGAGATAATGGAAGGCAATGAACGAGCAATAAAACGAGATGAAAAGCAGGCTCTCGAATGCCGAGGAGAATTTCGCTGCGGAGCAAGGAAACGCAAACTGCGCGGGCAGCAGCGTTTGCGTTTCGGCGGCGGCTCTTCCGACGGGAGGCCCTGAAACCAACACCTTTCACTTCGCTCCCTCTTGCTGATGTGTGCGCTCTCCTCGACTCCCCACCCACACCCGTAGGACCGTTTTATGCAAACGAGCTCGTCGGCGCTCTGTAAAAATTTACATCTCCAAAGAAGCGCGTGGTGGAGAGGGGTCGAATTGTTTGCGCTTTGCATGAGCACATCCCTCCTCCTCCCACACATCGCCCTTCTTTCCTTTTCAGTTGCTGCTTCTTCCCTGCGCCTCGTTTCTTACGTCTCTAAGCGTACCTAGCGCGTTTTTCCCGTTCCTTTGCTGGTTGCGCTGCTCGCTTCGCCCCTTCCCGCCGTATTGCGTGTCCCTCCGCCCGCATTGTTCTACTCCGCGCATCGAGAGCGCGGCTTGTCATTCTGATGGAGCGGGGAGGCGGAAAGATGCGCTAAGGAAGGCTGTCTCCCTACGCACGGGCTCGCGGTATTATTCGCGTTTACCAGCGAACGCAGCGAACTGCAGCGAACGCAGCCAGGATCTCCCCGGTTTGTCCCAGCCTGTTTGTCCTCGCTGCTGTTTTTAATTTATTTTTGCCTGTTTGTCGACACCTAACCTTTCTCTACCTGCGCCGCCGTGTGTAGAGAGCTCGGCTGCACCGCGCATCTAAAAGAGCTTTATTTCCGCTCCAATTTCTCCTTTGATCTGTGCTGTCCTTACTTTCACAGTGGCCTCTTCCGCGGCGTTTTGTTTTGGAGCGCGCTTCATTCGTGGCTGGTATACGGTGTTGCTAAAGCGGTATGCATACGTTGTCACAAACGTCTCGATCTTCCACGCTGTTTGCTCTTTGCGCCCGCCAAAATGCGCCAGGCTAGAGAGATTGGGAGAGAAGAATGAGAAGACAAACATTGATGTACGCGATATTTTGACCACTGTTGTTTGCGAGGGAACTTTCCCGAAATGTTCAAACAGATTAATTTCTACCCAAACAACGCTTGTGCCCTCGTGCGTTATATTTGTCGGAAATAGCACCGTTAGTGCAACGAATCTTTTAACTCAGCATTAGCCGTTGCTGGTATGCTTATTTATTAAAGCGAAACTTTCAGTCCCTCAATGATGATGTCCATACGCGAAAACCCACGGCAGGAAACCCAACTTCAGACAACGATGATGATGGTGGTGGGTGAAGTGTAGAAAAATTAAAACGCTTCCCTGCGAAGTTTGGCGACAGCTCCATTAAGCCCCCTTCGCTAAAGGTTGATGTGCAGCAGAGGGAGGAGGTGGCGCAGGCGTCCCACTGCGTGACGTATATGGGCTTAACGTCATGTTAGGAGGTGAACGTCCACAGCCGTTACCCACAGCTCGACGTACAATGAGAGTGAATTTTCTGTGCACGCCGCAGGGCTCTTGGCTGCTGGACGTTACGCCTAACGTCGCATTTTCAGACTTGTTATGTCAGGCTTACAACGCGTTTTGAGCAAGGTGCTGAACCGGTATGTTTCACAGGACTGAACCCAAACCCGAACATTTATTTTTCGAGCACCCTGAAGAAGAACCGGAACTCTATCGAAAAAAGAAATAATGGTTACCGGTTCATGCCGAAACAGTTCGACCATACCCTGTTGATAATGCGCGGACAACGCCACTTGGGGCTTTCCTCTTTCACGCACCATGAACTCCGTACCTCCTCACGCCCTCTCCTTTTCATATCAGTCGCACCACTATCAACGCTCTCGCCGTCGTTACAACACGTGGAAACGTAGTACGTGCCCCAATGTTGCAATGGTATCCTACTGATTTTAGCGCGAGCAGAGTGCAAGGCTGAGTAAACGAAATGTCACACTCTCGGTTGGCTGCAGGCGATATAAAACATCGACATCGTCCTTCCCTCGCTGCGACTGTTTAGGGACAATCGAGACGCAGGATGTCTGCACTATACAATACATTAAGCCTTTTTACCACATTTTTGGCCAAAAACTGTGTAGTATAAGTGGAAGATGGTGTTGGGAGGCCATTACACCCTTTTTCAAGAATATCAGCACCCTTATTCGTAGCTCGACACCCTTTAAGTATGAAAAAAAGGGTGTTGACCAGCATAAAACCCCTTGGTTCTTGGTACACACTAAGCTTTCTTTCTCTCTTTTTGGCCGAAAATGCTATAAAATGTTTTCTCATGGCGCACAGCTTTAAAATGTGTGCGAGAATGAAAAAAGGGTGTAAGATTGCTTAACACCCTAAAGAAAAGGTGTGAGCAGCGCAGCTACGCGTGGCAATGTGGATCTGAAAGTGCGCACCATGATACACACATACGTTCAACATGCACAAGTCACACTTGGATTACAAATGAAGTGAGCAAGAAAACACAAAAGGAGAATTTATTGTAACCACATATCCGAACGCAGAGACTAGTGGTAACAGCGCTGCCAGAAAAACCGAAAAAACCTAATCAGTTTCCAAGTACTCCGGGCAGTGAACACTTTGCGCAACAGCTGTCTGTGGTGGTGAAACAAGCTATTTCGAAATCAATCCATCAAAAGTTCACAGGTGTTCACAGAAGGAGTCCAGAAACTCGTTGAAATTCAATACGGTACAATAGTGATGCTCATGATGTTGTTCCTGACCACTATGAAGCGCGTAACAGGAAGGCTTCTTCACCTAGAGCGGCCAACTCATTTTCCAAGTGGCTCATAAGGATGGACCGCATACGTCACAGCAGTGAAAACATCGCCCGTTGCGGTCGGGCGCGAATACACGCATCACCACGATTTCGCCACAAAACAAAAACACCAGCACACATCGGAAGTTCACCAACACGTCATTTGAACGTGTGCTCATTCTAAGTATAAGAGCAAGCAACTTGCTTAACCCAGCCCCAAACGTTGCCACTACACGACACTGAAAGAAGCCATGTTCCAATGTATCGGTGTGCCCGCAGTGCGGCAACCGTGCTCAACGCACAATGCCGAATCTCGCCGGACGGTCGCACGTCGGAAGAACTTCGCAGCCACGCACCCATCCGAAATCCCGAACATCAGACGGGAGTGCCGTCGAATTCAGCTCATGCCAAGGGACAGCGAGTACAAAATTACTTAGAAATAAATATACATCGGCTCTTCTTGCTATTATAGGCACAAGAGGAAAGTCGTCTGACAAAGAGGGTGGGTTTCTCTCAAAAATCAGATATTTCAGTCATAATTTTGGAATTATTGACTTTAATGTGTGAGCATATGCAAATCAGCATGCGGATATGCGGATTTGCAGAAATGTTTTAATCGTGAGGTAGTTATTATGTTCAATAGTCAAAGAATTTTATTCAGTATCAAACCCCTATTCCACACGATTTCAACACCCACCAAAAAGGGTGTTCAATATTTCAACAACCTTTTTTCCCAAAAGGGCTTAAAGCTACAAATTTGGGGTGTTGGAAGGTAAAAAAGGGTGTAAGAAAAAGGGTATCAGAAAAGACCGCCCACTGAGAAAAAGGGTGTAAGACACCTCCATCTTCGGAGGTATATTATAGCCGTTTACGCGGGTGGACAGAACATTTTTTTAGGAGCGGGGGGATGTTTTGTACCTCAGGATGTTTAATACAATATGAATTGACAAAATGTATTACCAGTGCAGTTGTTGTAGCTCGAGATAGGTTCAGTGGCGTTAGTAAAAAATACAAAAAAATAACTGTGACGCCTGTAAAGGGTTCACAACCGCAGATAGGATAGCCTGTTCGAGTGTGAGCACAAGGGGCGCAGGCGTATGCGCACCTCTTACTATAACATTTCAAAGTTATTAGTCTTATTGGGATTCCAAAACGCAAAACAAATCAGCGCAGCTTGCACTATTGGTGCAAGGCTGGAGAAACAGCACAGCTGGGGGTCGACTTAGCTTGTTTCATCCTTGGATCCGCTGTCACTGTGGTGGACACACTGGAACAGCCTTGGAAAATCCGGCAAAACTTGGTCTCACCTCTCAGCACTTAGCCAACCCTAGCAAGAATATTGCAAAACCTTGCAAACTTACCAAAGCCTAGCAAAACATAACAAAATTTAGTAACACCGACAAAAGATTGTTCGGCCCGCAGCTCCGCTTTTGTTTTTTATACAACGGAACAGATATTTCAAACCCTTTCAACACCCTAGAAAAAGCTAAGGGTGTTGAAGTCGGTCAACACCCTTTTCGCCAGACAGATACAATTTTTTTTATTTGAAAAGTTCGAATTAGTGTTTCTCGTGCTAACATCAGCTAAAACGAGCGATCGTTGCAGACGAACAATTTTTTTTGCTTTTTAACATTTCTTACGAGTTCTACAGGAGGGTATAATGGGATGTATTGTACTTCACAGTGCAATTATACATGCATGCATGCCTTATTCAGTCAACAGCTGAACCCTCTTTTCACATCCATTCAACAACCTACGAAAAACCAATGGTGTTGAAGATGGTCAATTTTTTTCGCAAAAAGGGTGTAGAGCTACGAAAAGGGTGTTGAGATTCAAGAAAAAGGGCGTAATGGCCTCGCAACACCCTTTTTCCGTTTGCAATACACTCTTTTGGCCGGAAATGGTGTAAAAAAGTTGTGTGTAATGTGTTGAAAGAGTGTGGAAAAGGTGTTCAGCTTTTCATTGATTAAGGCCATGCGTCCATGTATAATTGCACTGCGGAAGTATCAAGACATACCCTCATATGCTCCTCTTCACCACGTTACAAATGTTTGAAAGCAAAAACACTTTCGTCTGCAATGATCGCTGGTTTCCATATAAGGTGCACTGAATGGTCCCAAGTTTAGCTTTTGCACATGAAATGTAAAGACTAAATAAGGATATACACACTAAATCTTGTTACACCAGTATTGCCTAAAAACGGTATAGTATAAGTAGAATGAGCGTGTTTGGAAGTCATTACGCCCTTTTTCTTAGGTTCCAACACCCTAATTTGTAGCTTTAACATCTTTATGTATGGCGAAAAGGATGTTCATCGACTACAGCACCCTTGGTTCTCTGAAGGGAACTAAAAGGGTGTCAAACAGGTGTACACTGGAAAAAAAAACAGCGGATCTGGGGTCGACCTAGCTACTTCAGGTGTTGCTAAATTATGCTGGGGTTTACTAAACTTCGCTAAATTTTGTTAGCTTTTGCGAAGGTCTTGCTAGGCTAGACTAAGTACTGAGGGGTGAGGCCAAGCTTAGCCGGATTTTACAAGGCTCGTCGAGTGTTGTCCCCTATAAAGATAGCGGGTCCAAGGAGAAAAACTATGTCGACCCCCAGCTCCGCTGTTTCGCCAGCCTTGCACCATTTGTGGAAGCTGCGCCAATTTTTTTGCGTTTTACTATCCCAAAAAGACTAGTACCTTAAAAGTGGTATAGTAAGAGGCGCGCATATGCATACGCACCTTGTGTTCACACTCGAACAGTCTCGAAGACCGGCTTCACTGTTATAATACCCTATCTGCGGTGGTGCATCCTTTACATGCGCGCAGTTCTTGGTACTTTTAACGCTTCCAGACCTAGCTCATGCGTAAACAACTACGCTGGTAATAAATTATGCCAATTCGTACTGTTTTGGAACATTGTAAGGTACAAGCAATCCCCTCCCTTGTATAAAATGTTCAGTTCACCTGTGTAAACGAATATAAAATGCCTCCAAAGTTGGAGTTTTTTTACACCCTTTTTCTTAGTTGGCGGTCTCTCACATGCTGTACCTTAGTTTCCGACCCCGTAATTTGTAATTCCCTAATTCCTTAACTTGCGGGAAAAGGGTGTTGAAATAATGAACACCCTTCAAGGCTTGCTGGCCTATTGAACGAACTGACCACCTCACGATTAAAAGTTTTCGCAGATTCGCATGCGGACTTCCATTAAAATAATAATTCCAAAATTAGCGCAGAAATATCTCATTTTTGCTGCAAGCTCACCGACTGCTTCACAGAAACTTCCTCGGCTGGCTATAAAAGCTAGAAGACCAGACGTATTTCTAAGTACTACTTGGTTTGCCCGTGCATCCCGTTGGTTCTACTTGGTCAACTTATTTTCGGTTCAAGTTTGACTTGTGCATGTTGGATGTGCCTGTATGTCATGCTTCGTGCTCAAACGCTCGACATTGACACGCGTAGCTGCGCTGTCCACACTCTTTCTTAGGGTATTAAGCAACCTGACATCTTTTTAGGGTGCCCTTTTTTCATACTTACCCCCTTTTTTGGCCAAAACACCTTTTAAAGTTGTGCGCCATCCGACAACATTTTTACCCCCTTTTCGGCCATAAATGCTGCCAAAACGTAGAGTAAAGGGCGAACTCTAAAGGCCGACATGGGCATGCTTGTTGCATTTATAATTTTGTTTAAACGAGGTCGGCCACCTGGGAAGTGCAAAAACTAGACAATTGCAACCCTCAAGAGCTGCTCGGTGGCTGAAGCGTTGGCAGCTGAATACAAGGATGCGGGTTCTACCCCCACACTTGGCTTTGGCTCACATTCTCGAGAACGTGAGGCTAACAAATGATTTTACGCGACTAAACAATAAATTCATAAATTGTATTTATGTGGCTGCGGTAGAATTTCCTTTCGCATACTACAACTGGTGAACAAAAAAAGTACACCGCGGGTATTTAAACATGTCCTCTGCCAATTAATGGAGGTGACGCGCCAGTACGTAGCCATAACTCAATGGTGGTGATTTCAACAACAAAAATAAAGGGAGCGTGAGAAAGTACATCCCACAGGCAGTCATGGCCCCTGGGGGTGGCTTTAAGTGGTCCAATGGACAACATAAGGGCTGGGCGGGAAACTAGCTAGAAAACCGTCACTACTTCACGTTTAGTATCTGACCGAATTGGAGACTGCTGTCTTTATAATTGCATAATATTTACGAAGTAAAAGCAGTATTTTGAATGCAGAAGAACAGTGTTTAGTTTTTTTTTTTTGCGCACTTCGCTAATGTCACGGGACGTCGCGGGACACATACGCTGGCATACCCTATACTGTCATGGCTGAATACAAAGGAAGATGAGGACGAGGAACAAGTGCCTGGGTCCTTCCGCGTGCTATCTTATGGCCGCCATGTACATTCTGTATAATTACGTAAATCACACCTCTTTGTAGATAGACCTCTTCCCATCAACCACATATCGCCTCATCAATTCTGCCACAACGTAACACTTTGGTGGAGTGTGCGGTTCGATCATCCCCATCCTGGCCACAGCTTCCCGCCATCTCAGCCTGGACTCGATCGTCGCTGGTACTTGGGCCATGTCGGAAAGCCCCAGCCCGCAGCGACTACAAATGGACCACGTCCCCCGCCCGTTCCCCCAGCCAGTGAGACGTCGATGAAGACCTGCTGAGACCAGCCGTGACGAGATGAATATCAGATGTGCCTCAGCCCTCTCCTTTCGACGTGACTCCGACACCTACGACGCTTCGTCGCCGCTGAAGACGTCTGTATTGCGGGGCCAGGCATCACCACCACGTGATTGTCATCCGTGGGGGCAAGTTTTCTCACTGTATATTTCCATCGCATTGCCCAACCGCATCAACAACGTCATTTCCCCGTGGCTTCGTCCGGGATGGTGGCACTCGACAGGGGGGTGGTGTCACAAGACACATAGAAGGGCATGCCCTATACTGCCTAGGGTGAATGCAGGAGACGATGAAGATGGCGAAGAAGTGGCTGGGACCTTGCGCGTGCTTTCTCATGGTCGCCAATGTACCTTCTGTATTTACGTCCATCGCACGTCTTCGTAAATAGACCTCTTCCTATCAACCATGGATCGCCTCCCTAATCATTCCGCCATGTAACAATATCTTCTACTCTAGTCGGATCTCTGACCCAGAGCTGAAACTTGGCGCCTTACTAAAAAACTAGAAAGTAAACAGAGATCGGTTCAACGGGCCATGGAACAAACAAGGGTGGTAGCCGGGATTTTTCGTTTCGTGCGACTGCCAACACTCGTACAGTTAGGCGCTTCTGCGCTGCAGTGTTCAGTCTGAATTCAATGTTCAGTCTGAATTTGCCAAGCAACCCCCCCCCCCTCCTCCCTCCCTTCCTCCCTTCCTCTTTCCCTCCCGACATTTTCTGAGCTGCCGTTCTGTCTTTTGCCTGTAGCCCTTATTTTCGCCTATTCTATTTACACAGCGTATAGATATACGACAATGTAAAAAAATAAGAATGGTGATGTTACTAAAGCAAAAAATGTCCTTAAATGCTAATTTGGGGCTGGATGTATTTTGTTTTTTTACAGGGGAAAAATATTGCACTCCTTGAAACATATTTTTGGCTACACCACTGGTCTAAAGCAGCTACACCGTTGGCGGGCGCAACTTCACTAGTAGTGAAAATGGGCCGCCGACGTGAGCACAACGAGGATACACGCAGCAAAACTTGAAGGCAACTCGGATTGTCAAGCTCCAAGGAGCAACTCAGTGGCGTTCAATTAGACAAAAACGCTAGGCGCATTTTCGACTCATAACAGGTTCTTCGGTGACCTTGAAGTTGTTTTAGGCAAAAAAATGTGTATGTGGTGAAGGCACGTAGCAATTCGACTAAAGCGGTGTGCAATAATTCTTGCGTCGGTGACAATTGTGTGCTACAGCGGCTGGCGTACAGAAATCTGATCCTGCTCCGGCTTGCGCGAAATAACGGGTCGCTAACGCGGGATTATCGTACCGATTTCTTCCCCCCCCCCCCTTCGCCTGTCGTTCCACCTCATCCAGGACAGGGGGCAGACCCAGCCACCAGTTCGATGTCACAGGCAAGGGCTTACGAAAACCCGATTGTTTTGAACCCCCCCCCCCCCCCCCGCCCCTCGTAAAGCATCCGGTATAAAATCCACCAGGTCACGTACAGGGCCAACCAAATGATACACGAACGTTAGCTCTTTGCCTCTCGGTTTCTCATTCACGCACACTGAACTTCGAAGTAAAGGACCTCAAAGGCAATGAACTCCGTTTTTCAAAGCCCATGACACCATTCTACATAACAAAGGAACTTCATTGCCGAACTGAGTTTCGTTATCGTTACCTATGGACATGGAAATGTTCGAAGTGTAATTAGGGGCAAAATTATCGAGGGCAGTCTTGTTTACTTACCCCTGCGTCGCTAAATGCTCCAAGAGTTCCTCCCCCCCCTCTCCCCACCCTTCTTTTTGCAACAGTGCGCCTTCAACGAGTTCTGCTTTACTCCCTTTCGGCTATCATTAAACAAGCGAGCAGTTCGACCGTACGGAGTAGGGATCGTCGCGTAGATCGAGACACCGTCCTCAAATTATTCCCCTGCTCCCCCTCCCCCTAAATTGCTAGCTTCCGCTCAAAATAAGTCCGAACAACATGGGCAGGGTGGAACCGGGGACAGAAAGAAGGAGAGAGAGAGAGAGCGTAAAGAGGAGAAACAAGTTAGGCAAGAGTAGGGAAGTGTGGAAGAGCAGAGAAAATGCTATGGATTGCTGGCGCACAGTCTTTCCTCTCTCCCTCATGACCGATCGAACCGCGAACGGTGGCGGAGGCGGTCGTTTTGAAAGACGACCAGTCCCACAATTACCGAGTAAACGAGTTGAGGGCTGGAGGCCGCGGGAATCGCACCGTCTGTGAGCCTGTACGAGCCTATCCTTTCCTCCTTACCATGCGCATGGACGTCCGAAGCAGGGCGCAGAAGGTCCACCTTTTACGTGTTTACGTACATTTTGTTTCGTATACTTTTGGTTTAGCTTCTATTTTGGGCTTGCTTGGAGCGACGAGAAAATGCGCAGTTTGCGTGAAACCACCGGTTTGCTGTCCCTGTATACATGAACTGGCTGGATGGTGTGCTTCCCCTCTAGTTTCATTTATCGCGCTCTGTGGGACCCCTTCGAGCGGATTGGAACCGAGCCAGTTTCGTCGCTTTCTCCACGCACTGTGCTCCCTTTCTCCACCCCCTTCTCAATGCCCTCTCGTTCCATTTTCTTTTTCAATGGTACGGGGTTACCAGCCACAGAACCTCTTGGCGGCCCTTTTTTTCGCGCTTTAATTCCAGAGAGGGGTATGGCATGGCTCACAGGCCTTCCTTGGCAATAATAGTTTGAAAACGAGGCTGAAGGTACGCAGTCCCTTATGGTGCAAGGCGTTTCTAAAACAATACCGAATGACCCCGAAGAAAAAAATAAGATTTTTAGGACGTTTGCAGTTCCTCGCTCGTTAGGTAACTTTACTGCAGGCAGGAATTTAACGATGAGAAAAGCCCCATTAGCTTAAGATAAATGACCAGTGCGACTTCGCGCACTAGCAATGGGCCCAATAGACAGGTAACGTAACGCTTCGCTTATTACTTACCCAACGCACGCACGCACGCACGCACACGCACACGCACACAACACACACACACACAACCGAATATAGGCACATCTCGCATTGTAAAATCATACGCAGTCCGTATATACTCTTTTCATGGGCGTGAATACTATGTCAACAAACCTTTAATATATCAATGCCTCGCATGTTTCACTTTTGCATGCTTTCCGCTCACCTTACTTTATTTTGTCATCAAAAGTTGTCATTCTTGCACATACAGAACTCACGCCAGCAACAAAAAAATTAAGCAAAACAACGGCGTAATATCTTGTAAAACACATGGCCAAGCTCAGAATAATTGTGTGTATTCATGATATTGTGCGGGCAATAGCAACCCGGAAGTACGTCCCGTTCTTTGCAATTGACAAGAAGTACACGTTCTGTTCGTCCCTGGGATCCCCGAGCAAGCGAAAGTAGGCGTCCATCCGTTGTGCCTGAACGTTGCGTCCACGAGAAAGATTATATGAAGCGTTTGACAAGGCGGATTCCGCTTGTCTTTGGCCTACACCATCGGCAAAAGAGTTAATGTTTTCGGGGGCAGCTCACAGTATTTGTCCTGCGACCGAACTGGAGCGATCGCTGTTTCAGATGTAAGAAATCTGCATTGGCCAACATCCTCCGCGATCAAGCAGGCGTCGATAGAGTTGCCTTTTAGAGAAAGTTTTTGCTGCTCATATTACGGGGTATGAAGAAGGTTATGGTCACGGAGTCTGGGGAGGGTTCTTCCGGACAAAACTAACGAGCCCTCAAGGGGTGACTTGGTCTAAAACAAAATTTTGGCCGAAACTCCCTACTGCGGAATCGTCATGCAGAGCACCGCATTCATTTTTGAATCGTCGTCGTCAGTCTTCGTTCGTCGCGCCTCTGTTTTTTCAGTTTTCAGGCGAGCGGTTTTAGTTGACCCCATCTAGGTGGTTTAAACCAACCAAAAACATTTGTTTGCGCCTATGGAGCCAATTGAGTTTTTTGGATGTTTTTGTTGCATTTGGCGACGCGTTCGCGACAGCGTGGGTACGAGTTTTTTTATTCTTTGTTTTTTTGCCAGCTTTTCTGTCGTATCCCAAAGACGCGTTTTTAGCCAAGACTGCTTACTTTTATTTGTATCTTCAAATGTATAGCGTGAGGGTGCTGAAAAACATGTTTTGGATTTGGTTGGTTTTTGTCCGGCAGTGTCTTTGTTTATTTTATTTTTTCTGCAGTTTTACGTGTGACGTTAAGACCACGTGAAACCACGGCCTTTTCCTACAATCCCTCCAGCCTGATTTTTTTTTTTTGTAAATGAAATCGAAGGTTTTGAGTTGTTCGGACCAAACTCGACTTCTTGCTTAATGTGCATGACCGTTTTTTGGGAGTCGAAAAAACCGCTAGCGTCATATATCTGCCTTTCATATAAGGCCGTGAAAAGTAGGTATATGCAGGAAAACCTTTAAAAACTGCAATCACTGGTTGCAACGTTTACACATCTCGCGATTGCTTAGCCCATAGTTAGCCTAGAGCCCGGTGGGGGAAATACGCAAGTACCTAACAAGGCCTTACAGTGTTTTGCCTTGGAAAAAGCGATTGATTCCGTAGCTACGAAAACAACTAGAAAAATTGTGCGCACGGGTAGTGACGTGACGGGTGGAGCAGCGAGAAAAGACGCCGAAAATGGAGTAACAAAATCACAAATAATCGTCACGGTAGGTCAGTGGCACAGGCGTTGTGCTGCTGAGTGCAAAAACGCGGGATCGATTCCCGGCCGAGGTGGCCGCTTTTCTGATGAAGGTGGAAAGAGAAAACGCTTGAGTGTACGAGGTTTCGGTGCACGTAAAGATCCCCACGTGGTCAAAATTAATCCGGAGCCCTCCACCACGGCATGCCTCATCGCCGGTGGAGCGTCAGTGCATTAAATCTTATAAATCAATCAATCAAAGAAAATAAGAAATGCCTGAATGATCAGCGCCCTTACACCGTTAATTCAAAAAGAAAACAAAAAAGAACACAGAAAAATACTGTGTGAAAACGGCGTCGGGGAGGGGTGAAATAAAGGCAGAAAAAAAATAACGAAAACGATTTTTTCTCGCACTACCCCATGCTGCTCGAAACTCAAGAAATACGAAACAACAACAACAACAACAACAAACAACAACAACAACAACAACAACAAAACTCGGCTCCACAGATTCGAAATGCGTTTGGCTGGTTTAGCCAGCGAAGATCCGGTCAATCCCGCCCGTTCTCCCGAAAGGAAGCGCGGCAAAAACGATTCGGCGGTGCGAACTCTGCTTACTATATGGCTATTTCTATGGGACATTTTGGCCGAATTTTATTATTCTCTATTCTAATGAGAACAGTTTTGATTATTCGTTCTTTGTCGTTCTGTTGTACACCTGGGCAGGCAGGCAGAGGCCTAAAGAAAATCAACACCTGGAGTTATTCTCAAAAGGCAAGCTTTTCTCCATTTGGATGTTTCTGCTGTGCGGCCCGCTCTACATGCGGAACGTTTCAGCGTAATTAGTCTTCTTAAGCGCGGAATCACCTCTTCGTCATCCCCAATTCTAGCTTGCACGCTGCACACAATATAAAAGCGACGCTTTCGATGCCTCACCTATGGCGTCAATGTCCTCGGAAAGTGCACTGCAGGAAAGCCAACTTTACACCACGGGTTTCACAAAGCGATGACGATGAAAAGCGAAGCCTTCTATGCCCACCTAATGGTGTCGTTCGCCTCACTACTGCTGTCTACCATTACGCCCAAAACGTACTGCGGGAAAGCCAACTTCGACAAAGAGTTTCCACAAAGGCACATCAAGTGCCTCAAGAAAGGAAGGGTTCCCGCGGTCGAAGATCGAACCTGGGTCACTCTTGTTATGAAGCCGACGTCTATTCAACGGCGCCACTGCGACACGGCCGAAGCAGTTTGGATTTTGGACTTTGACTAAGCTTGCATGGGAAAAAGCTTCGCGCTTTATCAACCTTTCTTTAAAAAAAAGGGTGTCCATTTTTTCTTAAAATATAATAACACAACTAACAGCTGCTATCACCTCTAATAATCAGTTCGCGCTGGTAGTTTGGTACACATTCCCGAGCGGCTGGCGACCATTTCTGCCGCCATTTTTCCATCCCTGCAACGCGCTCGATGTAAGCTGTTAGTAGAACTATGCCGGAGGAGGTGCCGGCATTTTAGCGTCGTCACGTGGCAGATAGCCCGACGATGACGCTAAGAAGAGCATATCTATTCAACGAAATCACGAATAGTAAAAGCAGGGATAGCGTGCGTAAACGAATAGCCTAAACTAGATGACTTGTATAACACTTTTTTCTCGGTGATCCGATCCCCGTTGCGTGAAATATTTAAGTTATACCATTATCTGCCCGCAACATGGCTTCCAGAAACGCTCCATCCCATGAATTCCCTTACTTAAAACCTGTTTTGGGATTGCCGAAGGCTGCGGGCAATAAAGAAAAAATACAATCTTTACAAAACAAAATAGAAAACAAAAACAGGAGAAAACAGGAGAAAACTCTGCTTAAAATCAGACGTTCTATCAGGCCTTGAAGTAAACCAGAGAACGGTAGGACGTTTGGCCTTAGGCGCGCATGGAAAAACAACTAACGAAGCAGTTCAGGGAGATATGGGCTGGGCGTCGTTTGAAGTTAGAGAAGCTCAGAGTAAAATATGCTTTGAGATGAGGTTGAGGGCAATGGATCAACGAAGGTGGGCAGCTAAGGTTTTTAGGTACCTATACTTGAAAAGCATGGACACGCAGTGGTTAAGAAAGACTAGAAGGCTAACGATGAAATACGGAAAGAACAGTGGGAAATCCAAAACAGCCAAGGTAACCAAAAAAGAGGCAAGGCAGATTGAAACGAATAAATGGAGGGAAAAAATGGAAGCTAAAACGTCGTTAGAGATGTACAGGGCTGAGAAGATGAACATCAGAAAGGAAAATTTCTACGATAATTCCCAGGGCAGTGCTTTTCTTTTTGAGGCTAGAGCAGGTTGCCTGCGAACTAAGAGTTTTGTGGGGAAGTATTCACAAAATGATGGGGTATGTGTGGTCTGCGGAAAAGAAACAGAAACTATGCGGCACATAGTGTTAGAATGTGAGGGTATCCATCCAAATCTACATGAAGGGAATATTGGGCTTTCAGAAGCCCTAGGATTTAAGGGTATCAGAGAGGAAGTTAACTTCAAGGCTGTCGAGGGGACGAAAAGAAGATTAGAATGCTGGTGGACGAAAAGCAGAGAGGGGAATAGTGCCTAGGACAGTTACCACCTGTAACAGGGAAAAGAAAGTATTTCGGGCCTAATAAGCTTTAGTGCCTGCCCTAAGCAGCGCTAGTATTAAACCAAGAGTGTAAAATATGGTTATATTAGTCCTTTTTGGTAAGATGACATGTCATCACCCCGCTTCAAAGGGGAAACCAATAGGAATCATCATCATCATCATCATCATACAGAGAGCACATATATTTAGTTAAGTATCTACGTTTAGAAAAAAAACGGCTTCAGCAGCCTGTTATTTGTACATTTTTTATGCAAATCTCCTCTTTAAAATAATTGGCTTGCTTGATTCGGATTAGGCCTTGAGTGTTGGTGTTGCTATTTTAGGCGTAAGGTTGACGAAGAGATAGGTTTCATGAATAAACCCTGACCGAAAAAAGAAATAACAACTGAAACAGCGATAGCGCAAGTAAATGTAGTGCTATTTGGCGCCACGTTCAAATTTATAGAACGTTCAAGGACCAAGACATGCCGAAATAAATGAGAGGTTTTCATGCTCTCCGGATCTCATTAAGATCTAGCGAATAAAACACGTGCATTGAATTTCTCCATCGAATTCACGACGCAAATTACTAAGCGTTTTTTCAAACCAGTGGAGACGGACTTATGGAGTGACCAAAAAATATACTGTGGGGAGTGCATCACAAGAAGAGAAAGGATGAGATGACGAAAGCAAACTCAGGGAGGTTAACTAACAAGGCGCAAAGCCAACTTTGCTACCCTGCAGTGTGGATGTGAAATTCAGGGAGCAAAAAAGAGGGCGTAAAAAGAGGAGATAGGCAATATATGGAGTGCTGCTTGCGCAATGTGCACACTATCTACAGACTTACTCCTAGATTTACATTACCATCGAATCACAAGCGGGGTTTAAACAATATGCACCACCCCGCCAACAAAACTGCCGCATCTCCCTTACTTTTTGAGGCATCATGTTACGGCTGCGTATCTTAAAGAATACCTGTTGCGTTGGTATTTCCGGTGTTACGAATCAGCCCGCCGCAGGACTTTGTTCAATACTCCTCGACTGTGCGGCGAAGCCTCCCCTACGTGCGCCTTTCAAGCAGGCCCCCCTGTCGGTGACTCGCGCTTGCAGCTGACGATTCAAACGCGTCGCTACATGTCTGGATCGGTCGCGCCTCGCTATCGGCGTGATCAAACTTCCGGTGGTGTGCCGACGCAACACGCAGAGACTTGTCCGAAGGAACGCGGAAGCTGCTGCGGAGACCTCCTCTCTCCCCTCTGTCGGGCTCAGCGTGCGCCGCTACTACCGACTGCCCACGAACTCTGGAAAGAGTATCGTGTGTGTCTGTGCCGTTTGTGTCGTGTGCACAATCTGGAGGGAACGCTTGTTTTGACCGTTGGCGCTTTGGGTATAAATAAGACCCCCCCCCCCCAAGCGCCGTAGTTCATTCCTGTTTGAGCAGTGAATCAATGCTGTCACTCTGCTCGAGTCCTGTACTGTAACCTCGCCCGTCGGGGCATTGTTCTTGGCTTCGGCCCATATCTCGCCATGAAGTAAACAAGTTACGTTTGCCTTCGTCTTCTGGTCTTCTTCGAGGCAGCAACATTACCTGGCCGTTCGCTTCACCACGCTACCACACGCATGTCGGAGGCGACGGAGCTCGGCTCGGGTACGCCTTCCCGTATGCAGTAACGGGTTGTCAGCGGTGGGATGACAACGTCGCAACACCGGGCATTATCCGCTCGTCTAGTATTTCAGTCGGCAGCAAGATCTATTAGTTTCGCAACAAATGCTGTCTCGCTGTACAACAATCGGGTCATCGGTAAGGCCGTCGCCAGAAGTCTCGTTGCCTAAAGGGACGTCATTAAATAAGCAATTTCTTTGCATAATTGAACCACCGATGGCCTCACATGTCGCCTCAGCATCATTCACCATATTCACCTCAGCATCATTCACCATACATTCTGCGGGCATACCGATACTGGCTGCTGTGAACCAGCCCCATGTGGTACTGGCGTTCGTGGACGCTGGGGCCCAAGACAGCATTTGAACTACAGCGATGCATAGTCGCTCTCATTCAAAGCGAATCAAACGTGCATTTATCGAACACTCCGCATCTCTCCTTCTATGCTGGCGGAGCTTACGGCCACCAAGAACGGACTATAGGCCCTAATGCAGGCCCATCTTCAAGGCCCTGGAAGTTCTGCTGTCCAACTTTACACGGATTCTACGGCAGCCATACGGGATTTGCGATGCCTAGCCTTCAATTCGTATATCTCAAGAGGCATTCTCAAACTACTGGACTCCTACCCTGCCCTCTCCGACTGCCGTGGATCCGGCGCAATGCACTCACCGCTCATATTGCGGTTGGTAGTTCCTGCAACTTTACGTCCGTTTCACTCCACGACTGCTTCCCTTGCTGAAAACTGACCCGCATGAACAATTCGTCCAACGAAAGAAAGATTGCGTCGCGCCACACGCGCTTTCGTATCACCATGTGAAACATACCTTCCCAGTGGGCTCGCTCGCTGAAAAGAGGTCTTGCTGAGTAGACCTCGAGTTGGGGTGGCCCTCTCTCCTGTGGTAGCCCGGCCGTGGCCAACGCGATAACCATACCCCGTTTACCAACCACTGCCCCTTCTGAACGGCTTCTACCGATGACGCGGACACTAATCACTTTATGGACGCGTTCTTCCCTAACTGCAGCGAGATCATGTCACCTTCGCAGAACAAGGCTGAATCCTGGGAAACCCCCAGGTCTCCAGCGATGGCTGGTTGGCCCCATCCCCGCTCTCTTCTGGGCTTGCTCGGAGAAACGGATGCAAGCTTGCATATGTAGAACTGGTTAAATTATGGCAAATAACTTACTATCGCAATTTAAAAAAAAAGAGGCTTCGAAAAGCAAATTCTTCACCCACAGCACGCATTTCCGATGCCCCAGCCATGCGTAGAAATATGAATGCAGGTTTTTTGTCATGCTCGAGCACTCGCTAACAATGTATACAAAACAGCGTTAAAACGTGTGTCGTAAGCACGCAAGTGAAATCCATAAAAGACTACGTGACCAGCCGCTCCAGGGAGGGAACTTATTCATGAGCGTTTATTTAGATCCCGCAGTGGCTCATTCACTCCGGCGTGTTCTGCTCCCCGCACAAACTGAAACTTTGGAAGACAACCCCACCCGCCGGACGCTACCTGCGTCAGTAAGCGAAAAAAAAATCTTCATAACACGGAACAAGCGCTGCATTACGGCGTCAGATGTTCGTCGAAAACGTATTTCTAAGCGCCATCTCAGAGAAAATTCTACGCCGCCCCGCTGCAGAACTGCATAAATGCCCCTTCCACCACAAGCCAAATTGAACTACTCTGTGAAAGGGTGGGCGTGTTCACGAGTGAATAACGCGAGTGGCAGCAGCAAGCGCGTAGAATTAGCTAGAAGGAGGCCCGCATACCGTATTTTTATCAATGCGCCCTCCCAAATTCATTAAAACGGTCGGAGCTGGAAAGAGACATCTGGCGAACAAAAACTCATTTACAGAGATACGAAAAACAGTGCACATGGGCCACAGAAGGGGATGGTAGTTAAGAACCGTTTTTCATGAGTTGCAAGACGACTGTAACCAAAAGCGGACGACTAAACCAACAGGAATGATTTTTGACAAACGAGAGCTTCACTCTGAGGGAAAGAATAACACCCCTCAAATCTTTCGTCTCCCTCGCTCCTTCTGTCATATCGCAATGCTTTCGGGCGCCCCGTCGACTAAGTACGACATATACATTGACATTACCCGCTTTTTGTGCGCCCACAATGTTGCGCCACACCCTGTCAAGGTATAGTCGTATTTTCGTCCCTAATACATCTTGGGCAACAAATCCTGTGATCTTCCACAGCTTCGGGGATGTCATCCTGGAGCCTAGATATACGTATTATATAAACCGTGAAACGAAAAAGAACGACAGAAGCAATGACGGAAAGAAACAAAAAAAAAAATAGGAAAGAAAGGAAAAAAGAAACAAACAAAGAAAGAACGAATGAAAAATGAAAACAAAGAAACAAGGAAGAAAGACAGAAAGGAAGGAAGAAACTTTCCCAACTAAAGCAATTGTGCGCGCTGGTTCCGTGTTTGTGAGAGGGAACAAAGCGTTTCAGGAAAACCGGGCAGGTTGAAAAAAAAGTAAGCCTCTGGCCTCTTCCGTCATCGCGAGAGTGGCAACAACAACAACAAAAAGACCAGGAATGGAACCACCCTTTCTCAAACGCGCTTTCCGCTAAGTGCACTTTTCCCCACAAAGTTCGTTCCGTATGAAAAATAAAATTAAAACCTTCGCCTACCGTTTAATCCCCAGATCACTGGCCACTTCTCCCATTGTCCACCGTTTCTCTTTTATATTCTCCAGCCATCGGTTAGCCCGAGGCAAAGGCAGCAGTCTCATGCCCTGCCGAGCGGGAGCTCTATCGTTAGACCCCGCCTACGGCTTCCATTCATCGCGTACACTGCAGCCTGCGTTGACCTACTCTCTCCGATTCCGGCCACGCTTTATCTTGTCGCCGCTCTACCTGCAGGGACACTTAGTTTCTGCTAGTTTCGCTTCGCTTGTTTCCGCCACTGTCAAGTGCCAGTCATCCTTTTCCCTTATTTTTCCCCTTTCGTATCACTCACTCAACGTGCCGTGGACTCGCATCGCAGCCTCTGGGGTCATGACGCAAGTTATCTGCTCTGCGAGGTCGGAGCGTATTTAATGCACTGCAGGCAAAGCTCCGAGCAGGTTGCACCTGGGCACAAAGCTTTCATCATTAACACGATTTTGCGGTCCCCGCAAAAAAGAGAAATCATGATCTTCTTACAAATGAGCGCTTGAAGAAATTCGGGTACCCGTCTCTTTCGTGCATCCGTACTTTTTCCACAAGCACGCTTAACCACAGCGAAAAAAAGTTACTCGACGGGAGAAGAGCTGAAAAATTTTACGATTGTTGTGAAAGGGCAAGGTCTCTCATGGACCGAACTGCGGAAAATCGAGCAGGCTTTCCAGTGAAATATTTCCTTTTGTCACATATATATTATATCCGTTGTCGTTACTTGCAAACTGATAAAACTTAGATAGGTATTTTACTTGCCGAATCTACAACTGAGGTGCACGGGAAACACCGGAGGAGAGGGAGGGCTAGGAATGATATTAGACTTGATGGGGACCTTTAATGTGTGAATAAATTTTTTACACGAGGTAGCGTTCATTTTTTGTCTCCATCAGAAAAAAACAGCCACTGCGGCAAAGTGCAAACCCGCGTTTTAAGACAATGCATTTGTTCCTGATTCCCCCATGGAAGAATTCGAACAAATTACCTCAAAACTCGTAAATTGACAACAATTGTGGATCTCGGTATTTGGGGTAAACATAGGAGGCTCAATGTTGTCGCTCTGAGAAACTAATTTCTCGGAACGTTCTACAGTTGAAAATATATTAACTTTGTCAAGGGTTACGCATGGTGCTGTGTTGGTGCTCCTAAGGACTCGTCCCGTACTAAAGTTAGAAAGCTGAGCCCCTCCCTGCCATTTGAAATTGCTGTCAGGCCGCCCCCTCATATCACTTCCCCATTAAGGCGAAATTCGTTTTAGCCTTTACGCCGGCTCCTCGTCCATTGCCTCGCCCTCAAAGAAAATGAGGGAAGCTCACTGGGCCGGGCCCTTGCTGTTTTGATGTCCCCAAACTTTCCTCGGCCCGCTCAAAGATCAACACAATTTCTTTGTTACGGTTTTGACAGCGTTTGTTTTCTCCCGCTTTTAAAAGTTCGTTGGGGCTAAGCGAAAGAAAGGCTTTTATCACGACTGGGACAGCAAACAAAGTTTGTGACGCACGGATTTTTTTTTTTTTTTTTTGCTTTCAACGGGGACACTCAGCGTCCGTTGGGAAGGACGTTCTCAGTTTTCCAAGGTTCCGGTGGTTTGATGCATTGACCCCCTTTTTTTTGTTCTTCCGGTTGTGACCACCTCGTATCTGCACTTAGTGGTGAAACCCGCCGGATACGTCTTTCCCGTGGGCTTCCCGGTATGTCGCGTTTCCCTCGACCACCCGAAGCTCCGGAGTCGCTACTCAAGCTTTGTGTGTTTGTTATGGTTTTCGGTAAGCACGTATGCCCACGAATGGAAGGACAACAGCACTAACTATACTTGTGATTTGCCATATTTGCGCCTGACGACATTACTTTGCTTTACAGGCGCAGTTCACGTGTGGCTCACTAGTGATTCTGTGCTGGTCGAACGCAAAGGCGTCCTACGCATTAATTTATGGTGGTCCACACTCATCGTCCGGTGCTTGATGACAACCGCTGTTTCAATGTCGAAGCTTTTCAGTGTAGTTAACGGTTATGAATAGTTTATAAAATACCTAAGCAGAGGATGGTGTAGAAAATTGTGCACCGGATGATGTACCACAAGTGATTCCATCTTCGAAAGACGTACAAACGATGCGCATAACACGGCAGTTTTTAATTGTTGACGAATGTCATTATTATCTATTTATTCGCCTACTTCCGAACACGTCATTGAACGTCTACCGGATGTTGACGATTTTGTTGATAGATGTTATCGGTAGTTCGACATACTGAGTGATAGACGCTGTGGTTTAGTGAAGTTTCTGTTTCCGATGTATGCAAAGAAGGCCTGCTAGACCTGTCGCTAAAGCCGGTGCTGCAGAAAAATAAAGTACTTAGCACACTTGCGAATGCTCTACAACACGAATCAAATGGAGGCTCTACCTTTTACCGGTTGGGTTGCGTAATTTAGGTGGCAATAGTTTCGGAATTATGTTCCCTAACATACCTCTCCTGCTACTTTATGCTCGTGTGCTGTGCGTTTACAGAGTCTCCTGACGAACGGCAGCAGCCGGTATCAAGCCAAGCCGACCGACAAAAAGCCCTCACCATAATCCTCGATGTTCCAGGCTGTGGCCACAGCGGCGCAGTGGAGTACCACCACATCCCTGGCCGCGAAGGCCGTCGTAGCTGCCGCCGAAGCGTGGCTTCGACTCATGGCCGCAGCGCTGTCTGCAACATTGCGGCTCCGGGGAATGCAGGACCGGCCCTCTCTTCCTTTACCGCCGACAGGGAACGCTTGCACAAGAACACAAAGCCTTTGTGAGGCACACACGCTGTCTTTTGGGCAATGCCCACCGACATGTAAGAACAGTTTCTCGTAGTGTCTAGAAGGACAAAAGTAGGAGACAGGTGATGTTGCACTATTCTACTCCGTTAAAAATATCTATGTAATGCTGCGGACGATATCAGACTCAATGTAGAGCAAAACCAATGTTCGCTAATTCCCTTTGATATGCGCACACAGCATGGCAGAAAACTGGTCTGAATAAAAAATGAAGCTGTATCCAAAAATGTTCCTAGACCAGCGGCCGCTTTCAATTTTCAGCGCAATGATTAAAATGAGCGAGATGCGCAGTATTATCTCCGTTATTATTCAATATCGCAATGATAAACCTGCCCCCAAAACTTGGAAGCATTCCAGACATAAAAGATGGTCTTTATGCGGGCGACATCACAATATGGATAGCCAAAGGGTCGGAAGGAGAAATGCAGGATATATTGCAACAGGCTGCAGATACTGTGCACACGTACGCGAAAGAATGGGGATTCACCTGCGCTCCACAAAAATCCGAACTCCTGCTGGTGCAAAAAAGTCGTCATGACCCAGGTACTTCATTCTGCATAATGATGGACGCTATACGCATAGAACCCACCGATCACATTAAAATTATCGGCATGACTTATCAAGAAGACTGCAAGAACACCCGCCTACTTCAAAAACTGAACTCATCCACTGCTCAGATAACGAGAGTGATCCACAGAGTATCGACTCCAAAGTATGGCATGAAAGAACAAGATACGATAAAGCTCGTTCAAGCATTTATCATTTCACGCCTTGTCTACGTAACCCCCTACACGATCCTCCAAGCAACAGACAAACAAAAGCTCAACACCCTTATTAGGAAAGCTTACAAGCAAGCCTCGGCTCTCCCACCGACAACATCTACCGAACGACTTGCAGCACTAGGGATACACAACACCATAGAAGAAATCGTTGAAGCCCATCTCACGGCACAGCAAGTCCGGCTCGACCTCACGAGCACCGGTCGATCAGTTCTGGCCTCTTTAAAGCTTAACGCTATCACGGAGACGGAAGACGCGGCCATAGTCCCTCTAGAAATCAGGACAAGACTGAAACTTCACCCCTTGCCGAGGAACATGCACCCCGAACACCATCAAGCACGAAGAACGGCTAGGGCAGAAGCTCTTCAACGTCAGTACGGAAAATCCGAGGAAGTGGTATACACTGACGCCGCGGACCATGCCCGGTATAAAGTAAAAGCTGCGGTAACCCCCACACCCCACTCCCTCCTCAGTAGCTTAACATTACGGAAGGCAATGACGCTGCAAGCAGAAGAGACGGCAATCGCCCTCGCAATCACCCAAACCCGAGCATCCATCATCATCACGGACTGCCAAGCGCATACAGAAATTATGCGGCAGGAAAAATTTCCAAGATTGCTCTCGGAATCATCCTTCAACGTCCACCTCGGAGAAACATAAGAATAATCTGGACCCCAGCCCACTCTTCTCTCTGCGGAAACCAGGCGTCGCACGCCTTCGCTCGGGATTTGGTCAGCCAAGCACCGTTAGAAGAAGAGGAAAGGACAGTAGACCCCCTTCTCACGTACAAGGACATCACACAGCATTACCAGCTTGGCCGAATACGATACCCTCCAGTTTCTGAGCAACTAACCAGGCCCCAACAGACTGCTCTTCGTCAACTCCAGACGAACACGTACCCACACCCTACGAGGCTGCACGCTATACACCCAACCCTATACGATCCTCTGTGCAGACACTGCGGCGTCCCTGCCACGCTTTACCACGTGGTATGGGAATGCCAAGTTAACCCCCACATTTACCCTATCCCAAACCCCTCCGGAGAGCAGTGGTAGAGAGAACTCGCTAGCTCTTGCCTCAGCAGACAGCTGCAGCTGATCGAACGGGCGAAGACGGCTAGTTGCTCCAATGGCACCCTGGACTGAGGGCTCCACCCACAATACTTTTCGAAACAATAAAAGCTGTACTCCTCCTCCTACATTTCGGTGTCACTTCGTAAAACCCCAACTATGGGTAGCAACTGATAGAAACCTACAGAACAGATTTATTTATGGCGGAATAGGAACTGAGCATGGGTCAGGAATAAATAACTCTTAGTAGTAACCAGAAAATGCTTCAACACTTAAAATAAAGTAGTGTAGTTTCACTTGACAAATTCTAAATTATAGTGAAAGCTGGGTGCTTCTTCTAGGTACTTCGTGGTTATTATGGCTTCAGCAATGTTGTAGTTGGGGTAAAAGTTGTTATGCATATATGAATAAGCAAAGACATGACACAGTAGAAAATTGTTCGAGGTTAACATACAAAGATTCTCAGCCAGGTTAAGTTCTGAGGCCTTTTACCGAACTTTTCACTTGGTTAGGCTATTATGAGAAGTTGAAGCACGCTACTGGCTGTAAGTTATGCGGAATTTACCTACCTAAACGAAACGGGGCTGTATATTAAACGACGTGAAACATCGTGAAACGACGCTAAATTTTTATTGAAACCCAAGTTTCGCGCACAGTTTCCCCAAATGGTCAACTTATTTTTCGAGTTGTACCTTACGCTGTTCTTACTCACTGAACAATTTTTGATATCACATTCACTCGTCACTCAGGGACGTCGTCTTGAAGTATGCCAGAGAGACGTTAATCTCAGTTGACATTTAAATGCGATTAGCCGTCGTAAGCTCCGTAACCTCGCCGTTCGAGGCAAGTGGCAGCCGGTCAGAAGGGTAAAAAAGCGGAGATAATGGTCAAGGTTCCAGCGCAGTGGTGTTTGCTAAGCCCCAAAACGCAGGCACGTTCTAAAAGAAGGCCTCCGAGCTGTTCAGGGTGGCGTTATAAGAAACAGTGGAGCGCGAACGGTGGCGCCAAAAGGAAGAACTCTAATGTTGCTTTTATGAACAGCTTAGTTTATGGGTCAACGTTTAGAAGCGTCTCAGTCAAGAAGTATTAACTTGACGCTCAGAAGCGTCAAGAAGTATTAACGTTTTAGAAGCATCTCAAAGGATGCCTGCAATTTTCTTTTTGCTAGGCATCGTTTTACACTGAAGCGTAAACCAAGAACGGTGGGAAAGAGCTCGTATGATGGAGAAAAAAAGCGCAGTTGATATCTCTACGACGACTGCGTTACTTGAGTTTTACCAGGAAGCAGGACTCTGCCGCTGGAGAGCCGTATGGCCGAGCAGGGAAGAGGGCGCGGAAAGGAAAGCCATTTTTCTCTTTCATTCGCAATACTAGATATTCTCGCATCTTTTTGTTTCTCGTTAGAATCCGCGCTTTGTGGCGTGGCCAGATGATGGATGGGCCCGTCGTTGTCGGTGGTGAAACTGCTATAGTCCGCTTCGTGGGCAAGCGCCGGGCCTGGAAGAGAACGCAAGCTTCTTGCTTTGGTGCGGAAATAAAAAAAAAAAAGGATAGAATGCGCAATCCTTCAGTACACGTTTATCCCATGTTGTTCACCCTTTCTGACCAATGGGGTCTTCGACACATTCTCAAATGGCTCCTTATGTGCAATGATGCAACGACGCGGAACAACATGAAGCTTCTTGCGCGGTCATTTAACAGCAGAGCAGTTTATGCCGAGCGTTATCTGTCCGTGGCACCAAAACACCTGTGGGACCGATGACGTTACCTCGCGTTGCCTACCAGCGCTCGCTTCTCTAGTCTAGGCATGGCGTCGCGGAGCCTCACCGGAACCCGACAAGCCGTAACGTCACTGGAGAATACATGGTGCAAAGGCTCCTGTACAGTGGCTTCCACGAAGGGAGAGGGGCCGCCAGTTCTGGTGTCTCCCCAGCCTTGCACGACTAGCGCAAGCTGTGGCAATTTTTTCTAACGTTTCTCGTCTCAAATACGCAGAAATATTTAAGCTGCCTTCATTAAAAACTCATTTACAGCTGTTTCACGGAACACTAGTTCTCCCAACAGCCCGATTTTTCAGTTATCTTTTGCCGGCCCGGAAAGACTTTTCGCAGGTAACTTGCTGTACAACAGAGCTAACCTCAAACGAACTTGCCTCGAGAAATTTTCGTTGAAGGCCAGTTTCCCCAAACTCCACCCCCGAGGTGGGTTTCTAGCGTAACTACGCTTGCGGAAATTTTGCTTTATTCAAATCTTTTCTTTGTTTAGAAGAAGTTCCTTTTAGGAGACACTGAAGTGATTTGTAAACATTGCGGGATTACGAGCGCAAATTGTAGTCCGGAGTTCCTAGGCCCTGTTTCGACCACTCTGAGCGAGTTTACGCGAATTTATTTAGTAGAAAAATCAATTTGAAAATGCTGTCCTCCTATCTGCACCCTCTCCCATTTTCTGTGGCGTTTTCATGTGACGGACGTCAGGGGGAGAGGAGCTGGCAATTGGCTGCGCTACTGCACGGCTCGCCGACCTTTCAACTGAGTCAGTCAGCCCAGCGTTTCGTCCGCCAGCCACCGACGGGTCGGCGCAGTTCGTTCGCTCAGTTGAAACGAAGCCAGGACACGTTTGTGAATGAAAGAATGTGCCTTTCTTTACTTTGTTAGTTTGAACACTGTATCAAGCTCCAAGTCAAGGTCGCTTCACACAAGCGCTGCACAAGCACACATTCGACGCTTCGCTGACTGGTACGCCAGTCAGCGAAGAGAAGAGTCAGCGAAGTCAATATAGGTACTAAGGAAATAAAATCAACTGATATTTTTACCGTACAGCGTAAAACTAGGGTGCAGGAAGCATTTTTTTTTGCGCTGAGCGAACAAGTATAGCGGTCAGCAGCACGACTACGCATCTGCGAACACTTTTCCGTTTAAGAAATGCAATTGCTAGACGTGAGATATTGTGGAAACTTGGGGGATGCTTACTGCACGAGCGCAGTACAACAAATAGTCACCTAAGCTGCTTGAAATGCTAAAACTAAATATAAGTGTAAACTGGTTATACATTATATACCTTATATTTGCATCGCCAGCACAGCTCGGGCTGTGGCCGAGTGGTCTGGAGCGCTAGGAATGTTTGTTGCAAGTGTTTTTTTATGACTTTTTCGTTTTCGGCCGATGTTTTCATTTCTGAGTTCCCCTTTTTTTGGGACGTAACATTCACTGCCCCACGACCTAGTTCACAGAACACGCGCAGGCTAACACTGACGCGCTAGCGAGTTCTCGTTGGCGTGCTGTTGCCATAAGCACCGACGGCTTGCGGGCAGTGGGCACAGGCCAGAATCAACAGACCCTTGGCCTGGTGCGCACACGCTTTTTACGATACGGGCATGAGTAAGGCAAACTCCAAATATGAGGGAAAAGTGCATGGCGTTTGAGCGTCTGCGGGGACGCGGAGGGCGTTCATCCACTGCGTAGGCCTCGGCTAGTGATTGCTACGATTAGAAGCCGTCGTGGAGGGATTATCTAATACATTATACAGCCGACATCATTGCAGAAGCGCGGTACGACGATTACTGAGATATCGAGAATGCCCATCCAACGATGCCGTCGGATGTCAAGGATGTTGTTTTACAGAACCGAAACCGAAACTTGTTTGAATGCTAACCTTGGACATTATCCAATCACGGTGCGTCTCCTCCCGTCCTCACAGCCTTTAGTTGGCGCGGCCGCCGCAAACCGCGCATGGTAGTTTTTCTTCTTTCGCTCTTTGTAAAATAATTACAGACTTCTCCACCGGATAAACGATGAATAGTGTGCTAATTTTGAGCCCGTCTACGCAGTGCAAGCAAAAACGGGAGCTTGACAAATTCACTTCAGTGTCCCTTTAATTTGTGCGCTGGTGCCTTTCCTCGTAAAAACGCAGCACGCAAGATTTTAAAGACTAAAAAACTATTTTTTCGGATGAATTCTTGAGGAGAAATTAAAAAGTGTTCTGTAATCAACAACGTTTTTGACCAAGAACTGTTTTCGTGCTCAGGCATTCAGCGCAGTTTCGTCGCTTTGTGAAAAGAGAAATTGATGAGTGTTCGTGATCTAGAATGATTGACGACACTGCCGGCTTCGAAAACTTTCATTCGTTCATTATTCGCGTGCATGATCGTGAGCAGTAGGGACCTTAATCGCACTCGCTGTTCCAATACTTTCTCTATTCCTTATGTTTTGTCTTCATCCGACGCACTTACGGCCAGTCAGAGCCGTAGCTCCATCTCAAAGCAGAGCATGTGCACCACGGGTCCACCTCTGACACCTGCATTCGGACAGGGCTCCCTTTCGTAACGGAAAAGCCTGAGTGCGCCTTTCCATTGCCTAAACTGCGTCGTTGTTTGGAAGCACTTAGCAATAAAAAGTAGCTTGGAATGAAGGAGAGGGTGCGGTTAAGAAATTCCAAAAGCAGTAGCCATAGCAGCAGCAACAAATTCATGTATGCCGCCATAAGAAGCGACGAAGGGTACATTTTTTGCCGACCATTAGCTGCTAGCCTCTTTTGCGCAGTGCGCATTCGACGCAAGGAGCACTTAAAAGCGCCGAGGAAAAAACCGGGAGGTTCTCGGTAGTAGTGCAGTGCGGGCAACGTTAGGCCTAATAGCGAATCCTCGCTCACTCTTTCCCCTTTTTCCTATCCTCTCCCCGAGCTTGTAGCAGCGTTCGTGCTGCCTCGGTATGAAGCTTGTGTGCGTGAGTGCCGAGCAACTGTATATAGATCAGGCGAGGCGGCGTCGGGAAATGCACGCTCCGGTGTCCGCATTGCGCAGGTACCCGTAATGGAGCGGTCCACGACGGCTCCAGGATTGAGGTGAGCGCTTGCATCTGGAAGTGCAGAGGTACGCTGTCTGACACGAAAACGTATAACAGGGTGAATTGCACAGAAGCAGACGAGGTGAGTTTGAGGTGAGGCTTGCAGCTGTGAGGCACCACTTAAACGCTTTGAGGTCGCCCTGCAAAAAAAAGGGGGAAGCGCCGAGCGCTGCGTTCCCTTGGCTGCCCTTTCTTTTACTTCAGCCTACATTTCGCAGATAAGGCAGAAAGAACGACAAGAAATGAAAGAGAGGAATACGGAATGTTTTTTGCTTTTTCTAGATTCTCTCGTCTTCCTGTTTCCCAGCAACCGAACGAACTGGGCCAAGGTTACGTTAGTCCGCAACCCCTAGAAGAGAAATTGGCTCAGTGCAAGATGCAGCGTCAGCGCTAGGATAAGGCCTTCCGCGCAGCTCACTGCAATGGGCCCTATACGAACGCGGCCTGTAGTGGTGGGCGTTTCGGAGTTTATGTCAGCGGCCCCCACCTCATCGCCCTTCCGCTCCTGTTTGTTGAGACTGCCCGGTCTCCTGGGCTCTGTTTCATCATGGGTATATATGCGCCGGGTGCGAAGGGGGGGGGGGGGAGCTTTTGGGGTCTGGCGAGGATGTGGCACACCTGGATATTTCCTGCATGGTTGTTCAGTGAGCGGCGCCAAAAAGGGGAACCCGACCGTCAGGGAAGAATGATTTCACGATCAAACGCAGATTATTTATTTACTCATCTATGGTGTGCAAACTTCAGCCCTTTCTATATTTGATATATATTTTTATTTAATCGGGTCAGAAGTTTCCCACCTCGGAAGGTTTTTACTCAACATCAGTCGCAATTACACACAATGGATGTTACAAAAGTACAACAAACAACGGGCTGGCTGCGCGCTAAGGATCAATATTTTTTTTATTTCAAAAACAAAACAAGTGGTTCTCTATGGGATGGATAGCAGTTCCCTTTCCTTAATTTTACTTTGTGCTAATATTCTGTGATGATTACCTCAGACATATTTATCAACCTACGCAGTGTAATTATAGGGTCGCTTAACAAGTGGCCGCTTTTGGTCAGAGCAGGCTACCTGAGCGTAGTCATTACTTGGCCGGCGTAGTTGTCGCGGACGGTACGGAGCGTCCACCTATATGCCGCCGCAGATATATTCAGAGAGGGAAACGACCCAGTTATACAAAGTGAAATTAAGCATGTCTTGAACAGGCTTTCTTCCCTTGCATCCCCACAGTATGGTCTGTCGCGCTTTGGGCCGTGCCGGGAACAACGCAGGTTATGCTGAAAGTATTGTTGGTGTATTCAAACGTTCATGGCCATAAAATATACCGGGCTATCGATTTTTACACTAGACACGGGGCTTAAAAAACGACAGCGACAGTACGACAAATTCAGTTTCGTAAAGTATATTTTTGCCAAGGCGGGCATAATTTACGATATGATACAGGTTACCTTGAGATGAGTAATTGCTAAAAACTGAGAAATAAATGAGAAAGCGTATCTGCGTATGTGCGGATGTGTGCATCCGTGTGTGAATCCGTGTGTGCCTGTGCATCCGTGTGTGCGTGTGCGCGTGCGTGCATGCGTGCTTGCGCGCGCGTGTGTGCGTGTGCGCGTGTGTGCGTGTGTGCGCGTGTGTGCGTGTGCGCGTGTGCGCGTGTGTGCGTGTGTGTGCGTGTGTGCGTGTGTTTGCGTGCGTGTGCGCGTGCGTGTGTGGGTGCGGGGCGTAGTGGCGTGCGTGCGTGCACGCGTGTGCGCACCTGTGCACGTGTGCGTGCTGCATGTGTGTGCCTGTGTGTGTGTGTGTCTGTGTGCGTGCGTGCGTAGTTGCGTGTGTGTGTGTGTGTGTGTGCGTGCGCGTGTGTGTCCGCATTCTTGCCTCATTGCCTCATTCTGTTTTCTTTCCCACCCGCAATCAGTGTTGTTTACGCCTGTGACAAAAGCAGCCAGCTACGAGGTCTTACTGATTTAATTATATCACCCAGTTCCTCTTTGTAAGAATGCCTTGTCACGCCATGTTTGATATTTCTTCGCGACATGCGAGCGAAAACATGTTCAGACATATTTACCCACGCGAAACGCTGGGTGAGTATTTACCGCCACGCGGTGGCGCGCCAAGTTACGATGAAGCACCCTGATCATTTCCTAGTGGACGTAACCCATGACACGCCACTTGGACGGGCCTTCGCGCGAACGCTTATTGAACCGCCATTTTCTGATTGTCGCTCTAATAAATATTCTGGCGGAAGCCCTCATTCTCCACGTTGTTAAGCTAATTGCGTTATGAACACTGCAGGGGCTGTTTTTGTAATAGGGAAGTGCTAATAGGGAAGTGCCAGCCACAATGAATATTTTTCCGCCCAGTACAATAGCGCGTACGCCCGCCATTGCATACCTGTGTCAGCGTCTTCGCGGAGACCTTTTCGCATTTCCGTGCAGTATAGACACATTGGGAGGCATCCCTTTGCTCTTTCTCTGCGAAACGGGGCTGCTTTTATGAAACTTACACACAAATTTCATTCCTCCCATGCCAGCCTGGTGACAAAAGCGAGTCATAAAAGCGAGCTGAAGCCGTGCAGCTTGTTGCTGGTGGAGGAATCGACACACACGACGTGCCCGACAGCCGACTTTCCGGGAACAAGGCCGCGCTCCGTTGTTACCTGCCCGCTTTCTTGAGTGTTCGCACGGTGACTGCAGGTTCCACTGCGCTGCTTCTAACTTGACGTGGAAGTATAAAGGCCCCGGGACAAAGCCATAGGCTATTCACAGAAAGGGATAAACGCGATCACCGTCCCGTATAGCGGATGAATCAAGTTACCTTTGTTAAGCACGAAAATGTCCCCGTTTTGTGAACGCTGAGGGCCAGCTGAAAAGGCTATGCGCCGTCAGTGCGAGCGCGAATGTGTACAAATTGCCAGGGGCGATTTGAATGGCCTCCACTTTTTCTTCACCGAATCGTGTGAAATGTAAAAAAACTGTATTAAAAAGTCAAAATGATTCTCGCCTGTTGGAAGATCCGATAGCTCAGAAAAACGTTACAGGCCTTCATATAGATTGCGGCGGTTGGTTCTGAGCTAGCAGTGTGATTGCGTTTGCGATTTATTTTGAGCAGGGAAATGGCCGGCACAATACAATGGCCACACAAAGCTTCGTGCTGTTGGAACATACGCTAGCTACGCCGCTCGCTTGGTAAGAATTCAACCAGTGATGAGTCGTCATTTCCAAAACATCACTGAATAAAAAAGGCATAGTTGGGTATAGCTGTATACCTCGATAGCTTCCCACCACCCTTGGCAGCCTATTGACCTTGTCGATACTTTGAGGGTACCCAGTGGACTGTAGAGAAGCGCTTGGGTATACCTCGATAGCTGCCCCACCACCCTTGGCAGGCCTATTTCAACCTTGTCGATACTTTCAGATACCCAGTGAGATTGTAGAGAAGCGCTACATACCTTTGGCAGGCTAGGAAGCGTCTACGCTGTTTAGTAAGAACGCTGCTAAGTGAGACGCAAAAGTCGGGCACTCTTGCAAAACAGTAGGGCCACAGTTATCTATTT
Organism: Haemaphysalis longicornis; assembly: GCA_013339765.2. Classification (NCBI taxonomy): domain Eukaryota; kingdom Metazoa; phylum Arthropoda; class Arachnida; order Ixodida; family Ixodidae; genus Haemaphysalis; species Haemaphysalis longicornis. Next base: position 90,833,077 of record CM023450.1, read on the forward strand.
CTGCTTCGTTAACTGGAAAGAAGAACAAGGTTGTGTCGCTATACATGCGGCATTCAGCTCTTGCCTGTTTGCCCGATGTATGAAGGCGAACCTCTTCCCTGCTTTTACAGAAAGATGCACAGGGGAATTAGTACTTGAAATGTTCTTGCGCAACTCCACCATGTGGTGTCCAGTTCTCCGTTACCTCACATGAACAATTAATGAAGCACGTATGCAATACTTCAAAATTGTTCAGTAACTACCATTTTTACAGCAAAGCTGTATAGCTCTCCCCCCAACGGTTTCATCTCCGAGGAAAACCCATCTCCGTGGGAGAAAACGCGTACTCAAAGGAACACACCCGGACACTCAGTTTTCAACTCCTCGCGCTACAACGCTTCGTGCTCAAAGACACGAGAATTAAAAGAAAAGTTGTATACCTCTACACCCCCCCCCCCCCTCGCCCCGTAACGGTTTTATTTTTCTGGGCGAAAACGCCAAGGCACAAGGCCGAAGACGCCGAGCGCATGCATCAGGCTAATCAGGCATACAGCACAGAGGTGAAATTCCTTTAAAGAAACCACAAAAAAATGCATCGGAACCGCACTATTGATGATCAGGCGCCTGTGAACAATGGACCCCCCCCTCCCCCCAATGTGTTACTGGTAAAGATTATGTTGCAAATTATCTTTGAAGGGTAGGCAGGACTCATGTCACTAATAGAGCATGTTTGGACACACTTCTGCTGCTGAAATGCTGTTACACGCGTTATAATTGATTCGTATTCGGAATGACGTCAGTCGCGCGCAACCGCAGAGCAGGAGGAGAAGCTAAGCCTATCAGATTTGATCGACTAAAACGCATAAGCAAGAAAATGACGCCGCATATGAACCATCGCAGAGTAAACAAAGGTCACGTAATGCCAACTGACGCAGTGAATATGGGGGCGGCAAGAAACAGCAGTAGAAAAGAGTGCGAAAACTCGTATCCTCATCTAGTGCCCGAGCGAAAGTGACAAGCCCACCGACACGATGAGAAACATTTCATAGCCTCTTTCATACCCATTTGTAGTGATTACAGCCGCTTGCTGAACATCCGCTTTCGTGTGCAGGATTGCGACCAATTTTTCCGGATCTGTTTTATCCTTGAGGATGGCATAGCAGCTACAGGACATCTTACATCGCCTCCGCTTTATTGTCTCCAAAGCCCCGTGCCTAAACTCAATGAAAAGCGGAATACACTGCCACGTGCGCTTCCGCGAGAAAACTTACAGGCGCCGTCCATGTGCTCATCCTTTATAAACGTCGGTGCACGAAGGCATGTAGGAGACGACGCTCTTGTACTCCTTGTTTTCCTTGCCTCCTAAATGTGCACCAGCCTGCTTAAATAAGGATCTGTAATGAACGGCTGCCTGGACAGCGACAACCGATGCGGTGCAGGAGGGCATACAAACGACCCCATGATCAGGCTTCAAATGCAACATAAAAAACAACGACGCATCGTGCAAGCAACGGGCTGTAAACGAGAAAAAAAACGGGGGGAAAAGAACGCGAAACATAACAACGCAGCAGATTTCTGTCCTTCTTTAAGGCTTGAAAAAATGAAAGTAGGCGCCTCGCGCTCCCCAGAGGGAGACGCGGGAGGGGGCGGTGAGGCCTACAAAAGCGTACCGTGGTCGCCATGGCCGTAAATAAAACTTTACGGTTTCTATAGTTGGGTCTGGGAACCTTTTAAAACAGGAGCGGAGATCGTGCTTCTTAACCCTGTACACGGCATCGTCGTCCAGAACTCACCCTGTCGTGGCCGAGGATCCAGCGCCGACAATAATAACTGGTCTTTTTCTATATGTCTCGGTCCGGTCATGCATATCTTCTCTTTCACATGTTCGCGACTCTTCCTGCTTTATTGCGTAATTATCGGCTTATAAGCCCTTTGGAGGGTCGTCAGAGTGGGAGCTCGTCTTCGCGATGAAATAGACAAGCCAGTGCGCCTTGTTCTCCCGCAACCCCCCTCCCCAATTTGCTTCATTTTGTCCCTGTCGCTTGTTTTTAAGGAAAGCGGGATGGTTCCACGCTTCTCACTGTCATCTTTCCATTTTCCCCCGATTATATCTTCCCTTTTCTTTCGCGCTTGTGTCCGCAGAAAGAAAAGGCGTTAGTGTTGGCGTACGCGCACGAAAACATTACAAGCTTCCCCTCGCTAGCTCCAAGAAACGATCTGGTGCGCGTGTACGCGCTGCTCTTTTCAATAATTCACTAGCGCCATCTAACGCAGTGACATCGAAGCACGCAGTTCTCATCCTCAGTTCGGCTGTTCTTTCTCCTTTTACTTCTCTCCCTCTTTTGTTCCCTTGTTTTTACTCCGAAAGCGGAATGATGAACAACACAGCCCCTATGAAACCATGATATTGCGGAACATGACCCCGTTGGTGCTTATAAAATATAGATGACTAGCCACGTGTAAACAATGTCGAACAGAACATTCTATTCACCTTTTTTTCTGTTACATCTGACGTAGAGCGACACCATCGGAAGCAGAAGCAGGAAAGAGAGAAACAAAATAATAAAGCAACTAGGGTATATGAAGGATTAAAAAATAACAAGCGCACGCGTCCAATGTATAGCGTCATACATATTTTTTGGAGTGGTCGAGCTCTAGATTGTTTTCGCCTCCATGCAGCGTACCAGTGTTGGCGATAACGACTAAGTTTACGACGCGAAAGCACCGAGACCGGTGAAATACCCTTGGAACGTGTGTGGAAAGAAGCGATGTGGCGATGAATGATCGCTCATCGGGGAAAAATTTTCACCGGAAGGTATAACATCCACGGGCGTCTCCAAATAATTGAAAAAGACTAGCCTGGCGTTCAGTGTTACAGACCTCCCATTTATATGTGTCTTCATCAACAAAAAAACATCTTTTTTACGAGAAAGGTGCTTCTTCTCCATTTTATATCGTTTTTCTGGGCAGCGAAATTTTTCTACATTCTAGTGGTATTGTGTAGACTTTACCTCAACAATACACTCCAACTACGATAAGCCAGGGTGCTTGAGAATAAATAATTATAATGAAAAGAGGAGATACACCCACTGATATCCTGGATTGGATGTCACCCGCGTAAACTGGCGTGGTTTTTATAAAAGTGTAATTGTGCAGTGGCTTAAATAAACAGCGCTAGAAAAAGTACCCCAAAACCGAATGACATCAAAATAACGCAACAGAGATAGGACAGCCTAATAAGAATAAAGCATTGTGTCAATAACGATGGGAATGACCCCACAAAATTCAGGGCAACTTTCACTCACGCACAAAGCTTGAAGCTGCTGTGTGCACGTGAGCATTACCGGACAGATAGTAAAGTTTCACTATCATGATGGAGGCGAAAAGCAAAACCGCCCGTGTGCACGAGATTTCGGCGCACGTTAATGATCCCCAGGTGGTAAAAATAATCTGGAGCCCTGGCGGGTCTCATCGCCTGCGTTCCGAATCAATCCAGTTCCATTATCATTGTTTATTTGCATAGTTGTGGTGCTGGTAATTTTCGTCATATGCATCGAAGTCGTCGTCTGCTACTCCGTGCGTAGTGGATGCAAAGTCATACTCAGCATCGTAGATTTCCACTAGCTCATCTGGCGAAGCTTGCACTAAGTCGCGCAAAGCATGAGCCATAGCGAAGCTTTAGGATTTCTTTCTACGTGTGCACTGAAGGACACATCACGAGGCATTTGAACAAGTTTGAAATGGTTTAGATGTTCTGTCATTGCTTTTCTCTGTGATACTAGCAGTCACCGTTATATGCATCGGTATCGCCGTGGCCCTCATGCCACGCATTACATGCGCGGTAGGGATTGACGACAGCCGTGGAGGTTTTTTTTCTTGTTTTGTTTTGGGTAAAGCCAGTGCGAGAGCTGGGGACTCGGTGGTCACCGTGAGGTACGCGCTGAGTGCTCCGCATTTTCTTGCATTGTTTTTCTGCACAGGCAAACTTACGGTTCCTACAACAGCTGTGCCGTTAACAAGAATGTGACCCACAAATGTTGTCAGGGCGCATCACAGGTTCCATGAAAACTGCCAATAAACACTCGTCCATATTAACTTATGCAGTGCTCGTTCAATGTGTTCATGTGCCTCTTGCGTTGTGATAGGATCGCTTGGGAATCAGAGACATACCGAGCCGATCTATATTGCCCTGTCGCACGCACGTGTGGAGCCCTATAGGGCTCCACACACAATGAACTAACCGCGCCATATATTCTTCCAGAATGAACACACCAGGTTCGGGTTACTTTTATCGGGAAAGTGGATGGCGGCAACCGCGGAGCACCAAATTTCGGAAACACTTCATCATACAGACTTTAGGTGCGAAAATCCTTTCGTTTACACAGCGGATTTTTTTATTCGAACCTTTTTTGGGTTTTCTGATGGATTTCCTGGGCTGCAACTACTTTCTGGCAGCTCATGCCGCTAAGTTTCTTCTTGCACAAGATAGAGGTGCTCTCCACCAATACGGAAGCCCCTGTTCATGCGTGTATCGCCTTCTGTTCGCTTGGAGTTGGTAGCGCCTGAACAGCACGCCGGAAAGCAGAAGCATCTCCGCTGGGCCAACCGCGAATGTAATCGTGACGGTCGGGGTGGCACACAAGCTTACCACTCTTCTGCGCGATGTTTCCGACGATCAGCAAATCTGCGACCACCATGAAAACGTGCTGGTGATGATATTAGTCTTCGAGCACAAGTGTAAAGCTCCGCTAGGCAGGTGAGCTGAGAGTGGCCACACTTGCTTTGAGGACGGCTGAGCTGAAGTGCTCAGCAAAGTTTCATTTTGTTGCACTCTCGCTTTTGTCTCCCCTGCGTTTTATCATTGTCATTACTCTAAATCTTCCTCCGATATTCTGGTATTGTATTTTCTCATGTTTTGCAACTACACTTTGTATGCGGACTCCATTCTGTGAAACTGTCGCTGCTACAGGGCGTTGGCAAACAATCCTACTGAAGGCTTAGGCTACACGCGACTGTGTTGCTGTGCATTTATAAGCTAAATGAATCATATCTTAATCTTAATATTTACGGTCGTTGCTACCAATGTATAGGATCAGCCTTTTTTTTTCACCATAGCCGACGTATGACATGAGTGCGCAGCCGCGTAATAGCACGTGATGCGTAAGTGAGGAGTAGTTTGACAATATTCCTAATAATATGGGAATTATTGATTGATTGTAGGGTTTAGCGCGCTGACGCAACGCAGGCGATGAGGCGCGCCGTAGTGGAGGGCTCCGGAATAATTTTGACCACCTGGGGATCTTTAATGTGCGCCGCAATCTCAAACACACGGGCGTTTTCGCCTCCATCAGAAAAGCGGCCGCCGCGCCGCCGCGGCCGGGAATCGAGCCAGCGACCTCGTGCTAAGCAGAGCAACGACTTAGCCACTGAGCCACCGCGGCGGCTAATATAGGAACTATTAATTACAGAACTAAGAGTAAAACTTAGTAACCAATAATTGCGGCGATGGCACCTGTAGTAACTGCTGCATAAACAGCGAAGGTGATGGTAGACACTGTACACAAGGACTTTCGCCAAAATGGCGGTGGACAGAAATTGTCGCATTTCGGCGTGCGAATGCCTATAGGTTCTGGCGCGTTGCGGGCAAGAAAAAAAAAGACATGTTTACGGTAAAGTAAAACGAAGTGCGGAGCGAAACGGTTTTGGGAAAAGAAGGGGATTGTACCAGTATAGAATATTACAGGAAAATTTGTTGAATGAGCATGTAACGCGTATGCCCTGTATTGACATACGATATGTTTCTCATCAATTAGTGGGCGCAAGTGTGCGCAAGTGTGCACGTCGTCGCTGCACAGAGCCAGTGGGCTGTTCGTTCAGGGCAAAATCCTGGGTGCGACGACCCGTTGTGCGGGTGCATCGCCGTGCTTTGCCAGATCGGCTTGCAGCAGCGAGGGAGACGTGGTCCATTTGCTCACAGGCGGCTACCGCATGGCGGGATCGTCGAGTGTTGGGCACGGCCTTACTAGATGTAAGCGTGGGGACAACACAACCTAATGTTGTGCCAGCGCGCCCGGCCCAAATTCGTTGCACGGGGCGATGCGCCGACAGCGGGGCCGATTCACGCCTCGTCTAAATCAGACAAAACCTCCGGCGGCCGACAGGCCCAGACTTCCACCGCCGCAGAGACGCCTCATCCTTCTGCGTCACGGCGGCTCGGCCAAATTATGCATCGGGTGAACAACCGGCAACCGACATGCAGCCACACGCCTGGAGGCGGCTTTACGGTGACGTCGTGGGCGTCGCGCTACCCTTCCCCATTCTGGCGGCTCGGTTGACGCAACCTCTTCTCTTCCATTCGTCGGATTACAAACTTTGGCCAGCGAGAGTCCTGATTAAAGCGATTCAAACTTCTAGGGGCCACAACGGACTTTCGGGGGTATGAAAACCCCCCCGGAGGCACTTATCGTCGGCATTCTCCGGCGGAACTTATCGGAGACAGCGAGTGGAAAGGTGCTGTCGCCTTTGTGCGAGCCATGTAACGCTGTTGTTACCCTTGTACATACTGTTTCTAAATGTTGCTTCAACTTTTCGTCGGCTCGAGAGCTTCATCGCTCTGCTCTGCGCCGCGTCGATAGCGGACGGAGCAAGGCTGCGTCGCTACACTGGTGACTGCGTTCGGGTGGCCAGTCGCAACAGGCATGAGCCAGCAGCCAAAGGGGCTGGCGGGCTTTCTCTGGCGGAACAGAGTTGCGGCCGGGTGGTAGAAAAAGCGTCACATACCCTTCGGAGTCCTGGCAGCGTCTCCCCGAACAGACCCCCGTTCAGGGCGCGCGTTCGCGTCCCGGCGACAGGGGGGGTCTGGAATCGTTCAAACGGGCCAATGAGGTGAGGTTAGTCCCACTACCAGGGCGGAGCGGCCATCGAGATGACAGTGTTTTATCGCGCAACAGCCGCTTGCACCTTCACCTTGTCAGTAATTTGAGGCCTTTCGGTGAGCCCTACGCAGTGGCGCCAAGGCGAGCTGGCCCTTCGGGAAGAAAAGGGGGGGAGAGAGAGAGAAAAAGACTATTGGTGTCCTGCGAACGAGGAGAGGTAAGGGCCATGCAGGGCCTTCCTCCCCCCGCGACTTAGGTCGTCCTCAAAGCATGGGCCCGCTGGCTTCCGCGCGGTCGGTTCCCGCGGGCTCTCGGGGTGGAAGCCCCAAGAGCGCGCGCCGGGACCTCCCTGCGCCTCTGCCGAGCAAGGGCGGCCTTGAGCCGCTGTATCTCTCGCGTTTGCACGTCGGGGTCATAAGTGTTCATGGCACTAGTGGTTCGAGCGGGCAAGTCCTTCGAGGCACTCGCCTCCACCGGGTTGAGTTCACAGTCCCACAGTAGGTGGGCCAAAGTCGCACATGACACGTTGCACACACTGCACAACACCGACTCGTACACTTCCGGGCACACGTGCCGCGCCAGCATCGGCGTCAGCACCGAGTTCGTCTGGAGCTGCCGGTACAGTACCGCGTCTTCCCTGCTGAGGCGGGGATGTGGGGGCGGCCGAAGCCGGCGCCCCGCACGGTACCACTGCAGGATGTCTCCGTTAGCCACCAAGGGTTCCATCTCTAGTTCCTCCGGCCGTCCCTCTGCCGCCTGCGAGTCGCGGGGAGGCGACGCGCGGCCCGTGAGTTCGCACGCGACGGCGTCCGCAGTCTCGTTGCGGTTTGGGAAGCCGCTTCCGCTCGTCCCCGCACCCGCGTGTGCCGGGAACCAGCGAACTGTCGTGACGGTCTTCGGGCCGAGGACCCCGCACTGCACTGTAACATTCTCACTGCACTCGCGCACACTGAGTCCTTGAGGAAGTTCGTGATGGCCGTGCGCGAATCGCTGAGGATCGTCGTGCACCCGGCACCCGTGAGCGCCAGGGCGATCGCCGTCTCTTCGGCTTGGCAGGTCCTCTTCGCTCGCACGCTGCAGGCGCTGTACAGTTCTCCCGTGGTGGCCTTCACCGCCACGGCCACGTAGGTGTCCTTTCATTCGGGGTACTGGCCCGCATCCACGCAGAGCGCCCCCGTGTCGTTCGCGTGCTTCGCGGTCAGCGCGCGCGCCCTGGCCTCCCTCCTACCCCGGTTGTGGTCCGGGTGGATGTTGCGGGGAAGCGGCAGGATGCGCAGGCGCTCCCGCACCGGTTGCGGCAGCCGCGGCGTCTTCGATGACTTCTGCTCTTCTCGTAGGTTGTAGCCGACTCTCGCGAGGATCTGCCTCCCCGCCACCGTCGTTGACAGACGTTCGAGTTGCGCCGTCCTCTGGGCCTCGCTGACCTCCTCCAAGGTGTTATGGAGGCCCAGCTCCAGCAATCTCTCCGTGCTGGTGCTGGCCAGCAGGCCCAGCGCCGTCTTGTATGTTTTCCTGATGGCCGCATTGATCTTGTCACGCTCTGGCCGCTTCCAGGGGTGGAAGGCTCCGGTGTACGCCACGTGGCTCATTGCAAACGACTGTATGAGCCTCAGGAGGCTGACCTCCTTCATGCCGGTGTGCTTCGTGGCGAGGCGCTTGATGAGCCTCGTGGCAATGCCGAGTTTCGTAACTATACGGTCGGCCGACGTGCCGTTGCAACGACTGGCCTCCAGATACATCCCCAGCACCCGCAGGGTGGTGACTCTCGGAATGACGGTGCCGTCCCGCGTGCGCACCGTAATCACTCGAGAATCCTCCTCTCCTTTCTTGCGATATCTTCCCGGGGGCGGGACTACCAGGAGTTCCGACTTCTGCGGTGAGCACCTCAGGCCGGTGTCCGTCAGGTAGTCTTCGATGGCGTATACCGCAGTTTGCAGCACTTCCTCGATGTGGCCGTTACTTCCCCCGGGGACCCACAGGGTAATGTCGTCTGCGTATATCGTGTAACACACCCGCGGGTCCGCCGAGAGTCGCCGGGCCACGCCGATAATCACCAAATTAAAGAGCACCGGCGAGATCACCGAGCCCTGAGGGGTGCCCACGCTGCCCAGTCTCTTCGGGTCCAGGCAGAGGTCCCCCGCCTGTATTTCCACCGTCCTGCCCGTCAGGAAGTCTCAAATGTACTCGTACGTCCTCTTCCCCATGTTGAGGTTGGAGACCTGTCTCAGTATGGGCGAGTGGCGGACCCTATCAAATGCGCTCTGCAGGTCGAGGCCCAGCACCGCCTTGTTGTCCTGCGTCGGTATCGACGTGTCGAGGATGTCGTGTTGTAACAGCAACATTGCGTCTTGCGTGCTGAACCTCTCCCTGAAACCGAGCATGGTGTTCGGATAAAGGCCCTCCTCTTCCAAGTACCGCTGCCACCGGCTGTTGATCACATGCTCCAGGACCTTTTCCGCACAGGAGGTCAGGGATATCGGTCGCATGTGCTCGATGCTCAGCGGCTTGCCCGGCTTGGGTGTGAGGATCGTCCTCGCACTTTTCCATTGTTTCGGCAGCCTACCCGTCCGCCAGCACTTGTTGTAATACGCGGTGAGGGCCACCAGCGCCTCGTCACTCAGATTCTTGAGGGCCTTGTTCGTGATCTTGTCGGGACCCGCGGCGGACTTGCAGTTGAGCGTCTGCAGGGCGGCGCGCACCTCTCCCACCTCGATGTCGCGGTCGAGCCACGGATTTTCGTTGCCGCAGTACTCTGGGAACACTTCCTCCGGGGTTTGCGGTAGGTACCGTTCGTTGAGCCTCTTGCGAGTCTCCTCTTCTCCCAATTCCTTGACGTTGGTGTGCATGGTCCGCGCCAGCCGATGGCGCTGATACCCTCTCGTCTTCGTCTCGTCGAGAAGGTGGCGAAGCAGCGCCCAGGGGCGACCCCGGTGTAACTGCCCGTCCGCCTCGCTGCACGCCTCGTGCCACTGCTGGGCGCAGAGCTCGCGGCTGTATTTCTCAATTTCGCGTCCCAACATCGCTATGCGTTTGCGTAACTTGCGATTGTGACGTTGACGTCGCCATCTGCGTTGCAGGGACTGCCGCGCCCTCGATCAGGTGCGCCAGCCGACTATCCACGCTCTGCGTTTCCTCGTCGGTTTCGACCTCCGAGGTGGCCTCTTCAGCCGCCCTCACGATCGCGGCCATCCACTGCTCGATATCGTCCACTTCTTTCTTCGGCTCCCTCAGCCCCTCACGGAACTTGCTCCAATCCGTGAATTTGTGCTTCCGCTTGGCTTCTCCCCCCGCCGGTACCGACGTGGGAAGGTCCAGCTCCAGTATGAAGTGGTCACTCCCCAGATTGTGCCCGTGTTTCTCCACGTGGCCCCTGCCCGCGCCGACGGCGACTGTCGAACGAAGGTCAGGTCCGGGTTTGAGTCTCTTGATACGGACGTGCCCACCCTCGTCGGGTCCGCCGGGTCCGTGTGAAGGGTGAAGCCTGCTTCGGCCGCGTCCTCGAGGAGGCACCGGCTTTTGACTGTAGTGCGGGTGTATCCCAGCTCTTTGTGCGGCGCGTTAAAGTCTCCGCACACGGCAACCGTGCCGCCTTGTGCTTCCCTGACGGCCTTGTGCAGGAGCGCCCTAAACCGCTGCTGCCTGTGGGTCGGATACACGTTGACGAGGAGCAGCGTCTCCTTGCGCTTCCTGCCCGTCACCACTTCCGTTGCACAGTACTCGATCGTGCTGCGTCCGAGGAACCCCTCGCGCGGCACAATAGTCAGACCCTTCCTGACGAAAGTGCACACTCCCTGCGCTTCCCCTTTTCCACAGTCGCGCGCACTGGGCGGGGCGCTGTGCGTCCTGTAGCCTGGCAGCGTGGGGGGAGTTTCCATATGCGTTTCCTGTATCATTATTACATCCGGCGTGCGGTCCACCGTTTTCAGGTGTTGTTGTAGTATCGCGCGCCGGCACTGGAACCCGTTCGCGTTCCAGTGCCAGACCCTTAGTCCTGACTGGGCGATCGATCCGGCCATGTTGGGGCGTCCGCGTGTGAGGGGCTGTAATTATCGTGCGCGGCCTTGCCGCTGCCTCCTAGCTTCTCGTACAGGAACTCCTGCAGGGCGTCGAGTCGCCGCTCTATTGCCGTTATCCGTGCACTCAGTCTGTGCTCCATCGCGTCGACTCTCTTCTCGAGTCTGTCAATACGCTCCGTGGTCCTGCGCAGGCGCACCGCCACGCTTACTCCTTCCCTGTGGCGGTTCTCGTTGTCGGAAACTTCTAGACTTCTTCCAGGAATTCCTCCTCGACCTCGCTGTGCGATCGATCCCGGCCCCCCGTCATGGTCGGGGGATTAGGGCGTGGGGTGGCAGCCTTGTTAACCCTGGCGGACTGCTGGGCCGGCCGGGGTGCATCTTTGGGTCGTGGGGTACGGTGTTCGGGGACCGCTCGGGGCGCCGGAGTGGTGGGCTCCCTCGGGCGATCTCTCCTGGCTTCGGGTACTGTGGTCGTTGGCGGCTCTCTGCGGGGCCGCTCGGATTGGGCGATCAACCGCTGAATCGTCTCCTCCATTCTCGACATCTTCGCTTTGAGCGACGCGTTCTCCTGCCGTAGTCTTTCCATCGCGTCGTCTCGCTGGCGCGACGCTACTCGTTTCCGCTGCGGTGTCTTCGAGAGGCCGCGCCGCGACGCAGGTGCTCCGGCCACCGCCGCCGCCCACGACACGCTATCGGCGCTTTTCCCGCGCTTCCCCGCGCTCGCGGAGCGGCTGGCGTGACGCTGGTTCCGCCCCCCGCCACCGCGGCTGCTATCTCTTGGCTGATGCAATAGCGGCGGGAAGTTGCGTTCGCCGAATTGCTCCCCCTGTTGCAATGTCTGACCGTGCGCCGGCGTCGCGCACTTCCTTTCCCATTGTCTCTTCTTCACCAAATATGGCGTTTTGAATCTGTTCTTACAGCGACTCGCTCCGGTGGGGTGCGGTCCCCCCCACAACTTGCACTTTGGTCGACATTCTTCTCCGTGCGTCTCGCTCGGGTTGGACTTCCCGCACGCGAAACACACCCTCGTCTGCGGTCGGGGGCACACGTCTCTTCAATGACCCACTTGTCCGCACGTTCTGCACACCTCGTGGTGTTGCCTGTACAGGCTGCACCTCGTGAGCCCCAGTCCGTATTTCACCGTAGAAGGGACTCGATTCCCTTGAAACAACACTATAATCGTCGTAGACTTGCCGATCCTGTGGGCGTCGATCGCTAGGGGATTGAATTCGTTCACTATGTTTGCCCTGATTTCCTCGGGTGAGTCCTCCGCCGAGATGTTGCGGATCACCCCCTTTGCCGTATCGTCCGGTGCCGCGTTGTACGCGTACACCTCGTGCTCCTGTCCGTTCAACGTGACGGAGCGCATTTGGGCGTATGCCCTGGATCGGCTCTCGTCGGGCGTACTGATCACTAAATATTTTGCGCCGGGTTCGGGCAGACGGTGTCACTCCTCGCCGCCGCCATCTCGAAACCCGCCGCCGTCACCACGGCTCGCATTATGTCTGCTGCTCTCGCCATACCGACCTGCAGACCGCCCCTCGGGCGCACCACTATCTTGTAGTCCTCCCGCGGAATGCTGCGCGGCATACGCGCCATTCTCGCCATCGTGGCATTAACCTTACGGGCAAACTGCGCCCTCGTGGGCTGAGACTTCAGCGCCGTTGCGGCGGGCTTACCGGTGCTCACGAGGGGCTGCGATCCCTCTTCCCGGCCTCGGTAGTGCTTCCTCGACTGGAGCGTCCAGCCCGCGTGGTCGTCCGGCGAGAGATCCTCTCCCGGCACTACTACCGCCATACGTCCCTCCCGCAAGTCCAGGCGGGCTTGCGAGTCGTCGTCTCGTGGCTCCATCACGTCCATTTCCGCCTCCGGGTCGCCCTCCGGCGCCTCGAAGCCTTGGGCCGCGTCCATCATCCGTCCCCGCCGCCGCAGCAGCCGGGCGTGGCCGACCTCGTGCTAGGCCTCGGTTAGGCTTAGCATGCCGGCGCCGCTTCGGAACTTGAAGTCCTCGTAAAATCCGTAAACTCGCTCGGATTTTCCAAAATGAGGTATCCACAGGTTCCGGGCACTGAACTCAACACGATCGTAATGAAAAGGACTCACTGGGGTGCGATAGTCCGCCGAAAATCCGCGTAATCCACGGAGCCGAAGTGAGACACGTTTGCTCGCCTCGGCCGCTCGCAGCGCCAGAAAAGGGGGAAAGCGCCGCGCGGATGGCACCAAACTAGCGCTCGCGCAATGGCTGCGGACGCCATGATCCCCACAAGCTTTAGAGATCAAATACGGTAAGCAAGAGTGTATGTGGGCGTCCAATGAAAATGGAGCGTCACGTTGTCTTTAAAGTATGTGCTGCTGTCACCTGCTTCTGAGTAAATCGGCATTACGAGTCTCTCCCCCAATGACCGACCAGTAAGGAATAGGTGTTGGCCTTTGACGCTTATCTTTCACCGGTAGCAGCAAAGACAGTTAGTTGGAGACCCGATTTTGCAACACTCTTTAAAATGCGGATAGGCAGCAGTGTGCTTGTTGTGATTTCTCCAATTTGAGCGGGATGTTTATTTGGCGTCCAGCGTCCGGGCAAGTTTTGTTCACTCTCTTCCTTTTATTTTCATGACCTTCCCCGTCGCAATACTTGCGCGTTCGAGTGCGTTTGAAAAGGTTCACGTTTTATCTGATCACGTTCGTAACTGCGCTGGCAAGATGCCTTCCCCGGGAGGCCTGCGACAGAAGCGTTCAAGTTCGTTGGTTCCGCGGCTATCGCTGGCTGTTTCGAAGCTGTTCATGCAGACTCGACGCGCATGCACGCACGCACGCAGACACGCAGACACGCGCGCACACACGCACGCACACACGCACGCACACTCGCACGCACACACGCACACACGCACTTACGCACTCTATTTCTCACGTAGGAGGAGGAGACGCACTTGAGTCTGCCACTAAGCTGATGCATAAGCAGCTCTGGGGTCCAGGCCATTTTGAGCAATCTGGAGAAAATCCATATCATTTCTCGACTGCTGTGTATTGGTTGCCTTTCACTGTGGACAATCCAGGTGTACGAAAATCGTGCGTCATTGGCTTAATGCTCTGTCTAGCGAGCACAACACACTTCTGTCCGCTAGAAACTCATTTCTGTCATTCCCGCTGGGTTTCTACCCAAAGGGATCAAAAGTTATTTAGTTTATGAGTGGCTCCTCCGCCCGAGTGTCGTACCACAACTCAATTGTACTTGAGCTCTCTGAGACGATTGTGAAGGTAATTTTAAATGCATAATTTGCACGAATCTATTTATCTACAATGTAGGCATGTTCTACAACTCTGTGCAGCATCGTATTCGAAAGAAACTTTTTTTTTTCATTCGGAAATCCCTGTTGCCCGCTTCTTCATCAACATGAAGATTCGAGAGAAAGAAGGAAGTAGCAAGAAGGAAAGTACATTCATCGACGCCAGAGTCGAGCACGAACGATGCATTAATGCTGGCTCACTAAAGCCAGAGGAAGCGAAAGCAGGAAAAAAAATCGGTCGAGTCACGTCGTCAAGATGGTGTTAGGCCGTTCTTCTTTCCACACGGATCTGCTTACTGCAAATAGAAACGGATTGTTCAATTGTCATCTTGATAGGCTTTGCTTCTTGCCGGTATCCCTGGGGACATAGAACTCAAGCATGATATCCTGAAGTCGAGGTCGGGGAAAGGGGTAAGGACACGGGAAGGCCAGATAGGGGGCCGTCTCTGCAGTGCCCGTGGGAGAGGCTGTATAAACGAAGCTCGGGGGAGGCGAGGACGTGCGGGGCAGAGGAGCGAGCGTCCGTGCGGGAAGCCCCGAGAGAATATGGTAAGGTCTGGGAAGTACGGCCAAGCGGAACGTGGAACGAGCAAGAAAGGATACGGAAGAAGTAAGGCGAAAGAGAACGCAACTCAAAGGGGCACACTGTTGCGGAGAATCAATAGGGATATTTCCGCTTCCAGAATCTTGTTACCTCAAGCCGTAAAGACCGGCTGACGCCGAAGCAGTGTGCGCCCACACGCGCGCTGTTCCCCCCCCAGCAGCGGCCTCTTTGCGTGTTTCGGTGATCGGGGGAGGGGTATGCACGCTGTTCGGTGCGAGCGTGGGAGGAAGCTACAGCGGTCTCGTTTGTAAAAATTAGATTTAAACCCGGCCGCGCCTATCTTTGCGGCAGCGGCGTCGGCGGGACTTTTTTTGATTCTGCGGGCGAACCGTGGCAGATACGAGAGTGCGTGTCGAGAAGACGCGGCTGATGTCAGCTTCCTAAGTTGACTTGGACAATTGCGGCTCCCGCGGCTCCGTTCGCGTGTGTGGTAATGAAGATGGAGTTGGAGGGGGGGAAGGCCTTGGGTGGAGTGTTCAGGAAAAGGGTGGTGTGACGCCGACTGTGTTTGAGCTTGGCGTGTACGTTGTCGTTGTGGGGCGTGGGTTCTCAAGGTAGCGTGCGAGCGTGTTTGCTCCGCTTTGCGATCGCTGATCGGGAAATGTTGTAGGGGAATCGTTTCTCCTTTGCTGTCTCGGAATGCTAACTCCGCCTTTTTTCTTGGTTAGATTGAAGCGGAAGTACAAGCTTGCTTTACCAGTTGTTTAGTGAGAAAAAAGTCGAAAGAAAGGAGGATTCTGCAGTGAAACGAAGTACAGTGCCACAGATCGCGGTTGAGCCAAGACAATTGTTCCATTACGAAAAAAGAATAAAAAAAGGTTTGCAGAGACAACCATGCGGGAATGTTGGGAGAAATGCTGAAGCTGCTCTGATATTCACTGGGTCTGTCAAAAGTAGGCTTCACACACATGCTACTACAAACACATGTATTAACAAAAAAAGTCGTTTCTTAGGCCCTATGTAAGCAGTCTTATAGCGGAGTAGGCAGGCCCTAGCGCATTTTGTTGCCTCTATAAGGTCCCACGGATTCCTGAGAAACGTCATATACCAGCTCTTAAGTGTTGGCTTCCAGTTCGCTGCTTCAGAGAAATACTTTTCTGGGAAGGCCTGTTTTCAGTGGCCGTATGTAAGAGGCTTTATATAAAATTCTGAAATTCCTAAAGACATACAATAAATACCTCCATGTCCATCCCTGGAAAGAGAGTTTTAGAAGAAATATAGGCAGTCGGATCATATGGGGATGGCCCAAGAGCCTTTTATTACTACCTTCATACGACTCGATGGATTCCTGTGCAATTCTATAAGCAAGGCCACTTTAGACTATGCTTTACTACTTCACACAAATTAATTGTTGAAAGACATTCTTACAGGTGAAATATAAGCCGTCATATGTGAGTATGAAGTCCCCAACAGCTTGAATTATAGCATTTTTTATGTGGCGGAAGTGTGATGCATCAGGCGTTACAGGTGGACATTTGGGTTTCCTTGCTCAGCCCACGTTGAAAAGCTTAAGCATTTAAAGGTAACGGACTGCTCTGTGCACAAGGTTTCTTTTTTTATGTGGCGTGTAAATATAAGCAGGGGAGAATAAGAGAAAAAACCTTGGTAATAAACTCGTCACACTTGAGCAAACTCTACATGCGGTGGTCAAATATTTAAAAAATGAAGTCTTAGCATGGTTCACGTGGGTGAATTCCTATCCATGTCTCTGGATAAAAGCGCTAAAAGGAATATCTATATGACACAGGATAACTAAAACATCTTTTTTTACGTCCCGTATACCTCCGCACGAAAACCTCCTTGGCGGCGTTTTACTTATTGTAACTAGCGCACAAAAATGTCAGAAATAGCAAGAGTGTTTTGTTCTCCAACATCTCATTTGTGGTGGGCGCCATTCGGGACATGGCTTGTGTGATAGCAAATCCGCCCAAGGTACACCCGTGACAATGCCTGATTCATAAGAGGCTAGTTGGACCTGGCGTAATGTGGTGCAAGGAGGGCTAATCCGCCCACTACAAAAAGCCCGCTAGAAAATGACCGCTACACTATGCCTGTGCCACGCATGTCGTCAGCTACGTGATCAAGGCCGACCCGGAATTCGTAACGGGCACAAGGCCGTCAAGACACTCGAGATGTAGGCCCTCTAAACCGCGTGATTTTAACAGTAGAGCTGTATAAGCTCTTGATTTCGCCGTCAATATTAAAAATATACCAAGAAAATACCGAGCGCACGTGTTGTGTCAAAGGACTGCCGCCTGCTCCTGACGTCAGTCACTCCGTGCTGCTAAGGGCAACCACCTGTGCTCATAAAACTAGGAAACGCCGCGCCGGCGCCGACATAACTATCTCCGACTGTGTGACGCGCACTTAGGAGATAAGGCTACGAACGAAATCCGGCACGTAGAAAAGGAGGCTATCAAGAAGCACGCCGCGCTGCCAGGCGAGAATTCATTCGCTCAGAAAAAGTGTAAGTCTTCAACGGCGAGGGAGCGCTCAATGAAGACTTTGCTGTGGTGGACGATGAAGTTTACGAGGACTGAAAAGGGCACTGTACAAATATTTGTATACACTTGTGTATATTGCACAATTACTTGTATACTTCAAGTTGCGTCTGATTTGGTCTTCTGCTGACGAGCGATATATACATATATATATATATATATATATATATATATATATATATATATATATATATATATATATATATATATATATATATATATATATATATATATATATATATATATATATATTGTGACGTGGCAATGAAGGCACTGCTCGTAATAAGATGTATTGACAGGCAAATACAAGCCGGTAGGTAAAGCATCTCGAATGTCCCAGGAACAGCGCGCACATCCGCCAGGCTCTCAGCGTCGTCGTCGTCTCTCAATGCTGTGTACCAGCTTGGCAGTGGCGCATATCCCTGGAGGAGAGGTTGGCCATAGCTGAACACCTGGATTGCCAATGTGCCAGAGCCCGTGACATAACCTCCGGCGGCGAGAGCACCGACCCGGTGCAAACAACGGAACAAGGTTAGAGGCCGCTTGGATCGCGGGAGTGGTACGGCTTCAGACGGGAGACGTGCACAAGTTGCGACATTGAATGAGGTGACGGCGAAGGTGTGAGGGGTGCAATTTCGTAGGTCACGAGAGTTACCATGCGTATGATGCGGTAAGGGCCCGTGAAACAACAAAGCAGTTTTTCAGACAAGCCGACGTGGCGCGATGGGGTCCACAGGAGTACCAAAGTGCCAGGGGCGAAGTACACTTCGCGATGGTGCTGGTCATAGCGCCCTTTCTGGGCTGTTTGTGCAGTCGATATCCTGGCGCGGGCAACCTGTCGGGCCAAATCAGCGTGCGCTACCGCGTCTCGTGCGTATTCGGTTGTCAACGTCCCCGAGTTAGGCAACACGGTGTCCAATGGTAAGGCAGGCTCGCGTCCAAAAAGAAGAAAGAAAGGGGAGAAGCTAGCAGCGCCGAGGCGAGAAGAATTATAAGCAAATGTAACGTAGTGTAGTGGTACGTCCCAGTCACGGTGGTCGGCGGACACGTACATGGCCAGCATATCCGTGAGCGTCTTGTTGAAGCGTTCAGTAAGTCCGTTTGTTTGCGGGTGATAGGTGGTGGTAAGATTGTGCTTCGTACGGCAGGAACGGAGGAGGTCATCAATAACTTGGGACAAGAAGTACCGCCCACGATCCGTAAGCAGTTGACGAGGAGCACCGTGGTGCAAGATTACATCATGTTGGAGGAAGTCGGCTACGTCTGTGGCACAGCTGATGGGGAGGGCACGCGTGATAGCGTAACGCGTAGCATAATCGGTGGCGACAGCAATCAACTTGTTGCCCTACCGGGACAAGGGGAAAGGGCCGAGAAGGTCCACTCCTACACGGAAGAATGGTTCTACGCGGACATCGATTGGTTGAAGGGTGCCGGCTGGAAGCAAACTAGGCGTTTTTCGGCGTTGGCAGAGATCACAAGCCGTGACGTATCGCCTCACGGACCGGTAAAGGGCCCGGCCAGCAAGAGCGCCGACGCACACGGTCGTAAGTCCGAGCCACGCCAAGGTGACCAGCTGTGGGCGCGTCGTGAAGCTCGCGGTGGACGTCAGAGCGGAGATGCTGAGGCAGTGCAAGTAGCTCGTCAGACCCGTCCTCGCGAAAGTTTCGGCGGAACAAGATGCCAACACGAAGCATAAATGCACGCGTAGAAGGGTCGGCCGGCTCGGAGCTAAGGCGTTGGATGATCTTGTAAAGCGACGGATCACAGCGCTGATGGTCAGCAATGTTGAGCAAGTCCGACAGAGTGAATACGCCGGGGTCGTCGTCATTGTCTCGAGGGTCAGGGGGTCAACAGGGTGACGAGACAGGCAGTCCGTGTCCCAGTGCATGCGACCAGACTTGTAGACGACCGAATAGTTGTGTTCCTGTAGCCGTAATGCCAAACGACCAAGTCGTCCGGTGGGGTCCTTCAGAGTGGAAAGGCAGCATAACGCATGGTGATCCGTAACTACAGCGAATGTTTTGCCGTACAAGTACGGACGGAACTTGCTGACAGCCCATACAAGTGCGAGGCATTCACGCTCAGTGATAGAATAGTTGCGTTCGGCAGGGCTCAAAAGGCGACTGGCATACGCTATCACTCTGGTGCCACCTGCCTGTTGCTGGATCAAGACAGCTCCTATGCCATGCCCACTTGCATCAGTACGAACTTCTGTCGGAGCGGTATCATTGAAATGGGCCAAAATCGGACAACGGGTGAGACGGTCGATGAGCGAGGAAAAAGCCGTGGCTTGTGCGGAGCCCCACGAGAACGAGGTATCGGTCTTCAGAAGATCCGTGACTGGGCGGGCTATGTCAGCGAAGGTCTCGATAAAGTGGCGGAAGTAAGAGCATAGGCCAACAAAGCTGCGAACGTCCTTCGCAGATCGAGGGACAGGAAACTCTTTGACGGCGCGCACCTTGTCAGGGTCAGGTCGCACACCGGCAGCGTCCACTACATGTCCCAGGATCTTAAGTTGTTGGCCGCCGAAATGGCATTTGAACGCGTTGAGCTGGAGACTGGCACGGCGGAAGACCGCAAGGATGTCCGAAAGACGTTGAAGGTGTGTCTCGAATGTTGGGGAAAAAACGATAACGTCATCCAAGTAGCAGATGCACGTCGACCACTTGAAACCGCGCAAAAGTGAGTCGATCATCCTTTCGAATGTCGCAGGAGCATTACAAAGACCGAATGGCATGACCTTAAATTGGTACAAGCCGTCCGGCGTAACGACAGCGGTCTTTTCGCGGTCCATGGCGTCAACAGCAATCTGCCAATAGCCAGAATCGTAGTCGATAGACGAGAAATAGGACGCAACTGTGAGGCAATCGAGGGCATCATCTATTCGAGGGAGCGGGTAAACGTCCTTCTTGGTGATTTTATTCAAATGCCGGTAGTCAATGCAGAAGCGCGACGAACCATCTTTCTTTTTCACGAAGACGACTGGTGATGGCCACGGACTTGAAGATGGTTCAATGACGTCCTTGTTCAGCATTTTCTCTACCTCGGTTTGGATGATTGCTCGTTCCGTTTGGGACACCCGATATGGTGGCCGGTGTATAGGGGCCGCATCGCCGGTGTTGATGCGATACGTTATCTCAGAAATCTGGCCTAACGGACGGTCGTCGAAATCAAAGATGTCCCGGCAGGATGCCAGTAGCTCGTGCAGTTGGCGAGCTTGTGATGCGGAAAGGTCCGACGACATCATCTTTGTTAAGTCATCGGAGGTCGGTGGATGATCTTTCGGACCGTCGGGAGCACTTGGAGGGATATCAAGGACACAGAAGAGAGCTGGCATCCATCGAGAGGACAAACAGTGGCCAGTGACATTCCCTGTGGAAGCACTTGGTAGGAAGGACCAATATTCAAGAACGGCAAGCTTAATTGATTTTCTGCGACCATGACGACTGTATGAGGAAGCGCCACGTTGTGCTGTATGAGAACGTCAGTAAGAGGGGATACCATGTACTCGCCGTCCGGGACAGGTGGGCACGGGGACAAAGGAACGTAGGTTATGGCTTTTGGAACTAATCGGAGGTGTTCGGCAGAGCATAGACTGTGATAAGGTTCAGGGTCGGCAACACGACCAATTGGCAGGTGAAGACGGAGGATGCTGGAGGCGCAGTCTATGAGGGTGGCGTGGTCAGTAAGAAAGTCGAGACGAAGAATAATGTCATGAGGGCATGCGCCCAAGACGGCGAATTGAACCGGTATTTTGTGCCCTGCGATGCGAACTCCAGCTGTGCAGAGACCTGCTACGGGGGGTGTCCGGCCGTCGGCGACTCGTACAATGTTGGA
This sequence comes from Haemaphysalis longicornis, assembly GCA_013339765.2. Classification (NCBI taxonomy): domain Eukaryota; kingdom Metazoa; phylum Arthropoda; class Arachnida; order Ixodida; family Ixodidae; genus Haemaphysalis; species Haemaphysalis longicornis. The sequence continues at coordinate 90,854,173 of CM023450.1, forward strand.
GGGAGCAGGCGTCATAACTTTGTGCAGGCGGCTGCGAAGGGGCGAGCTCATAACTGAAATGTTCGCACCGGTGTCTATCAGGGCGTCCACACGAATACCGTCAATATCAATTTCCAAGAGATTGTGTTTCGTCGTATTAGTGAAGAGAGGATTTTCAGGCCAGGTCGGAAATGCAGCATCACCTCCGGGAGCTGCATCAGCTAGTTTCCCGGGGAGGTAGCGGCGTCAGAAGCAGGCGGGGAAGGGCGGCGGGGTTGAGGCGAACGAGACTGGCGACGTTGTGGGGACGGGGAGCGGCCAAAACGGGTGGTCAGGGAACTGCCGGAAACGTTACGCTGGTCACCAGGCATGAATTGGTGGGTCCTGTCGCTGGAATAGCTTGTACCAGGAAACCTTGGCTGCGGCGGCGACGACCAGCGGTAACGGCAGTAGCGAGACACATGCCCGACGCGCGAACAATTGAAGCAAATTGGCCGGTTGTCAGCGGTGCGCCATTCGGTAGGGCTGCGGCGGCGGTAGAAGGATGGGGCGTCGTAACGGCTTGGCATTCCGTTCCGTGCGAAGGGAGTGGAGGAGCTTGCAGGAGCGTGCGAGCACGTCAGAGAACACACAGGATGAATTCCCGGGTTGGCAACTTATTCACGCACGACTGCTTGGATGAGTGCAACAGTCGGGCCATTTGGGGCATGGCCGTATTGAGGTGCGATAGCCGGAACCATGGCCTCTATTTCGCGGCGCACTATCGTCCTCAGAGGGTCGGTATGAGTCGGCAGGTCATCGGTTGGAGGTGGGTGGGGTGGCGTTGCCGCATCCGCACACGGCGATGTTGCCGCGGTGTGAGGGAGGCGGGTGAACGAGTGCGCTACGCGACAACACTTGGCTTCTTCAAACCGGCGGCATTTCTTCAAGACGCACTCAACGGAGGTGCCTCTTTGCAAATCAAAGCAAATTAAAAGCATCGTCCGCAATGCCTTAAGGATGTGCCCGACCCTTGTCGGATTCGGCATGCTGGGGTCAGTTTTGAGCAGAGCGCCAAACGTCCAGAATGTAAGCAACGTACGACTCGGTGGATGACTGGACGCGAGAGGAGAGGTCTTTCTTTGCGGCAAGCTGGCGCGCCACGGAGTTACCGAACAAATCGCGCAGTTCCTGTTTGCATTGAACCCAACTGGTCAGCCTGGATTCGTTGGTTTGGAACCACACAAGAGCGGTTTTTTTTCAGATTTAAGGGTAGATTTGCCAACATGAAAGTGTCATCCCACCCGTTGTGGGTACAGACGCGCTCGTACATGCTGAGCCATTGATCAATGTCCTCATCGTCAGCGCCAGAGAAAAAGCCGGGGTCGCGATGGTGGGGAGACAATGACTATCGGGTTGGGGGATGCAGGCCTCACGGGTTGGTGGCATCGTCCCGCGATGGGTGTGACGTCCTCGCCGAAGTATCCGTGTTGTGCCAAGATTGGCGGGACAGAGGTAGGGAAGTTGCACCTCCACCACAAGATGTGACGTGGCAATGAAGGCACTGCTCGTAATAAGATGTATTGACAGGCAAATACAAGCCGGTAGGTAAAGCAGCTCGAATGTCCGAGGAACAGCGCACACTTCCGCCAGGCTCTCAGCGTCGTCGTCGTCTCATAAGGCTGTGTACCAGCTGGCAGTGGCGCATATCCCTGGAGGAGAGGTTGGCCATAGCTGAACCCGTGGATTGCCAATGTGCCAGAGCCCATGGCAATTATATATATATATATATATATATATATATATATATATATATATATATATATATATGGGTGTGTGTGTGTGTTGTGTGTGTGTGTGTGTGTGTGTGTGTGTGTGTGCGGTAAATGGTCCTGTGTGACTTATATGGTGCTGGTCTAGGTTTGCTCAGCGAAACGATTACAACGCTGCTGTGCATGCACCGTTGTGGAAGCTGGGTTTATTTTTTTTCTATGCCCTGAGCTCTTTCTTACCAAAGTGTTACTCAGTTGCAGAAGGCTTCTGACCTTCTTACAGGAAGAATTAAAGGGCACCTGCTTATCGACATTTATGTTTAAAAGGCGCGCGCGCCAGCGTGTTGTTTCTCAGGGTATGGTCAAGGGGAGCAAGCTTCGGTAATTTCGCTAGGTGACCCTTCCTCCCATCTTACGTACCTTATTCCGATCGATTATCCTGTGCTCTCATAATAGCCCTTGGCATGATACACACACTTCTGTAACATAAATCATTCATGGTGTAAAGAAATCACAAGACTTGAGCGGCGAAACGTTTCTCTATTTCCAGACCAAAAAAGGATGTGGGGACCGGTCCATGACGCGACTGTGGTGCACCAAAATGGTCATGGGACAGAAGACCGTCAAGCATGAAATCAACGATAACAGAATCTTGCACCATTGATCATCCTGTCTCTTCCGCCCTGAAACGGCGAAGGCGCTGCAAAAGAGAGTAAACTGGGGTGTTCTCCCGCACCTCTTCCATCTTCCATTTTTCCCGTCTTTGGAGATTTCTCTTAGAAAAAAGTTTTTCGAAGAGTACTTTCGATTGGAATTTCGGGGCAGTGTATTCACGTAAGGCCCACCCCCGACCAGTTGCATGTTGTGAAGCGGTACATACTGTCTTCGAGTAATGATCGTAGCCACACGGCACGACGCTGAGCCGTACTGCCAAGGGCTTAAGAAGGGAAACCGAAGGAAGAAAAGGGACAACAAACAAAGGGGATACGGTAATTCTCTTTACGTGTACATACGCCAGCGTTTAATTGCGTAAAATGAAATATAAAAAACACTCTTGCCATGACGACAACAGTGTGCGCGCGAGAAGAACTGGAACTGTATAGGAGCATTCGCGTAAAGAGAAAGAGAGAGGACGTGCAAGTGAGAGTAAAAGAAATGCATACGACCAGTTATGCGAATGCGCTCTCAAGACTAGCGGAAACACGAAGCCATTAAAACCTTGGGTTTTTGCGAAACTGCAAAACATAAAAAATGGAAGAAAAGATAGCTAAGTGGCTCCAAGATTCCTGCGTTCTCCAGTGGCTCAGAGTTTCTCCTTTCCTCCCACGGCGTTTTTGTGTGTGTGTGTGTGTTGGGAAGTCAAATAAAATCCCCAAAGCTCCAGTTTGGAGAATACGTATCTAGAGAAAACAAGGAAGAAAAAAACTTCGCGAACTACGCTACGTTTTCTACGTGTCAAACCAACCAGGATGCAGGACTCACGTTTCTGCCAGTGGGCTCTCCTTTTTTTATATTTCCACTTGATTGTGCGCACCGAAATGCACGGCAACATTAAAGGCAGAATCACGTAGGGCCACATAACCCCTTTGTTTTAAAATCTTTGTGCAATTCGGTGGGATATGGAAGATGAGAAAGAGCTGAAAGCCGACTAGAACAAACTCTTCAGGTGCTTACTTTTTTTTTGCTAAGCGAGAATTCCAGCGAAAAAGAGTATTGGTGAGATTTTTTATTAAAATACTGAACTGCAGCTATTGCGTTGTTGGTAATACGTTTATCCTGGAGGGCTTGAAGACGGAAGGTAATTTTTTTAGTCGCTCTAATAACGGTGGTAAGAAGTTCCGCATTGAGAGAATGTCGGCTGTGACGGTTCTAACGGCGTGGTACAAAACTTTACAGCAAGCTGAATAAGGAGCTGGTTTTGACTTTTGCTTAAATGCAAGTTTCCCAACTGCGCAACCACGCAACCTTTGTAGAGCCCTAGGTTATTGAGGCGAGTTTACGTTACTTCAAGCTTTCTCTCTACGCCCCGCGAACGCAAAATAACTCTCACGGGTCGAGGTAACTATTTTTTTGTTTTTTTTCTAAGCTGAAATAAAACTGTTGCAGGAACTATGCTTTGGCACTGTTGTCCAGCGGCGCTGCTCCCACCTTGGAAATTTTTAAATACTTGTTAGATACCTAGGTATCAACGTTTCAAAATGCACTCTGAAACTATCCCGTGACTTGTCTGCACAGCAACGCACTCAAGTGTCCATGCCATGTAGGCAATGAAGCTAGTTCGGCTAAATGACAAGAAAGCCCGAATTCATACTATTTCACTAGAATACAAAATCCACACTGATTCTCCAGTGAAGACAGAACTTTTAAGTCAAATTATACGCTTCACATCTTCCCTCGTCGAAATTTCATTTTTGGATGCGTGTATTTGTCAGCTCAGTGCATTGTGGCGAATCCGAACCACACTGCAGTATTATGGTACAGTGCACTGGGTTTAAATAATATGGGAGAGACCCTCCTCGGGCAGTGCACGTAAAAAAACTGAAAATAAAATACAAACTACTTCGACTGTGTCCAAATGACTTCAGTTGGATAGACGTCGGCTTCATAAATCGAGGGACCCAGGTTTGATTGCGGCCACGGGAAGGGTTTATTGCTTGAGGCACTTGATGTGGCTTCGCTTATCATCTTCACAGTTTTCTCTGCAACCCAATATGTAAAGTTGGCTTTCCTGATCTGAGTTCCGGCGCAAAATCAAGTTCCCTTCAGTGAGAAATAGAAAGCTTCGCTTCAATATTCGTAAAACGCCCAGGTATCTAAAACTTTCACGGCAAGCTTTGGACATAGTATAAATTAGTTATGAATCGTTTGTTCATACCAAAACAGCCATATATAGGAGGCTTACTTCTGTACCTTGAGGCCACTGGCAACGTTGTGTACGATGCGCTGCCGTTCACTTCTAATCAGTGATATTTACCGCCAAGCAATTTGAGAAAAAAAAAAATCTGCGTATCTACGTGCAGGGCTCTGTTCGATGTTTTCCATCATTTTATTAGTTTCTCATCGGTGAAACTCTCGGCCATGAAGAATTCGACAACAAAATACCCACACTAACATTACCAGGCTAAGCTCACAAAGACGCTGATAGGCGACTGTTTTTTTTTCTCGCAGTGCGAACCGACGTCAACGCCAGAACTGCGCCAAATCCCTCCGGGGTGCTACTTCCCATCTTTGAAAGTGTTCAGGGCTGCGACGACGAAATGCAAGCAGAGACGATTGAAACACAACGCACGGCTGCGACACAAGCACGGAATAAGGGATGGGAATTTTGTCCAACGGAAGGAAATTGTACGTTCCTCCTGATGCACTATGCATGGGCGGACATTATTTATACGTATCATCAGGCAGGACGTCCCCTTTAAAGTATATCGCCCCGCCGCAGCGTTCTTAAGGAAACTGAAACCGAAGCCATTTATCACGTCCCACGGGTTCCGTCTGTGAATAAGGCACACGGGGTATCGTTCCGCTCAGATCTCCATAATAAAGCGCTGTCTGCTTCGTGCGTCGTCCATGTCGCTTCCATTATAAGAGTGGCCGAACCAACGGCAGCCACTGTGAGCCGATCCTCTAGAGCTTACCGAGCTGACCTTACTCAAAAATCGCCCACCCTATTCGCAATTTTAGAGGTGCTGCCTTTCGATTACTAGGTAGCTGTTTGTTGGAAGCGCTGGCTCTTATTTTGGCCAGTTACGACTGCAGCCCCGATCTTCGCCAAAAGTTGGGGTCAGTGCTAGACGCAGGCGAGCACTCTACTGCGTACGCTGCGCCGATCGGCGTTGTAAAGTCCAACGATGCACCGTTCTGTATAAATGGCATGGGGTCACGATCGAGAGATCGACGAACTTCCTTTCTTTAATAGCTTCTCGACAATATACATTCCCGGTAATTGCAAAAGAAAGGGGGGGGGGGGTCAGCACTGCTTGACACTTTGAGGGCACGAGGACGCTGGTTCGATTCCCGGCCACAGCGGCCGATTTTCGGATGTAGGCGAAAACGAAAAACGGGCTTGTGTTCGCGATTCGGCACACGTTAAATATACCCAGGTGGTCAAAATCAATCCGGAGCCCTGCACTACGGCGCAACTCGCCACTTGAAAAACGCCAGCGGGATAAACCCAAAAATAAATCAGTCAATTCTTCGAGTTAGGCGCATCAGTGCTGACAGTTGAATCATTGCTCTGTAAGCAGACGGCCTCAAGTTTAAGCTCCAATTTCACCCTCTGAGTGAGCACAAGTTAAGTACAATAGAAGACAAGAGGATTGCATTGTTGGGCTCCACATCGCTGGTTGGAGCTTAAGATAAAAGAATGGCAGCATCTACACTCCGTGGATGATGGCGAGGGTGCGGAGTACGGGGATTCGAAATGACATCCAAGTTGCGCCCCGAGTGACATCCGATTTGCGCCACGACCGTCATTCGATTTGAGCCGTGAGTTGCACTTTAAGTATTCCCTAAATGAAACTGCAAATCACTGCTCGAATCAAATTTCGCTTGATTTTCGCTTGATGTTGGTGTGCGCACGGATGGACGCAGACGGACATTGGGAGGTCCTAAGGTACTCCGCATCGTTACAGGCGAGGGAATAAGCCGCTTGACAATCGGGTACTAACTCATGGTCGTAGCCCAATGGGTAAGACGACTGTCAATAACTCTGTCCAGTTTAGCGGACACAGGCTCGAATACTGCCGGTGCCTGTGTGATTTTTTGCGATTGTAAATGCTGTGCAGACGGACGCGGATGGACGTTGTGAGGTCGGCACCTGAAATTTTCTCTTGTTATGCTAAAGCGTAGTTGGATCATGGAGTTCAAAAACGGCGTGAACTCCCAGTGGTGTGCAATCGGCTGCAGCACATCATGTGGCTGCAAGCACGCCAAGCAGCGCAGAAATAACAGTGATACGCATGAAAAAGAGGCGACCGCAAAGGCGTCATCAATTCTAGGAAGCCAGCCGAAGTGCTGACGCCGCAGCAATACGGAATTCCTCGGGCATGTGCCGAGCTGACGACACGTGATTTCAGCACGCATTTCGCCGATCTTCGCACTCACTCACTCACTCACTCACTCACTCACTCACTCACTCACTCACTCACTCACTCACTCACTCACTCACTCACTCACTCACTCACTCACTCACCCCTCACTCACTCACACTCACTCACTCACTCACCTCACTCACTCCTCACTCCTCACTCACTCACTCACTCACTCACTCACTCACTCACTCACTCATTTATGGCAGCTCATCGTCATGTCATGCACTATCAACTATCTGCGTCTCTCCTGCATGCCGAAGAGGTGAAAAGGACGAGTAAAAAGCCCGCCAACGCTGCAGAGAAACAGGGGGCTTAAACTTGTCATTTAGCCCTGAACAAGCTTCCGTTAATCTTGACAGGGAAAAAACGAATGACAAATAGCGCACAGCGGCGTAAAAGAGACGCGGGAATTTTCTTCACGGCGATGTACCGAAGCGAGAGTCGAGAATTCCGCGTTTGCAGAAAACGAACATATCCAACTACGCTATGCCAAGTCACAACAAGTCAAGCCAAGTGAGTAGTGCGAGCCATTGCGGCGAGAAGCCCGCGCGGGACACCAAAGCACGCCGCGCAGCACGGGACGCAAGGAAACTTCAAAGCCTGAACGGGAGAAAAAGGTGCCGAGCGGATACGACGCTTTTCGCCGACGTTTTCGAGAGCGGTGGTTTAGAAAACAGAGGGGAGAGAAAGTTGGGCGTCGGGGGAATAGGGCCTCGCCAGAGTTTGTGTTGGTGCCGCGTGCGTGAATTCTTGGGGAGCCGAGAAGAGACATTCTTGGGAGGCGAGAAGAGACAGTGCAGAATAAAATGGGAGAATATCGAGAGATAGACAAAAGAACTGCCGGGAGAGTGCCGCATAGCACGGGCGCGTGTTTTATGAATTTCCGTGGACACAAAAGAAGGCTCGCTCCTCGCGAGCTGAGGCGGCAGCTTGACGGCTCTCGGCGAAACAAAAGCAATAACAGGAAGCCTACGGAACATTGCCCTGGAAATACAAGGAAAATAGATAAAGCACGACGCTCTACACCACGCTAGCATCAGCTTGCTGCTTCTGATTCAAAACGATAGGAGGGGGCGGGAATAATCAATACGCCGTCATCTCAAAACCTACTGAACGAGCAGCTCTTTTTAATGTCGCTGACTTGTCACCTACGAGAAGGGTATGTAGCAATGGTGCTTAGCATGTTTAACGACACCAGAACGATAACGAGCACCGACATTATTTGGCTCTTTCTTGTCCGCCTTAAAACCACACCAATTTGTGCTTACTTTTTAAAAGAGGAAGCAGAGAAGCTGAGAAAGAAGAAGAAAAGAGCATTGTACAAAGCTCCGAAAAAATCCCGAAGTCAACGTCAGCAATGTCGCTTCTGTTGCACGTAAAAACAACAAAAATTTGTTGTCATTTCTGTCGTGCTCCTTGTTGTTTTTATACTGCACACACAAAAAAATAAATACAAAGTTTAAAACATCGCTTTGTCTTAATTTTGACCGAATGTCGTCCAAAGGAAATTCTGGCTTTTCGCCTCCGTAAACAGTCATTCATACGAGTATATCGAGATTAAGTGGAGGGTGGCTAGGTTATACGGCTGCTTCTAGCTGATGCGTAGACATAACAATGGTGTGTGATAACAAACACTGGGGGGAGTGCCGGATTAGCATTAGTATGTGCCTACAAGTCGCGACCAACAGGCATGCAGTATGCGAAAAGTCAATTTGTTTAAGGAGCATCGTTTCTATCGTGAATTACCATTTCTCCGTCCCCTTCAATGGATTATTTCTTTGCATCCTGTCTTTATGGCTTGTAGAGACACTAGGAGTTTTCTCTTCTAGCTTTTTCCGGAGCCTCAATACCAATGCTTTTTGTTTACTGTCTGTTACGATTCCGCGTCCGGATACCCTTTTCGCGCGTTCTGCAAGTTGCGGAGTGCTCCGGTGCTGTGCAAAAAAGTCTGCTCGCACAGATTACAGCTTGCCTGTGAACGTCGGCCGCGCGGAGCCACTCTGTCGGTGACTCAAATTCGGCGGCTGCCAACTGATCTTCAAGTTTAAACATGTCCCGGCGGTGCGGACGCCGCGGACGAGACCTCCTCTCCCCCATTTATCAGGTTCAACGAGCGCCGCTGCAGCTGGCCCCTAACAAACTATTCAAAGAGTGTTCTGTGTGCCTGCACTACTTTCGGGCCATGTGCACCCTAACTTTGTCAAAGCCGCTCAGCCGTTACGACTATTGTGTGTAAAACCATCCTCTAGGTGGAAAGTTCACATTGGTTTTGCCGCAGCGAATCCATGCTGTCACCATGTCGAATTCTGCGGCTATCTTGCCCGTAAGGGTATTTTTCCTCTATTGCTTCGGCTAATCTTTCGCGTAAACCAGCCGTCTTTGCCTTCACCATATTGTTGTCATCACCACGGCAGCAACTTTTTCTGGCCGCTGTTCACCACGCTACCCCACACAAGGCGGAGGCGGCAGAGTCCGGTTCAGGGTCGACTTCCCGTACGCAACACCTCTCACCGTTATCCCCGCAATGTCTTGCATTCACCCCATACACTGTAGTCATCCCCATCTGGCGTAGCAAGCCGTACTACCAGCACGGCTGACTTCAGTTCGTGCCAAAGATTTCTCGCTTTCTTTCTTGTCAAAAGCCCTAAAAACGAAACAATAATTTTTACATTATTTTTAATTGACCTGGATAAGCCCCAGAAATCATTTTTGTTTCCTGCCAAACCATTTCTACACGATTTAGGGCGATTACACTGAGGTTTTCCCTGTAATTTGTGACTTTAAGGATCATCTTCGTGTTGTAGAAACTTTGAGTGATATTGATTGTACATCATCTCGATTTGCGCAACTACGCATCCACCTTTCTTAAGAATTACGAACAGAGGTGAAAAAGGCCCCACAGGTATTAATTTTCCCATTGGTACGCAACTTTGCGAGTCAAAGGAACCACAGTTTTAATGGCCTGATAATTCGTTCCATACCAAAGGACCAACCTTTGATACAGTACATTTCGTTTCGTTGCTCACAACGCTTGAAAAACTTCTTAAAATCCCAAACTAGCCTTACAGCGATTGGGTGGAATTTCCATGCAACTTCCCCTTGGTTACCTTGCACGACGTGAACATAACGGGGTTCATTATTGCAGTACCGTTTATCACTGTTGCACACCAAGATAGGCTACGCCACGCGACGGAAATTATGAGCTATTGTTATCGGAGGAAAGGATATACTTAAAAAACAAGTAATGGTGAGAAAATTCGATATATTGTACAGAGCCATTAGCGGCGTCGGCGGGCAAACGGCAACAGCCGGATGTAATTTGTTTCTCCGAGTCGGATCAACACGCTTAGCTGCCAGGGCTACGAGATTTACCGAGTTTTCAGAAACACAAATGGGGAGATATTTAAAAAGTTAAGAAGCAGTTTTGCGTCGGACTTGACAAATGGTGGTGAAAATGCAGATGTCAACACACAGTGGGGAGTTCAAGAGAAGAGAGGGGAAAGGTAGAAGGGTAAGAATAAATGCAAGAAATTTCAAGCCAAGAGTTTGGGTTCTTGGGCTTGGAGCTTCTGTGCCCTTTCCGGGCGCCCTGTTTAAATTAACACTATGAATAGGTGGGTAAATAAACTAATACATATGAACGAAACCTCGCTTGCTAAATGAAGACGATTATTCTTCCTTTTCATCATCCAGATGATGAACGCAAGCAGTGTTTAAAACCAAGAAACGGTCAGCGAAATAACGTAATCCAAAGGCAAAATTGAAGTTGCGAGGAAAGTTGGACCCCGTTGCAGATTCTTTCGTGCGGGAACCCAGAGATAGCCTCTTCGTAGTTGCCCCTACATAGAATGGGCTAACCGCGAACCCTTTCTAAGACAAAGGAGAATGATTTTAGAGTGAACGTAACTCGGAGCAAACCACGGCCCAAAAAGTGCGCCTAACGACAGCGGGCAGCTGAATAAATCTGGTAAAGTTGCGTGATTCTTATGCTCCCGTTGTGTGTTGAACAGCCAGCCCGGTACCTTCAGAGGAATCCCACTTTCGAGGACTCCAGAAGCTCACGGGGCGAAATACATGTTCAGTAAATATTAGTAGAAATAATGCGGGATTTGTTCATTTCCAAAGCAGCTATAAACAACAAAATTCTTGAAATATTGTAAAACTGGATATAATTCTTTTCAACAGTTGATAAATGGACCGTAAATACAACATCCCTATCTGGTTGAAAAAAACAAGCCTTTGATAACTGCCTCAAATGTACTCTTGTCCCACAAGACGTGGGGTTGTCACACAAAAAAATTTAAAATTGGTTACAAACTTTGAAGTTTCCCGCTACAGGCCACCCGATGGGACGCAGATAGTGAGGTATGAAAAACAGAGGAGGAACCGTTTAGTTTTTGTCAGAAATAGAACGTGTAATTGAACAAAACGAGGGGCACAGCAAAAACACCAATATTTTTATCTTCATACAAAGCATTGCCGGAAAACACCCAATGGAACAAGCTATATATAGTCCCTGTGATTTCCCAAACGCTGCGCGTAAAAGTGGCTGCTGTGGCGTTGCTCTCTTAATTAGTTTCTTTATTATAGCACTGAATGATTCAAAGTTTACGTTGAAATCGCCATGGTTGTTATCTTGACTTGACAGTCTTTCAATCAAACCCATCTAGGACTCTGTGTGATGCAAACATGCATTACTGCGAAAGCAGTATAGCGTGCTTTCCGCGTCTTCTGTAATGCGACCTGGAATTCCTAAGTATATATTTTTTTCTATGAATTTCACCTCTTCTATGTACTTAATGCTTCGTAGCGAAGCTCAGCTACAGTGCATCTGCCACAACTTCAGCTGACCTGGATCCGCCCTTACACTTTGTGCTGTAGCGACAGCGGCCTGACGCACTCACGCTAATGCGATGCGATTTTGTGTCGCTTGGGCGGCGCCGCTTCCGGCACTTCTTGCGGCCCGTCGAGCCACCTAGCTCTCTCATTTTATTTTACGGGTACCCGTAATGCTTCGTTTATTGCCCACGGACGTCCGCGACGCGCTCAAATGCCTTCATCACCGTGGGGAAGTGACGCCGGCTTCATTCACGGCGGTCGAGATTGGGCGCCACTACAGGCACCACGAGGGATCAGCGAGGCGAATATCTCCGTACGTATTGAGCGCGCAATAAAAGCGCTTATTCCCCGGCCAGTGTATATAGTGGTCACATAACCGCGCCAGCGCATACCTGCATGGCGCGCAAAGTGGATAGCGAGAAACGATCTGGGATGCGCCTGCCACCATTCAATGCTGGGACAATCGGAGTTGTAGTGAGGATGACCCTTTTATAGCAGGTCTTCCGGGATAGATTGAAGCCGGGAGCCTTCTCTTTTCTCCCTTATTGCTTTGTCACAAGCTCCAATTGCCGACTGGATTTTCCACTTGAAAGACCAAGCCTCCTTAGATTTCCTTTAAGCTGTATTTTGGTGAGATTTTCTAAATCTCTGCGATGTACGGTGCTAAAACCCTTCGAGAGTTCCTTTTAAAAGCTGTCCTTTACCGGGAACTATGTTTTAGTGTTCTGAATTGGCGTGGATAGTGCACAATTCGCATAGTTGTTGTAAAATGTATTATTTAAGAGGAAGTCACGTTGGCTTAAAAGGGGGAGCAGGAAGATAAGGAGCCGGGACTTACAGCCTCTCTGGGAGGCCCGTGTCCGGGGCGAAAGCCAGAAGCGGCTCCAGCACGACCCTGTCTGTGTCCGGTGTGCTTGATTTGGGCCGAATCCAGATCTCGTAGGACGACACCTGAAGCGTCCAGAAGTGACGTTCCCGGAGAGGAGAATTGGCCCGATAGTCCCAGAACAGATGGGGCGTGGTGGGGCGTGTAGCCAAACCGCAGTCGGGACTCTTGAGTTCAGTGGGTGGGCCTGGGTCGACGGAACGTTTACGTCTTGGATTGGCGGTCGGGATGTTGAAGAGAGAGGAGGGGGGTCTGATCGTCCCCTCCATTGTGGTTGGTAATTTCGCCACCGTTCGGGCACGCCTGGTGTGAGGACTAAATCCGAGCGTAGACTGTGCAGCAGCACCTCCCCAGGCCTAGGAAGCCCTCTAAAAAGTGCACGGAAGTTTATAGGAAGGGCGACTTTCAGTTACCTCTTACGGAGGTTCTTACTTACAATAAATTCCAAGCGGCATGTGCAGCCGCCCTCCCCGCATCGCTCCGTTTCTAAGTTTGTAATCGTTGCTTAGATAATTTTTATGTATGGTACCATTTTCCTTGCCATAAAACATGTATAACATGACTTTCGCCCTATGCATGTTTTCTTTTTGGGTATTTTTTTGGCTAAGTTAATGCCCTGCTGCCTTCTGCCGTTACCTCCACAGGCAGTTTTCTTTTTATTTTTTAAGCATTATAACCAAACCCGCCAGCGGATGGCGCATTTTTATTTTGCAGCTGTCATTGTGTTAACCTTTGTACACTTTGTCATTCCTTGACACCATATAGGCAAATCAGGAGTCCTCTTTCAAGAGCGCTCATTTGGCTGTACCGCCAAGAAGAAAAGGGCAACTTTAATTGTTTTCTAAAGTAACCATGTGCGGTCCAAACTGATTCGTGGCGTGGACGCTGTGACGAAAGTTGGGACCCATAGAATTGCAGCGTATTTGTTGAAGTTCTATTTTGTTGCCAAATGGGCACATTATAAAGTTTCAACGGACATAATTACTACTATGTTGTTGCGGCGTGAGTCTTTGGAACACTCGGTCTAGGGAGACAGCACAAGCACTGCGCAAGCAAGACTACGCACAACTGCAGCACCACACCTAAATAAGCTTATCTTGGTTGATTTTTTCACTTCGCAACTCAAAAGCCACCGGTTACGCTCTGTAGAGCGGAGCTAGCTCACCTCCGCATGATCATCATGCTGAGGCCCTTCTTTTCAAGAATCATCCTGCAAGCCAGTGTTCGCTTCTTTCCAACCCTCTTCCCGTACTCCAAGCGAATGAATATCAAACTTTGGATTAGACCACAGTGTTCGAAGTGGCCGCTTCCAGCAGATAATTGCGGCCCTGAAGAACTGCACGGCAAGTAGGAGTTTCCTTCACGATATGGTTGTCGAGCGACGCTCGTCATTATTTTTAGGTTTCTGGCAGATAAATACAAGTTATCGAAAAGCCGTGCTTACAACTACACACGGGAAAAGTTGCCCACTAAGGCGAATCCTGAGCATCAGCCATCACGCCGTGTATCGGGCGCGCTGTTGCCGCATTCAAAGCGAAGTGGTTATAGCTATCAGCACCGTTAAAAGCATAAAATTGCACAAGTTCCAAGCACAGATTACCTAACTTACAACAAATCTTACGAGCACAAGAACGAAAGCTGCGCGAAATTTTGGCGCACTTTAGGGATCCCTGGTTGGTCAAAACTAATCCGGAGCCCTTCACTACGGCGCGCCTCATGGCCAGGCTGTAGCTTCGGCACGCGAAACTCATCAATCAAAGAATCAGAACGAAAGCTTCTGTTCGTAGTATAGTTATTTGAGGTTCTCTCTTTCCTTCTCTATATATCACACGCAGACACACCTACGCACAAACACACACACACGCAGACACACCGAGAGAGAGAGAGAGAGAGAGAGAGAGAGAGAGAGAGAGAGAGAGAGAGAGAGAGAGAGAGAGAGAGAATGGCTACAAACTCGCCAGTTGAGGTAGCAGACGTATACCTTTCAAGGCTCGAAATAAAACGAGCACGGCAACAAACCCGCTCTACTGGTCACTGTGCTTACTGCTGGCTCGTGCCACCTAACTGCCGTGCAAAATTTGTATCGAGGTATTGGGAACTATGCGGTACGCCTAGTTTGCCTCGAGCCATAGGAAGCCACGCACATCGATAGGCCGAATATAGAAACACCCTGCACCGGTAAATGAGCGCCCGTGCGACAAGTGCGTTAACCCTACGACGATTACTACGATAGCGCATATCGAAGGCTAGATGTTTCTACATTTTCGCAGCGCGTAAAAAATACCCCCTTAAAACCAGAGCGCAATATTCACAAGAGCATTTCCACCTTTCCCCGTCAATAACGTCCACCCATGGGCTTGTGCATCCCGCACAAAATACTGACTGCCATTCTAAGGGTAAAATCACTGAATTTACCCAGGCACAAAAGAGAAAGACCATTCGTTCTAGTTGATGCATTACAGCCACGATGCGATAATTTTGATTATCCTGCCCACCAGACAGACGGTCGGACGGATGCTCTGGGCGGTCTTGTATTCGATAAGGGACTGCTATGACCGCCAGTAATCGCACCGCCACTTTCTATATATGTACCCACGATGTCGAGTAGAAAGCAAATGATCGCATGAACTTGTAAGGGGAGGGAAGAACAAGGAAAAGGGCTGAGGTGGAAACAAGAAAGTAATAAAATGATTGGTGGGCATGCGACGGGCAGCGAAAAATGTTTCTCTTCTTCTTCCCTTTGGCGCAATGTTTTATTCCTGCGGCTGTTTTCAGGCAATGGTCTCGTACGAGCCCCTGTGGTGGGGGCAGGGAATTCGGGAGAAAGATATCCGAGGGTGGGGAATGGCGGAGCATGTCTCGTAGCCTGATCGTGTTCGAACGCTTCGCAGTCGCGTGGTAATTGAGGGAAATGTGCTCTGTCCTAATCAATTAAAGGTGGAGGTGTCACAGAAAGCCGTACCCCGATTGCCTAAATGAGACGCTTCTCAATTTAAAAAAGAATCGCGCGTCATAATAACGTTTGAAAATAAAACGAGCTGGCTGGTACTCCGCGTGGGTAAGAAATACTAGCGTAAGACAGCCGGTAATTTGAAGGAAACAAGCGGCACGAGCTTTTAACATAGCAGACACGGCAGGCAAGAGATATACCGAAAATGTCCCGTGACGTATATAAATCGTTCACGGCCGCGTATGTATTAGGCGCTATACCATTTATGGCCGTCTCTGTTTCCCTCTCGCTTCCGGTACTGCTGATTGATACGTGCAACTCGGGGGACACAAAAGAGAGGCAGCGGTATAGGTGCGACGTCTCTTGTCTCCTAAATTAAACGGCTCGACGTAATGTCATTTCCGGCCGTCGGCGAAGGGGAGTTACGACGCAGAGAAAGAAACGCAACGGGACCAACAAATGGCCTGACAAGCTGTGCTTTATAACTTTGTCTCTGCTTCGTTTTCTTTCGGCTGTTTTGAACCTGATGAGATGAGGTGAAGTGTTTCTAATCTGCAGCTGCCGAGCAGGGGTTCCGCGAAGGAGGAAGGCTTTGTGTAGTTTAAAATTCCCCCTTCCTTAAGTGATTTGAGGGGAAACATGGGACCGACGGGTCTTTATTCAAAGAAAATATATTTATACTCTGGAAAAAAGAAAGCGAAGAAATAAACTGAAGGGGTTCTCACATCCGCAACTGACTTGTGGGGCGTACGTAGCCGAAACTTAGCCGCTGAGAGTTTTTGGGCCAATGGCTCCCTTGCTAGGCGAGGCTGCTTGGAGTAAAGGGCGCGAGGTGAAGCTCGTCGCTTATAAGCCACTATGTAGGTGGTATCTTTTAAGGAGGGTATCACAGAGTAGCAGTGCGTTCTAAGGCATTAGGCAAGTTGTGGCTGGAATAGTATTAGGATTACTCTTTGTGCAGGAACCGGTAGGCGGTAATGTCGAACCCTCCTTGTTCGGCACACCGTAGGGACATTATGGCGCCCGGCGTCGCTAAAGTGGCCACAGTCGACGGTTTTCACCCATTCTTCGTTTTTAAGACACTGCAGAATTCGCTATCCATGATGCCGACGTTAAGGTATAAATATCTAATCCCGAAATATTATGGGTGATTTATAACTACAGACCGAATTTTAGGCAAATGGCTATGTTGTTCCTTGCGCTCCTATCACCCCACTTTGATATAGAAGTGCGAATTTGATCTTATAATGGAACTTTATTGTGTTTTTTAGTGCCTATAAAGCTAATTTCGGCATTTTTGTCTGCATGCTGTTAGGATCCAGAGCACCGCTATCCTGCGCGTGCGTGCTACAAGTGTAGTGTAGTGCGGGGAAGCTTTGTGTGCTGGAGGAAAGCCCGCCCTTCTCAAACAAGTTACGGCAAGCGGGCGCGTGTTGAAACTTGACCCCACTCGCCGAGATCTCCTTTTCCCCCTCTCTCAGACCTCCGATTCAACGTGAACCGGCCCTCACGAACCAGGGAAAGAGTGTTCTTGTGTGTTTGAGCTCTGTTCGGGTCATGTTTACAAGAACTGGGGAAGGAGTGCAACCGTTGTCGCTTCTGTGTATAAATCCCACCCTCTCGGCGGTTAGAGTCAGTTGAATTTTGGGGCTGAACTAAGAGCGCTGCTCTCCCTGTCGTCTCCGCGCTGTTCCTGAATCGTCGCAGTTCATCTCTCGCCATAGAGTAAAATTAGTGAAATTTCACCCCCGGCTTTTTGTCGTCAACACCAAGGAAGAACTTCTGCTCGCTGCTTCTTTACTTCGCTACCACGACATGACCAAGGTGAGGAAACTCGGTACTGGGACGTCTTCACCAACGTAACAATGCCTATAACAACATGTAAATGGCAATTTTCAAAACTTGCGCATATATGAACACTATAATTTAGCCTCAAGTTCCGCTTTTTAGGGCAGTTTGAGATCGTTATTCATGTTACCGGTCAACATTGACTCGTCGGATCTCTGCGGGGTTCAACGTCGTCATATAGTTCCACCAACTCCCGGAAAACAACCGCAAGGAGCACTGGAATCGGACGTTCATTCACAGTGGTAAGAGGCGCGATGTTGAGTCCAAAAATTTGTGGATGGTGGTAGTTAGCTATTGTTTCCACAATTTTTACAATAATTTCTTGACTACGTTCTGCGTTCTCCCTAAATAAATTTCTCGCAACACGTGCAGTCACAGTCTCGTTTCTATAAGCATCATCAAATACAACTCTATTCGTAATGCAGCGGTTGAGCATCGAACACACCTTTGTTAGGAGATCATTGCTATATGGAAGAGCGAACGGCGAAACATCACTGCGCAGCTGCACTTACTCGCGCCTTAACATTGACACTGCCGACAGGGTCTAAAACAAACATTTCCAGTTAAAATCTGTTCGGATAATCAACATATTTTGAAGAATGCTCTTTGAATCTGTGGAAGTGATTTCGGCAGTGTTAAGACGTCTTGCCTAACCATACGAATAATGTCATTGTGTACGAGAAAATTCCGAGAGTTGTACCTAATACTCCTCATTTAGGAGTATGTTAATTTCATGATAAATCGTCATCTTCTTGTTGTATCGCACTTATTGCGTGAGGAGACATAAAGTAACGCTTTTCTTCAAATCAGTACTTCCAGATCTCAATAATTATTTTTCATCCCTGTGGCCTGTTTCACTATATGCGACTTTCTAGGAAGCGGCAGTGGCCATTGACCACAAGTGTGAGCAGTGGGCTTGTTGAATTAAGCCAATGAATCGGCATATGTCCAGCAGTTTTATGGGTGTCTGTTTGCGCTCTTTTGCCAGCATAAACAGCAACATTTATTGGTTTCGCTTCGCAAATAGAATTTGCGGACGCCTTCATTTGATTGAATTGGATTGGGAAAACTTCATTGGGGCCTGCGAATGAAGTCCTATGGCTAGGTCTTCATGACTTGGCCGGAGTCGTTACCGCAGATGTAGCCAACCCGGCTAGGGGTCCCCGACTTCCCGTCACTGGGTCGCCGGGATCCTCCTGTCTGGCCAGCGCCACGATGACTCGTTGGACAGCCTGGAGTTGAAGATTTTGGTCTTCAGTCCGCACCGCCTCCTCGAAGGCAGGGGCATCGTTCTTGTGTTTGATTCGTCCGGGTATGCGAGGCAATCCCAGACGATGTGCTCAAGTCTTGCTGGAGCTTTGTGACACAGGTGATAGGTGGCATCAGGGTATGTGTCCGGGTACATATCGTGCTTTAGGTAGGGGCTCGGGAGCGTCTTTGTTTGGAGTTGTCTATAGATGACCGCCTGCTCCCTGCTCAATCCTTTGCAGGGCGGCGGGAGCTTGCGTCTGGCAAGTCGATAGGCCTGAGTAATTTCTTTGTAGGTTGTCATTCGGTCTCGTGTGCTGTGCCACAAATCCTCTCCGACACTTTGCTCGGCGCGGTTAGTGAGGTCGCACGCACTAGTGTGTGCGGTTTCATTGTGGTTCACAGCACATGACGACGCCGTCCCCGCGTGTGCCGGGAACCACTTGATTCTTGTCTTCCCGATGAGGCTTGGTTATCTTCGCAATAGTTTCTCCGTTACGAAAGAAATCCTGCCTCTGAAGAAGTTTTTGACAGCTTGCCTGGAATCACTCAGGACAGTTGTGCAGCCTGGATCTTAGATGGCGATCGCGATCGCCACCTCCTCTGCTTCCTAGGGTATGCCGCTTGCAACGCTGGCCGCCGCTCGGAGGTTGGCCTCGGCGTCGACCACCGTCACCACGAAGCCACATTCGTTGCAGTATTCTGCTGCATCAACGTAGCGGGCTCCACCGTCCCCGGCGTGTAGCTCCACCAGCGCCCGTGCTCGCCGCCTGCCCTCGTTGTACTCCGGGTGCATGTTGTGCAAGACTGCATCCACCTTGATTTGGTCCCTGGTGTCGCCACATAGCTGCGTCTTGGTGTCCTGCTGTTCGTGGTAGTTGTAGCCCAGCTTGTCCAGGATTCTTCTGCCTGCTTTGGTTATGGTGCGCCTCTCTAGCTACGCCACCCGTTGGGCCTCGTGGATTTCATCCAAGGTGTTGTGTACGCCCAGGCTTAGCAGTCGCTCGGTTGTTGTGGACTCGGGTAGTCCGATGGCCGTCCTATACGCACTTCGGATGAGCGATTCCAGCTTTTTCTTCTCATGGGTTTTCCACTTGTGAAACGCCGCCACGTCTGTTATGTGGTTCATGACGAATGACTGCACTAGTCGTATCAGGTTCCCCTCGCGCAGCACACTTTTACTATTAGAAACCCGTTTCATTAGCCGAATGGCACTGGCCGCCTTGCCGGCGATCTTCGCCATTGTGCCCCCATTGTTGCCCTTCTTGTTGAGAAGCATGCCCAGTACTCTGATGTCGGATACCCTGGGGATCGCCGACCCGCCCTGGGTGCAGATC
Source organism: Haemaphysalis longicornis (assembly GCA_013339765.2). Classification (NCBI taxonomy): domain Eukaryota; kingdom Metazoa; phylum Arthropoda; class Arachnida; order Ixodida; family Ixodidae; genus Haemaphysalis; species Haemaphysalis longicornis. The sequence continues at coordinate 90,874,101 of CM023450.1, forward strand.
TTAACCTCGTCTCGTTCTCTTTGTTGTCCACGCTGACTGTTTTTGGGCTTGTACAAAAGCAGCTCAGACCTACTCGGAGAGCAAATGTGTTCGTATTTACGTAACAATTTATGGTACCTATACTTAAGACGTTGGAGACCTAAAATATTGTGTTCCCTGTGTCTTTAAGCGGTTAAAACACGCTTTTTAAGGGCTAGAAATCCGGCATCTAATTATAACAATAGCGAAAACGACTGCTCAAGTTTCGCCTCAGGGAGGAGAAATGTTCAAAATTTTTAACAGCGATGCTGTTTGAGCTCGTAGTTGGACCGGCGAATTCGCCCAAGAAAATTTCGCCGAGCGATGACATCATCCCGCGCGCCGGCCCCGCCTTACCGTATAGCTTTGCCTCCCTGCGGTCGGGTGGGACTCCTATCGACCCCTGTCGGAGATATGATACATCTGGGTCTCGTAAGCTGCTACTTCAGCGTTTAGCCCATCAACCCAGCCAGAATTACTAAGAAAATTAAGTTGGATTGAATCGATGTGGTACTCGGGGTTTCTTACGGCGCCCCCTCCATTTCCCGTAACGCAGCAGGCATATATTTTTAATTCCACCAGAAGTGCAGCCACCAGTGGGGTATTAATTCGAAAGCAGCCCATCGACCTTAGCCTCAATGGCAATGCGAACACTTAAAAAAAAAACACTGTCCGCTTAGCCGTAGTCTTCGAACATTCCAGCTATTTGCCTGGTGCGGCCATACATACGAAAAGCGAAAAAAAAAAAACCCGGAGAAGCAAGCATCCGTTTTCGCCCATCTTTCACAAAGCTATAAAATTATCATCAAATTGTTGACAGAAAAGGTATGTACTGTAATCTCAACCGAAAACACTAAAGCGTTTTTAATTTTTTTAGAACATAAGTTAACTAAATAGCCTCGACAAAGACGTGCTTGAAATGCCACAGCAAGTTAATGAATTTCACCGTCACCTCGATCACATCATTCACAAAGTAACAAGGGTTCCTGCCAAGTGTCGCTCAACTATTTCAAACTATCAGACCAGAACTCCAGTCGAAACTCCACTATTACGTCCTTTCCGAAACGGACCTCGATCGGACGTGACCTGAAGATTTACTCCTCGCTTTGCTTGAAGTGTCTCGGCTTCGCCATTTACAAATAGGGGTGACTTGAGGGAAGATGTATTCCGCATTTGTTACGACTCAGTCTTTATGAGGCTTGAACACTGGGAAATATTGCAGCGATGCCAACAGAGTGCAATGAATTGAGGTACTTTTAGTAGAAGCTGCAACGACTCGCGCAAGAGCATTAACAGAGAGAAAATAATGAGGTCAATAAGGGGAGCAGCCTAATGTTTTACCATTACAGCATCGAAAAAACATAACAGAACGCACGTGGTTGAAACAATTTTGGCTAAAAAAATTGGGAAAATAGTTGTTAGAAGCCGCTGCGAAAGCCACGGGTCGGGCGCTGTCAAAACTCAATCAAAAGTCACACCTGTTCTTCAATAATTGCGGTTACCACTGGCAACACGGGTTTTACGAAAATTAGTTTTTTTTCTTACTGAAGGTACAGATTAAAGCCAACATAAAAATTTGATGCCATCACGCACTCCTTAAAGTTCAATTCCTCCTGGCGCGTCCGTCGAGCTTATCCGGGAAGTTCCCCGACTGTTCAGGGTTGGCCACGCAATGGGAGGCACAAAACCTACAGTGGTTTCTGGGCGCTGAGATGAAAAAAAAGTCACACATCTCCCCGAAGTAAAGCATGACTAGTAGGCGAAGCACTGGGGATCGTTCTGACTTCAAATCAGCCGTGAGAGTGCTTACTGCTGCTAAAACGATTTCCAAAGCAATCCAATCCAATACAATTCAATTTAATCGAATTCAATTCATTCCAACCCATTTCAATTCAATCCAATTCAATCCAAATCCAATTCAATCTAATCCAATCCAATGAGCATGCACAGAACGGCTCTCCAGGAGCACTCTCTATATATATGTCACTCTAACGTTTTGCGAACGTTTTATTTGTTCTTGTTAACCGTTTGTGAAACTTTGTTGACAGATATTTCGATTTACACGGTGCTGTGGCGTCTCTCTCTCTCTCTCTCTCTCTCCATCGTCTCCTCTCTCTCTCTCTCCTCCTCTCTTCCTCCTCCTCGCTCCTCTCTCTCGCTCTCCCTCTCCTCCTCTCTCGCTCTCTCCTCATCATCTCTCTCTCTCTCTCTCTCTCTCCCACCCCGCCCTCTCTCTCTCTTCCTCTCTAATCGTTGGTAAACCTTTTATTTTGTTCTTGTTAACCTTTTGTAAACCTTTGTTCACAGATGTTTCGATTTACGCGGTGCTGTGCAGTGAGCACGGGCGCCGGACGGCGAAAGGACAAGCCTCGGCCTGAAGGTCGTTCGCCTCGGCTTTAAGGTCGTTCGCCCCTAAAACGATTGAAAAGCGATTCGCTCAGGCATGGCAAGCCAAGCTCCCTCACTTAAGCGGCTGTGACCGTCGTGGCACCGGGATTGTGAAAGCGACACCGACCGATGTGCAGCGAGCCAAATAAACGAGCCTGCACCGGAGGTTCGAACCTATTGATTTTCCTGAAGAGGAGGTTTGAACATGTGTATACAACCCTTTGTCCATTTGTTGAAAAAAGTATATATAGAGTTGAGAGCACAGGAAAAGAAACATTTGTTTCCTATGGTTTCTAAGCAACGGCCATCGTAGCCAGGGCTATCGAGAACGGGGTCTTGTCATTCCTGGAAGGACGAGCTAGCGGGGCAACCAAAAAGGTTAAAGTACAAATCAAGTTAAAAACTCCTCCCGAAAGTGCCTTATATATTAATCAATACAGGTCCCACGTGGTGCTGACAATAATTACTTGCTTCCACAGTTCAAAGATCGCATAACAATACACGTTGCCACATGAACGAGAAATATCAGCATGGTTATCAGGTCATGATTCATTCAGGTGCGGGCATAATTATCTGTCAATAAAAAAATTAGCAGCGCAGAACTCTAACGCTGCCTTTTAAAAACAATGTCATTGTTAATTGTTGCTGTACTCTTCCCGTGTATCGTAACGCGTCTGTTCTTTCCACTGCGGGCTCTATTATTGAAGCATATACATATTACTAGTTATTTTTGTTATCCCAGTTGTCAGACACGCTGTTGCCGTATGAGGGTGGTACACGAGCCACGTTTTATTTATGAGCAAAGGGTCAGTACCCCACAGGCAACAAAACAGCGTTCATGCCAGCACCGTATTTAACAAAGCAAACATGCTCTGTCCCTGTGTAAAAAACATTGCATCCACTTATTTAATTGTGAAGCCCCAGCGCCACTCGCCATTCGAAATAACCCCGTCTTCGGTCACTTATGAACACGGAAAGGATCAACACAAAGGACAAGAAAGGTCATCGTTGGCGCTGGTCCTACGGAGTCCACAGAAAACGAATGTGATATCTCTATGGTAGTTTACTCAGAGGAAAAAAATAAATATGCCGATGGAAATGATATGGCAATGTGATACGTTCGATTCAGGAAGTGTTTCCTGCCGTAAAGAAAATAAAAACCTCCGATCCATTCTTAGACCACAATACCGCTCTATTATGCTTCACCTGCTACAATAACTCCGCCTAGACGCTTGACTTTGTGGCAATACACAAGTGAGAACAAAGCGTCCTTGTCGGAGAATTTGGCGAAACTTGATGGTTTAACTGGATTTTTTCGTAACCGTCCACCTTAACTACGCTGCCAATAGCCCATCTGTAGTTTCGGCGCGTAATACACGAATGATTACGACCCTCCCCAAGGCAAAACTCGAGCGCAGCTGCTTAGCCGCGTTGAGTTTGCTATGTGCGGCACATTCGATATTGAGCGGAGCAGGGCACTATTGTCCTTGCGAAATTGGGGAGACCGCAGCAGGGGACGGGCAGGCGATGCGCGGAAAAAGACCTTCTTTTACACTACGTCGTGCCATGATGTGCCGTGCCATGCTGTGAGTGCACATGCACATGTGTATGTGAACGCGCGTGCGTGTGTGCCTGGGAATCATCTTTTATGTATTGTATTTTAGAGGGTGTCGAGAAGGAACCTAACAGGTGTTTTTTCTGGAACTGAACCCGAAACCGAACCGTTATTTTTTGCGTGCGCTGAAGCCAAGAAAGAACGGAACAAAAAAATAACGGTCATCGGTTCACGAAGAAACGGTTCAGTTATCCGTCGTTGACACTGCGCGGTCAATGCCATTGGGGGCTTTTCTCTTTTACCGCAATCAACTTCGTGTTCTCAGGCATTTTCCACTTCACATCGAGCACAACACTATCAACGCTGCCTTCGTGGCCGCAAGATAAGAACAGGAATGCGCACCAATGTTCCAATTTTATGTCGCTACTGGGAGCGCAATGAGAGCGCAAGACAGAGCAAACGAAATACCACACTTTCGGCCGCCTGCAGGCAATACAAAACATCCAGTTTGCCAATACCTCGCCCGGACTTTGTTGGCCAATCAGCCTGCAAGATAGCTGCTCTGCGGCACGACGAAACACCTCATCTGAATTGTGTATACGTGTTGCATTTCAAAATCCGCTTACAAAGGTCGCACACCTGGAAAATGTAAGTACTTCACAAGTGTGACTCTCCGGTCAAGGTCAGTGGCTAAGCCGTTGCTGTCGCACCATAAGGACACGGGTTGGATCACCGCCCTGGGCAGCCGTTTTTCTGGGGTACGCGAGAAACGAAAACGTCCATGCGTACAAATTTTGACGCACGGCAAAGGTACCCAGGTAGTTTATATTACTCTGCCACCCTGCAATATACAGGCGCCCCATAGCACAGGGCAACAAACGCGCCAATGTGTTTTGACAAGTGCGTTTTCAAGGGAAAATAGCCAGGACCCATCACGTGAAGTTAAATTATTCTGCGCTTTTTCACCACAAATAATTTCTGCTCTTTGTTGCTGCCTTCAGCCATTTAATAAACAAAGCACATAAAGGTAAATTTTGCTCTAGACAACCCTGCCTTGGTCCTACCTTTCACAACCAAACGTGTCATCCCTGCGAACTTACACCATGGTACCTGGTATAATCGTCAATTTTTCAGAACGCGCAGAGCAGGCACTTTTGCGTTTTTTCAATGAGTCTTAAATATGATAATATATATAGACCTTAAAAACTGTTAGCGTATAGCACGCACTTTATTGTTTCGCAATAAACTGTATCCTCCGAGCTTGCAGACACTACGTATTTCGTCTTGGTAGAACAAACAATCCTGGAGTGGGTTACACATGCAGGAAGGCAGACCCGTCCGGAACTGTCCTGTTTTACAGCGCTCACGCTTTCTGCTTGTTCTACTGCTTCGTACATTGAAGCGGTGCTTTGTTTTCAGAGAAACATTTTACAGACCAGCCCGTCTCGCCATTCTGCTTCTCCTGTTACTCGCTTCGGGGGAACAAAATACTGTCGAGAAACATAAAGAGAGTCTTCAAAAGGAACTCATTCTGTTGTTTCATGCGTCAAATTACCCTTTCTCTTTGTAATCACATAACCTGTATTAATTTTCTGTAACGTCGCGGAGCGAATCATGGCAGGGGTCAAGCAAATAGGAGACGTATTCATGGTGTGAGAAAGAGAGGATAACTTTATTTCTGGCGAGGCACCCGCCGTGGTGGCTCAGTGGCTAAGGCAGTGGCTACAGCAATGCGACTAACACTACACGTTCAGACTTTGCGGTGCTCTTACAAATAAATTGATGTGGGCCTCAACTGTAAAGTCCCAATTAATTATATGCCCCCTAATTACAGCAATGTGATAAAAAATAATCGACTACGGCCAAGCATGAATAAATGAAAACCTACAGGAAGTCGGGACCCTCAAAAATTCAAGAAAGGAAGGCGTCTAGCCTCCGATAAGCTAGTAGGAAACGTGAAAAAGAAACATGCAGCCTTGAGGCTTAATTCCTGCTACCCCCCTCCTCCCCAAAAAAAATAAAAAAAAGGGCTCGTCCGGGATTTGAACCCGGGACCTCTCGCACCCGAAGCGAGAATCATACCCCTAGACCAACGAGCCAGGCATACTGACCATGCAATTGCCCTGTACCTAAACATCATTTAAAGATTCTTGTTAAGTTGGACGTTTTCCGCATGCCGTGGGATGTTTCCCGCTGTACGGTGTTTTTGGCATTGTTCCCGAAGTCTGCGGACCATAGCCGATGTCCTCACCTCTGAAGAGCCGTTATCAGTTTCCTTGAAGGCACCTCGGCATCACGGCTCGTTGGTCTAGGGGTATGATTCTCGCTTAGGGTGCGAGAGGTCCCGGGTTCAAATCCCGGACGAGCCCGACTTTTTTTTAGCTATTTCATAAGGTGAGGATGTTTTTCAACCAAACGGCGAAGCATAGACAAAATCCACACGTTATAATTTTTTTTAGAAATGAAAGGAGCAGGTTTTTTTGGTTAATGGAATATTGGTCTGACATTGAATTATTCCGTTCCCGCAAGACGCTCGCCGTACCCTGTACTTAACCCAAGGCCCCATAACATCCCTACCTTCTTCGTTATTCGCCAAATGTGCAGCCGGACCACGCAAACGGTGAACTTGCGGCTCCTGAGCCTCCTCCCGTTTTCCCATCTGTTACAAATCCGTGGGTCACCAGGTGCATGAGAGGTGCTTTGTTAAAAACCCGTCGTAAATCTAAACAAATAAGCAGATCGAAAGAAAAAAATGGCAGCATCTCCATTCCATGGATGATGGCGAGGGTGCGGAGTACGGGGACTCGAAATGACATCGAAGTTTCGCCCCGAGTGACATCCGATTTGCGCCCCGACCGTCATTAGATTTGAGCCGTGAGTTGCACCTTGATAATTCCCTAAATGAAACTGCAAATCACAGCTCAAATGGAATTTCACTTGATTTTGCTTGATGGTGGTGTGCGCACGGATGGACGCGGACGGACATTGGGAGGTCGTAAGGTACTCCGCACCGTTACAGGTGAGGGAGTAAGCCGTTTGACAATAGGGTTTAACTCACGGTCGTAGCCTATCTATGTTCGCTCGTGCCACTGTCTGCAACATGTTCTTCCTGTTCCAAGCTATGGCATGTGATGAAAGTAATACACTCTTCGCGAGTAAATGTGCAGAAACTGCACCGTATTTTCGCTGTATTCATCTGGGGTTCCCAATGAAAAAGAACCAGCCGTACGAATCTCTTTCGTAAAGTGCGAGCGGGAGGGGTGGGCTGATCACACCTGTTTTTGCGACAACTTGCCAGCAGATTTATGTTCTTCGTGATGCGAGTGATGCCTTTCTTCGCAAATTTCTGCAAAGTGTTTTGGCGGATTCACTCCCGCAGTTTGTTGTTTCTGGTGTTGATGAGCGTTACACGTTGAATGGTTACCTGAAGGAAACCGTTGAAGCTTTGAGATTCCTCGCTGTAAGGTTTTCTCTTGAATACCTTTCAAGTGTTTCAAGAAAACGTCTGTCAGAAGATCTTAGAGATGTTCTTTTTCCAGTACCGCTATACAGAACTATGTACCGCATTGGCCCAGGGCAAGATGTACTGTGTCGCGTCAAAAAGATGGCCGTCCCAGCGTGTATGAAAACATTCTTTTTTAGGCTTCATTCGGGAACTCTTCTAGTCAAAACATGGATGGCTGAAAAAGGGTTGTTTGTGCCATGGACAAGTTTCTCTGTTGTGTAAAAAACCAGAAACAATAGACCACGTTTTCCTAGACTGCTGGGATGCCGTGTTTTTTTGGGACGTCCTTCAGCGTACCCTGAAAAAAGACTTTCCTGTCACATTTCATGAAATCCGTTTCATTCCAGTAGACAAATATGACTGCGTGCCGTATGATCTGATAATGCTTTTGGGCCTACACGCCATCTGACTGAGTTGTATGGCGGTGCGGCACTCTGATGCTGACGCGAAGACTGTCAGCAAGTACATTGCTCAGAATGTCAGTATGCTGAATGAAGTAATTAATATGCAGTGCCCGGAGCTTGCGTGGTTACCCATTTTGGAGGGAATTGTCTTCTTTCAGTGCTTATTATAGTTATAGCCCACCAAAGTTCGGTGAGCGCGTTTTAAACCGACACTGACTTGTTTTAAAGCAGCATCGTAGACACTCACGTGACTGTTTGTTCAAAAACCGCCTTAGGAGAAATCTGACAGCGCGCTCCTTCATTCCGGCCCGAGAAGGTGACGGGGATGAACGCCGCTTCCTGCAACTTCCGCCAACACGGACCAGCGGGCCCGTAGCTGTGCTCCGAGATCCCCTCTACAGCCCATTGGAGTACGTGTTCCCCTGCTCGAGAGCTCGTGCCCCCGGTGCAGCGGCGAACGTGCGCCTCCCGCGCACCTCGGCACGACAGCGCCTCCACGGCCCGGAACTAGCCACCAGCCTGACACGCTTCTACCTGACCAGGTGGCGGACGAGCCCCGAGGTGCACGGGACGCGCACACAATTTGGGGTGTCAGAGTTTTCCTTTCGGGGGACGAAAATTGGTATTTATTTATTTTTGACTACGACAACACGACCTTTTAAAAATAGTCCCCCTGAGGATAAAAAAAGAGAAATAAATTACAGAATTGGTGAGGAATCGGAAGTCCCTTGACTGAGCGCTATAGGCAACGTTTTTATAGCTTCTGACAGATTCTGCACATCTTGTTTGTTAATGTGCCGGTCTCTGGGAACATAAGCTGAGTAAAGGCAGCGCATTAGGTGGGGCATAACCTGGCAATTTTGGGTTCAAGGCGCTTTTACGAAAACGCCTTAAGGAACTGTACACTAACTGACTTTTTTTCAGGGATGTGTTCCTCATTTTATTAACAAGATATTCCGTGGGATTTGCCTCGCGTGGAGAGTAAAGATGCCTCGGCTGTATATACGGTTGTTCCCTCGATGAAAAAATCTATCACGGTTTGGGAAAATAAAACATATTTATAGGTTCTTATACAAAGTATACCTGATAAAAATCCATGCGATTGATAAAACCTTCCAAGCGAACTGTGGTGATAGGGGACAGAAGCCCGCTTAATAGAATACCTATTGTAAGCAAACGTGTCTTTGTTATGTTTGGAATGTACCCATGAGAAGTGATGTGGAAGCAATGGGAGTATTCTTCGCGTATTTACGCATTCGCGGGAAAGTGAAAGAAATTCGTCGTGTGCGAAGTCAGCCATTGTAGCAACAGCCGAAAGCACATCTTGTTTATCCCGTGCTGCGCGCAGCGCCGAGCCGCAGTATTTATTAATTCATCGTGCCGCTTCGTTGCTTGCGCAACATCGCTGCATTTGTGCTACAGTAGCCCACCGATTCTTCAATCGCCAATATTTCGGGATGACCGATACTTCGGGGCTTCTTCACCAGGAGCGTCTAAAAAAGCGGCCGCGCTCGCTTTCTAGCGCTCGATTTATCAAACTGCTTCGACATTCGCCGATCTTTACAATCCAGGCGAGACAAAACTCGCGGTCCCTAAGCGCCCCTTTCGAATGCGCAAGGTAAGCGCCAACACGCAGAAATCGCACTGCCGGGTTTCAAGTTAGCTGTATGACAAGAAGACTTGGAAGGGCTGGCCACTGGCTTCACTGAAACGCACGGCGCGGCCTTTCGCACCAGAACGGCGGCTCGACCGCTGAAGCCGTACACACAGTCACGTTCGCTGTCGGTGGCTATTCACAGGCTTGGGCCTTGTGATGATAACGTGCACCGAATTTCCCCTCGCCCATCCAAGCACGCCGCAGGAGCGCGTAAGCGCTGCGAGAACGCTGATCCAAGCCATTCGACGCCGCCACCGCCGCTGCGGCGCGGACACGCCTCACACGAGAACCTACTCGGTCTGTAATTAGAACAGCCACTGGCACTCAACTTGGAACTGCAATCCCTCCTCCCTCCTCAAGGCACGCATTCGCAATGAATATGAGCCGAGGGTCCCACATTAAGCAGTAAACAACTTAGCAACGGGCAGAGACGCTTCTGCGGGAGAGGTCCTAAGTTCGGCCGGTTCTGGCCTATTGTGCGCATGACTGCGTGCGCTGCTCCCAGAATAATTACTGAGCTTGGACGTTGGCCCATGCTCCGAGCTCCCGGAAGTTGCCTTCTCGGCGTTTCGTATGGTACGAGTGGGTTTTACATTGCCTGTGTTGACGCAAGTGGATGTATGTAATCCCTCGTCCCATATATACATGCTCTGCAAATATACATGTGTATTCGTGTATTTATGACATTGATTTTGTGTCACGTTTTCGCGCAAACACCAGGGCGGTAACTTCAAGAATCCAAATATATTGATGTATCAAAGCGCACTTTTAAGCCTTTATTATACCCAAAGGGCTGAAATGTCAAAAATACATCACTAGTAACCCTATATGCCGGGTAATGAATGTACTCTGGGAAATTAAACCGTCTCTATGCCCAGTGGTTAGGGATAGGCGGTGACATACGTAATGAACCCCACAGTCACGCCATCTTGCCTTTATCAAGGTTATAGCCTTATATGTCTAGTTCGAAGGTGACCTTGAATGACTCCCGGATCGACAGGAATGGTACCAACACGCAAGGATGGCCAGCAGCCATCCAAATTATCCAAGCCGTCTATATGAGATTATTAATGATTACAAAAGTAGCTTATGATTGAACAGTGATGGATAGTAATGGTTAGTAAGTTCGGGCGGTTTTGAGATTAGGATGGATTAATTTCATGATTAAAGAATATAGGGTGAATATTATTAATTAGGATCCGCTAGTTATTGATTATTAGTAATGATTATAGCAAGGTTGGCATTAAGGTGGAATAAGACGACTTGAGACGGTTAAGCCTGATTAAGATGGAAAAAGGGGAATTAAAATAGGGACGAAGGTCGCTTGAAGTGGATAACGATGGATTGAAGGTAAAAAGACGTGGCTGATGTGTAGGCAGGGAAAGGTCTATATAAAGATTACTACCCACAATACTTGCCCAGGCTTTCGCCTTCAAAGCACGTAAGCCCGCTTAAGTGGCCCGAGAAATTTTTGACACAGGTGTATCTATTAATGTACGTTATGTACAGGTGCCCCCAAAAGTCAACGGAGCACGGGTTGGAGATTTTGGGGAGATTTCTTCGCATTGGGCATAGCCAGGATCCTCTCAGTGACTTTTAAGAAAGTCATTCTAAAATACAATCAGGCCAAACATATATCATTCATGGCAGCTGCATAAAGTAGAAATTGCGCTTCATCTACTTTTTGGGCTATCTGGATATTTCTGCACCAGTCATCTATGTACGTATGTATGACGTATGTATGTATGTATGTATGTATGTATGTATGTATGTATGTATGTATGTATGTATGTATGTATGTATGTATGTATGTATGTATGTATGTATGTATGTATGTATGTATGTATGTATGTATGTATGTATGTATGTATGTATGTATGTATGTATGAATGTATGTATGTATGTATGTATGTGTATAGGCCATGACTGTGGGATGATCACGACATGTAAAGCTCGACGCGAAAGCATCAACGACGGTAACGGAAACTAAAGCGTGCCGGGGTGTGAGCCTCGATGTTTACGAAGAACCAACCACTCATGAGGCGGAAAGCACTTACAAAAACTCGAACTCTCAGCGAACCTGTCGAGTAGTGTGGCAGATTCATTGGGTTAACGCAAAGAAACTGGTGACTGGACGACCTCAGACAACGCGAAAACAGGAGACAAAAGGAGAGCGGAAGGACACTGGGATGCTCGGATTCCTTGTTGTCCCCCCGTGCTCGGAAAGAACGCCGAAAGCGGCGGCGTGGCGTTGTCACTGACGGCTCTAGGCTACCAAGCTATGGGAGGCATGCGGGAGAATTACTTCGGGAAGGAAATACCTTGTCGCCTTTAGTTTTCCTTTCAATGCGCGTTGTCGTCTCACGTTCATTTTTCCGCACGAGGATGCGGATGAGGAAAAACAAGAAGGCTCGATCGGAAAGTGGCACGGGCTCCGGCCGAACGACAGCAAAATGTGGCGCGGCCGGGAGATGAAAAGACGCCAACTATACCGCAGTCTATACTGCTCAAACGTGCAGCAAAGGCGTCGCCCACTCATGGGTGGCCCCATATTAAGCGGTGCGGGGAGCGAATTTCCTTAGTTACGATGGCATAAAGGCTGGAGAACTAGATGAAGAGAAGTGGAGATAGACAGGAATGTGAGTCACGGAGGGAAAGGAGACGCATCAGGGTGAAATATTACCGAAAGGAGCCAATACAAAAAAGCACGCGGGGACAAGCGCGGACAGGAATTCTCGGCATGCTGAGACGCGAGAAGCAAACACGTGTGGCGTGCTCAATTCTCCGAGATGACGACAAGGACGACCGTGGCGACAAAGAGCAAGGCCGCTCTGAGACAGTCGCGAGGAAAGACAATGTAGCGAGACACAAGGAGGAGGAAGTCAATAACGGGGAAAGAAGTGAGCGCCAGGTTTCTCAAATTTGTCGTCTGCTGGGCGACAAATGCCGGAAGCGCCGCTGCTGAGATAGTACGTGTCGAACACTCCCGGGATTTTGTGTCGACACCGTAGTCACTCCACCATTGTGCTTGCATCCCTTCCAGTTTTTTTCCTTTTCCCTTCTTTTTCTTACAAGCCTCTTAATCTACTACAGCCTCATTCCTCCCCGTTCTAATCTCCGCGCTTCCTTTTTCTTTTCTCACGTATAGAGTTCTCGCTTTTCCCTGTTTCCGGCTTCGTATCGACCCTCCTATGTCGGATCGTCAGGCATTGCTTTCTTCCATCACCAAACAACAGTCGTCAAGGATATAGTGTAGGCGGTACTGGCGCGCCGGGACCCCGAGCTAAGCCTAATTTTGGCAATTCAAAGACCGAAACGCCATCGCAGCGGGAATCTGCACCTCAGACGACGTCGTTATTCCGAGGCGCCTTACAGCTATAACGTCCACCTCTCTAACAATGGTCCAAAAAAGCCTTCCTCTTTTCTGTAGTTGTCCGTTCTTCGCTTATCGCTCACTAGAGATCCCAGATGCTGACGTTTCCGATTTGGCAAATCCTAACGACACAAGGGATATGTTTGATCTTAAGACTGCCGGAACACATTACGCTCTGCGGTCTCGGTGGTGTCTTCGGTGGCAGGCCACGAAAGCAGAAGGACGTACTTGTTGGGGAAAGGACGAAGGGGGTGGGAGGGGAAAATGAAGGAGCCGCTTCGAGCGAGGCTAACAAACAAGCCGTGAGAAATGGCGGTGTTCATTTCTTGGCGCCCTCGAGAAAATCAATTTGGAGTTTCCTAAATCGATGGCATTAATCAAAGTGCAGAGCCCTCCCCTCCCGCTAGCAATAACAATGCCACGGAGGTCAGGGAGGAGGGCGGTAAGAGTCGGACGAGTAGGTGCTAAGTAAACCGAGGCCTGGAACGACTCGGCACTTCCCGCGTGTAGCAGAATAAGGCCGCGAAAAACTAATTTCCTCTTTCTTCATATGCTTAAAACTGGTAAACAAGGAGACAGCGTCGAAGTGTGTGCGCGATAGAAGGCGGGGGAAACAACGCCCTTGGGAATTTCGGTAAGGTACGTTCCTCGAGGAATAATTACTTTGGCGCCCTATTTCCAGTTCGCCGAAAAACTGCTGCTCTTAAACCAGCGAAAGCTCATAAAGTTCTATTACTGGTAGTATGGCAAAGGCTCTTGTTCCAGCTAGTTCTTCTGGACATTTATTTGTTCTTGCTTCGTTTTGCAAACATGAAGATTTTCTAAACTATTCCTATATGTAGCTCGCTCAAATATCATTGTGCACGCCTCGTCCACATGCTGGGATCTGTCTCTTCTGGCAACTCAATTTAATATTATAAATCCTTGTATAGATAGCTAGTCAAATTCAGCGTGCATTTCTTGTAGTCGCCCCCCGCACGGGGCACCTTGAGTAATCTTGGTGACGGTATTGGCGACACCGCGGAGCGCGAGCCCCCATGCTCACGCTGTAATATACCGTGGCTAGGAGTTTTAAGGTGAAGAGCAGAAACCACAAACGGTGGCCCTAGGAGACCAGGTAAAGCTCTGGCGGATGGGCTCCCTGCCTGGTAAACAGGCAGGGAGCTCTGGGACGTCTTCAGCTATCAGGGTAAGGCTGACGAAGATGGTACCCCCGTCCCCCGCTTCATTTACATGAGATATAGTAAATCGTAACCCCCCCCCCTAAAAAAATGATTCATTTCCATCATTTCCACCAAAAAGGGGCCGCCACCGAAGGTTCATTTCCACCACTCCCAGCCTTCAGTTTTCCAAAACCCGATAACTACCTCCGTTTTTTGGTGTTGGAATCCACTGAACAAGAAAAGCCTCTTGCATCACAGTCCGTGTTCCTGATATCAAAATTTCTGGAGGGCATCATTGCTGACTCATATAAGGCCAAAAAACAAAGAACTGAAGAAATCCTGGTTGAAGTACACAACCAACAACAAGCCACGATCCTCCTTGCTCAAACTCGCTTAGCCAATCTTGAAATAAGGGTGACATCCCACCGGAGCCAGAACAGTTCTCAAGGTGTCATTTCGAACTAGAACTCATGAATGAGACATATGCTGACCTGCGGGAGGGCCTGAGAAATCGGGCGTGACAGCTGTGAAGGCGCATAACTATGAGAAGAGGATGACAAAGTAGTCTCGACCAAGCACATTATCCTTACTTTCGACAGGTCCACACTCCCAGAGTACGTAAATTCAGGTTTTGTGCATTGTAATGTCCGGCGGTACGTTCGAAACCCGCGCCTCTGCTTCAAGTGCCAACGGTTCGGGCACGGAACCAACTCCTGCCGTGGCCGTCTGACCTGGGCAAAGTGCGCCCAGCATGATCACCCAATCTGACAAATGGCCATCACAAACCCTCACCTGCGCCAACTGCCAGGGACCCCACGCCGCCTACTCTCGAATATGCGAGAAGTTTAAGCAGGAGAAGATCATAAATGTGAAGGTCAACGAAAACATAAGCTTCCCAGAGGCGCCAGTGGGGAAGAGGTTTGCCTTTTCCCCCATTGGGAGGTACACCGACGCAGCTCGCCGGGGGGCGGAGGGGCGTCTGGTTTCCACTGGGACCCAGTTCAGTGAGTCTGACCTGGGACCGCCCCCGCCCCCCACTGGGTTGCTTCAGGTAGCCGGACCCGTCACCACACCGCTTGCTGAGGCAGCAGCGTTGTGGTGCCAATCGTCTCCATCGAGACCGATGCCGCTCCCGCCTCTGCCTCTCCGTCCTCCAGTACGTTAGAGGGTGCCGAGGGGATGGAAACCGGGGGCCCTGCATCGGCTTCCAACGCCACCGCACCACCCGTGCCACCTCTGGCACCCCCGACGCCCTCGGCGGTTGCGGCTCAACCGAACGGCCCCCGAAGGGGGGCCACTTCCAGGGAGCCCGGCCCGTCGAGCACCCCTCTGGAATCTGACGAGGAGATGGGTGTCGGGCTGTTCCTACCTGCAACGCAGCGCAAGGAGCAGCCTCCGACGTCCAAGCCAACAGAAAGGCCCAAAAAGCCCCTTCCGAGAGTACAAGTCCCGAAAGGCAACACATAAACACACACACTCCAGTCATTCTTAAATGTAAATAATTGTAACAGAAAACATCTTGCCATGGAACTGTAGAGGCCTCCTTAAAAATCTTGACGATGTGTATGAGATACTGCACGGCAATCAGCGAAGTATCATGTGTCTCCAAGAAACTCACCTCAATTTCAAACAATCAAATTTCTCAATAGGTACAAACGTTGTATTCAGAAAGGGACAGGGTTGGCTGCACACACTCTTCGGGATGGTGTGGGCTGTTAGTCGCCCGGAAATCACTAGAAGGCCACCCTTTCTCCTTAAAACCCTGTCCTTGAAGTTGTAGCAATTCGTACAGAAATTATTTAATAGTGTTGATACGGTATGCTTCATTTAACATCCTCTCCGGAGTTTTGCACTGGTTGACCAGCTACCCGAAACATACATCTTCAAAGGCCGACCTTAATGCACACAAACTCTTTGGGGGCTTCCTTGCCGAATGGAGGCCCGAGGTCGCCCTGATTCGAGAAGTTTCGGACATCCGCTTTCAACCAAAAAACCAGCCTACATAACCCATAAATCTAAGGACAAAATACATACTCGCAATCTTGACTTGGCTATTAGGTTCTGCATTCCTCTTTCATGTCTTGAGTGGGGTGTGGGCACGGACCCACTATTGTTGAAGTGACCCACTTCCCCACTTCACTAAACGTAATATAGGTAAAGGCCCAAGCAGTCCATCTTCCCACACAGGTTTAATGAATCAAAAGTAGAACTCGAGACCCTTCACAGAAACATCTAAACTACACCACACATGCATAAAACACCCGCACGTGGAAGAAGCAGCCCAACTCATCACCACGCACATCCTCGATACCGACGAAAAGTCCATTCCCGACGCCTCCGGTGCCCCGCGCAACCAAAGAAGGCCGTGGTGGAATAAGGACTGTAGGCGGGCACGAGACGCCCAGAACAAGGCGTGGAGTACTCTCTGTCGGTACCCCACGTCGGATTAATCTCATTCTTTTTAACGGGCAAAGGCTTTCCTGAAGCGGGTGTGTCATGAGGTGAAAAGGAAGGTTGGCATCGCCTTCCTCACTTTCATCAACTCATACACCGAAACACATATTGTTTAAACACGAATACGAGAACTAAAAGGACAACAGACACACAGCCTGCCCCTTGTAAGTACTACAGGGGACACACTCGTAGACCAAGCTAACACACTCGCACAACACTTCCAACACGTTTCGAGCTCAGCACACTACACTAACAGCTTTTCATGCAGCCAAAACATCTGCAGAAAAAGAATCAGTCAAAATCTGCTTACAACACCGAATTCACACTTCATGAACTGAAGGTTGCTCTTGCCGCTCGTAAACCTTCAGCTCCAAAGCCAGACAACATTACATACACTATGATACAACCCCTACTCAGACACTCTTGAGATACTCCTACACCTATACAACCAGATTTGGCTTTCAGGACACCTTCTAAGGTCTTGAAGGGAGGCCATAAATCATGGCTTTTTTTGAAAGAAGAAAGAACCCATACCGACTACCCGGCCCAGCTAGAGACCCATTGTCCTGACAACCTGCCTGCGTAAGCTTTTGGAGCAGATGATAAACCTAAGGCTAGTGTACTTTCTTGAGTACAATTGTCTTCTCGAGAGCTGCCAGGCAGGCTTCCGGGCAGGGAGATCCACAAATGATCAACTAGTTGCAGTGGAATCATACATTAAAGATGCCTTTATACACAAACAGTACTGCATGACCGTATTTTTGATGTCGAGAAAGGTTATGATAGGGCATGGCGTTATGGCATTTTTGCAGACCTAAAATTCTATGGTGTAACAGGTAACATGCTGAACACACTTTATCTGTTACCTGTCTTAACGAATATATTTTATTGCCACTTTGAACATTCCGTACAAAAAACTTTGAAAAACATTTTTTGGTCCCATAGCCTGGCTGGCTAGTGTCGGGACCAATGGTTAGACATACCCGAAAACTCATCAAACGGTAGCCAGTGGAAAACGGAATAGGTACAAATACATATACTGGATTACACAATGTATTTCGTGTCAGAGTCGGTTCGGCACTTTCAAACGTTCACGTGCAGGAGAATGGCATGCCTCAAGGTGACGTATTGAGCTGCACCTTGTTTATAGTTAAGATGAACTCTCTCCAAAAGGCATTGCCGCCAACCATCTCCTGCTTGATGTATGTAGATGACGTTCAAATATCTTTTAAATCATGTAACATGTCTGTATGTGAACGTCAGGTGCAGCTTCGGGTTAACAAGCTTGCTCGCTGGGCAGACGTAAATGGGTTTAAACTTAATCCTTGTAGAAGTACCTGCATTGTATTTTCAAAGAGAAGCGGGATGCAAGCAGACCCTGACATTAAGCTCCATGGCGACTCAATTCCCATAAAAAATCAACACAAGTTTATAGGTGTAGTCTTATAATAAAAACCCACATTAATTTCTCACATAAAAAAAACTAAAACATAAATGCATCAAAGCAATAAACATTCTTAACGTCCTTTCACACCAATCCTATGGTGCGGACAAGCAACTCCTCTTACGTGTCTTCACAAGCTTGGTGGGGTCCCGCTGGACTATGGGAGTGTGGGTTTATAGGTCGGGCATCAAAAACAAGCGCTGAAAATGCTAGGCCAGTGTTGCATTTGGGGCTTCGCCTACGTTGGGGTGCTTTCCGCGCTAGCTCCGTACAAAACCTATACGTCAAATGCGATAAATGGTCCCTAGATCACCAGACAACGTACATGGATCTTCTTTATGCGTTTAAAATATCGTCAATAACACACCATTCTTTCAAACCTTATATTTGTGATACATCCATATCCGAACTTCTTCTAAATCGTCCACCTATCTCTGCTCCGTTCTCACCTAGAGTGAGACAGGAAGCGTAAGAATTATCTGTAATCTTTTCAGACACGTACAAATCAACCCTTTCTGACTTTTTACCACCATGGCAGCTTTGCCCCGTATCGTGCGACGTGTCTTTCGTAGTACTTTATAAAAAACGAGAGGCCACAACTGCAATTCTGCCGCGCTTCTTGTTTCTTCAAAAGAAATACAAATGTGCAGAATTTTTTAGCGACGCGTCAAAAACAGCCCTTGCGATGTCGTGGGCGGCCCACGGACCTGATTTTAAAGTATCTAATACCCCGAACTCGAAAAGCAGCAATTTTACGGCTGAACCCTATGGCATTTTTCTGGTTTTAAAGCACATATAGTCCATCATAAAATACCCAAGTCCATCATCTTCACAGATCCCCTGAGCGTTGTACGGGCATTGGCATCTAAGCAGTTTTGTAAAAATCGTGTTATTAATTTAGCTTATAAAACCATTATGTCAGCATATGCATTAAGTGTTGAAGTGACCGTGTGCCTGGGTGCCAGTTCAGTCGGGGATCGCCGGAAACGAGACAGCAAATCAAATGGCCGCTTCTGCTGCACTTACAACTGCAGTTGACATAACAACAATACCTTACACTGACCTTAAGTCCCACATCATACAACAGCTTCGCAAAACATGGCAAGCAAACTGGAATGAACAGACAGACAAAAAACTACGCGTTATAAAGCCACTCTTGGGAGATTGACCACTGACACAGACAACAGATACAATGAAGATACCCTGGCTCGATTACGGATAGGCCACACGCATGCAACACACTCCTACCTGCTCCCGGGACCTCCAAGACCCCTGCGTAGCAAATGTTGAGACGGCCTATCCGTGATCCATGTGCTACTTCAATGAAAAGCACTGCACACAACTCGACACAAAAGACTTCGCCGATCTCTACAGACAACACATTCCACTACACCCAGCATTGTTTTTAGCGGATGATCCCATGATTCCTCTGCAACGCACCTTTAAGTGTCTTAGCGACATTAAGTTTTTACACCTCATTACCTATCACCCGCAGTTTTTTAAGACGTATTTCATTCCACGCACCATCACAACCTTACCTTTTACACCAGCCATCCTCATTGTCTTACTGATTTTATTTTTGTTTTTGCATAACGATTTTAGAGTTTACGTTTACATCCTTCATATATAACCACTGTTTTGGCGCTGTTTGCCCTAGTTGGCCACGCGCCATAAACATCCAGCCATCATCATCTGTTGTAGTCGCCACACGGGTTCAAGGAGAATGACAGGGACTATATATGATACAGCAAACACTAGGCTCTCATACCTTTAACTTCGTACGCACTAGGAGGATCAAACCCATAGAAATCCATTCGACGTGACGGGCAAAGCAAGGCGACGCCGCCAATGCTCGGAGCAGAAGTGCGCCATGTGCAAAAGGATGACGTCGTTTGGTGTGGCGAAGTGGAGAAGATGTGTTCGGGGCATAAAACGAAGGGTTTTCAAGCAAAGGAAGGTGTCTAACAAAACATAAGTACAAATCAACGTATGCCAACCGAACTCAAAAAAACCAATCCGTGCCTGCGATCTTGTAACGAACGAATCGGCCGCGAATAGTCCCCTATTCTCATTCATCTCCCTTCAATATCGCTCGTTTGTGAAGAAATAATCTGTCTTCGGAGTTCTACAACAGCATAACCCTCAAAATTCAGGAAATCGTGTCTTTCTTTGGTCGTATGCAACTCAAGACAACGATTTTTGTATTCCGGGAACCAAGCTATCGAATTGAACGAAGCAAAGGGGCGCAATTAAAGGCGAGGACAAGAGAGGCTTCCATATCAGTATCAGCTGGCGTGTACTGACGCCTCCACGCCGCTTTTACAGTATAGATGCATACCCGGCCGCTGTTGTTTTACGCCTTGGGTGCGCATTTCGTGGAGTATGCACAGAAAAGAAAAAAGCGCGTGCGCAGAAAAGCCAGAGTACAAGGCGGGAAAACGCCGGAACCTTCTTGAGCGGCGGTCTGCGGGTCGTGTAGCTGTGCAGCACCAATTCCAAGGTGCTGTCGCCCGGTGTGATGGGCTCCGAGAACGAATTCTGTCACGGCCAGAGGCGATGCGCCATCGATTTGGCGAGCACGACACATTTCAGTCTGATGCCGCACTTGTTTTCCTTTCGCGAAGTTTGCGGAAATATTTCTGTGTTGCTTTACAGAGAAAGTCGGTTAGGCTGCGATGAGCGCGTCAGGCCTCCGGCGATTTTATTGTTGTTATTATTTTTTTGCTGCTTGGGTGATCCTCCCTTATACGATAAAGCACGGAGTCGGAACGGCCTATAGAGGCACCCAAAAACCTTGGCTCACCACGAGCAACAGAGTGACCACAGAGTTATTATGTAGGAAATTGGCCCCCCTTATACGAATAAAATAAAACGCCAACCAGCCCGGTCTTACAGGAGAGAGGAACGGTACTTCGAAGCTGCTCAGAGTGAATAACTTCAATAGATGGCTGCAATTGAGACAAGGGCGAAGACGTCTAAACTATTTAAGCCCTGTTCTAGACGATAATTTGACATGCTTAGGGGCTATAAGGAAAGGTTGGTTTTCCGTTCTTGTAATCATGGCGGAAAAATAAAGTCAATCCGAGCAGAAGACATTTGCAGGTTTTACCGAACGTCCGTGGAAACATTCCGCAGTTTCGCATAGGGGTGAAACAATGAGTGGATAAAATCGGCTTATTGCGAATAATTAACGATTAATTATAAGGATTATATGAATAATTCGTTCAAGAACATGTTGAAAGAACCCCTAGCGGTAAAGTAAAATTTGGTGCTATTTAGATATAGATTCTTTACGCCAGAGAAATTAACGCACTGGTCACGAATCTCTTGAAACAAGGCTTCGATCATTTTGCCCTGATTCGGAAATAGGCGAGGTTCCCGCCATTTGGGTCACTTCTAGAGCGAAAAACGTAGTCTCACATTCAAAGCTCACATCACATCATGTTGTTTTCCCTTCTTTTATTTTATTGTGTGACTTTTTGCATTCAGAAGAGACTGCTTTTATTTTTTAACGGCTTCCCTAAATGAAGAAATTTTTATTCTTTTCGCAGTACGAAAAAAAGGGGGGTAAGAGGGCAAACAGCCCGAATTCTAGGCAGGTCCAAGGAATTTGTGTTTTCACAGGCTCTTGTAAGCTCGTTTGTCGGTGCACCAAAGAGACCAGCCTCTCAGCCAATTTGCAGACTAAAGCCCGGATAGGCCGTAACGCTTATATTCTTTCTCTTCACTCCACTCGTTCACCGTACAACTCTCCCAAGCTTTGGAGGTGCGCCCAGTCCAGGTCATGCCTGTCCTTCCAGCTTAGACTGGTGGAGCGGGATGTAGCGGCTGGCAAAGCATACGGGGTCCTGGATTGAGGACTCCACCTCCTGAAGACATCATACAAAATTGCTACACAATAAAGATGTTTATCCTCCACCTTCTCCATTCGTTCACAATTCGTTCACAACCGGTCGTTACGAGCAAGTTAACATTGTCCGTGCCCTCGATAAACGAAGGGCTTTCTTTCGACTGGAGACTTTAAAAAGCAAATAAATTCGAGCGTTGGAGAACGAAAATGAGTTGGGATGCTTGGGACCTGTCATATAGCCGGTGACCAGTGTTGTTACACCCAAATATATTTTCATGTGGCTAGAGCAGCTTGATTATTGTCTTCTCTCTGGGTGGGTCCGTTTAGGGTGGGTCCATGGGATTTCTTCGTTTTATGGCCTTTTCGTGGCAGTCATCCTCCCTCATTCTCCCTTTAATATAAACGTCGCAGAACATGTACAGATAAAACGACGAATACCAAGATATGCTAGAGCGATAACTGTTCGCTCCAGAGATGAGAGCCGAAATGTCCGTTTTTTAATTAGGGGAAAGCGGATACTTACTTGAAGATGGCGATTTGCGTTCCGCTCGCACGGCGGCGAAGTCTTTGCATTCTAATGGGTGTCTGGTAATAAATAAATAAATAAATAAGTAAATAAATAAATAAATAAATAAATAAATAAATAAATTTTACTTATTTACATCTACCCCAAACAGTCTCCAAAGATAAACGGGTTCGTACATAGAATTAAGTTCAATGGAAGGGGTAAGTACTCAGTTGAAAGCGCATGGGAATCGACGTTCTGCCTTTATAAAAAAAGAAAAAAATAATTTCTTTTTGACAGCCCTCTTTCAATTCCACTTTTTAAGGGCGAACGCCTTATTACTCCAGGTACAAGCTAGTGCTTGCCAATGCCTGTCAAACTGGTTATCCCGTTAAACCGCAGGACCACAACTCCCGCTAGGAAAGTTGGTTCTACGGATGTCCGGATTTTAAGCAGCGGATATTCAGTATATTCGATTGCAATGGCCGCGTAACCGGATATTTGAATATTGTGCTATACTTTTCGAAGGTGCTAACACGTACACTATTTCATCATCAAATTCGATCATATGTACGATGACACTATGTGAGAAACATAATTCGTACTCTGTAAAATACGCTGTTTATCACACAGCCCCAAATCCTGCGACGACCCCCGCAATGTTAAAACAATTTCATTTTTTATTTTTTTTTTTTCAATTCTCGTGTTGCCCTGGGGAAAAATGGCGCAAAAAAAAATCACCGTTATGTGCTGTTGGAGTCTTAAAGTGCCTGTTTTAATACTTCGTGATAGAGCTTAGCACTAAAAAACAATTTATTGACTCGTGACTTCAACTGACTTCAAATTGCTCACCTATTCGTTCGCAATACAGCAAGCGTTAGCTAAGTTTTCCACCAGAGCAGCCGCAGAAAAGAAAGCGGCTTTTAGCAAACGACGGCGAAATCGCAACGCCATAAAATCAATGTCAATAAAACTTGCTTGGGTACGCTCGGGCTCGGGCTCGGGTTTGGTATATAAAACAAATATCCGTAATTTGAATATCCGGGTAAAATAACCGGTTAACAGGGCACGCTAGCCAATCACTTCTGTTATCCATTTATTCGGCTTGTCAATTGGAATAATCGGTGAATCGAATAACCGGATAACCGTTTTTGCTGCAAAACTGGCTTAACATCGCCCCACTATAGTGCAAACCCGTAAAACTCCTAGCATCGAAAAACTGACCTTCAAGATCAGCCATGGTACAGCCAGCACCTTGTGCCGTTGCGCTGTGAAAGCATCTGATTGGTCCTTTGTTTCAAGGAAAGGGGTACTCGCATGGGTATAGAAGAAAGATTAAGGGCGCTTGCCACGAGTTATGATACCAGAACTAAGTGGCGCTGAATGCGACAAACAAGTTTACTCTGCGTTCGTGCCTAGACGGGCGACTGCGCCGAGCAGCGTCTGTGTGATGTCTTGCGGTGCAATGGTGTGCGCTTTCACTCTGCGTTCTCGGCGCGAGAACCGAGCTATCACTCCACAAACTTGGTTGAACTTCGTTTAACCACGGCAGGTTTTAATTTCAATGTAGGAGCACTGATGGGAAAGCCTGCATCCTACTGTAATATACATCATAGGACTTCGTACAACCAAATTAAAATTGCTGCGGATTAGCTGAGCTAACCCTCGATATGCAAAACGAAAGCTTGGCTTAGCCTAGTTAAGTCTTGGTTTCACTTTCTTAACCTTTGATTTAGCTGTAATTAGTATACTATTCTATTACTATACTATTAACCCACGGCCCTCAGTCTCCAGCGGCTGCGAAGCAACTGACCACGGCGGCGGTCAGACCTGTGACGAAGCAGAGGATGCTAAGAATCCCTGGATCCGGACAGGAATCGGAACCTGGCAACGTTTAACGCGCGAACCTTATCTAGCGAAGCGAGTCTCGAGGTGTTGTTCGAGGAATTAGGGGGCATTAAATGCGATGCAATAGGGCTTAGCGAGGTTAGGAGAGCAGGCGAAGCCCTTATGGTGCTGAAAAATGGACACGTCTTATGTTACCGGGGTCTAGAGGACAGAAGAGAACTGGGAGTGGGATTTCTAGTCAATAAAAGCATAGCTGGCAACATAGACGAATACTATAGCATTAACGAAAGGGCAGCATGTCTTGTAATTAGGCTCAATAAGAGGTACAAGCTCAAGGTGGTGCAGGGCTACGCGCCCATATCCAGCCACGACGACCAAGCAGTGGAACGCTTCTATGAAGATGTGGAATCGGCAATGGCTAAAGTAAAAACACAGCATACCGTGGATATGGGGGACTTCAATGCTAAAGTAGGCAAGAATCAGGCTGGAGACAAGGCAGTTCGGAACTAAGGTCTGGGCTGTAGAAATAGCAGGGGGGAACTACTAGTCGAGTTTGCAGAACGGAATAACCTACACAATGAATACCTTCTTCTGTAAACGGGAGAGTCGGAAGTGGACCTGGAGGAGCCCGAATGGGGAGCATAAAAATGAAATAGACTTCATATTATGCGATTACCCTGGCGTCGTGCAGGATGTGAAAGTACTCGGAAGGGTAAGGTGTAGTGACCACCGCATGGTAAGATCTCGAATTAGGCTAGATCTGAGGAGGGACCGCAACAAGCTAGTACGAAAGAAGCTGATAAATGAGCTAGCAGTAAGACGTAAAGTAGAAGAATTCAGGATCGCACTGCAGAACCGATATTCAGCTCTTAACGAGGAAGCCGAGCTTACGACACAGGAAGCCAGCGACAACCTTAAACGTATTATAACGGAGTGTGCAGTAGAAGTCGGGGGCACTATGGCTAGACAGGATACTGGCAAACTTTCACAGGAGACGAAAGATCTAATTAGGAAACGGCAAACCATGGCAATCTCTGCCGCAGCTGACAGAATAGAACTAGTGGAGCTTTCGAAGTTAATCAATAAGCGCAAGACAGCTGACATACGGAAGTATAATATGGAGAGGATCGAATACGCTGTAAAGAACGGAGGTAGCCTGAAAGCTGTGAAGAGGCGTCTTGGCGTGGGGAAAAATCAGATGTATGCACTTAAAGATAAGCAAGGCAATGTCATCACAAATAGGGGTAAAATAGTCACAGTGGCCGAGTTCTACATGGATCTGTACAGTAGCCGGGACATCCAGGATAATGCCGACCGAGACAGTAGTTCAGAGGAGATAGACATCCCACCAGTAACGACCGAAGAAGTAAGGAAGGCTTTGAAAGAAATGAAAGGGGGCAAAGCACCTGGTGAGGATCAGATAACAGCAGACCTCTTGAAGGATGGCGGAGAAATTGTACTTGAAAAACTGGCAAACCTGTATACGCAATGCCTAATGACCGCAATGGTACCGGAATCTTGGAAGAACGCGAACATCATCCTAATCCATAAGAAAGGCGACATGAAGCACTTGAAAAATTACAGGCCGATCAGCTTACTGTCAGTCGTCTACAAGGTACTTACCAAGGTAATCGCTAACAGAATTTCTGCAACCTTAGATTTTAGTCAACCGAAAGAACAAGCAGGGTTCCGTAAAGGTTATTCAACAATGGACCATATTCACACGATCAATCAGGTGATATAGAAGTGCACTGAGTATACTGAACCCCTATATATAGCCTTCATACATTATGAGAAAGCATTTTACTCGGTCGAAACCTTAGCAGTCATTCAGGAATTACGGAACCAGGGGGTAGATGAGCATTATGTAAGAATAGTAGAGGATATCTACAATGGGTCTACAGCTACCATCATCCTCCATAGGGAGAGCAGTAAAATACCTATAAGGAAGGGTGTCAGACAAGGAGACACAATCTCTCCAATGTTATTCACAGCATGTTTACAAGAACTATTCAGAACGTTGGATTGGGAACAGGTGGGAGTAAGGGTTAATGCAGAATACCTCAGAAACCTCAGATTTGCTGATTGCATTGCCTTGCTAAGTAACTCGGGGGGCGAATTGCAAAGCATGCTTACCGCACTGGACGAACAGAGTAGAACCGTGGGCCTGAAAATTAATATGCAGAAAACTAAAGTAATGATTAATAACCTCGGGACAGCACAGCGGTTTGAGATAGGTGGCGAGGCAGTGGAAGTGGTAAGCGAATATATCTACTTAGGCCAAGTTGTGACCCCAGATCCCAACCATGAGGCAGAGATAATTAGAAGGATCAGAATGGGGTGGGGTGCATATGGCAGGCATTCTCAGATAATGAATAGCAGCCTACCATTGTCGCTGAAGAAGAAAGTGTATGACAGCTGCATCTTACCGGTACTCACCTACGGGGCAGAAACTTGGAGGCTCACTAAGAGGGTTCAACTTAAATTGAGAACGACTCAGCGGGCAATGGAACGTAAAATGATAGGTGTAACATTAAGGGACAAGTGGAGAGCGGAGTGGGTCACGGAACAAACACGTGTTAAGGACATATTAGTAGAGATTAAGAGGAAGAAATGAACGTGGGCAGGGCATGTAATGCGAAGGCAAGATAACCGCTGGTCATTAAGGGTAACAGAGTGGATCCCTAGAGAAGGCAAGCATTGCAGGGGGCGGCAGAAAGTTAGATGGGCAGATGAGATTAAGAAGTTTGCGGGGATAAATTGGTCACAGTTGGCACAGGACCGAGGTAATTGGAGAATAATGGGAGAGGCCTTTGCCCTGCAGTGGGCGTAGATAGGCTGATGATGATGATGTTGATGACTATACTATTCGTTCAAAGCCTGCCTTTGTCTAGGTTGTAGTCCCACTTCCGGCGTTTTCCGAGCTGAACGGCTCGCCGGGTGATATCCGCGTGGTAGTCAGGCGACGCTTGTCGACGACGGCTCAAAGCCTCCAACTCATGCGCAACGATCACAGAAGACGCCCAGCCCTCGATCTCATCCATGGCCAAGCTCACATACACTCAGCAAGTCACGTGGTCAGGCGCGAACCAGCTGCGGAGAGTCCATGCGCCAAGCCGGCGGGAGCGGTGGCGGCAGCGGCTAACGAACGCGGCCGTCGGCGAAGCTTGGCCCGACAAGTCACGTGATGCATTGCCAAGGATACGGCTCAGCTGCGGTCAAATGAAGGTCAAATTTGCCGCGACGGCGAAACCGCTCGGTGAGATTAGTTCACTTTAAAACAAACGATGCCGAAAGAAAGGGAGTGTAGGGGGACGGATTCGTTGCGTTGTGCTGAACCTAAGAGATTTACCCCGTGGTCGCACAGCCAGAACTGGCATTTTTGTTTGCTAAAACGAAATGTTGACGATGTGAAACGTGTTGCAGCGTCAGTGTGTCGACCAGCTGCTTCGATGACAATGAACTTCTGCCTTCCTACAGGCATCTCTTTTGCCCTTGAATCCCTCGCCCCAATAGCCATTTCTCCGTTCTTGAGCGACGTTGTTCGACTGAAGAAGCTCAAAAAGACCAACCATTTGTTAATTCCCGCCCCGGTCACGAACACCATCAGTGTGAGTGGTGTCGATCTGTCCCAGCCTTCTGCTCTAGTTGCGGGAGCGGAGGCCGGTCAGTTGGCGAGTGCGACGGTGTCGGGCAGCGGCGCCTTCCGCGCACCGACTTGATGGATTGTGATGATCGGCCCGGTGGACCTGCCCATCTGAAGCGTGCAGCTCAGAAACCGGGATCGTTGTCCGGCGCCACGCAGATTGAAACCGTTACAAGGCAGGGCCATGGTGACGCCGATGTCGTCTGAAAGTCAGAATTAGCTGCGATTGATGGAGATGAAAAGGCTCCGGCTTCCCTCGCTTCCGCCGTGCCTAAGGCTATTTTTAACTTGAGGCAACCGGAAGTCAGAGACCGGGATATGATCCACAGTGGCGACTACACCTAAGGATCAGATATCATTTTCGCCCGGTGTGTCTTGATTGGTTTCTTCTGATTTTATTTTCTAGGCATTACATAGATTTAACCTGCTATAGGCTTAGATTTGGGATTGTCTGAAGGCTGTGGTATGTATTACTGGAATGAAGAATTTTATTACAGTGTTATAACTTTTTTCCTGTAACGGGTGCCTCACTCTCTATGACTAGTATCCTCCGTCTCTGAGTTAAACGTTGCTACTGCGTTCAAGTGTGCGTTAGCGTTCTGAACTTGTACTATATCCTGTTCCACCCTAACCTTTTCCTTGAATTATGGGGAAAAAAGTTCCCGCGTTTTTACAGCCGCCCCTTTCTATAGGGGCGATTTCCCGTGCAAGCCAGCTCAACTTCCCCCACAAGAGCCGAGCGCCAGGCCGGGGAGTCGCTTGTGCCTATTTTACCGGTAGGTGTCAGGCGCCACCAAGGCACACGAATGCACAGGGGGCCATCCACAGCAACGATGGACGCTCAACTCGCAACCGCCTCTGGCAGGACGTGCCACCAAAGTCTTTCACCTTCGGCAATAGCGCAACGCGGCATGATGGCCGGAGGCCCCGCCAGATGGACAAGGGTAAGGGTCCCTCGTAAGGCAAGAATAAAGGCACCTTTTCAGACGTGTATTCCCCTTTTCATGGGTCCGCACTCGATCAGGGGACTCCTGTACCTATTAAAGAAACCGGTGGGTGCCCGGCGGTACGCGGATTTGAACCCGGTACCACCCCCATAGAGGCGAGGGCTGTACCTCTGAGCCATCGCTGCGGTAAACTTAAAATACATGAATGATATTTGTTTTGACATTTCAGCAGAATACACTGGAGTGTACATCAGTGCTGATGGCTGTAGCCCAATCGGCGGATGACACGCCCGCGGTAAGCGAAAAGAGTGCGGTGGAGCTGTGAGGCCCGCCCTGACGATGCGCTGGAGGTGAGTCGAGAGGCGGCGCGCAGAAACTGTGAGGCACGCGCACGACGACGCACAACAGGTGTGTGGCAAGGGGGCGCAGTGGATGTACTAGGTGAGTGCTGACAACGCAACAGAGCTATCTATCTTTTGCTGCATAGACGCTATGAGGTTTTTAAATCTACGCACTCGGTCAGCTCAGGCATCGACCTTCTAGACACTAGAGTATAACAGCTCCGCTGGAAAAAAAGCCGAGCGCCGTTCGCCTGAGCTATGCAGCTGACAACCAAATCGTGTAGCCTACGCCTTCGCCACCAACAGCTACTAGGTTTTACCACTGAGCGGCTTCGGTCACTTAGTTCCGGTTGCCCCGGGTGTCCTGTATTGTACTTGCTGAAGCGTTCTCATTGGCTTGGTACAAGTATGCCTCGCGGCAATTTCAGGCCTTCTGATACAAACTCATACAACTTCAATCATACTACTCTTTCTATTTCGAACAAAATCAGCCATTCCTTGCGCTGAGTATCTTCACGTGGAAAAGTAAAGATGTGCTTCATATTCCCTGGGAAACCCTCGAGGGGATCGGTTGTATTTTTTGTGTTTTTCTTTGTTTCAAGCCCATCAGACCGTACTTCGATGAGAACCGGGACGGTAGCAGGAAATCTTACACTAAACTAATCAGCCAATGATAAAAGAGTGCCAACCATCAAGTCAAGTTTCTACGTAGTTGTTGTCGGTCCCTGACTGTTTCCTACTCCAGCTGCAGCGCATTCCGATTGGTGGTCCCCATCCCGAGACAGATCAGGTCCTCTATGGCCCGATTCCGAAGTGCGGCCGCCAACCGCGAAAGGAAGACGCGGCAAGAAATTCTAAGATGTAGTAACGAGAGGAGCAGGTCGATCCCGCCGGCTAGAAAATTAAGTATACCACGAATACTTGGTTGCCTTATGCCGCCGCTTTGCGCAGATGGAGCCATCATGTACGCCCTCGTGGAGAGGAAGCAACCTGGTGCTAGCAGGTGTGATTCCTAGGCACCACTCAGTAGCTTGGACGGTTTGAAGCGCATGATCATTAACATCGACTAGCAGAATAAAGAAATGGGTAATCGTAGGGGCGGGGAGGGAGGTAATGAGTATGTGATTGCAGTGCAAGCCTCCAGTGCTCCTTGGAAGCTGCACGCGACGTTCCACAAACTTTCTCCATTAGCGCGCCATAGAGAACAGATGTAGAACATTGAGCACGACGAGTCTTGTGGAAAGAACGGGCGCCAGTGACTTCAACTGCTGATTATGGTTATTTTGGTTTTTGGGAATCAGCAAAGTGCGACGTCAGAAATAGTCTATTGATGGCGCCAGTGTACTAGATATGAAGCTCCGGTTCTTCTTTTGCTGAAAAAAAGGCTATTTTGGAACACTGAGAAGACAACTTCCGTCTGTCAAAGGAACACAAGCGAAAAAAATTGGCCGCGTATCTGCTCCTTTCTTCACAAATGTCGACAAAAGACGATTGTCTTTGCGACATTTGCCAAGTAAATGCCTCTCTTCAGCTTTCCCGCTCACCTCTCATGTTGTCCCTCTTACGTCGCGCTCCTCCCAAGGTAAACACACTAAAGGTTTGCTCAAGTCAATTTGAATTTACCGCATTTCTGTGCTCCAGGCCGGGTGCCTTGATGCCAGCGCTTCCGTACGGCGGAGACGCGCGTGAATCGAGGCACCCTACTTCAACATTTATAGAACCGCGTTGCCCTAGTGCACGTGCGTCCCAAGCAGAACGTGGGAACCTGTCTAGTGGAACCTTGCGTAATTGTTGCCGCTTTAATTCTTAAAATGCCGCCAGAAGCTATAGCAGCGCGGGCGGCAGCGGATGACAGTGTGAATTTTATTCTGCAGTAAATATAGTATTTCATTACGCAAAAATCAGGCATTTATGAATTTTTTTATAAAGAAAACCTGTACATATTCCTTGTGTATTAATTTTCGGTCTTTTATTTGCGTAATATCTTGTTCTTGTTGAACAATCTTGTCAAGTATGAACGTATAAACCGGACTTAGACGTTTAGATTTCGCTGTGTGTGTGTGTGTGTGTGTGTGAGAGAGAGAGAGAGAGAGAGAGAGAGAGAGAGAGAGAGAGAGAGAGAGAGAGAAAGAGAGAGAGAATGATCTTTAATCTGAACTGGTGAGGTCAGCCCTGCTAGGGACAAGGCTTGCTACGCCAGATGGGGGTGACTACGTTGATGAATGGTGAATATCAGACATTAGGGTTACAGCAGGAAGAAGACAAACACGAAACGTTAGAAAAAGCAAAAAGAAAGAAGGACAAGAAAAACAAGAGAATGCTGCCAACAGAGTCCGGACATAAAAATACAATTGAAAAGTATAAGACTATCGCGCAGACTTCGTTTCATTTTGGCCAGGGGGCTGCATCGAGTCACAGACAGACATACAGACCAAAATTTCTGGGTTTAAGTAGCCCAAGAAACACTATCGTATTTAAAAATAGACCACGTAGCTGCCTGCTTCGCTGCAAATGTTGTCGAAAAACGATAGTATTCTGCCGCCCGGCCGGGTAACTGCCTCTACCCTCTCCCGTCTCCCTTTTCACCCTCTCCACTCTAACCCTCCCACTCTCACCCATCCAACTCGATTCAATTTTACCACGTTCGCGCAGTGCGCGCCATCTGCGGGGCAGTGGGCGTATTTCTGTTATCTTTCTTTTTTCTTCTTCTTGGAATAGCAACTGCCAAAATCTTTTTTCAGTATTTTTTTTTCGCGCCTACCTTCCACCCTGTTTTCGGGCCGCAGTTTTTTTTTATTTGCTAATGTATAAACCGAGTCCAACGTCCATTCTTAATTAAAGGAACGCTGGTACTGTCAGTTATCTACTTATATTTCGCTTCACATATGCCTGAGGTTTCCTTCGCGCTGAATAATGTGGGCGGGTAAGAGCAATGTCAGTAATATTTAAACCGTGAACTGTCCTGCCTGTATATACCTCCTGTTCAAGCGTAATTTCACCCGGGGTCGCGTTTGGGTAAACCAGGAAAGCCTATCAGGTTTAAGAAAGCCCGGCCATTAACGGGGATGACCACTGTAGGTTCATTAAACTTCTCTACCATCTCTCGCCCTCTCCCTCTCCCTCTCTCTCACTCTCTTTGAAGTGCGAGTAATGTCTTCAATGTCACCGGCGTTTTTAATGAAGGGGCGCAAAAAATGACGGTGACGCAGCGTTGCAGCGCGTAGCGTTCCCCTAATTACTGTGCTTTTAGACCGGCTGGGCCTTGGTTGAATACCCGCGTCACTAATTTCTGCTTAAGGCACCATATATTAATGCTGCGCGTTTAACCTATTAGCCGCCAGAAATGACAGAAGTTGGCAATATAAGGTGTTCCGCCTTGATGCCTGGAATAGCTGTAGAATATGCCAGTAATTAGCCTTGGATTTCGGTTATTCTTCTAGGACGGCTAAATTGACATGACATTCCTAATTATGTGGTGTATCTTAGAACATATCTTTTGAAACATCCAAACAAGGCAAAGGTTTTGACTCCCTTTTCCCACAGCGTGCATTTTCCGCTGCAGAAATAAATGAACGCTTGTTGCTTGAACTATATACGTGAGCTGAAGTCGAATATTTTTTTGTTGGCATTATGATCCTAGTACAATTTTCGCCAATGTTTGCGAACAATTTTCATCAATGTTTTCGAATGCCGGTCACGACTTGGCTTTACAAATCCACGTGGAAATAAAACAACTCTAGAAGTCGCAGTGCTTTCACCAGCCTTTCAAAGTCCGATCACGTTTTCCTGAGTGACCTAGTTTTCGCCACCCAAGAATTCCAAGTTTCATCGTTTTAAATTTCTTGTCTCCTATCTCACCACTCAGTCTCAAATCGCTTGTGAGAGGAAAAACAAACGATGTAATATACCAAAAGTTGTTAAGGCATTTCTAGCAGCTTATATGATAGCCGTCGTACGCGACTCAGCTTAGAGGACGACGTTTCGGATAACGTATACTTGCACCCTATTTCCGGGCACATACGCATATAAAGCTATTAGATAAATATACGCAATGGAAGTTGCATTTCCAAAGTGGTATTAAACACTTTATAAAACTCCGTAAAATACAGATGGCACAATTGCAATTTTGGATTGACTACACTTAATGCCTAATTCTTTTGCTAACAGTGACGTCTCGACGAAGAAACTAAAGTCCTTTACTCGAACAAGGCGATAATGGCACGTTGGAAATCATCATCGTCATCATCATCAACAATAACAACAACATCATGCCACTCAGGTACACTGCAGGATGATGGCCTCTCCCATTGACCTGGAACAGCTCCTGTAGTATTTAAAGTGTAAATTCAGTGCGAAAACGAAGGAGGGCTAGTTCGTAAGTAATGCTTCGCCGAAAAGGGTAAATGTTTGCAAGAAGAACCTTCTTATGAGTGACGAAATTGTTTGTGTGATGGCACTGTTAATCGGGTGTGTCACCAGACAGGTTCTTAAATAAATGCTGTTGATGGAAAGTGTCGTACACCACTGCTGCTTATATGCTGAACTCTATGTATGGCACTTGCGCATTTGCTTTTGTTTTTACTCCCGTGTTTCATTAAACTGTGTTGCTAGTATTTTAAGTGTGTGTGTATTAGGGAAGGCTGTGTCTAGAATGCCGTCCGACGACACTCTAGCTCAGCGCTGCACGCTAGGCTAGAGAGCCATCCAACGACCTTCGAACATTTAGGACTAGTATAGCACCGGTCGTTCTGGTGTAGTGGTTCCGTCTTAGTTTCTTGCTGCCAAGGACGGTGGTTGGAGACCAACTCTTGCCTTTTTTCTACTTTGAAATGAAGCAATAATTTTCATGAGGTTACTTTTTGGTGATTTAAATTATTCCTGTGTGTTTCGTTATGTGCCGTTATGTTAGTTTAGGTTAGGGTACCTTGCCTTACGGTATGTGGAGCGATACATTGCCAGACGAGGCGCTTTTTTTACGAAACGCGGGTGGACGTCGATATAGTGGGATCCTTATACTACCGTCGGACGGAACTCTAGACACAGCCATTAGGGAATTTGATTTGATTGATTATAGGGTTTAACACGCCGACGCTACACAAGCGATCAGGCGCGCCGTAGTGGAGGGCTCCGGAATAAATTTGACCGTAAGGTGACCTTTAACATGAGCATAAATCTCGAACACACGGGCGTTGGAGCTTTTTCCCTCCATCAGAAAAGCACCCGCCTCGTCCGGGAATCGAACCCGCGTCCATGGGCTCAGCAGCACAACGCCTCAGCCACTGAGCCACTGGGTCCATCACGTTATGAAGTCGACGTCTATCCGATTGCGCCATTCCGACACAGCCGAAAAAGTTTGTATTTTGGACTTTGACGTAGACTCATGTTGCCTGGAGAAAGCTTCGAGTTTCAACCACCATACTCTTAAGGGAGCCATGAAGAGAAAATACAACTTCGTTTAATTTGGAAGAACTGAGATTCAGTATCTCACTTAGCTCCATTACAGCCACAAAAGATGTTTTTTTAACGAAAAAAAGCAAGAAGTATTAAAAAACTTTCAAATTTCGCGCCACAGTGACGTGTTATGAGTAAGAATGACGTCATACGGGCCAACAATAAAACATAATTTTCAGTGCGTTAACTGCACGTTAGCATTCAAGTGATGCGGTCAAATGGAACTAGAGGCCCCATTACAGACGTCCCGTCATGTGTAGTCGCGACAGCTCAGTTAGGCGGCCGCCAATCGCACAAAAAATGTTCCGTGACGTCATAAAAAACTTGCGGGAAATTGGCTAAGGGGTCGCGACTGCTTCACACGTTTTCTTTAATACCTCCGTTATTTGTTCGAAGATTGCGATGATATTGGTATCATTGTTATCGGGACTAAGCAGTCTTTCTTCATTGTCTTTCAATTTTGTCTTCATGGCTCCTTTAAGAAACGGCGGTTGGATTTTTTTTTCTGTCGGCTATCGTTAAATCAATGCAATGTGCCGTTCTTTAATTAAACGAACACTGGTATCATTCGGTTGTGTACTTACACTTTGCGTGAACTATTCCTGAGGTTTCTGTGGCGCTGAAAATGTACATTATGCAGACAAATATGACCAATCTCAACAATTTCAGTTGATCGGAGCAGCCGTGCCTATATAATCCTTTCTGATCAAGATTAGTTATGACGCTTCGCCAGGCGGCTCAGTCGAGTGAGAGACTGGCGACCGACCGACAGACTGAAATTTCTGCGTTCATGTGGCCCAAGAAAGGCTATCGTATTCAAAATTTGGGAAACAGCGATGGTACCACGACTTCGGAAGCTGTACTTTGGTGACGTAGGTAGCTACCTCACTGACACTTCAGCCTCTTAAATTATATAAAACGCGAAAAATAGGCATGCAATAGAAATCAACAGCTTCGGTTTTACGGGCCGCCTGAAGGTTTTGTAGTTGTCTACGTGTGTGTTTTCGTATTTTTGTACATTACACATTTTGCTGCAATCAAAGGGAAAGAGAATGCAATACCACCTAGTTAAGAGTGCACGTTTAGTGTACCTGGGAATTTTACAAGTTCCACTATAACATTTGCTGGGTACAGTATTCATGCACAGCCGGGAAAGAAACGAGGACCTCGGCTGCCTTTAACTGTGAGAGGGAAGATACGTGCGTTAAATTCTCGGCTTCTCTTTTGGTGCGCGGTAGGTGCTACGGAAAACACTCCCTAGAAACTTGTGGACGAGGCCTCTACATTTCAGTTAAACTAAATCTCATTTAGGATGCAGTAAAAAGAATGGCACCAAGTATCGCCTCTGTGTTAAACACAGAGGTCTGGAAAGGTCATTTCTGCCGCTTAACAGGACCACCACTAGCACGCTCGTTAGCGTTTCCGTCGATACGAGCATTTATATGTACTCCCTGTTACTCTTTCTACCGGCACTCGATCTATTGATGGGAGCAATTTTCTTCGCCAGGACCAAGAGGCTTGTCGTACCGCGACCTGATTGATCAGACACAGCCTTGGGCCTCGAATTGGCATTTAGCTGCGCCTTCCCTGCCGCCACGAGGAGGAGAGCCAATGTGAAGGGAAAGTGAAACTCAAAGACGACTGGGGATGCATGCCTCCAACAGCGCAGCTGCGGAACCGAGAGAGCCTAAATCGATGCAGCGCGACTGCTACGCCAGTTTCTCGGACCGATATCTCCCATCCCTTTATCTGCCCCTGGTGAACGCTCGACGACTCTCAATGAAGTTCGTGATTGCGATTCGCTGCGTGGACGCCGAAAGGCACGCCGTCCACCCATTCCATATAGAGGAGTTTCCCGGCCGAGCAACGCCGGAGCTATACACTCCCAGGACCTTCGAAGGCCGCGGCTGTATATGTCTCAATGTAGGTCATTTGCTCACGGTAGAGAGGGGCTCAGGCGTATCCACTGATGGTCGGTGAGTCGCGAGATCGATTCGCTACAGGAAGGTGCGAGTGCGGACGAGACCTAGATGCAAAAGAAATGGGCCCCAAGTGAGCGCTTAGCACAAGCGACACAACGTCTTGGCTCAACTATGCAAATGCACGCGACGGCGGCTGAAGGGAGCACTCTTTATTCTTCGCAATTCCTGCTCGGGAAAAAGGTCAACAAATATAACCGAATGCTTCTCGGTGCGCCATCAGCCCCTATTTGCAGTGGAAATCCCCGCCACCACCGGCGACCCGGGCAGACCCGATTCCCCGCGTGACGACCCATGGGCAGTGATCGAAGAGGCAGAGAACCGCACGACAAGGATGTCTCGCTGTCAGCCTTGTCATCGGTGAATAGACCGGAGATAACGAAAGAGCAAGCGGACGCGTGTTTGCCGGGCGGCTTATCGCCTCTGTCGACTGACAGCTGCGCTCGAGCGGATGCGAATCGCGTAGTCCTCACATGTCGTGGCCACAACGGTCGTGGCTACGTTGTCATGGATTTTCGCCCACGCATCAGATTAGCCGTCACGAAAAAATACAACGCACGCACACATTGCAGCAGTAATTGTGATGGGGAATACTCGCCACATTGACAAACGGCAAGAGCAACTAGAGCTATCACGGTGTTTAGCTATATTTCAGCGCCGCTCCTATTAACTCCGCATTGATGAGAGGCGCTTGTAGGAGGGTTGGAAAAATCCACATTGCGAAATATAAATAGGGCTACGCTCGTCACAGACATGACAAACGAAGAAGAAGGGATGGCGCGGTTACTGCTTTCTACATTTCTAAAACGGCAACTTTGGTAAGTATCCTCCCGGTAGACAATCCTGGAACGCAAATAAATTACAACAATAAAAAAGATAATCATGGTTCTTGAACCCGACGTCAAGACCATGCACGTACAGATGACTCGGGCCTAATAGTGTTAAAGTCTCCAGGCACCAGGTAATTTCTTTCCCTTACTCTCTCCCTAACACGGCTATAACGCGCTTCCTAACTACACAGCCGCCCTCCCCCCCCCTCCCCCCATTTTTTTTTATTTTTCCGAAACTTAGTCGAGGGCGCCGTATCTACACTGTGATGGCTCACTGTCAGCACATGAGCCTTTGAAAGTGACCGTTTTTAAAGTCTTACCTCTGGAATTTTACGCTGCGTGCGTCCTGCCCTATAGTTGCTCAGCACTGCATCTTCGCCAGTTGCTTCTATCGCAGTGCCCCGCATCGTGCATCCCTCCGCCGTGCGGCTCTTATTGTCTCACTAACGACCTTATTCGGAGAGTCTGCTAACCATACCTCCGTCCGAGGACCCAACGGATCTGCACGAACGCAATTTCGGAGGAAGTTTCATTGGTGCATTGCGCATCACGTGACGTCTACGTCACTGCGGTTTACGTTCGAAGACGCGCCCTGGGGCCTTCGCCGACCAACTGATCTGGAGGATTCAGCAAGGAATGCAGAACGCAGATTTCGGATCTGACTGGACATTCACTTCTGTGGCATGGCAGATGCTACAAATAGGCCCAATCAAGTTCTGTTGTGAAACCGTGCGCAAGTTAATCACCTCACGAACAATGAATATTGACCTCAATGGTGTTAAAACTTGGTCTGGTTGGCACATGATCAAATGGATGGAAACAGCGCGATAGACGGCACTCAAAAAAGAAAGGACAAACACTTGCGCGGACTAACAACGATAAGTTTTTATAGCTTCAGGTCACCGGCTTTATGCTGCAGACTATTAACGTTTTTTTTAACATTAAGCCACCTTCTCTTTTCTTCTCTCATGTTGAGTAGGTTGCCTCGCTTGTATAACGCCGGTGCCCTGATGCAATAAAAATTTACGCCATCTTCCCGCGAGGGGAACCATGGGGTAGATGCGACGCATCGGGATTGCCGTTGCGTTATTCAAATCATCGGACGATTTCATCGGAGCGCCGGCGGCGGAACGACTGAGCGGAGCGGCGCACTTACCGCGTTTATGTGCAGCGGAATGAGAGAGAGCAGCGCATAGCAGCGCATAGAAGCGCATAGCAGCGCATGCGCATGTGTTAACCGAGCGCAAGCTGCGCGCTAACGCACAGCTGGCACGGCGACGGGAGCGAGCTGACCGCGCTGACGCACAGATGGCGCTGTGGTGAGAGCGGCGGAGCGCACAGCTGCCGCGCCGAGGATGCGGACTACGCCGCGACAACGACTCGGGACAAGGCGAGTTAAAGAGATGCGTCGCATCTAAAACACATGGTTGTTAGTCAGCACAAGTGTTTTCTCTTCTTTCTTTAGTCCCGCCCGTCACGCTGTTTTCATTCCTTAGCATAATGACGCCGAGTTGTGATGTAGGCCATAAGAAACATATCTGATTTTGCTCGTGCTTTGGTTGACCTTTCCTGAAAGTTTAAAACGGTCAAAGTAAGGGAATATCCTCCTATATTCGATTTATGCGTGCTAGTGAATTCGAGAACGTTACAGAACCATCTGTAGATATGTGTTTCCGGTCATTGTGATGCTCGTGCAAGGCAAGCAAGGAAAGTTGTTACAGGGCCAGTGGTGACAAGTTGACCTTCTTTCTAATGCCTGGGGCATGTAGGCGAGTCTCAGGGGTAGCCAGGCTCCACATTGAGGAGCCCGGCGTGCCAGCAAAAGTGTACCTCCACGGTACCTGTGCCCAAAAAGGGACTAGAGTTCGCCCCTCCCTCCTTCTTTTCATCTGGACTGTCTTTTATACACTAAACACCACTCCTCCTGTGCCGGGTAGCTAACTTGGATCTGCTCCAGGCTAACCTCTCGGTCTCGCGTTTCTTCTTCTTCTCCTCCTCCTTCTCTTCACTCTCTTCCCCCTCATCCTCCATCCTGCTCCTCCTCCTTCATTGCCCCCTCACGAATACGATCTTTTGGGGCACCGAACAGTCGCATGCCATCTCACATGAGCGGACCCTGCACACTCCAAAACGCACGGTGTCCCTCTTCTCCCGGATTTCCCCAACATCACCGCACCACATCTGCACGTCTCCGCCAGAAAAAAACCGTATCAGTGCTAGGTGACGCCCCAAACTAGAAGTAGGCCACTGTACAATTTGGAAGCACACCGCTCGCATACTACGCTGGTCCCAAACAAACTGCCAAGGCACAGGAGAGAATGCCTCCCGGATCGGAGTTAACGCGGCTGTATACACGATGGCCAAACAGGCTGCAGAAGAAAACCCACAAATGCGACAGAGCAACCGAATAACCGAGGCGCCCCTCCGCACGAGGCTGCCTTCGCCGTGTGCAGACACAAGAACAAAAATTTACACCATCTTCCCGCGAGGGGAACCATGGGGTAGATGCAACGCATCGGGGGTTGCCGTTGCGTTTCCATTATGTTAGCGATGTCAGCGTGTGGATTGCTGTTGTTGTGTATCCTAGTTACGCAGCATGTTCACCCCCGATGCGTCGCATCTACCCCATGGTTCCCCTCGCGGGAAGGTGGTGTAAATTTTTAACCGAGCGCAAGCTGCGCGCTAACGCGCAGCTGGCACGGCGACGGGAGCTAGCGCAGCCGAGCGCAAGCTGCGCGCTGACCGCGCTGACGCACAGATGGCGCTGCGGTGAGAGGGGCGGAGCGCGCAGCTGCCGCGGCGAGGAAGAATGGGGGAGGGATGCCGACTACGCCGCGACAACGACCCGGGACAAGGCGAGTTAAAGAGATGCGTTGCATCTAACAGAGACAGAAGAAAACCAAAGTAGGACAAGACGTCCTAAAGGTAGGCGACTGGGGAAGATAAAAGGAGGCCTCGATTGAGGGGACGAGGCGCCACTTGTAAAGAAAAACCATCCCCTTGCGGCGCATAAGGCGTCGGGCACAAATCTATCTGCGGGAGCGGCCAGGGAAGGCGAGGAGCGAATGAAAAGTCGTAAAGCGAAGCTCCCTCTGCGGTCTTCGCGCACAAAAAGGTGTACGCGCCGCAAGAATCCTCCTTGCAAGATATCGATGCTTCGGAGATGTATAGAGAGAGAGAAGAAAACACTTTATTCAAAAGCCCGGTTAAGTGCGTTCAGTGACCGACAGCCGCAGCCTGCCGGTGACCACGGCAGCTCTTTCCGCGAGACTCTTCTGGGTCTGCAAGTCCGAGCTGCCAGCGCCTTCTCCCAGAGCTCTTCTAAGGGGATCAAGGGAAAGGGGTCTTCAGAGCATGCCCAAATGAGATGGGCGACTGTGTCCTTCGCACCCAGGCAGGGCAATTAGGTGGACAGATATAAATTCGGATGAATATGGTGCAGTATGGAGCGACATGGCAGCGTGTTCGTCTGTGTAGGCGCCACAGACGTTCTTCGGCATTAGTAAGATCCCGATGTGCGGGCGGATACATTCGGCGGGAGAGGCGGTAGTGTGCGGTGATTTCTTGATAGCTTAGTAAGCTGTCTCGGGCTGATCGGGCTCCATGTAAGGGGACGAGGCTTGGTCCTTCTCGGGTCGTGAGCTCTCGAGCTGCTTGGTTGACCGCCTCGTTACCCCCCAACCCTGTATGGGCAGGAGTCCAGATCAATTCCACTTCGGTGTTAGGAGGATTTTGTACGAGAATTTTGAGTGCCTGAGGGGAAATAGTCCTTTGGCGAAGTTTTTGATGGCCGTTTTCGAATCTGAAATTATGATTGCAGGGGTCGGCCGGTGAGCTAGTGCCAGCGCAATAGCCGCCTCTTCTGCCGTTGCAGGATTTCGGGTGCATACAGTAAGGGAATTGATGGGTGGGGTGTTTGGGTAATACAGAGCCGTCACAGCATAAGCGTCGTGATGTCTGTATTCGGCCGCGTCCACGTATACCGTGCTTGGATTTCGCAAAAGACGGTATCTGGCACGACCAACCCCCTCCAGACAAAGAAGCCGCTTCTTTACCGTTTCACCTCAGGTAAACGCTGACGAATTCCCCGCACTGATATTCTACCGGCAAGATAAGGTATGGAAGAAAATACGCAACTAAAGTAGGACAGGAAATGGCAGATACGTGATGAGAAAAACTGGTGCCAGGGACTAGGCTTGCTCTCGAATAAACGGGGTTCGCACGGCCGGCACGGACGATAAAAATGACCCGGGTCTGTCTCCCGGCGCGGTAGGGAGAGAGAGAGAAGGGGGAAGCACCGTGGTCAGCTGGGGAAAGGCGGAAAAAGAGAACTCGGGTAGCACAAACACACCACCGGCAAATACACTGCATGAATCGCCGGGTCCGCCAAGAAGGGAACCTCACCAGGAATTCTCGAAAAAATTTCCTCTTGCCGTTCTTCAAGTTGCCGCCAAGAGCCACGATGGCCTTAGCCAGAAAGCCGTCGCTGCGGCCAGACCACAATCACCGAAGGACGCCGGCCGAAGGTCACTTAGATGAAAGTTGCCTGTATATTTGGGCCTCGCGCCAGCCAGATTACATAAACCTAACTGGGGCTTCCTCCACGTATGGGTGGCCAACTTCTTGTTTAGGTAGATTGCGTTCCTTGTTTATAAGGAGACACAAATTTAAAAAAAAAAAATGATAGTTGGGCGAGTTGGTAGCCATCTTTTTTGATAACGCCGCGAGGAACGTAAACATGAAATGTTCTTGCGGTGTTATGAAAAATGTTAGAGGAGCCGAAGAATCGGTGCCTATGGGCTGCCTTAAAGTGGTACCGCGGTAAATTAGCAGAAATCACACTGTCAAATAGCGTGCTTTCAGTTTGAGCCTTACACTCACGAAAGCGAGCCCGCAAGCAGATGCCCAGTAAAGCTGGGAGTTGCTTCTACGCTTGTCCACCTTTACACTTATCCTGTTTTACGCAGTCCTTTTGAGTTTTCTTTGTTTCTACGGACACAACGCGAAACACCCAGCATGCATGTACGTACACAGACAGACCGGGACACGCGTGTTAGCGTGTGCGTGTGCGCTTGCGTGTGCGTGTTATGACAACACGAACACCGAAAAACATGACAGCCGCAGTGGGGATGACCATTATAATGTTGAATGATGGTGAAGATGATAGGGGTTTTAAACTATTACTTCAACGCAATGCCTAAGGTAATAAACGGCGTTTCAAGTGCTGAAACAATCGACAAAGGACAAAGTAAGCCGCGGGAAGAAAATGCCCCCAATAACAATCATTTTCGGCCAACTGAAGCTAGTTTTTTTTTTTTTTCATTTCTCATTGCCCATTTTGGCCTTTCATTTGATGGTGGGTAGCTCACTGAGCGCATCATAGAGGACGAGCTCCTATCATAAAACCCCTCATAGGTGCGGATGGTGCGCAGTACATTGCAAACGACAAATGTGTATGGACAACTCAGGGTCGAAATCGACGAGTCAGTGTTTTTTTAATGTCGTGAAAATTCAAAGGGAGCTCGGTGAGTAGACGGAAACCAACGTCTCTGCATGGAAAAATATTCGTCTCCGACGACCCCATAGAAGCTGAGTGTCATCGTTTCAGCGTTCACGCTTTTGACACGTAATATTTGCAACAAAAAAGAGAAAAGGTTGGGAACTACGCGCACTCATACGCTTTCCGAAAAATGCAGTTGGAGGTGGAAAGCAGCCTGCAAGCTCAGTACGCAATTATGATCGGCGTCGGCTCCTATGCACCGCCGCCATGTGCGCGAGCTACACAGGATCTCTGACACGAACTGTCGAAGCAGCCACGCGTGCTTGTTCCCCGAGATGTCGTTTCTGACTTCACGTCCCACTAGCCTCACACCCCGCATACTTGCTCAAATTTGTATCCTA
This sequence comes from Haemaphysalis longicornis, assembly GCA_013339765.2. Taxonomy (NCBI): domain Eukaryota; kingdom Metazoa; phylum Arthropoda; class Arachnida; order Ixodida; family Ixodidae; genus Haemaphysalis; species Haemaphysalis longicornis. Next base: position 90,917,360 of record CM023450.1, read on the forward strand.
CGGTTACCTAACTTTTCTGCGAACTTGACTTGGAAGCACAAGACAGTCTACGATTCTTGTACTCTGTTATTACGTACTTGCGCCGTTCGTTTAACTTTCAAGTTCTGGGTCCAAGTGCCACCCACAATTTTAGTGGCAATACGTTATACATGCACTCCTTGAAGTCCCACCGCACAACACGTACACTGCTTTGACTTAACATTTCAATATTGTACATGGTACTAACGTGGCATCTCCGTCAATCCTGAAAACTGTGTAATAGCCATCGCAGTCACCTTCACCCTCCCAAAGGGACAGGAGGGGTGGAGATAGCGAGAGAGACAAGGATCTGGGTGAAACATCCTCCGCCACGTCGCTAATTGCCCTATCGTGGCGCAGCCGAGGGTAGCGCGGATATAATTTTCGGCCTTGCTTTGCGCAATGAAGCTTACGCGGGGAAGGTTACCGACCGCGAATTTCAAGAATCCGACAACTTCATAGCCATAGGAAGTTCGAATGCTTCTTTGTGAAAGCGTGCTTCCTAAGTGTCTGCGATTATTCCGGCCGTCCCGCTGTTACAATAGCCAATCAGCGATGTCACCACGTCCCCGCTGCTAGGATTTCGCATCTAATAATTTCGCTAACCCTTTTCACCACTTAGTTGCAAAATAGGGCGATTTTGAATTCGGCCAGAATTAATCGAAGCCACAAGCCCAACACCCTTTTGAGATATCAGTATCTAACAGTATTAGCCAGCCCCTCCGGCTTGCACCAGCGACATCTTTTGTAAAAGCGAGAAACCCCCTTTTCACGTCACCACCTTTCTCATTTTTTCTTATTACCTACTATAATTAAATGCAGAGAGCAAGAGGGAGGGAGAGAAAGAGGGAGAAATAATTGTTGAAGCACAGCTAAACTATTCTTGCAAAGGGTGCCGGCAATCGCTTCTTCATCCGAATAGTCCATTTCCGAAACAATGCATTTCGCGATTAATAAAACTTGCGTAACTTCTATTCTTCTCCGTTTCTCCACAGCTGCCTTATTTTGTGTAAGTGCTTCCAGAGAGTGATGCGGCGCTGAAAACAGCATTACAACGGTGAACAAAATATATAACGGCAAACAAAAAGAAGCATGTGAGCTATTTCTAATGGCACTTATTAAGAGCGCAGCATGCACTCATCTTTTCTAGTCCGTGCTTGGTTAACCCACGTAGTGGGGCACGCGCTTTAGAAGCATGACTGAATGAGGGGAAGACAATACATATGTGTAAGCGCCCTCTTCCAAAAACGAGAACGCAGCGGACGCCCCAAACCGTGGTCCTTAGAAGACGCACCGCGTGGGCGCGCGCGAGCAGGTATACGGTCGATCGGTAGACATGCAAAATTCCAATCGATTTAGATTTGGTTTATTGATTCATGCAGGACCCGCCTCAACCTGCAGTCGGCCCAATTCAAAACAAGAAAAGAAAACGCACGCACACAGAGTCTTAAGAAAGCTAGCTATATCGAGAGTGCAGACAGAGAAAATTGGAGTAGAGGAAAAAAAAACGATCGATAATGGCAGGTTCGTGCTCACTAGAAACAAAAACAAAAACGAAATAAAAACAAAGCAAACACGGGGTATACCAAGCAGAGGGAAAATACTTGCTGAAAAGCCCGGGAAAAAGAAGCTGACTGCCTGTTATTCTGTCTTCCGCTTGCATACGGATGTATATTTCAGTGGCTTACGAGTCTTCGTGGCTACCAAAAGTGGTTCGCAGAGGAACTCTTAAAACAATGCGCCTGTAAATAGCTGTTAGGCTAAACAAGGTTTAAACAAAAGGCGGAAATTCTAAAAAAAAACAGTACCGTTCCCCTCTGGACGTAGATGACCACGCAGATGTTTGTGGGTCCCCATAATAACGCGACTGAGGTCCCCAGGAAGCCACAAGCGATCTCACACCGCACAAGCTACGCCGTATTGGCTGGCCACAAACTCCCTCTCCAACCGCGCCGTCACGCCGGGAAGGTACAGCAAGACTGCAGCTACGTTGACGTTTCGCGTTTTGCGCCTCGTGGTATTCGGGCTACCGGCGGGCATCACGATGGCGCTTGGCGCCTGCGGTGGTCTCGTTCCTCCGCTTTCGCTATTTTGGATTTATCAATAGGCTTCACACTGCAACGCAGCACGTGGGAAAGCCAACACACAGATACCCAGCTTACCCCGATTTTCTTAAAGTATGATGAAGATGGTGGATTTTTGGCGCAAGGCCAGCTGGGGCAAAGAGCGCCAAACAAAGTATACAACAGAAAACAGTGGCTACTAAAATGTGTAAGCCAGAATAACAGTAATATCAAATAAAACCAATGGAGATGGCTGGTGTATAGGGCCAGTGCTGATTACGCATGATAGGATATGAGGTTTAAAAAGTTAACATCAGACAAATATTTAAAAACGCGTTGCACAGAAACCATGGCATTGTCACCCAAAAACAAGGAAGGGTGTAGCGGAATGTGTTGTCTGTATAGTTCCTTGAAGTGTCTGTGTCTTGTTGTGTCGAGTGCCTTGCATGTGATTAAGATGTGGACTACGGATAGGCCCTCCCCACACCTGCTACACATGGGTCTTGGAGAGCCAGTGAGCAGGTGTGAGTGTGTTACATGTGTATGGCCTATCCGCAACCTAGCTAAGGTAACTTCAATGTGTCTGTTGTGTGAGTCAGTAGTGTATGGTCCCAAGTGTGGTTTTATTACGTGTAACTTGTTATCTGTCTGTTCACTCCAGTGTGTTTGCCATGCGTTGCGAAGTTGGTGTCTAATGTGTGGCTTCATGTCTGTGTACGGCACTGTTGCTATGTCCACTGTATTCAAGAGTGTAGCAGCAGTGGCCATTTGATCTGCGGTTTCATTCCCGGCTATTCCACAGTGGCCAGGAACCCAACATATTGTTATTTCAAGACTTGAGGCGTATGCCGACATAAGGGCCTTAAAAACAAGATTGATTACATAATTTTTTGAGCGTTTTCTGGACAAAAGTGCACGTACAACACTAAGAGAATCTGTAAACACTATGGACTTTGAAATTTGATGTTGAACGATGTGATGTAAAACAAGTAAAATGCCGTGTGCTTCAGCCGTAAAAATGCTGTTGTGGGAGTTCATTCTTTTACACACATTGAAGTTCGGCCCATGTGCAGCACAAGACACAGCCGTAGCTGTCTTTGATGCATGACAGTAATATTCTGCGCACTGATGCTTCTCCTGCAGGAAGAGGAAATGCTGCATAATGGTTACCCTTGGTGCCCTGTTTTTATCGAATTGCAGGAAGGACAAGTCACAACAAACAGCCCGGAGTTGCCACGGTGCAATAAAATCAGTGATGGGTGTCTTGTGGATGTGTGAAAATGACACCGCTAGCTCACAAGCTTCTGCTCTCACTCTGAGAGGGAACGGCATGAAATAGATGGACGATTTGCAAAGAGCTGCTCTGAGGATGCATCATGAATGGTTGAATTAAAAGGATGATTTGTCATAGACATGATTTTAGAGGCATACAACAAGTTAGTGTATGTCCTCTGGTAATACAGGGACCATTTGTGATACTCTGCATAGAGGCTTTCAACGGGCTAGTGCGAAAGGCGCCACAGGCAAGACGAAGCCCCAAATGCAGCACCGGGTCAAGCATTTTTAGCGCCGTCTTCGTCGCGGACCCATAAACAACACTGCCATAATCCAAGCGAGATCCTACCACTGCAGTATAAAGGCGCAGGAGGAGCTGCTTGTCAGCACCATAGGATTGGTGTGACAGGACTTTAAGAATGTTCATTGTTTTTAGGCATTCCTGTTTGAGGTGTTTCAAGTGAGGGATAAATGTGAGTTTAGTATCAAATATTAAGCCCAAAACTTCTGTTCACCTCTGACAGGGTTACTACACCATTAATAGAGATATCAGGGTCCGCATGAATCCCGCGCTTCCGGGAGAACACAACACAAGTGCTTTTAAAGGGGTTCAGTTTAAAACCATTTCTGTCCGCCCAGCCAGCAAGTTTGTTCACTCGAAGCTGGACTTGGCGTTCATAAATTGAGAAGTTACAAGACTTAAAAGATATTTCGACGTCATCTACATATACAGAACAGGAAATGGTTGGTGGCAATGCCTTCTCGGAGCGAGTTCATCTTAACGATGAATAGTGTGGAGCTCAAGACACCCCCCTTGAGGAACACCATTTTCCTGCACGTATACATTGGAAAGTGCACTGCCAACCCTCACTCGAAAGGTTCTTTCCGACATGTAGCTAGCCAGGGTGTTCAGCATGTTGCCGGGACACCAAACGACTTGAGGTCACTCAAGATGCCATACCGCCAGGCCGTGTCATAGGCCTTTTCCATGTCAAAGAAGACTGTTATGCAAAACTGATTATGGATGAAGGCATCTTTTACATACAATTCCAACGCAACCAGTTGATCGTTGGTGGATCTCCCAGCCCTGAAGCCAGCCTGGCAGCTGTCGAGAAGACCATTGTACTCTAAGAAGTACATGAGTCTCCTATTGATCATCTCCTCGAGCAGCTTGCACAGGCAGCTTGTGAGGCAATGGGACGATAACTTGAGGGAGAGGAGGGTCCTTCCCCTTTTTCAGAAAGGCCACAACGATGGCCTCCCTCCAAGACCCTGGAAGGCGCCCCGAAAGAAATATTTTGTTGTAGAGGTGAAGGAGGGTTTCAAGTGTCTCTGCGTGTAAGTGTTGTATCATGGTGTATGTAATGTTGTCTGCGCCTGGAGCTGAAGGTTTACAAGTACTGAGTGCGATCTTCAGCTCATGAAGGAAGAGGGGGGTGTTATAAGATGAGTTCGACTTATTACTTTTCGCGAGGACTTCTTCTCACAGGATGTTTTATGAAAGTGTTGGTGTAGTGTGCTGAACTGGACACGTGTTGGAAGTGTTGTGCGAGTGCGTTAGCCTGGTCTTGCAGTGTGTTCCCTGTTGTACTAACCAGGGGCAGGCTGTGTGTTGTTGTCCTTTGAGTTTTCGTATTCGTGTCGAGACTTTGGTGTGCCTGTGTATGAATTGATGGAAGTGAGGAAGGTGCGCCAACTCTCCCTTTTCGCCTCACGACGCACTCGCTCCCAAAAGCCTTGGCCCGTTTAAAAATATGAGATTATCCGACGTGGGGTACCGCGAAGGACACCCCATGCCTTGTTCTGGGCCTCTCGTGCCCGCCTACAGTCCTCATTCCACCACGGCCTCCTTTGGTGGCGCGGAGCACCGGAGGCGTGGGAATGGACTTTCGGCGGGTTCGAAGGATGTGCGCCGTGATGATTGGGCGGCTTCCTCTACGTGTAGGTGTTTTATGAATGTGTGGTGTAGTTTAGATGTTTCTGTGAATGTACTCCAGTTTGCTTTTCATTCATTAAACCTGATTATGGTAAGATGGACTGCATGGGCCTCTACCTATATATCTTAGTGAAGTGGGGAAGTGGTCACTACCATACGGGTCAGTGCCCACGCCCCACTCAAGACATGGAAAGAGAATTGCAGAACCAATAGCCAAGTCAAGATGTGAGTATGTATTGTGTCCTAAGTTATGGTATGTGGGCTGTTTCTTGTTGAAAAGGCATGCTCCAGATGATGTAAGAAACTTCTCTATCAGGCGACCTCGGGCATCCGTGCGAGAAGAGCCCCAAAGAGCATTGTGTGCATTAAGGTCGCCTGTGATGATGTATGGTTCGGGCAGCTGGTCAACCAGCGCCTCGAAGTCAGAGCTCGAGATCGGGAGGGATGTAAATAGAGCACACCGGTATCAACCTATTAATATTATTGTGCGGATGGCTACAGCCTCAAGGACAGTGTTCAAAGTGACAGGGTGGCATGCTAAGGATTTCCGGGTGACAATGGCCACACCGCCAGAAGAGTGTGTGCAGCCAACCCTGTCCTTTCTGAATACCATGTACCTATTTAAGAAATTTGTGTGATTGGAATTCAAATGCGTCTCCTGAAGACACATCACACTTGGCTGGTTCGAATGCAATATCTCATAGACATCATCAAGATTTTTAAGGAGGCCTCTACAGTTCCATTGAATAATATTTTCTCTTCCCATTATGGAGGTTTAAAAGCTACTGAAGTCTTTGTGTATGTGTGTTCATGTGTCTTTCGGGGCTGTTACTCTAGGATTTGGCTTTTTGGGCCTTTCTGTTGGCTTGGCCGTCGGAGGCCGCTCCTTGCGGTGCGTTGCAGGCAAGAACGGCGCGACGTCCATCTCATCGTCAGATGTCCTGGGGGTGCCCGTCGAACCGGGCCCCCGGATTTGGGGCCCCCTTCGGCAGCCCTTCGTTTGAGCCGCCACTGCAGCCGATGCGGGGCCCCGGTGTCCATCCCCTCGGCACCCTTCAACGCACTGGAGGACGGGGAGGCAGGGGGGGGGGGGAGGGCACCGGTCTCGACGGAAGCGGTCAGCACCACCACCGCTGCGGCCTCAGCAAACGGCGTGGTTGCGGGTTGGGCTGCCGGAGGCAACCCAGCGGGGGACGGGGGAGGGACCAGGTCAGACTCGCTGAACTGGGTCCCCTGTGGAAACCAGACGCCGCTCCGCCCCCCGCGAGCTGCGTCGGCGTACCTCCCCAGGGGTAAGAGGCGAACCTCTTTCGCGCCTCTGGGAAGGTGATGTTCTCAGTTACCTTGATGTTGATTTTATTTTTTTTCTATTTTGAAATTTTTCGCACTTGGGGAGTAGGCTGCATGCGCCCCCCCCCCCCCCCCCCCCCCCCGCATTCACACAAGAGAGGGTGTCGGATGGACAGTTGTCGCTCGGATGATCTGTGCCGCGCTTTTTGCACAGGTCGTTCGGCCACGGCAAGAGTTTGTACCGTTCCCGAACCGCTGGCCCTTAGAACAGCGCCGCGGGTTGGGGACGTACGGACGGATGGAGCAACGGATAAAACCTGCATTTATGTGTTGTGGAAGAACTGCGCGGTCAAAAGTCAAGATAATGTGCTTGGTGGGAATCTCCTTGTCGTCTCTGCGGATAGTGATGCGTCTCACGGCAGTGACGCCCTGATCCTTCAAGCCGGCAGGAGATCCGCATCCGTTTCGCTCAGGAGATCTGTCTCAGATATCACACCCTGCGAGCTGTTGAGGCTCCGATGGAGTGTGACCCTGATGTCTAGATCAGCCAGTCTAGTCTGAGCTAGAAGCTTTGTGGAGTGCTGTTTGTCATTTATTTCGATGAGGAGTTCACCAGACCTTTGTTTTTTGCACTTATACAATTTTCGTATTATGGCTTCAAGATATTTTGCAATCAAGAACACTGACTGAGATGCAAGGGGTGGGATGGATGAGGGACTCCATGACAAGAAATCGAGAGTAATGATCTGGTTCCGGAAATGTTAAAGATGGCATTGGGGGAAACGATACTTCGGTGCGGCCCTTTTAGGGGGCCGATCACGTTTGGGGGGCGGAGGGGTTAGACAATACCATAAAGCATAGTATAAAAGCAGGGGACGGGGGTAATTTTTTCGTCAGTCTTACCCTGATAGCTGAAGAGGTTCCGGAGCTCCCTGCCTGGTAAACAGACAGGGAGCCCATCCGCCGGAGCTTGACCTGGGCTCCGACAGCCACCGTTTGAGGTTTCTACCCTTCGCCTTAAAACTCATTACCACGATCGGTTACAGCGTGAGTATGGGGGCTTGGTGCCCCGTGCAGGGATTTTCTTAAAGCAGCTGCACTACTACACACAAATGCATTGCTGAGAAGACACTTTTTTCAGAGGCTATATACGCCGTCTTATGTCAAAATATGAAGTTCCGGAGCCGAACCGGTGGCCAAAGGTAAGGGTGTACATACACCCTGAGAGGAGAACACCTGCGCTCACCCAAGGCACTTGCAGAAAACACCGGTGGGATCTGAGAGAACAAGCGCTTTTCCCGCCCTACGCGCGCAAAAAAACCCCGGGGTAGTTAGCCTGTCACAGCTCCGCTGTAAAAAAGTGTTCTGAACCTCCACCCGACTCTATATCCTACTTTTCCTGCTGTTTATGCGGCGGTAATGCCACACTATCGAATATAATCCAGGCTTTAATCCAGGTCACGGCGCATATCTGTGGCGCATAGCGGTAATGCCACACTATCGAATATAATCCAGGCTTTAATCCAGGTCACAGCGCATATCTGTGGCGCATAGCGGTAATGCCACACTATCGAATATAATCCAGGCTATAATCCAGGTCACGGCGCATACCTGCTGGCGTCTCACGAAGTGGTCGCGTGATGCGCGAACGCAGGACGGCGCGCTACTCTGCTGTTATCCCGCAGCAGAGTAGCCGCCGGCTAGCGTGTTGTTGCAAATCATGTTTGCACCACCGGCGTAAAGGTCCCGTGGTTTTTATGAGCCACGCAAGGGAAGCAAAGAGCATGATAATGCAAATCGGGTTAGAACCTCCCACGCAAATGTCACGTGGTTTGAGTTAGCAGCGAACGAAACAGCGTTTCGGAAGGAGGAGGGCGCGGAGGGCGCTCCTTGTGTGGCGCCGCTTCAAACCAGAGTGAAGGGGAGATAGTGAGAGAGCCATTAACCGAGCGTTCCGCCCTCCTCCTCACCCCTCGTCGCAGCCGTCGCTGCTGTGTTCGGTCGCTCGGTTGCGAAGACGCCTACGCAGCGAAGCCCAGGTAACGGCTGCAAGAGGTCTCCGCTCTAAAAGGAATACGTGACTTCAGCGCCGCACCTAAGCTGTGAGGTTTGTTCTCCCACAGTCGAGGGTCGCGCTGATGAGTCACTGTTTTGAGTGGCCGCTGAAGGAGGATGTGGAATCGGATAGTCATCGGTTTCATAACGTGAGGGACGCACGATCCAATCACTATCAGCTTGTTTGTTTTCTTGAAGCGCTCGATGTGTCTTGGGTATCATCATCATCGTTTAGTGAAGCCCGTTGAGTAACGTTGGCTTCCCTGCAGTGCGCTTTCGAGCGCCATCGAATGCCAACAATGAGGCATAGAAAGCTTTGATTTAGAAAGGGAAGTCCGATGTGCCTGCCAAGCAGAACGCCCCTTACCAGGTGACCGAGTTCGAAAGAGGCAGCAATTGGGCTTATTCTGCTTTGTCGCAGCTATGTAAGGGAGGCCATTCTTTCTCTTTCAGCTGGCCTTCAGCGCTTGAAGAGCACGGTGAATTCAGAACAGGAAGTAAACCTATCGTGCCTCCCATATTAAAACGTAAGTGTAGATGTCGTCTCCAATCTTTTTGGGCGTGTTTCTTCGGATCTGTCATTTTGTAGAGGTAGGCTAGTAATAGAAACGTGCAATACCACGCGAGTAGAGTTTGCTGCATCAATCCATTCGCAGCGAAGTTTAACTGCTCAAAGTGCCAGACTTTTCTGCATATCTTAAAATTAAAATAGGTAGCAAGTAGGGAACAGCGCCACACCGACAAAACACACGAAGAAAGTGAAAACCACGAGTTCTGTTTTTGTCTGTGTTGCGCTGTTGCCCTATTTGTAATCATGTACCAACTCGCCCAAGCCTTACCCTTGCAATAGGTAGCAAAAGGTTTTCTCTCGCGCGTGACCCGACAATAATTTGAGCTTGACCTGAAGGCGTGCGTTTCTAGGTTTGCTTTTTGCTTCTGCATGACCCAAGAGGTCTGTAAAACTGCTTGCCTACCCTCACTGCCCCTCATGTGGAGCACTGGACACACTCTTCCACTCCCGATGTGAGGCTCGCTGGACCTGTTCCCAATTTGCCCTCCTTTTCTAACTGGGAGCAGGCTCTGGGAGCTCTGGCCTGTCGATCTAAGAACCTTCATGGCCAGAGCCCTGAACGTCATGGGTCACTTTGGGCCTCCGCCACTCTCTTACCATGGACACAATGTTAAGTATATTTGAGTGGCTACTACTACTAATACTATTAGTCATACCACCACCAACTTGTGTTATTGAGTGTCATACGCTCCTTCTGGCAAAAACGTTTTGCGAAACTCGCATTTTTCTGACAATACATGTCACGGAGAGTGAGGGAGGAGGCTTCTGCACTCAATGCCCCCTTTCAGACACGCACAAGACACTGATCCAGAATTTCATTCCACGATGGCATCTTCGTCCTACATCATGCGACCTTTCATCCACGCATCTAGAAAAAAATAGGGTACCCAGGAGTGCCATTGTGCAGCACTTCCTGTTCCTGCAGTGCAAGTACAAGTGCGCAGAGTTTATCAGCGACGCGTCGAAAACTGCTTCTACTATATCTTGTGCAGCGCACGGACCAAATTTTAGCGTTACTAAAACAATTAATTTTCATAGCAGTATTTACACGGCAGAAGCGTGTGATATCTCACTCATTTAAATCACATCATCAAGCATAAAATTCCCAAGTCTATCGTGTACACAGATTCTCAAATCGTTGTGCAGGCACTGTCATCTGGAAGTTCGTCTAAAAACCATGTGATCAACGTTCTTTTAAAGGGTATAATGACTGCATATGCTTCAAATTTAGAAATAACTATATGCTGGGTACCAGGTCACTGTGGGATCCCTGGCATTGAGACCGCTGATCAGATGGCTGGTGCTGCTGCTCTCATGACCACAGTTGACATAACAACAGTACCTTTCACGGACCTTGAGACACGCATCAAACGACAGCTTCGTAACACATGACAACTACACTGGAGTCAACAAACCGACAACAAACTACATGTAATAAAGCACAATTGGGACGCTACACAACTGACTCGCACAACAGATACACTGAAGTCGCCCTGGCTACGCTGCGGATAGGCCACACACATGCAACACGCTCCCACCTGCTCACTGGATCTTCGCGACCCGTGTGTAGCAGGTGTGGAAGGCACCTATCCGTAGCCCACATACTAATCAGATGCAAGGCACTTGATACAACACGGCACAAACATTTCCCTGAATTATACAGGCGACACATCCTACTGCACCCATCACACTTTTTAGCTGACGAACCCAAATGTTTTATCTACCCTGGCCCTATGCACCAGCCATCTCCATTAACTTTTGTTTTGCGTCACTTTTTCGTTTACTCACATATTTTAGTATTTACGGTCTCCTGCAAAATGTACTAACTTCTTCTCTGGCGCTCTTTGCCCTTGTTGGCCTTGCGCCATTAAGCACCAACCAAAATGATTACTTTTGTTTTTGTTGAACGATTTTAGAGTTTACGTTTACATCCTTCATACCTAACCACCATTTTGGCGCTCTTTGCCCTAGTCGACCTTGCCCATAAACATCCAACCATCATCATCAATAATCAGTTTTGCTTATTTGGCAGCAATATAGGCTGTGTTAAAGGCCTCATCAAACGGTAAAGGCCAGACGCCCTTGCCACGTCCCCCCTACACACGCCACTGTGGCGCAATTTCTCGCCAGTGCTCCCGCTGGTCAGTATAAGTGCGCATGCTTTGGCCAAAGCTTAAAGAAAGAGAACCGGAGTGCTCAGGTGTCCTCGCCTCGATTGGCTTTCCTTCCCACGTTATCTCCCCGCACCCGTTCTTCCCCATCCCAGTTTCCAATTCTTGTGGAAGCATTAAGGCAGGCTAAGACAAGATGGAGTCCCTCGCAGGTTGTTGTTTTTTTCTCGGTGAATAAATTTAAGGCTCTGTAGAGGCTGAAACACCAACGCGAAGAAGAGACAGGGGCTTCCAGCGCAAGTGTAAGCGCCGATTTTTAGCGACGATGCGGGTGGTCTCACCCGAGGTCGAGAGATCAATCGACGTGCCACGGTGTGGGGCCGAATAAACGAACTGCGAATATATCGCCTGGAGGCCAAATCTTCGCGTAGATTTTGCCTGGTGGTTCGAGCAGTGGAATGACAAGGTTGTTACGTTGCCGACGTCACAACCAGTGATGACGGAGCGGGCGTGTCCAGAAACTACGCCGCGTTCTTTGCTTCTAGGGAACGTCGCAGTATTCTCACACATTTCTTCGCGGATCGTAGACGATTAGCGTAGTGGTTGGCCCGTTGGAGCGGAAGCGTTCGTTCTAGTGTCGGTGAGTTGGGAAAAAAGGCATGTAAGAAGCAGGGCTTGCGTAAGAGCTAGTTGGTATTCTACAACGTTCATCTTCAGCACACAAAATCAAACGGACACAGAAGACAATGACAAGCGCTACTTCTAACTGAATTTTATTGAATCGGGTTGAAATATATACAAGCAAAAATGACAAGAGATACAGAAAAGGTTACTATTATACAGAGATTTGAAAAACGGAATCACTTACCGCTGTCCCACACGTGTCAGTCATTGCCATGACCAGTTATTTTTTAAAGAAACGCTTCCTCCTTATCTGACAAGTCTCCTAAAAGAGATATCCTCTCCCCCTCTATCAGAATCAGCGTGCCCCGCTTCTACCACCCCTCACGAACTCTGAAAAGAGTGTCGTGTTTGTCTGTACGATGTTCGCGTCGTGCGACAAAGCACTAGAAGTAATATATAGTTTTAGTTCGGCGTTTTTTACGCTCCGCTGCGCTCCGGGTAGCCCCCCTAAGCTGCAGCAGAGCGGCGAGCGCAGGCGAGCGAGCGATTTTCTCGTTTTAGTTACGCGTAATGCGCAGGAGACCGGATTTTTCGGACTAGCAACGCCGTCTGGCCAAGTTTGGGCCCGTAATGAAACAAAACCCAAAAACCATTTCGCCATTTTAACAAAGTAAAACCAGTGCGTATAGCTTATTTGTTTATCAAGTATTGCCACGTGCAATCGTATTGCGTTACTGGTCAATTACAATAAATTTAAAATACATTTTCGACTTGATGATAGCCACGCAATAGCCAACAAAGTTGCGTTCCAGATCCAGTCGAATCCTTTTCGACTGCAATCCAACGCGGCGTTTTGTCTAGTTCTTATCTACAAGTTTTTCGCAGTTGCACGCCTAGTGATGCCGCTCACAAGTGTTCTGGAGGACCCTTTCCTCTTGACTTCTTTGAAGTGGTCCGAAATAGAGGATCTCTTGACCCTGGAAGTGTTTCAGTACACGCGCCGAGAGCCACTTTCTCAGCAAGGCCTTTTGAACATTTACTCTATGGACAGTGGACAATTCCGCACATTCTTTCCCTTCGAAAGGGATGATGTGGAAAGGTTGACGCATGCGTAACAACTGCCCGAAGTTGTCAAAACGCCGCAGTGCGTTAAGTTTCCCCGGGCGCTGAATGCTTGTGCTTAACGCTGTGGCGTCTGGCGTACTCCAACCACCCCAACCGGCTGCGGGACCTGGAGCCCCTCTTCGGGCGGCATTATTCCGTCATTTCTTCAGCCACGAATGCGGTGCTGGAGCACATCGACAGCACTTTTGGCCACCTGCTGCGAGATGTGAACAACCACTCCTGGCTGGACATCGTTCAGCTCGGACTTTTGTCAGAGGTATGCAATCATTTATCATTCATTTCACTCAAAACATTTTCATTCTATTTTCATTCAGTGGGCAGGAAGGAGCGGCAGCCATGCGGCCTCTCCTAACGCCGTTCTGGTTGTATTGTACAGGTTGGTACTCCTCCATCTCTTAACTGTAAGCGTTCTAATGCGCATTCTTGCTGCTCTTTCCTAGCCCCAGTGTATTGTTGTCTGTGACAGCTGATTGTGTTCGGGTTGCAAAATGATTGCAAACGGCACAGATGTTACCACACTGTCTGATGAGCTAAGGACTGTTATTAAATCAATTACTTCACATGTTGATTCCCACCACGATGAGCTTCGGAAAGTATTAAATGAAGGAAAGTCGAGTTAACCAAGTTAGAAAAAAACGGTCTTTGATATTTAAATCTCGACTGGCCGCGGTTGAAGCTCGGGGGTTTAAAAACCAAGAAGTCCAAGTACACCAAGTGGTCACAGACTCTGTTCGAGTGGAAACCGCCGAGCTGCGTTCTCGCCTCGACAACTCTGAGGACAGATATAGAAGGGACAACCTAATATTTTACGGTTTTGAGGACACAGCTGAGGAATCTTGGGCTCCATCTGAAGAAAAAAGTTCGCGCTCTAATATCTACGTCTCTTGAAACTGTGATACCCCAAGACTCTATTTCGCGAGCCCACAGATTAGGGGCCTACGTGCCCAACAAATGCCCGGCCAGTAATAGTAAAATTTTGCTCATTCAAAATCATAGATGCCGTCCTGTCGAACAAATCTAAACTTAAAGGCAGAAAAATAAGCATCAGCGACGACTTCAGGAAAGCTACCCGCCGCGGTGGCTCAGTGGCTAAGGCTTGCGCTGCTGAGCACGTGGACACGGCTTCGATTCCCGGCCGCAGCTGCCGCTTTTCTGATGGAGGCGAAAAGCAAAAACGCCCGTGTGTTCGAGATTTCGGTGCACGTTAAAGATCCCCAGGGGGTTGAAATTAATCCGGAGCCCTTCACTACGGCGCGCCTGATCGCCTGCGTTGCGTCGGCGCGTTAAACCGTACAAAAAAAAAACTTCTGCAAAGCTACACGTAATTCCAGGAAAACGCTAATTGATTACGGCAAAGCAAGTGGGCAGGAGTACACTGTCCGCTACAACAAACTATTCATTAACAAAAAATGTTTTGTGTACTGCGCACAAACAGATAGCATTTGCGAAATAGCCGATAACTCTGTACTTGAATCACTCGGCTCAGCTCTTCGCCCCCTGCATCCCTTCGTAACGCCACCAGCCCGCAATAGCAATCCCAGTCTAAAAACCAACCTTGTGCTAAGAATGAAATTTCTTTCCTTTTTAACAACATCCGTAGTGTAATTAACAAACGCGACGATTTATCTTCAATAATTGATGACTGCAATGCTGATATCATTGTGGTAACCAAAACATGGTTATCGAGTGAAATTCATGATTCTGAAATTTTTCGCTGTGCTAAGGAATTATACTTTACCGATCCGACCGCCAATCAAGAACGGGTGGCGGTGTATTGACAGCTGTCTCGCATAAATACAATGTCATGTTATGCCCATTGTTTGCTCCCTTGAGCTTGTGTGCGCATGTGTTAGAATTGATCATCAGGATGCCGTTATATGCGCTTGCTATCGCCCACCCAATTCTCCCGCTACGTTTTATGATTGGCTACACGACGCTCTAAACAACCTAAAGGTACGCTATCCAGCTTCGCAGATTTTTCTGCTTGGGATTTCAACTTCCTGATATTTGTGGGGTTCCGACCAAACCTTATCTGTGTAGCGCTCATCTGAAAGCACTGCATTTATTAACAATTCTGCCGACTTTAATATCACCCAGATAGTGCGACATCCAGCACGTGTTACTTCAATTTGTTCCACTCTCTTAGACTTGATTCCAACTACCACGCCTGCTAGCTTATTATAACTCGAACATCTACCCGGACTGCCCGACCACTGCATCCTTCATTTTATCGCTAACTTTAAACTTTGCGTCACGCGCAACGTACTAAGGTCATACGCGATTACCAAAGGGCTGACTTTGATTCCGTTAATAACGAACTTTCACTTTTTCTTGATTCATATTTACGCGGTTTTTCTCTACGCTCCGTCAATGAAAACTGATCATGTTTAAAAATAAGGTAATATCGCTTATAGATAGATTTGTCCCTCTCCGTACCGTCCGTTGTGCCTATCGCTCCCGTGGTTTACATCCGCCTTAAATAGGCTTCGCAATAAAAAGAAGAGATTGTACAGGAAGGCGTTGAGAGATAACAACAGCGAAAGGTGGTCTCTTTATTACAACACGGTTCGGAATATAAACAAGCTTTGAAAGAGGCCAAACATCTGTTCTTTTCCAGAACGTTTCCTTCGCTACTTCACACTAACCCGCGTAAATTTTAGGAGATAATCAATGGATCCAAAGAAAAAGGGGCTACACTTTGCGACGACCGAGGAAATGTTATGCCGGCCAATGAATACTGTATAGCATTACAAAATGTTTTCCTGCAGTCTTTTTCGAAGATGTTAACTGCAGTACACCAAGTTTTAGCGATGTATGCTTTCCTATAATGGACCCGGTCTTTGTCGATTGGGAAGGGCATAGCAAAGCTCATTGAAAACTTGAAATCATCCTCCTCACCTGGTATCGATGGAATCACATCGCAGTTTTTGAAACATACCGCAACGTATTCATCAATATTACTGTCTAAAATCTTCACTCAGTCCCTGGAATGTTCGATGCTACCCGGTGATTGGAAGGCGGGGAGAGTGGCTCTGGTACCGAAGCAAGGTAACTCTACACAACCCACCAACTACCGACCAATCACCCTAACTAGTATCCCTTGTAAATGTTTGGAGCATGTCATCTATTCTCATCTTATAACCTTTCTTGAATCTAATAACTTCTTCAACAAACATCAGCATGGCTTTAGGAAGTATCACTCCTGTGAAACCCAACTCCTACTGTTTACGAATGACCTATTTTCTGTCACGGACCGCGGCTCTTTCATTGACTGTACATTTCTCGACTTCAAAAGCCTTTGATACCGTTTGCACCTACTTCTATTAATAAAATTAAGCAAATTAATATTGATTATAACATACTAAGATGGATTGAAAACTTCTTGCTTAATCGAACACAGTACGTTGCTACTAACAACTACAATTCACCTGCATGCCCAGTATATTCCGGTATACCACAAGGCTCTGTGTTAGGTCCCCTTTTTTTTCTAATATACATTAACGATCTACCTAACAACATCTCTTCCTCCATCCGGCTATTCGTAGACGATTGTGTAATTACCGTGAAATAACTAATCCTAATGACTGCTCAGCACTTCAAACTGACCTAAACAGCGTTTCCTCTTCGTGTGATGACTGGTTAATGACACTGAATGTGCGTAAATGCAAAGCTGCTACGAGAATTACACTTAACCGCCACAACGGCATTCCCTATCCTTACCTACTAAAAAATAGCTCTCTCGACGCTTTTAATACGTACAAATACCTTGGTGTTCACATGAGCAATAACCTCTCGTGGCAAACGCATGTTGATTACGTAACCAGCAATGCTAACGGGATGCTTGGATTCCTGTGCCATAACTTTTCCTTCGCCCCTCTTTCTCTTAAAACTACTGTTATACAAAACCCTTGTCAGATCAAAACTAGAATATGCATCTTTTTTTGCACCCGCTTTTATTATTTCTTTCCAACTCCGTTGAATACATTCAGAACCGTGCTGCGCGAATATTGTATGCAACTACCATCGAACGTCCAGTGTATCTTCAATTAAAATGAATTTACATCTTCCTACCTTTCAGTAAGAAGAAAAATAGCCTGGTTGTGCCTTTTTCATAAATTTATTTACTAACCCTGACATCAAGCGCGACCTTTTTGCAGTTTCCCTTTATATGTTTCCTCACGCATTGACCACAATTAAGGTTGAAGTGCCATCCTGCCGTACAAACTTGTGCTTCAATTCATTTGTACCGAAAACTGCGACGGAATGGAACCACCTCCCCGCTTCGATCGCCAGCATCACTGAACCTTCATTATTCAAGACGGCCAAACTCTTTAAAAACACTTGTATGACCCACTCCTCTCTGCAACGCCCTCGAGGCCCTGAGAGTATTGTAATAAATAAATAAATAAATAAATAAATAAAACAATAAAAAATAAATAAATAAATAAATAATAAATAAATAAATAAATAAATAAATTTATCCCGAAAATTAGCATGTACTAGTATGAGGGCTATCTATATCAAATCGTGTAATTTAATATAGTTTTAATTATTTAAATTCTTGTTAGTTTTAAATTTAAATTTTGTTCTTAATTATTGAATCAAGTTATTGGGTTTTTTTTAATGTAGGTAAATTAAGTAGTTTAAATTGATTTCGTGTCAAGTGCAAAGTTGCTGCGACTCATTTCTTTTTCTTATTGCTAGATGACGTACGAGCGTTCTTTGTATCTGTACATTTTGCCCGTCTGCTAAGGTGTCAGTAGAGACTAACAGTATTGTAAATAGATAAATTAGTGCTCATGCCCATCTGTATAAATTTTACTCGCAGGTGGTTCATTCTAAAAGGGCCCCGCTCCACAACAGCTGGGGCTTCATCGACGGGACTGCTAGGGCTATTTGCCTTTCTTCCAAAGACCAGAAACTGTTTTTTTTTTTCAGGGCACAAACGGTTCCATGCCTTGAAATATCAGTCCATCATATCAGCCCTGATGGAATGATCTGGCAACTGAACGGCCCGTACTTCGGCAGTCGGCACGATTCAAGTGGGTTCATGTTCTGTTTAATTATGCGGAACAACTTTCTCGGCAGTACAACACGCAACAAATGGTTAATGCCGTCATGGGCATGAGAGAAAGGCACAAGATTTGTCTGCTGCCTGAGGGAGCAATTAGTGTCTAATAATGTTAAACTGCACACCTAATGTGAGGAAACTTTAAAAAAAAAAAAATTACTATAATGAACGTGGATTTGTATTAGAAAGCGAGCTTGAATTAAGTATATTATATTGCACATTTATAGTTATTTTAAATATTATGCATATTGTATATGTATATTTATTGACAAGCTAGCAACAAGGTAAAATAATTTTGTAACAGCCAAAAGGAGTGATAACATGTATCACAGTGTTATGCGTTTCTTTATTTTCAGGCATCCTTCGGAAGAGCAGGACCTACGAGAAGCTTAAAAAGGTTGTTCAGGAGCAAAATTTCTGCCTGTACGGAGATCCTGCCTATCCGTTGCGACCTCTGCTCCTGAAACCATACGGGGACGACTAAAATAACCCCTACAGTGTGCATTCATAAGAGGATGAGCACTGTTAGCAGGCTGTCGATGGGGGTTTCGGCAAGATGCGGGTTTGTTTGCCTTCCTTGACTTCCGCAAAAATCAGAAGCTGCGGTCGACAAAGGTTGCCCGCATGTACGAAGTTTGCGGCTATATAGACCAACTGCCACACCAGCATGTATGGATCGCAGGTGTCGCAGCAGTATTTGGAGTTGAGCCCCCACAGCTGAAGCAATTATTTGCGAAACCGAACATGACTGAGCATGCCCTCAGCTCAGTGAAGTCAAAACACGTCGAACCGTGACGGCTGGTTCATCAACTGAAAAAAAAGCGCAGTGCCTAAACACGTTAAATCTTGTACACTTCGTCCGCGTCTTTTCAGCACTCGTAAGTTTGTTTGCAAGTCAGGGGAAGCACTTTATTTCAGAAGGCTGGAAATTTGTTCCCTTGCTCCTCCAGCATAGATCTTAGCTACTCATCATTTGTGCATTTTCTTTTGTCTGCTGTGCGTGAACCTTCAGCCTCCCTTCCTCCAGTGCCAGTTTTCGCTCCTCCATAAGCCAGGCGTTTTCATCATGTTCGAGCTTCCCCTTCTGTAGTTCCAGCTCCTTCTGGTGAAGAAATAAGCTCGTTTTTCCCCAGGAGTAAGCAAACTGCGATCCATTGCCTGGAAGGCTCTGATTCCTGTGAGAAACACAAATAAATCATGTTTATTTTGAATTAACTTTGGGGAGTACTTGCAAGTAATTTTACTCCAACATCAGGCATTTTGGCTCACACCTCACAGAAAGGCTTATCCATTTCGTCGTAATGATGCTGTAGACACACAGTGTCTTGTTGCGGATGACATAGTTTTTGTTTTACTGAGACTGGAAAAAGCTGCCTCAGGGCCGTATAACGATATGGTTAAAGATACATTCGAGTAATGTAAAGGGATGCCAAATAAACATGCTGGAAGCACCCGCTTCGGCTCAGATAACCGAATGCTAGAACAACGTACATGGATATAGCTACCTTGGACAGGTTGTCAGTGCTGATCCCAGCCACGAAAAAGAAATCTGCCACTGTTAGTTGGGGTGGGGCGCACAAGGCAAGCGAATAACGAAAATAATAGCAAAGTAAATAAAAATAAAGCTACATTATCACTGAAAAGAATGGTACACAGCAAGCGTGTCAAGGGGCAATGGAAAGAAGGATAATAGGAGTAACGGTAGGGACAAAAAACGAGAAGGAAAAAAAAGATGACGAATGTCAAGCCCCTAATTACACTGAAAATCGTGCAGGACTGATTCATAATACCTGTTGGAGCAGCGACTTGACCAGGGCTCTGTCTTCTCTGCACGTAAACTGGGGGTCCTAGTGCCTGCCGTCTGCATCACATTCTTCAGCAGGCTCTGCTTGTGGTGGTCCCAGTGCTACGAGGGCAGAAATCATACATCGCAGTTAATGATCGCCCACAAGGGTTATATTTCATAATTGTTTTCTCTTTGGTTTTCTATTAGAATATGTTCTGTGGTGCTTCTCTTTATGTTGCAGCCTGGCACATTTTTGTGGGCAAGCATAATAAACACGAATACTACCTTATTCATAAACATAAGCGCCAGATTGTGCCTGCTTCTTAGGTGTATTTGCTCCGTATCCATTATTCGCTTTCAGTTTACCTTGTACATGCGTGACGCAGTGGCTGGCACGTCTTGAATAGGCCTGCTTGTGAAGCTGCCATCTTCAGTCGGGCTCTCTCACACGCTCATTCACTTCAGTTGCTGATGACTGCGTTACCTCGCTGTCGTACATGGACAACAGCAATTATGACGGCGATGGTTCAACTGCACACACAAGAACACGGTATATGGAATACATTGTGGCAAGTACTATAAAAGGATCTCAGAAGAAGAAATTCAGCAGTGCAAAATCATTTCCTATACCCCACTTGTTGCACAGGCTTCGTTTTGAGCTAGTTCCAATGTGAATGAATTTATTTGCTGCGTACAAAATGCAGGCGTATTTAAAATTCGATAACTTTTAAATCACATCCTGCAAGCATGAATCACTCGTCAGACACCACAGCTTGTATGAAAGAAAACAACAGGGTTCACCATGAAAAGAATGCGCAGAATTGCAGGGATGTTACAGAGGAATGTAATACTTGTTATAACTTCCCGCCTGAGTAAACACGGTGTCCGGCTTGAAATGCTCCATACCGCAAATCGCCACATTCCAGGTAAAGAAGCCGTAAATTTACAGGAATTTCTTCCGAAAACTGCCTGGCTATGGTGTGCATTTAAAAGAATTTTCCCTACATAGATGAAGCTTCCTGCAAACGTAATGGCTGTCATAAAGCCAGTAAGGCAAATATTTTGTGATATTCACAAATACTTGTTTCAATTACTCCTGACGGCAGCAGTAGATATGGTGCCGGCGCAACGCAGTGCCGTTTGCTATCCTCGGCAGGGTCCTCGGCACGTAGCCGGCGCTTTTCATGAGATCCGAATTCTTCTGTAGCAGGTGCTCGCGCTCACCGTACTGTTCCTCAGTACCAAACCTACAGAGGAAAGCAACAGATTGCGCCGTAACTATTCGCCTATTATAAGATGTACTGTACTAAACAAAAAGCGCAAACGGTACAGGGGAATCACCTCCTCAAGCTGGCCCTGTCCTCCTGCCTAAACTACCCGACGAGCAAGTCAATCCGCTCTTTTACACCGCGAATGAGGAGCTCGCGCTGCACAACGCGCGTCACGTTATTTAACAGTTCGCCCCACGCGTCCGAGTTTTCAAATGGGTTCGCAGTCGCCACTTCTCGCAGCAAGCACAGATCCTCGTTGATGCAGAACCGCTTGCGCGGTTTGCGCATCAAGCCAGAGCTAGAAGCCGCGGAGCTCGTCGCAGGCGTGGCGTCGTTGGAGGCAGTTATCTTGATTAAGCGAAGTCGCGGCACGCGTGCGAGAGGGCGCCCGCATCACCCCGCCGCGCGAGCGGAGAGGGCCATGACGGTCTGCTCAGGCTGCGCTTTAGCGGAACGTGCTTCTCGCTCCGCTAGCCATCTTAGCCGCTAAGCGGACCGGGCATGCGCAGTCGCACTCCCGCTCCGCAAAGCTTCTGAACGGGGCGTAAAAACGCCAAACTAAAACTCTCTACTGTTTTGACCGTTAGCGCTTTGGGCATAAACACGCTGGCCCAAGCACAGAAGCGCATTCGTTTTGGAGCAGCGAATCAATGCTGTCACTGTACTATGGTCCTGCACTGCAACCTTGCCCAGAAGGATATTGTCCCTGTATTTCTTCGGCTTCTCTATCGCCAATTAGTAAACCAGTTAAGTTTGCCTTTGGCTTCTTGTCGTCATCTTCAAGACACTACGTTTTCTGGCTGCTCGACCACCACGCTACCTCGCGTGGCGGAGGTGACGGAGACCGGTTCGGGGACGCCTTCCCGTACGTAATAACTGATTGCCAGCGGTGGGATGGCAACTTCGCAACATCACTCAAGGGAATTTTCCAGTGACAGGAACAACAGCCGTCAACGCTCACGGCTGATGCAACACGTCCTACTATCACGGCGTACGTTGTATCATTAACGTATCTCTTTCTCTCTCAAATACACACACACCCACAGTTGTTACATACCTACTCGAAGGAATCGGCCAGTCAGAAGCTCGTGGGCGATTCATGTGTACGTGCTCATACAGGAACATACAAGGCTACCCTGTATAGCACACGTAATGAGTCGTATATGTCTTTTCTGAGGGCCTTTAAAGCATGCCTACAATGGCTACAAATATATATTTTCAAAATATATTCAATAAACCATCGTACCACCAACATTACAAGTGCCGGTTTGGAAAGTATAGCCCCAGGGCTTTTGTTTTAAGTGCACTCAAAACGAAGATACATGCACGCGCGGAAAGAAAGTTGGCGATGGGTAAATGTATATCCTGCCTCATACGAATATACATATGTGTGCAAATTGCGAGGCACCCTGCAGAGCCCACGGAAAACAATTGTGTCATAAGTTACTTGTCATTATTGCCAACAGGCGCCGTTCAGAAACCGGGTGGAACTTAAAGTGGCCATGTAAGACAAAATGCAAGTTCGGCTCATTAAAAAGGATGTTTTGTGCGATTTACAAGAACTATCAATTTAGGGCAAGTTTCAAACAAGTTATCGAAGTATAAAAGAAAACACTTTCCATAGTGGCGACCCCCGGATGCTTATCCGGCAACTTTTTTTGAGGTCCACCAAACCTTGTTGGTGCGATGGATGTGGATCACAATCGTTGGTGGTCCGACTCCTGGAACGGAAGGCAAAGGCCCGGGCAAGGCAAGGGCTACCCTTTTTTAAAGGTTCCCACCACAGTTTTGAACCGCGCCACCACAGTAGTGGACCCAGCAGACAGCTTTATACGTTCGGAAAGGAACGCGTCGCTGCCAAGGAGCCTGCTGCAAGATAGAGCAACGATGTACAGGAAGTAGTGGCTGTCCGAGTGCCCTTATCCCGGTGGTTTTCCCTTTTAAATGCCGGAGCATCAGTAACACCGGTTCGTCTGATGCGGCAGTTGCGAGTTGTCGCCGTCGAGACGAAGTTGTAATTGGGAGTGATTTGGTCCCCACGCACTACTTGGGGATAACGCGTCACCAACATCCGGGGCCGCAATCGGGAGGAGTCAGCAGAAGACGCACACCTCAACCTTGTTAATGACCTGTCGTTACCCACCCGGCTAGGGCAGTCGCCGAGTAGCGAGACACCGTTCCTAATTGGACCTGAGCCATTCTCCCTGGTGTCCATGGAAAGCACCTGTCATTTTCCCGGGGAAGGGACCACAGCGCCGATTTGGATCACGCTTTCCGGCAGCGGCGGGATCCAAACAAGTTCGGTATGTGCTGGCCCCGTTTCAGGAGCTTCAATTTTTGGAGAAGCTCATCAGGTACGTTAAGAAGCGTCAGCCTAATTACGGACAGCCAGCTTTACGCTCTCTGGGCCACCCAGACGGCACTCGTGCGCATCACATTAAACGTTCCTGTGGAACACTGCGACTGCGCAGTGGCATAACAGTTAATCCTTATACCCTAATAGTGAGAGGGCCAGCTGGCAGCGAGGATTGTCTGAATTTCCTCCCACGGCTTGACGGCTCCCTCAGCGAGGAGTTCGCGCTTTGATACCGATGTCGAGTCCCAGCGCCGGGCCGTCACGATTCTCTCGACAGTGCCCATCAGCCAGACCCAGGGCCTCCTGGTTTCCCGCGTCCGGTTTTAATGGCGAGTTCTAAGGAGTTACGATGACGTTGGCTGGGGAAACACCTCGACAGGACACAACGCGAGGGGCAATTCCCCTGCAGCGCTTCCAACGATCTATTCCTTCACGGCATCCGGCATCCGACTTTTTATACGTCTGCTATGCATGTGGGCATGGCTGAAGCCCACTCACCACGTTGTATGGGACTGCATATATATCTCATAGGGCCGCGCTCGACTCATCGGCCTACCTGGTCCGCTTTCCGGCACGGCGGGACTTACCAGAAGGTCGCATAAGACTGGCCCCGTATTAGGGAGCTTCAGTTTTTGGAGAAGCTCATCCGGGTCGTTAAGAACGTCAGCCTAGTTACGGACAGCACCGAAGCTTTACACGATCTTGTTCGGCCACCCAGACGGCACTCTGTAGCGCATCACATTAAACGTTCCTGTGGAACACTGCGACTGCGCAGTGGCAATAACAGTTACAGTACGCTTAATACCCTTGGTAGTGAGAGGCCCATGAGCTGGCAAGCGTGGATTGTCTGAATTTCCTCCCACAGCTTGAGCGGCTCCCTCAGCGAGGAGTTGGGCTTGTTACTGTATGTGAACGATGGTGAACAGCGCCGCCGTCACGATCTCCTCTCGACAGTGCCCATCAGCAGGACCCAGTGCCTCGTGGGTTCCCCGCGCCGCCCGGTCTTCCTTAATTGTGCGTGTTCTGGATAAGCCTAAACTGATGACGTTGTGGCCAGGTGGAGGCACACCTCGACCAGAACACGACGCGACAGCAATTCCCCTGCAGCAGCTTCCAACGATATTTCCTCTGCCAACCCTCCGCCCCATCCGGGGCTTCGCGAGGAGGAGGCCGTGCTTCTGCGGCAACTACAGACTCGGACGGTGCTGACGCCGGCGCTCGCGCGCCACGTGTGCCCTGACCTGTATGAAGACTGTGTGTGCAGTGTTTTGTGCGCGAGTGACCGCGGACCTGACCCACCTGATGTGGGTTGTGAAAGACACGACGCGAGTGACGGGAGGCCGACCCTCCCTCCGGACGTTACGGACTCGATCGGCTCTTCGGAGCGCGAACACCAGCTAAGGGCTATCCAGCGGCTCGAGGCTGCACTGGGCAAGCAACGGCGAAAGGAGAACCCGCACTCCTCTCGGCCTCCTCCTGCGGGAGCGAGGGCTAGGGGAGACAGCGGCGGCACTCCAAGTAGCCCGCGCCGACCAGACGCAGGCCTCGGGGTCGGCCCGAACGCCGCAGTGAGGCGCGACGAAGACTACGGGACGGTGAAGCCCTGCGAGGCCTGACCACGTCCCCGACTGCAGGAGATCCAATAAAGTCCTTTTCTCTCTCTCTCTCTCTGCAACGGCATCTGCATCCGACTTTTTATACGTCTGCTATGCATGTGGGCATGCGCTGAAGCCCACCGTGCACCATCTTGTATGGGACTGCATATATATCTCATAGGGCCGCGCTCGACTCATCGGCCTACCTGGGTCCTTGCTTACGTGGACTGGATCCGTACAGAGGGCCGCATCAAAGACTTTATCCGCAATATGGGGGTTCGTTAATAACTCGTCCATGTTAGGTCATCATTGATGCATACATCTTCCCTTCAACCCCTTTCCTCCAAACGGCCTTGAGCATCCCTACCAATAAATGTTCGTTTGTTGCTGTTGTTGCGATTGGCGGCCCCCGACTGCACCGCCAAAAAATCTGACAGTGAGGCTGTAGTGTGGCCTCTAGTTATCTTTGATATTGTCACTTGAATGCTAACTCGCAGTTAAACCACTGATAAAATTGTTTCTATACTCGGTGACAACTTAAGAACGGCACCGGAAGTTGCCGCTGTGCCTTATCACCGTAGCCGGATGTTTCTACGCGTGGCGCAAGTAGGGCGTTACTGGAATATTGAACATGGCGTGAGCCGTTCCCGTGATTTTTTGGACTTAATATGCTTATAAACGACTCCAGTGACGACAAACAAACTGCGTGAGACAAGGCAGACGATATCACGCATTCATAGCAAACCCCTTTCAAAACGCGCGCGCCCATTGACATCCGGGTCCGGCGCTTTGGCGGAGTGATACACTACATGAGGTGGTGCCGTTCCTGAGTTGTAACCGAGTATAGTGCCGGTCCATCATACGTCACCCCTGCCCACCTTACGTCATTATGGGACAAAATTTGAAAGTGGTTCAACGTTTCTTTCGTTTTTTTTTTTTTTTTCGCGTTAAGAACGGTTTTCGTAGCTGGAATAGTCCTGAATGAGCTACCAATTTCTAGTACTTTAAAGTAGAACAAAAAAGTTGTATTTTGTCTTCATGGCCCCTTTAATGTCGGCTGGTTCTACTGAAATCCCTGTTCTTTATTAGGATCAATCGTTCTGTTTTCTGGGCTACCAGAACCGAGATGTTTCACAATCGGCACCAAGCCCCTCGTTTGATTCCCGCTTCATGAGTATCTGCTCCCTCTATCTGACATTCAGTAGTGTACGCGGAACGAAAATGGTCTTGGTGCACTTTTCGACAGCTCTCCATAATATTTGCTTTGCTCATAACCTCCCCAACATTCTTCCGGAGGATGCTCACGCAGCATGAGCTCAATTCGAGGCGTAAGCAACACACCCAAGGATATGAGAAAGGCGAATGGCTTGGGCTAATACCGCGCGGAGAGAAAGGGTGGGGGCACGGATGAGAAGAATGCCATGGCAATATAACTTCTCGGGTCATGCAGCATGCGCAAATAGCTTCCTGCCGCGTTCTTTAATTAAACATTCCTCCTTGAAAGCCTGGCGACGCGAGATGGCTCGCAGCCTGCAGCAGCAGCGCTCTGGCAAACCTGTGCGCTAGGCACGTTGTTAAATCGAATGCGCGCTTTTACGAGGGCAGGTCGTGCATGCGCGCAGACTGCCTGCTTCCGGCATGACAGGAAAAATGGCAACAGGATCATCAGGAAGTAAAACTACACTCAATAAGACCGCCGTAGCTCTCTTGCGGCCTCGTGTTACTCATTTGTTTTTCTTTTATTCTTCTTAGGCGTCATCTAGACGGTCTGTTTCTTTTTTTCTTTTTTCCTGCCCGCACTTTTCTACCCGCATTCGCAATCTCTTTCCCTGCAGCCGATCCAAAATTGAAAGCGATAGAGGGAGGGAAGGTAGAAAAAAAAAAGAGATCCCATTTTGTGCCTATTGCGGACTATCGGTAGTTTTACGTTGCTGCGGCAATATTAGAGATGGGGCCTGGAAGTGTCCTTAAAAAATCCGCGCACTACAAAACACGGATTGTTTCCGAAGAACAACCAGGGCGGAAGAGTGATACTCTCGAAACAGGGGCAAGAGAACGAGCATGGGCAGAACTAATTCCTCTTTTGTAATCGATTGGCCTGTAATATTTTTTGTTTCTGGTAAAACGATGCAAAATGCGGGGCTTGATTTCCCGGGACCTTTTTGTTCTTTTCAGGCTGTCGCGAAGAGCGAGGAATGAATTGCACGAGCAGCACCAGCCACGTGCTGCATAGGTTATGCGTCTATATAATTTGCTACCGAAAAACAATTATAGCGTTATCACACACCTTATATCTTTTTTTTATGGTTTACTTAGATGGCGGGGGAGCGTTTGTAATAAAATCCGTTTCGCTGTTGGCGCCAGCTCGGAGTCGCCCGATGGATAGGCTGCAGATGTGGCGAGCCCGCGAGGCAGAAGCCTCGCTGCCGGGAAGCTGCCGACGGCCGACCGCCAAGATCCTGCCCGTACGAGAGAGCGGGATAGGTCCGAAGCTCGTACGTCTGGCTGCGCGACCGACGCCGCAAGAGAATCCAGCGTTCGAGAACGAGAGGCCCAAGCGCCACGGCAACTGGCGCGAGGACCCTGCCGTACGCGAAGCGGCACGGCTGCGGCGCGAAGAGATCTCCAAAAACGTGCAGAGAACGGGAAGCGGCGAGAAAGGCGCGCGTATCGGCAGGCAGACCCCGATGCAGTGAGAGCTCGTGAGGGCTCTGCAAAACGCATCAGGCGAGCTCAGCCCCAAGGTGCCGAACGCGCGGTTTAAGCGGAGACTTTCTAGAAGTTACGTTCGGACACAGATGTAGTGGGCGAACTTTCACTGAAGAGTCACGGTTTTACCGATGATTTCCCCTCAGGAGCTTCGCCCACTCATCATCATTCACCCCGT
Organism: Haemaphysalis longicornis; assembly: GCA_013339765.2. Classification (NCBI taxonomy): domain Eukaryota; kingdom Metazoa; phylum Arthropoda; class Arachnida; order Ixodida; family Ixodidae; genus Haemaphysalis; species Haemaphysalis longicornis. The sequence continues at coordinate 90,945,394 of CM023450.1, forward strand.
GGATATGCTGTGAATTTTTTTCTTTCGCTCCCCGAAGGCGCAGACAGTGTGCATTTCCTACGGAAGCAGGTTTATATCCCTCGCCTGAAGGAATCGCACAACCAGCAGAGATTATAACGCCGCAAACGTCCAAAAACGCTGATGCAAGATCTTGGCGTGCTGAATTTTTTTTACATATCACGACACGAAGAACGACGGAAATAAAAAAAGACAAATCGATGAGCGAGATAAACGAAATTGGAAAAGATTGCGACACTTTCGTTAAATTGGCAATTTGAGACCAATCCCACAAAAGATGGGGACGAGACTGGGATGGTATGCTGCTGCCTTAAGAAAACATATATGTATAGTTTCAAGATTGTTGAGCCATTGTTTTTTCCGCAGAAATTTTTAATCATTCTGAAAATTGTGTTTACCGGGTCCGCTTTCTTAAGCGCATTTATTAGCGGGTTTTTATTAAGGGCATCAAATTTTCCGCGAATTCGCCATGATTTTGTACGTAAACGATCGGCTCGTGACGAAACGACGTATAACTTGGCTCTTTGATGGCAAAAATAATGTTAAGAAGCAGTCCCGCATTTCTTGAAGGCAGCATGAATACAGCTGCTGCGTATTCTGAAAAGCATTGTGTCGTTTAGGAGACCCAAGAAAAATTGCTGTGGTCACGCCGGTGAAGTATCTCATAGGCGACCACGTCTCTTTGGTCCCTCGTCGGCAGGATTCACCAAACGACAAGCGTCTAGTTTCCACGCTTGCAGACTTGCTGAGGCAGCAGATTACTTGAGAATTTTATACTTTGAATTGTTTTCCCAACAAAATATTCAACACCATTTTTGGTACTTTCTTTTTTGTTTTCATATCTAACAATCTAAATTCTGGCCAAGATGTTAGCGCATATTGCACCCACGCATAACATCGGTGTTCTTCATTACGCCTAACAGTAGCTGCAGCCAATTAACCTGCAACGCAACATCTCAGCCACTAAGCCACCGCTGAAGATTGGTGTCCAAACAAAATCCTGTTCAATTATACGGCTTCGAGTTACATCCCTCCGTCATGTGTTCAAATTAACTGCAATCTTGAAATGATCTGGACTACCATCACCCTCAGTCCCAAAAACTTGTTTTGGAGCATACCATCGTCCGCATTCTCCATCGCTCTCATTTGTACGCGAACTACACGGCGCTGTTAGTACTGTTGCCCCAGGGTTTTCTAAGCCATTATTTTTGCAGGGCGATTTCAATTTTCCCAGCATACTTTTGAAACCGGAACCCGTCACGTCGTCAACATTTTCTGCATTACCTGATGAGTTTTTGAATTGTTGCTCTGCCTTCCAAATCCCTAATTAGTGACTAATGCAACCAGAATATCACCGAGTTCTGCCAATAATCTTAATTTGAATATGTCAAAAGATCCCGACCTTGCTTCGCCAATTAGGTACTTGCCTAGAATAGTCGATCACTCGTTACGCAGCTTTTCAATTAAAATTTTATTTCTCAAAAATACAGAACACGTAAAAACCATGCGTGACTACAAAAAAGGCGAATTTTAAAGAAGTTAGCTCAAAACTATCACCAACGATTGATTGATTGATTGATTGTAGGGTTTAACGCGCCGACGCAACGCAGGCGATGAGGCGCGCCGTAGTGGAGGGCTCCGGATTAATTTCGACCACCTGGGGATCTTTAACGTGCGCGGAAATCTCGTACACACGGGCGCTTTTGCTTTTCGCCTCCATCAGAAAAGCGGCCGCCGCGGCCGGGAATCGAACCCGCGACCAAAACTATCACCAACGACTCTCTAATAAGAAAATAACGCCTTTTCCGCTAAGCGTGACGGTCTCCAAATATTTCTCGTTGGGCTGCCTATAAAACCGCTTCCGACATTTACGTGGCTTTGCTTAAATCTGCTAAATATTACTTTTTGTCAAAAAACCCTCCCATCCACGCGGGACCCTCATGTTTAGCCAATTCTGGAAATTAGTTACCCCGCTCCCTGACGGCGATATAGTCTTAGAAGATTCATAAGGAAACGTTATTCTATTCCAGGAATGCGCAACACTGTTGGATCATTCATTTGCTACAAACTTGCCTACATGTTCTCCAACTGTGATTTCCCCAGAAGATTGCTTTGATTACTTCCGACTGCCTTCTGTGCTTGTCGAAGCACCGGGTGTCGCTTTATTGATTGATAGAATACAATACCATTCATATCCTGGACTCGACCTTATTCATGCAAAGTTTCTAAAAACATAATTTAATTAATTTTATTATACTAACCAAGATTTTCAGCGATCATTAGGTGCACCTATCCTTCCTGCTCAATGGAATATAGGAAACATGGTTCCACTGCACAAATCCGGAAAAAACTATTTGCCATTGAATTACCGCCCAAATTCTCTATCAAGTGCTAAATTGTCGGAACACGTATTTTTCATCAACTTTGTAAATTTCCTTGAATCTAACTTATTTTTTCACCAGGAGAACATTGCTTTCGGAAATGTTTATGGAACGAGACTCAACTTATAATGTTTACTCATCAAACACATCGTATTTTATAAAACTCTTCTCAAGCTGATTCATATATTCATTTTTTTTCGAAGCCTTTAACAAGGGATGTCACGGAATATTAGTGTTTAAGGTACACCGAAACTTGTCCTCACCGTGCTTTAGCGGATCGAGTATTTCCTTCTTAACTGCTTACAATTCGTTACTTCTAACAACTTTAGTTCTTCTCTGTGCGCTGTTTCTTCTGGTGTTCCCCAGAAATAGGGTCTTGGCATTCTCTTGTTTGTTATCTAAATTAACGACCTTCCATCTGTCGTTACTTCTAACGTCAATTTGTTTGCAGATGACTGCTATTCTTCGCCAAATTAACACTGCCAGTGACACTAACCTTCTTCAGTGCTATCTTTTCAAAATAACTAACTGGTGTTATGAATAGCTCATGGAACTAAACTTTTCTCAATGTAAAGCCATGTGCATATTACGGAGTACTAACATCCCCCCTGTATAATATTTAAAAACATTTTTGTCAAAGCCCGTCAATTTTTATAAGTATCTACGTATCCACATTTCAGCTAACCTAAACTGGACGCTCCACATAAAACTGTTCATTAGCAAGGCCCACTGCATTATGGGTCACCTGCGCCGTAACTTGTCGGACTTACCAACCTTATTGAAACGTTTGCTTCATAAAACACTTATCAGGTCAAACGTCCAGTATATCAGGCCAGTGTGAGACCTCTGCCCTGATATTCTAATTACTGCTCTTGAACTGGTTCACAATAACTCTGTTCGTTTCATTCACTGGAAATATAACCGTACGGCAAGTATCTCGTACATGAAATCCATTATCGGGCTGGCATCTTTAGCTTCCCCTCGAAACACTTTTCGTCCTACATTGTTTCGCAAGCTACACCACTATTCTACCATCCATAATCGAGTCATTAATCAACCGCAACACACTCCTCGCCGAATCGATCACCCTCACATAGTTGGTGTGAACACAGCAACACACATTTCTCCGAGACTTTCATAATCAAAACGTCACGTGAGTGGAACCACCTTCCCGGAAATGCCATGATCATACATGATAATCACCTATTCTACAATGCATTAGCCAATATTGTATAGCCACGCCAATTGATCATCTGTTACCATAGCTGCTGTATTCTCATGTTCTTTTGCTATGTTTGTGCAACAACTTCCCTCTGTAATGCACCCAAACTGCCCTCATTACATTCCAGCTCTCCACCATCCCACGGTACAGGATTTTCTATCACACTGACTTAAATTCAGGTGCTTTCCATAAAAACCAAAAGCCCAGCTCTGCTCCCACTGCCACAACACCGGCCATCGAGTGGATGTCTGTCCCATGTCTCATAAACCGTTCTCTGCCTAACGTGCCCCCGGGATATCCCCGGCCTGGCAGCTGATCAAGAACACGAGTACGTTCCAAAGTGCCACCTCTACGGGAGTGCGCACGCCAGCACTTCGCCCAGGTGCCCTACACGGAGGGATGCCGACGCAGATTCGGCATGTGGCGCCTGCCAACGTCCCTGGGCTAACTGCCGCTCCTAGAGACATGTCGTAGACACTAGCTGACATCTTCAAGGCCAGCGGCGCCGATCCCTGTCCCGAAAACGACAACGCTCCAGTCCCGATATCGACGACGCCCCCGGTCCCAGCAACGACACGGATCCCAGGTTCCACCGCCACAATCGGTCTTTATCTTCCCATCGCCGGGTCACTTTATTCCAGCATGTTAGAGTTCACCTGCCAGATGATATTGAAGCACTACAGGGGGAGGAGAACCAACAACCTCCCGTCGAGGCACCTAAGAACCTTGTACATCCACCTGCCACTCCAGTCAGGCTCTCCGTCCACTATCGTAACATTCGCCCCGCCTAGTCCTTCAACCTCTCCTACCCTACCGCTCCCACCCAACACCCCACAGACAATCCCGGAGCTTTCTTCCCTCGTGGTCAACCTTTTACTGCATTTCCATCGCCTCAACACCCCCCCAACCCCACCATTGAGGAGCCCCTCCAACCCAGCAAGAACAGCCACCTTCCACCTTCCTCCCGAGACGTTAGCCTCACATCAGACACCGAAGTTCATGGAAAATGCGGTGTCATCCTTGCAATGATATGGCAGGCAGGGGCCTCCGTCGCAAACTCTCCACTCTCAAAGCTCTTCTTTCATCACAAACCCCTTAGCCGGACTTGATTTAACTTCAAAAAGATTTTCAGCTCCTCAAAATTCCGAGCTACGATACCTATCAAACAGGTTTTGCTGACGATTCTAGACCTTCAATCTCATCCCCCTATTTGAAAACGCCTCATCTACACCCCCGTAGACCTCACTTTCTACACTACCCCACATTTCAATGCCCATGGCATCCTCATTAAACCTCACCAAAATTCTGTCCATATTATAAAAATAAACGGTCTGCCATCGCCCAACCAAACTGCTGCCCTCACTTTCGCCCTTTTCATGTCGCAGCATTCTTTTGCAGAGTACCCCCAAGGCCACGACCATGTTTGCGACCAGCTATCTCCATTTAGGCTATTTTAGCGATTACAGGTGAAACTTCCGCGATATCTGCATTTTGTGGAAATTCAGGGCGGTTTTTTCACAATTTCCACAAAAATGCAGATATCACGGAAGTTACACCTGTAATCGCTAAAATAGCGTAAATGAAGATAGCTGGTCGCAAACATTTTTGGAAAACTAAAACATACCAAACGTTTTAAAAAATACGAAAAAGGGCGATACGTATAGCGCCCTTCATTTTTCCACAATAACGTAAATTTCGACAAATTTTCACCAGTGATCGTTATACTAGCCATAGCAATGGACATAACTATTCCAACAAAATCTTGAAACTAGAAAGTTAAGAAAAATATAGAATAATTACGGAAACTGGCGAAGCCTGTAACGCCCCGCATTTCCACAAAAATGCATATTTCGGGAAAGTTCCTGATGTAATCGTTACAATGACGTAAATGGAGATAATAAGTCGGTCTAAAGTTTGAAATACTAAAAAATAGAAAACGCTAACAAATGATTGAACATGGCAAAACCTATAACGCATGCCATTTCCACAATAATGTTCATTTGGTGAAAACTCCACCTGCAATCGTTATTATATCGTAAATGGAGATAATTGATCAGACGAAATTTCGAAAAAAAAATATCAAGTAATTACGAAAAATGGTGGAACGTAGAACTCCCTGCATTTCCACAATAATGCATATTTGGTGAAAGTTCCAAATGTAATCGTTATAACAGCGTAAATGGAGATAATTTGACGAGCGTAATTTTGAAAGCTAAAAAATGAGAAAATTGACCAATCTTCCGCGGGGGGAAACATGGGTGATGCGACGCATCTGGGCGGTGCTTGTTACGGATGCGCCGACCCTCGCGGTAGCAGACCTGTTAGTCTCCATTTAAAATCGGTGGTCATCGGATGTTCATCGGAGCGGCGGCGGTGGAGCGACTGAGCGGAGCGGCAGAGTATCGCGTTTATAGTACCGCGCGTTAACGGTGAGGGGAATAAGAGAGAGTAGCGCATGCGCATGTGTTAACCGAGCGCTAACGCGCGCTGACGCACAGCTGGCATGGCGAGGGGAGCGAACGCTAACGCAAGATGGCGCTGCGGTGAGAGCGGCGTTACCGCGCAGCTGGCGTGGCGAGGAGAATGGGGGAGAAGCGTGCGGACTACGGATGGATGGAGGGACAAGGCGAGTCAAAGAGATGCGTCGCATCTAAAAATATCATCCAATTACGGAAAATGGCAAACTATAATGCCCTGCTTTTCCACAATAATGCAGGTTTTGCGAATCTCCCACTTCTAATGGTTATAATAATAAAAATGAGATAATTGGTCCGACAGGATTTAAAAAAACACGAAAATTTGGCTGTAACTAACTCACACTGAAGACAAGCAGCATAAGAATGCTACGCGTTAGTAGATAATTCTCTGAACTTCTGCAGAATTTTTTTTTCGCTCTCCTTCAAAGGATCAGGTTACGCTGTTGTTTGGAGACCTCAATTGCCCATACCCTCTTTGGAGGTATACTAAGGCCAGCCCAAGGGGCCGAACCTTGGTCATTACAATCAGTCAGGATCGTTTTTGTCTCCTGAATAATCCCGCCTCGGTCGAGCGCGACATAACGGCAGACGTCGTTCTGCCAGGATACAGGCAACCCTTCGTGTTCGCACATCCACAAAAACATCGGAAACCACCATATCGTTATTGAAATCTGTCTACCAGTTATGTGTTCCACACCTCAGCCACGATATCGCGTGGCCCTCACCGACTGGCATCGTTATCTCCTGTCGGAGCTCCTCAACATCGAGCCAACTTACCCCGACGCCTGGCTTCGCGCCCTCCTCCACAATCACGATCAGCACACTAAATATGTCGCCCTCACATCCGATATCCCTTTCACCGACCCCCATCTAGTGCCGCTTTGGGACGCGCGCCCCTCACTCATTTGCCGATGGCGCCGGAGCAAAGCCAACCGTCACCTGCGCCGTCGTATAAATTTCCTGACACAAGAAGCTCGGACCTACGCGGACCATATAGCTCGCTCGAGCTCATGGGCTTTCTATGACTTTATTAATTTTGCAATGAACATCAAACTGGCTTGGTTCCGCCTTCGCTCTCTCAATAAACCTTCCCCACCGGTCCACCCTGTTCCCCGCATCTCTTCCCTCGACAAAGCAACACCACTAGCCGATGACCAGCGCTTACATTTGTACCCCACTAGTACACAGTCCTGATTCTGTGCTTCCATCCCGAGAAATCCCTCCATCTCCCGCCGACCAGCCTTTTACAGTAACACCACTGAACCGAGCGCTCAAAACCCATCGCCGCAATACGAAGCCCGATACAGTTGGAATAACTTATAAACTACTCCGTAACCTTCCCGACAGGACACTTTCAGAAATCCTTGCTCTCTTTAACCAGATCTGGCTCAGTTCCGATCTGCCGGCGTTTTCGAAACATCCCCAATTTTTTTATCCCAAAACCAGGCAAACCACAGACTCTTATAAATGTTCGAACTATCTTGCTTATGTCTTCTGTTGGTAAATTGTTGGTGCTTAAAGCATTAACTCGCCTTGAATAACACCTTTATCACACTTCTGCCATCCATTTTACACAAACTGGGTTCTGCCCCAACATATCCACTTAGAATACCCTCCCCTGTTTTGCCCATGACGTTTACGGCTTTCGTAGCTCTTCTCAGCTTCGTGGCATCCTTGCTTTCGACATTCATGACGCCTTGGATAATGTTCAGCCCACTGCCCTTCTCTCTAACTTAGCCAAAACATACTGCGAATCTCGCGAGTGTACCTACATCCTCTCCTTCCTCCCTAGCCGTACCGCTTCTTTCTCTATCCCACTCTAGATCTACCTCCCCCATTCTATCTAGCAGCTCGTACCCCTCAAAGCTCCATCTTGTCACAAGCCATTTTTCAACAGCACTTTAGACGCGCTCCCTCCACTATTAAATGCCATCCCCCTTCTCTAATACTGCATATACGCGGATTGCATCACTCTCCGGTTAACAAGGGCAGCCCAGACCAAGTGAAGGACACTCCAGCAAGCGTGTCATGTCATCCAAAGCTACGTCACGTCTGTCGTCCTCTCTATTGCACCTTGAAAATCCGCGCTCCCCGTAACAAGCGTGGGGTGGCACCGGACCGCTTTTTTCTCAGGTAAAACATTTTCGGATCCGTATGGAGTACGTTACCACCCTCCGGACCCTCGGTATCGCCGCACATTATCCGGGTAGCACTGTACCTACTCTACGGACATTACATAATCAGATCACTCAGCTTCCCCGGCTACTCCGCTGGGTCGCTATCCGAAGATCTGGACTGCACGAACATCACCTGCTCCACATCATGGATGTTCTTGTTATGCCCCGTATACTGCATACATGGAAGTCAACAAGCTAGTACGGAAGAAGACAATCAACGAGCTAACAGTAAGACGGAAAGTTGAAGAATTCAGGATCGCGCTGCGGAACCGACATTCAGGTCTAATCGAGGAAGATTTTACGACACAGGAAGCGAGCGACAATCTTGCTCACATTATCATGAAGTAAGATATAGAAGACGGGAGAAGGATCGCTAGACATGATCCTGGTAAACTTTACAAGGAGACGAAAGATTTAACTAGGAAACGGCAAAGCATAACAGTCTCCACCCCAGCCGAGACAAGAGAACAAGCAGAGCTTTCGAAGTTAATCGAAAAGCGTAAGATAGCTGGCATACGGAAGTGTAATATAGAGGGGCCTGTGCATGCTGTAAAGAACGGAGGCACCCTGAAAGCAGTGACGAAGTGTGTAGGCATTGGGAAAATCAGATGTATCCACACAAAGACAAGGAACGCAATCTCATTGCAAATAGGAACTTAACAGTTATAGTAGCCTAGGAGTTCTATAGAGATCTGTGCAGTAGCCGTGACGTCCAGGATAACATCGAACGAGGAAGTAGTTAAGGGGAGGTAGACGTCCCAACAATAACGACAGAGGATGCAAAGAAGGATTTGAAAGAAATGCGAGGGGGAAAAGCCACCCGTGAGGAACAGATAACAGCAGACCTCTTGAAGAATGGCGGGAAAATTGTACTACAAGAAATGGCAAACCTGTATACGCAATGCCTAATGACCGCGAGTGCTCCGGAATCTTGGAATCACGCGAACATCATCCTAATCCATAATAAGCAAGGTTACATGAAGGACTTGAAAAATTACTGGCCGAACAGGCTACTGTCAGTAGTATACATGGTACTTGACAGGGCAATCGTTAGCAGAATTTCTGCCACCTTAAATTTCAATTAACCCAGTCAACAAGCAGGCCTTCGTGAAGGCCTTCCAAGAATACACCATATTCACACGATCAATCAGGTGATAGATAGGTGCGCAGATTATACTCAACCCTTATATATAGCTTTCATAAAATACGAGAAAGCTGTAGAAACCTCAGCAGCCATTCAGTCATTGCGGAATACGGATGTGGACGAGCATTACGTAAGAATACTAGAGGATATCTACAATGGGTCCGTGGCTGTCATAGTCCTCCATAAAGATAGGAGTAAAATAGCCTAGTAAATAGGAGTAAATAAGGAGTAAATAAGGTCGTCCGACAAGGAGACACAATCTCTCCAATGTTTGCTATTCACAGCATGTTTACAAGAGGTATTCAGAACATTGTATTGGGAACAGGTGGGTGAAACGGCTAACCGAGAATACCTCAGTAACCTCAGAGTTGCTGATGATATCGCCTTGCTAAGTAACTCGGGGGACGAATTGCAAAGCGTGATTACCGCACTGGGCAAGCAGAGTATAATCGTGGGCCTGAAAATAATATGCAGGAAACTAACGAAAGTAATGCTAAACGGCCTCTGGAGAGCACAGCTGTTTGAGATAGATGGCGGTGCAGTGGAAGTGCTGAGCGAATATATCTGCTTAGGGTAAGTAGTGACAGCTGATACGAACCACGAGGAAGAGATAATTAGAAGGATAAGAATGAGGCGGAGTGCATTCGGCACGCGTTATCAGATAATGAATGGCAGCCTACCATACCCCTCGAGATGAAAGTGTTTAACAACTGCATCTTACCGCAACTCACCTGCGGGACAGAAAATCGGCGGCTCACGAAAAGGGTCCGATTTAAATCGAGGACGAGAAGATGAGGGGTGCAACGTTGAGGGACAAGAGAGAGCGGAGAGGGTCAAGAACAAAGCGTATAAGGACGCAGTAGAAATTAAAAAGAAAATGGGCGTGGGCAGGGCACGTAATGAAAAGGCAAGATAACCGTTGGTCATAGGGCAACAGAGTGGATCCCTATAGACCGTTCCAACGACGACGCCGCCATCTTCCGTGCGCAGCTTTCTCTGGTAGCTGGTCGATTTGCTTGCTCTGCGGCGCATGGGCACCAGCGGCGGGTCGGTCAATTTTTCGTTGTAGTGCGTTGTACGTTCTTTTCTGCAATATACTTGAAATGCCAAAGTTGTTTCATAGGACCAGTTTAAGCGATCTGGTTTAAATTGGCCGCTTTTGGGGCCGCGGTGGCGCTGAAATAAGCCTCCAGGTAGCGTGGTCCACGGTGTACCCGGTAAACGATGTCGTGTCGAACACATGTTTGCAATACCTCGTCGCAATTTTTTTCGTTTCTGTGTGTGTGCTCGGGCTCGCGTATAGCGGGTATTTTGATCACTTTACTGCAAAAACTGATGTTTGTTAAAACAATCTAACCGTGATACGAGCGGCGCCCATGGGCAACAAGCAGAAGCGCGTGTCAGTGTTACAGACTTCTGGCTGCATATCCCTGCAAGGTGTAATAAAAATAGTTTTAGGTGAACTTAGTAAGTACTTGGCATATTGTATAGCTTCTATTAAATCTTATCGATATATCAACACCTCATCCTCAGCCACCACTGCCGCCAACTATACACAACACTTCCTTTCTCTAGAATGCCAAGCTGCTCTGCAGCACAATTTAGCCGTGAAACTAATGTACAACACAAATAAAATAAACGCCACGGTTCCTGGAGAGCGTCATGTAAGGACTTATCTAGCGTCCGCTGTTCGGCAACCAGACAAGCGTTCGCTTTTGCGTTGCTTAGTCTTATGTTGCCGACAGAGACATCACATTTGGGTAATACACTGAACTGTTGGCTGGAGTGAGTGAGTGAACAACTTTATTTTGCCCGAGTCGGGGAGGGGGGAAGAAGGAAGGCGGAATCCCCTTCATTAGCCCCCTCCCCCTTCCTCTCAGATTGGCTGGGAATTGGCTGGGGAAAGTTGCATACTTTAAAGCTGTGTGCTTTAAAGTACGCAACAAACAAGCTGCTAGTCCTGCTCAGTTATTAGCAACATTCAATTAACATATTGCGGAAATTAGTGGTAAGCCCACCCGGGCGATGCATACGAAGCGTAGCCAAGGCAAAGGAGCAGCCGCGCCAGGCATGCCGTGATCGGCCCGCATAATGCAGAGAGGGGAAAAGGCGGCCCGCGCGCCGCGACCGCTGAGTGCGAGATTACGTTTCCCCCTCGCCCGATGGAACGGTCTATAAAAGCCAAGTGTCGCAGGGGGCGGCTGGAAGTTAGGTGGGCACATGAGATCAAGAAATTTGCGGGGATAAATTGGCCGCCATTACCATAATACCGGGATAAATTGAGGTCTATGGGATTGGCCTTTGCCCTCCAGTAAGCGTATACAGGATGGTGATGATGACGATGATGATGGCGCTATAGGAATTTCCGTACTTGTAACGATCTCCGTCTCAGCTCTCGTCCCTCGAGGACTCACTCCGTACCACTTTAAGGCATCGCTGTGGGAGTACCCTCCGACGCTCCCAGCACCACCCTTCTAGAACTCGAGATATGCAACACTCTTCAAGAAGGCATCGCGTGCAATCGCCAGGCCCAACTCGAGCGCCTGCCGTCTTCTACCCAACTTCACGCTATTCTTGACGCAATTAACTACCCCAATTTCGCTCTACCACCGGATACCACCACAATTTCCTCTTTGAGCCACTTCTGTTAATTTACGGGTTGAGTCATTGCCCCGCAACATGAACCCTGATCGACACCCTGCTCGTCGTGGACTGAGCGTCAGGCCCTCTCCAAACGGCTTCGTTTTCTAATCTTTCACGGCTCCATCGTTTACTTTACTCACATCAGCAATATTCTCTCAAACTCAACATGCACGGCTTCATTTCTCCAACTCCATTCATCAGACACTGCCTCGGTTTTCCTTATTATTCAACTGAATCGACCGGTCTCAAAGGTTACGCGCTGTTGGCCTCGCAATAAAGTACGCTAATCTCACTGTCCGTACCCCCACGCCTGTATACATCTCCGACTGTCAATCAGCCCTTCGTAATTTCGCTCACCCTGAGACCTACCTTTACACCACTGACTTCGTCACTTCGATACTTGTTTCGCGTCCCCGGACATGCTTCCCACTGGCTTGGGTTCCTCACCACACTGGCATGTGCGGAAACGGCATAGTAAACGCTATAACCCGACTACCTTCCCCGGGTCGGCCCATGTGCTGGCCCACCATGTAGCAGCATATTCGCACTCAGCACCGCGCTTCCCGCCGTGATCAATTACACGCCCAACGCCTATCACGCGCCTTGTACCCACCCCCCAGTTCCCGTCTAACTCGTGTGGCTGCGTGCTCAATCGGCAGGCTCAAACCTCTTCACTCCCGTTCCATCACTATGTTCAGCGCATCCATCGGCACCCTCGCCATACTTCTTGTCCCACCATTTCTTGTTACCCATCCATCCCTCATTCTTATTGGGAATGCACCCCACGATCTCTTGCCCCATCCCTCGCCTCCATCACTTCCTGGGAGCTCTGGCTGTCTCCCCTGTAGACAGCAAACATACAGGCCGCCCAGGAAGCTCTCTGTGAACATGTGCATCGAATTCGCACGAACCTTATGCAGTACTACGCGGACCCGGTGAATTAAAGAATAAAATTAGGGCCTGGACATGGGCCCTCCGGACAATAAAGTTTGTTGTGTCTCTCATCAAAATCTTCCGCTACCAGTCATATGCGTCCACCGCACCGGCCCGGAGGCCCAAATATGGTGCTGGAGATAAGCTCATGATACCAACGACTGGTTACGTGTGCGATAAACAACTAAGTTGAGCTTCGGATCAATTTCAGCTAAGTATAGTCTTTTCCATAGCTCTTCACCATGACGGACAGGGCAGCCACTCATGCGCATCCGTGCAGTGAACCCAGACTTTGCACTCGCGACCACGAGGCTGAAATTGTGGACGCGAAACAGGCATCGGTATGCTATATCATTAATGGCCAATGAAGGATCTAGTTAGTATCACCTGTATAAAAAAGAATGAAAAATCAGCTTCCACGCTGGTTAGCCAAAGCAGTAGTTCTGATCTCTTTTGCTGTACCAACTTTAAGTATGAAATAAACTAAGGAAAGGAGAATAATAGCACGATAGAATAGGAAGAACTAACAAAGCACATCTAGCGGCCGCTCGATTTGTCCTAGCGTCACTGAATGATGGCGTGCACTAGTAGGATCAAAATCGGCTGGAATCGCCTCGAAAACAAAGCGTAAAGCCGATGGGAAGTGCCACCGAGAAAGGAAAGGGTAACAGCCAGGAATCGACTGGCAAACGAACGAAAACGTATATTCGATACAACGCGGACTTTATCACGCAAAATACCTCGAGACAGGGCACTTTGCGAAATGGGGTTGTGTAGCCCTTTTCGCTTGCCGATTGACAGCGCCGATATCCCTTTACGAGTCTTGTCGCATGATCACATATCGCTTCGCGTGACACAGAGCAGTGCACCCAACTCGCTGCGCATAGAAATGAAAGAGAAGACGGGACCAGACGTCATCGGGCCGTGTACGCATTTCTCTGTTCGACCCGACCTGCAGCTCCGAGGGTCTGTTTTGATAAAGCTACACACGAGCCGATACCGTACAAATTGCTTAAAAGATTGAGGCCGCATTTAGGTGTTCTTTGTTAATTTGAGGATCCATTTGAAGATCCTATAAGGAACCAAGCAAATCGATGTGACTGGTGCACAGTAGCCAACCACTATGGTTTATTAATCGAATAATGGCGCAAACGCCCACAGTTCAGCTTGTCGAACACGGAAACGGAAAAGTACCATGAAGGCATTCCAGTCTAATTGGATGTAACATCTATCAAAGCTAATAGTATCTCTCGAAACAGCAATTACTACGCACTAATTTTTCCCAGGCTCATCGGGGGTATGTGACGCTTGTACCGAAATTGGCCCACAAATACGGTTGGAGGCTAAGAGGCCGCCTCCGGTTTTAGTATGGGAAGCCTGTAGAATGCGAGATATGAAACGGACGGTAGGGACCCCGCCGGTTTCAATCCGTGACACGCCCACTTCCTTGCGGCCTCATGGCATGCGCAATCTCCTGGGGACCTGCACGGGCCCGCCAATTCTTTACATAACAGAGAAAATAACACCGGAAAATATCTACAGTTCGGACCTACTCCGAAAGTAAATTAGGTCGGATGACCACGCGCAGCACCCCTTTAATGACAAAGCTGCGTGTGCGCTGGCGATGCATTGTTACTAACCGTCCGAATAAACCTGAGTTCCATTAACATATGTATGAGACAGCCAGAGTATTGGCAAGGAACCGCGAACGATAAAAGGGAAAGAAAGCGCGGAAGAGTACCCTTCTCTCGACATTGTTGTCCTATTCTTATCTTTACTTATCGACGTGCCGCCCGCACTCCCTCCCGGTTTCCCGGCCCTGTCGGCTGTCACGGGCAGCCAGCGACATCATCAGCAGAGACGTCACCCGCATTTTCCCGGGCGAAACTGCCGTGACAGCGGTCTTTCTGCCCTGTGGACACGCGCATGTATTTCTCTCGCGAGCGTGGCCACGATAGCTTGCGGTCTCTTTTTTCGCATACCAATATGACGACGACCGATAAGGCTATTTACCAATGACGCCGTCGATCGGATATGTGCGGGAGATGGGGCTGACCTTTCGTAGTTGCCTCCAGGGACTGGTTTAACTTTGGTGGCCAACGTGTTGTTTATTTTGGTGCTCCTACGAGGCAGATGTCGGTCGGTGGCAGCTGCACTACTTGTTCGGGGTGTTTGTCACGTCGTGAGCCCGGAGGTAAAACGACAGACGAACAACACGCGAAATACACGCCTTGTGCGCGCCATTAGATGCGCAGACAGTACCCCGCTCTTTAGCGCAGCTCATGAATGGGAACTGTAGAATAAAGAGTGGAGTAAGGCCCGTCATAAACAATGATCGCACACGTTCATTATTGTCCGGAAACCTACGTGCTACCCAGCAACACGTCTATCGGCAATAAAAAAATCCCTGGTAGCTTCCTCGTTCAGAGAAGTTGCTGAACAGGGGAAGACTGGTGGTGAGTGCATTCATACACACTCTTGTGCACATGTGCACACACGCACACTCGCGCAAGTACACATGCACAGTGTCTTTCCACTACTAAGCCATTCCACAGTTAGTGAACAACAGCGTAAAGAGCGGGGCGACCCGCTACTGCCTGATGAGGCTTGATATATGGGTGCAGCTCATCATTCCGTCCGTCGTCAACGGCAGGAGCAGACCGTAGAGGTGATAACGACTGGGATAACGGGACTAATATTCGTACGAACCAACGTTCGAGTGAACGAATACTTGCTTTCATGTACCATAAACCCGTTTTTTTTTTTCACCACAAGCTAAATATATCCGCACCAGCGAACGCGGCTTGGTCGAAAAAAATCTAACGCCCCTTTCTGGAAGAAAGATGGTTGAAACACTAAGCTTTCTTCGATACAAATACAAACAATCCGATCCGATCCAATCATCTGAAGTCCAAATTTACAACAACGCTTAGATGACAGAATGTGATGTTATGATTTTGTACCTCTTAGTTTGTGATTGGGTCATCTTAATGGGCTGATTCGGTTATCTTAGCGTTGTTCTTAGTTCGGGCTTCCCATAGGTTAAGCATGTGACGTGATCAACGGGCCACTGTGCGCCTGCTCGAGAGTGCTTTCGTCGTCATCATCATCATCATCATCGCTCAACCCTATGACACTAAAGTGCATTTGTCTATCACAATGAAACCCGTTATGCATGTAAAGACGTCCCATTGTTTATGCGTGTGTAATTGATGTGCCCCTTGAAGAAACCCGTTGTGTAACGTTGGCTTTCTTGTTTCAGGGCTTGATCCCTGCGGTAATAGTGGCTTCCCTGCAGTGCGTTTTTTTTTTCGACGCCATTCAAGTGAGACACAGATTGTTTCTGCGGTGTGTGATGCATGTGCCCTGGTGTAAAGTTGACTTTATTTCAGTGCGTTTTTTCCGCCACCGCCCCAAAGTGAGACATAGAGAGCTTCGCTTAATAAACGCACACATGGCGGTGCGTACGAGCGCGCTACTGCTTATGGAATTGTCTAGTGTAATGGGGCACGTTTGCGATGGCTGCGCCGTCGCGGAGTTCGATAGCACGCGTATTGGGCGGAAACGAGCGCGCTCCTGCCGCCGATAATCGGAAGGAGCGGCGTCCCCGGTGATCAATTTCTCGTATCACGCGCACCGTATACTACAGTAACCAGATATAACACAATACCTTCGGGAAGGTGGCCACTTCTATCGATCGTAAAGCACGCGCAGTTGTAGGAGGCGCTGGATAGTTTGTAGGCCCCCATTTCAGGGCCCGTGAATGAAACAGCTTTAGGTCACTGTTCAGGATCCAAACTGGCGCTACCTTTAAGAATTGTTTTTTTTTTTTTAATGGGTATCATTCTTTACCAAGTACCCCCACCGCCGGGACAGTGTAACGCCCTGCATTTGCACAAAAATGCAGATATCGCGGAAGTTCCACCCGTAATCGCTATAATGGCGTAGATGGAAATAACTCGTCACACGAAATTTTGAAAAACTAAAAAATAAGAAAAATATTCAGTAATTACGGAAAATGGCGAACCGTGTAACGCCCTGCATTTCCACAATAATGCAGATTTCACGATGGTAGCAATTGTAATCGTTATCATAACCTAAATGGAGATCATTGGTCGGACGAAATTTTGAAAAATTAAAAAATGAGGAACAAATTAAAAATTCACTGGAAATGTCAAAAAGTATACCCCATGGCATTTCAACAATAACGCAGATCTCGCGAAAGTTTCAAATGTAATCCTTATAATAACGCACATGGAGATCATTGGTAGGAAGAAATCATGAAAACCTTACAAATAAGCAAAATAATAAAGAACTACCCATATAGGCAAAACGTATAACGTATGGCATATCCACAATAATTCAGATTTTGCGGAAGTTCAGCCGATAATCGTTGTATTAGCCTAAATGAGATAATTCGTTGAAAGAAATTTTCGGAAAAGTAAGAAAATTAAAATAAAAATACAACACAATGCAGAACCGTTGGTTAATTCCCTGCGTTTGCACTATATTGCCGAATTCCCGAAAGTTTCACATCTAATCGTTATATTAGCGCAAATGGCGATAATTGGTTGGACAGGATTTAGAAAACCCAAAAATTTGGCCCGAAAAAACACACTCAAGACAAGCGGCATAAGATTGCTACGCATCAGTAGACGATTCTCTGAATTCCTGCAGAAGTTTTTTATGCGAATCCCGAATCCCGTTATACGACCGCCGCAAAGCTCCTCCTTCGTTTTGTGTTTCCATAGCCGTTCCGCCTACTTCAGATTGCGATAACGCCAGCAAAGACTGAAAGGGTGCCAGTTATCACTTTTGCCTATGCCTTCACACCGTTGTCAAACTAAAAACCGTACACAGCGGGCACGTCACAAAAGTGAGGAGCTTTGCTATTTTCTTCACTGCCAAGCATCCGTAAATTATGCGAACGGCAGTTAACCTTCGTAGTTCGATATCTCGGAGTACGAATGCGCCAGAAGAATTCTGTCAAATGAAACTACGTGGAAACAAGATTGCGTCTAACTTTTCAATACAAACATGCCTCCTTCTTCAAGCGGCTAAAAAGTTAATTATTCATCCTAGTTAATTAAGCCACCTACCTCATTGTGTGTCCCCCTTGGCGCATAACCTCACTGTAGCGGTGGTCTTCTCGTAAAGCTAAGGGCCCAATTTTTAAATATTTGCCGGCTTAACATTGATCACCCTTTATATGTATGCCGCCTGCATGCAGGCAGGCACGTATGTATGTATGTATGTATGTATGTATGATTATGTATGTGTATGTATGTATGTATGTATGTATGTATGTAGTATGTATGTATGTATGTAGTATGTATGTATGTATGTATGTATGTATGTATGTATGTAGTATGTATGTATGTATGTATGTATGTATGTATGTATGTAAAAGGTAAGCGAGTAGCCATGTAAGACAGTGAATGCAATTAAATAGGTAAATAAGTGAATACATATTTATTGAAATAAAAAGTAAGGTCGAAAGTAAGAAGGAAATATGGACATAAAACATTGAACGGAACATTGGGAGGGGAGGTGAGATTTAAAATCAATAAATACCACAGAAACAGCGATACACAGGTGAGTACCAACAGCTCTGTGTCTCTTCAAACTCCCTTTCTTGTGTTGCGTTGTGATTGCGCCGTTATTCCTTATATAAAATTTTATTCCCGTTGCCATGGAGTGAGTGACAAATTAAGCAAGAACGCCAAAAAATAAAGAAAGAGAGATAGAATGCAAGGAAGATCACTTTTCTCGCGTTTGCTGCAGTAGTGTTTCGATAGGCCGGCGATGACGTGAATGGTGGCTCGGAAAAAGTGTTGGAGCGCTCGCATGCATATGTTGTTGATAGTACCGGGCTCCGTAAGTGTTGGGGCTTATGGTGACGCCACGCGGTAAACGCTGTGTTTGCAACACCAAACTTATTCGAGGGCTGTGGCTATTTACACCACCACTAGCGAATTACCATGCCCCAATATCACGTAATGAAAAAGTAACTAAAATGTGTTGCGGAATGAATGAAATGCAAGAAAATTTCTGCTTCGACATGTTTATTGGGCGCAACTATCGCGCCGGTATTGCTTTTAAAGTTAGGGTGGCGAAACCGCCAGCATCGCTGCAGACTTTAGATGGTGCTCACCTCGAACTGCAAAGTACGAAGTCTTCGCGACCATTTAAGCCAGCCTGTTGTCCTCGGCTTCGGTAGTTTGAACGCTCCCTAAATGGACCGAGTCTTTGCATGCGCCAGTCTGACATTCCGCCCTTATCGTGCTCAATTTGAAAGATTTTTCCGTAATATTCCGCTGAAAAACTACGGCGTACATAATATGAGACGATGCGCAGGGCGGCCTGAAATATAATAAAGCTATGTTTCTTCTTTTTTGTGGGTTCTTTCACCGCTGAAAATAACAAAGAAATGAAACTCAAACAAGAGTAAGAGTAAATAGATTGCTCCGAGCGTTGTTTTCCCTCTTAGATTGCCTTTCAAGAATGCAGATAATGAAATGGAGGCCTGATCAATTTTTGCTTAGATATTCAATAAAGCAATCCAGATTTCTTATCTTTGTCTGGGAACCTTCTGTCCCCGTGCCTATAATTAGGTTTTTGTCGTGTAGCATGTCGTCTTCAGGAGCCTACCGCCCGAGGTGTACGTTATAGATAAATTTAAAACTTTACCTGTTTGCATGAAATAAAACAAATAAATTAATAAAACGCAACTTCTTTTGAAAACACCAAGCGGTTACTATAAAAAACTGGATTTCTTTTTGCTGGGTGATCTTCTTGATGTACTACGCCAGTTGAAGGCAAACCCCTATAGATCGAAATTGTATTAGTGTGCTCAATTAAAACGTTTGCCTCCGCCTCCTTGATACATTGACAAAATACCATTCACGGGAAGTCGTCCGTGGTACGAATTCACCTCTTGATACTTGGATTTTGGACCCATCGCTTTCAATAGGCTTGCGTCTGGGGCACTTTTACGCCATTGTAGTTAGCGCGGCCGCATGTGTGCATGTATGTCTTTGCAACTGTGTGTCCCTGCTTGTGCACCGTGTCTCCGCATCTGTGTCTAGTGTGCGTGTTTCCTTGCTTTCGAGGTTTAATTTGGCATAGAAAATTTTGTTAGCGTAAATACATACTTTTTTTTCGAAACAGGTAATTTAGGAAACTTCGTCTTAGGGCCTTTTTTAACACCATGCGAGTGCAATTTCAGAATGTCCTGCTTTGTAAATTTCCTATCCTGCGCATCGGGTGGGCTCACGGAAATTTTCGTGTATCAAGTTAGTCAGCCAGGACACTCATCTTTGTAGGTGCAGATATATTATCAGTACCAGTTGTAATGACCGGACTCGCTATCATATGATTCCTGTTCATCTATTCATGGCGATTGCGAGACGGGAAAAAATCCTACCGGCCGGTCAAAACTGACTAGAAAAACCATCTTGCTTCCCTATCGGTAATTACACGTACGGCTGGACACTAAGCGGTCCTCGCGTTGCTAATGCTCCTTTGAACAGGACATTTTAGTGCGGGCGACGAGCGGAATTATTTCTTGCCTCCTCCATAAGCAATCAAAGCTGTTTCCAGAAACGTATTTGCGGTCTGGGAAGACTAAAACGTTCATCAAAGCACACGTTTCACGCTGTGCATGCCCTCCCTAGATTGTAACAGAACAATCTTATTTCTCTGCGTTCCTAACTATGGGCCACCCACTTGTTCAGTTAGTGGCTTTCGAGTTTCTGGAATATATATGCGAACGGGTCGTTCACAATTCTCGTACTCTAGTTTGGTCTATTTGTTTCACGTCCATAACTAATGACGCTGAATCATGTTTCTGGAAACCTGCGGCGTTACCTGGCAATTTCCGATCTTTTCTCTAAAGTCACCCATATGCACAGCCTTTTGCGTGCACGATGTTGTAATACGCCGCTGCTACACTTAATACTGACCTTTATGGCGACTGATGTTTCGAGGCTGGCGCAAATGTTTGTGTGTGTGTGTGTGTGTGTGTGTGGTGTGTGTGTGTGTGTGTGGTGTGTGTGTGTGTGGTGGTGTGGTGTGTGGTGCGTGGTGCGTGCGTGGTGTGTGGTGCGTGCGTGGTGCTGTACGTGCTGTGCTGTCGTGCTGCGTGGGGTGGGTGTGGATTCAGTTGACTTATTATCTGTTGTTAGTTTTGGCTAGCGGTGTCTATATTTTGTGTGCTCCCTCTGTTGATATATGTGCTTACCCTTACTCTATGCCCACCCTATGGGCCTTAAGGTATCTTGAATAAAAAAAACTCACACAATGCGCTTAAATGAATCCAAAATGGCGTAGCTAGGTTAATATACTGTGACTGTCTTGTCGCATGCACATCTCCGACCCTAAAATCCATGGTTCGATTTTTCAATCATGGAATTTGATCGTAGGACAGCTGGGATTCACTTATTTTACGAGGTATTTTATTTTATATTTCGCGATTACCATACACTGTAGCGAGCAACGTCATCGCATTTCCAACACTTGGCATCAAAATGCGGCTATACGGCGTGGTCTCATACGGCAACCTTCAGGACTTTTTCATTTACGGGTCTCCCGGGAATGGAGGATAATCTTTTGAAACGAAGAAGCCATGCTGGCAAAATCCTGGTTAAATTAGCGTGTCGCCTGTAAATCGATTGTCACATCATCAATTGTTATTCGCCGCGTTCATGTACTTCGCTGAAGTAATGTCCCGCGCTAAGACCTTGAGGGCAAAAGAAATAATGAATTCTTAGACAACACGCGGATCGGTCACAAAGAGCACATCGCTAGGGCAAGAAATTTATTTTGCCGCAACAGTACGCCCGCATGCTCGACAGTAGGTGGCAATACTATACGCGGGGAGACAACTGAAGAGAAACACAAACTGAAGGGAGATGAGAAGGAGGAAACAGTGCCGAGGAAGCGGCGTATGTAGAATAGCTTTGGTTCCACTTACTCCCCGACATTTCCCCACGTTTTTTTACGCCAGTTCACGAAAATAGCTTAATCTTTCCCCTAATCATATGTCCCCGGCAGGTCCGTGTGAATACGTGGTTTATCGCTTGTCTTTTCTCTTTCTGGTAATGGCGCATGTACGGTCCGCTTTCCAAAAAATGACCTGTCGTCCCTTTTTCCCCTCGCTTCCTCCGCAGCGTCTTTCCTTGAGTCACCTTTGTAATCAGGAGTGATAGCGTTGCCGGGAACCGCAACAGGCATTTTGTTCAGGCGACGCAGCTTCCTGCGTCTGGCACAATTCTCGCTGTAGCGTAGGGCACAGCTGAATGCCACTTATCAAACTGAATGAATGAATGAATGAATGAATGAATGAATGAATGAATGAATGAATGAATGATGAATGAATGAATGAATGTTATAATAAATAACGGTGAGCTTTTGGAGGAATACTTGCTTGCAGCCAACAAATGAGAGCAATAAGGAATTGGAACTCGGGACCGAAGCACGTAAATAATTCAATTTCTGTGTTTTTTTTTAGAAGAAGCTGCCCTTGTGCTATGAGGGGTGTCATAGGAAATGGCTACGAACTATTTAAATCACCTGGGTATCTTTACCGTGTACCAAAGTATCATGATCATGATGATGATGATGATCATCATCATCATCACCACCATCCTGTTTGTGTTCACTGCAGAACGAAGGCCCCTCTCTTGTAACTCCAGACGTTTCTGTCTTGCGATGGCGTAGTTCTATCTTCGTTTATTGATACCTACCCCAATTTTTGGAAGGCCTCAGAGAAAAATTGGTTTGTGCTGTTAATCTGGCGTGACATTGTTTCTGGAGACCCAAAATTGTGTTTTATCTTAATGGCCCATTTAAAGATACGGTTGCGCGGTTTCGAGATAACCAATCAAAGTGGTTAACCGGCAGCTGGCCCATTTTGCGGGTCAGTTACTTGATACATCCTTGCCTGATAGCAGCCTCCCAAATCTCCGCTAAACACTCACTGTATACTATTTAGTGGGCAAGAGTTGCTTTTCTGGTATTCTACAAACGTCACCATGTTTCAGATGGAGGTCAAAATCAGGGGTGTCGAGCCTGAAGTGACAGGAACCGAAAACCGGAACGAACCGCTATATTTGCGGAACTGTACCCGAATCAGTACCGTTATTTTTCGAACACGCTGAACGCGAACCGCTACTGAACCAAAAAAGAGATAAGGTTACCGGTGCACGAAAAAACGGTTCGACCATCCGCGGTTGATAAAGCGCGGTCAACGCTGTTCGGTGCTTTTTTTTTTCGCACCATCAGTTTCGTAACATCGCACGCGCACTTTCCCGTAAGATCGGCCAAGACTTTCACCGCTCTTAAGTCGCCACCGCATGAGGAACGGTATGCCCCCCTATGTTGCAAAGCCATTGCTACAACTGGCAGCGCGAACAGAAACCAAGGTTGAGCAAACGAAATGTCGCGCCTTCCGCAGCCTGCAGGCGATATGAAACATCGACTTTGCTCTCCCCTATCTGCTACTGGAAGGTCCGATTGGTCCACAGCTACCACAGTCCTCCATATAAGGAAAGTAGTAAAATACCTATAAATAAAGGGCGTCAGACAAGGAGAACAATTTTTTCAATGTTATTTCCAGCCTCTTTATAAGAGGTATTCAGGAACGTTAAATTTGGAACAGGTGGGCGTAAGAAGTAATGGGGAATACCTCAGTAACCTCAGATTTCCTGATGACGTTGCCTTGCAAAGTAACTCTGGCGACGAATTGCAAAGCATGATTACCGCACTGGACAAGCAGAGTAAAATCGTGGACATAAAAATTAATATGCATAAAAGTAAACTAATGCTCAATAGCCTCGGAGGAGCACAGCTGTTTGCGATTGGTGGCGAGGCAGTGGAAGTGGTAAGCAAATACATCTATTAGTCCAAATAGGGATCCCGGATCCCAACCACGAGGCGGAGATAATTAGACGGATAAGAATCGAGTGGAGTGCATTCGGCCGGCATTCTCAGATAATCAATGACACGCTACCAGCTTACCTGAAAAGGAAAGGGTATAACAGCGCTGCATCTTACCGGTACTCACCTATGGGCAGGGAACTTGGAGGCTCACTAAAAGGGTTCAACTTAATTTGACGACGACTCAGCGGACACTGGAACGGAATACGTGTAACGTTAACGCACAAGAAGAGAGCGGAGTCGCTCAGGGAGCAAACGCTATTAAGGACATACTAGTAGACATCAAGAAGAATAACAAATGGGCGTAGGCAGGGCATGTAATGCGAAAGTCAAGGTAACCGTTGGTCTTTAAGGGTAACAGAGGGGATCTCCAGAGAAGGCAAGCTGTGCCAGGGAGAGGCAGAAACTTTGGTGGAAGATGAGATCAAGAAGTTTGCGGGATAAATTGGTCGCCGTTAGCATAGTACCGAATAATTGGAGATCTATCGGAGAGGCCTTGCCTTGCAGTGGGCGTAGACAGGCTGCTCCTGCTGCTGCTGCTCCTGGTGATGATGATGATTATGATGATGATGGGGGCTACTGTTGCCGGCAAATTAAAAAGGTTTTTCCAGAAGAGCACGATCTCGCGATTCACGCGTTTAATCACCCTTAAATTGGGTATGTCACTTTGTAATATAAAGTTATGCAACATAGCGGACGGAACGAGCGCGGTGGTCAGGCGGAACGGCGACGTATTCAGTATGAGGCTCACATTTATAATGGCTACCTCAAAATGCCCTCCAATGATCTGAGGCAATGTGAACCGGCAGAGCGTTAACTAAAGTTAACTTTTAACAAGATGTGGGCTTACACCCTAGAGAGGTGACGGCTAACAAATTGTCCTGGGTGACCAAACAATCGAATTCATAGCTAGCATTTTTTTATGCAACAAATGATGAGAACACCGCTGGTATTTAAACACGGCCCCTGCAAATGTATAGAGGGGACTAACCGGTACGAAGGTCCTAGCTCTCGGGGTTTAACGTTCACGAAGATGGGTGACTCCAGGCATAAGATTGGGATTTAAACAGCAACAAAACAAGCGCAATCGTGACCCTTGGTGGTTCCTTTAAGTTGTTCCTAGGACAACATAAGGCATGGGTGGCGCAGCTGATAAATCTTCCCTACTTCACCTCTTTTCCCTAATATCCGACATTACTGCTAACTATTGTCTGTAAAATTGAGCAACTTTCTCAGGAAAAAAGTCAACTTTTGAATTGCATCAAAAGGGTATCTAGTTTATGTAGTCGTTTTAAACTAGAGACATTTTTTCTCCCTTCGGCAAATATTTAACTCACCAAACTGGTTCATGAACCGGTTCGGATTGTGTTTTTGTTGAACCGGACACTGAACTGGAACCAAAGAAATTCCGCCGAACCCGAACCGTAACCGCACCGGTATTTTTAGACGGTTCGACACACTGGTCAAAATATTAATAATATAAAAACGGCCGTAGACCCATGATACCAAGGTTGCCATATAATTCATAACCAGCCACTTTGACTGGTTCATACCCTAAATGTAGCTTCAGTGCGTAAAATTACAATTGAACTTCTTAACTTTCCACGAAAGACGCAGCTACCTGTTTATCTGGCTGCTGATTAAAAGTAGTCCTTTTATGTCTCCAAAATCTTACTACACGAACACTTTTATATCCAATTCTTGGGCACTTCAGTTCTTGGGCATTTAAGTTCTGACCCTCTTTGTCGATATGGCCTGGTCTTCCTATAGGATATAGAGGTGGTAGAATATTTAAGGTCATCTGAATTTTCTCAACATGCCCAATACGTTTTCCAGGCGCTTTTGTCTAGCCACAGCATTTTTTATTAGAGTATGCCCACGTCTTTCTGGTACGTTAGGTTAACTTGGAAGCGGCTGTATGAGACATCAGACTTCCATACACCGAACCTCCTTTCGGTGTTTGAGCTGCAGGACGACTTAGCCTCGACCTGGCAAAATGCTTTCCCAAAGATCGCTTCCCCCGCGGCAGGGGCTCACGTCGCCAAACAAGAAATCATGAAAGGCCTCCTAGTGTACAGGTCTGGTCAGGGCTTCCCAAAACAGCTTTAGCAAAGCACGCGCGGCCTCTTTTTCCAAGCCACACAAGTGCTCTGTACCTACGGTGTGACTCGGCGCAAAAGGGAAACCCCTGCAGCGCTCACCTATGTTCTCTCTTCCGCGATTTTCTACTTGGTCAGCCTTCCTCCGGATCGTGCTCGTCTACTTGATGCACTTGCAGGTGTGCGCTTAATCTCATAAAAAGGGAACAGAAGTACTGTCTATTGTGGGATGCTGATGTAGAGGCGTCAAAACTGTGTCTAAGCTCTTAACTTTCCAAAAGGCGGAGCTACCTGGTTATTTGGTTACTTACTAAAAGTAGACGTTTTACGTGTTCAAAATTTAACTACAAGAACATTTTTATACCCGATTCTTCGGCCCTGTATTTCGGTTCTCCCCCTCTTAGCCTTATGCACTGGTGTTCTTATAGATATAGGGTGGCAGAATATTTCAGCTCATCTTAATTTGCTCGACATGCACTAAACATTTCCAGGCGCTTTTTTTTCTAGCCGCAGCGTTTTTTTTTTTTTTTTCGAGTATGCCACGTCTTTCTGGTATGCCAGGTTAAGTTGAATGCAGCGGTATGAGGCGTCATACTTCCAAACTCCGGACCTGCTTTCTGTTTTCGACCGGGGAGCACGGCTTGGTCTAGATGCGGCAAGATGCTTCCTGAAGAACATTTCCTCCAAGGCAGCGGTCACGTCGCCAAGCGAGAAATCATGAAAGGCCCGCCTAGTGTAGAGGTCCGGTCAGGGCTTCGCAAAAGCGGCTTTAGCAAATCACGTGCGGCTCTTTTTTCCAAGCCAAACAAGTGCCTAGACCGACGGTGTGACTCGGCCCAAAGGATAATCGCTGCAGCACTGACCTATGTCTTCTTCCCGCGATTTTCTACTTGCTCAGTCTTCCTCCGGATCGTGATCGTCTACTTGCTGCCGTTGCAGGTGTTCGCCTAATCTCCGAAAAACGGGAACAGAAGTACTGCTTACTGTGGGATGTTGACGTAGAGGTGTCAGGGTTGTGTAGATTAAGCATTTCTCAGTCCGTGATCCATCGACTCTGGTGGTCCTACAGGAAGATTCTTCTGAGTTCCGTTCATGAAAACATTGCAGTGTTGGTAATGAGTCCCGAGAATAGTCTATCGCGCGAACGGGTGTGAGAGTTGCTGTTATCGGCTGTCGGCAAGATCCGGTTGCGTTATATTCGTTAGGCAGGAGGGTGAAGAATGATTGAGTAACGGAATGTCGTCTTAGTCTGCATGCTGCGGTATGATTTCCGCATGCTCCTTCTGCAGGTCACCCTAGCCTACGCCGGCGGAAGATGCTTAAATCTCCACAGAGCACCTAATCCGTGTCTCCGAATTCCCGGCCGAATGTATTGTTTTTCCCGCTGAAGCCTGTGATCTTCCTCAACGAACGTCTCCGTGCCGATGATACTAATCTCGTCGGTGGTGAAACTATGGAGATGAGACAATATGCAATATATATGTGTTACATTTTCTCTGTCCTTTTCGATGGCAATTGTGAGAGCGGCGTGTACCGTGGCATCATTTATTGCTAACGAAAGTAAGTATATGCGGAAGCATTAGAGCGCTGATAAATGCAATTTCGAACACCTTTTTATGACTCTGTAAATCCACTTTACTTGCTAGAACGCGGCGGGCTTCGTCAACTCGTTCAGGCACAATCTCCGGCAGGGAGGGGAGCGACAACGTGATGCCGAGCAATGTGTCTTCTGCAAATATCTGCAAATACGGCGCCCATGTCTTCTTAGTTGCTGCCGATAAAGGCTCCAATGCAAAGGTAGGAGGAGACCACCTTATTCTAATTCTCTTTTCGAATGACGAAAGCACAGAGTGAATGAATCCATAAAATCTTTATTCAACAACAGGTGCTGCTGGTAGGGCCCCCGCCAGGTGGAGGGGATCCTCAGTCCGGGATCCCCTGCGGTGGCTGGCTGTGCGGGCTCTTGTTCACCAGGTCAAGCTGGATCTGCCGAGTCCTGGCTGTTCAACCGCGCCATCCACTCTTGAATGGAGGGATTAGAGATAAATTGTAGACCTGGTGTTTTCTGCACTCCCATACCTGATGGTGTGGGATGCCGAGTGCTGGGCCGTAATTGCAGGTGGCTTGATGTTCGGTCGGATATATGGCATAGAGGAGGGTGTGGTGCGGATAGGTTTTGGTTTGAAGTATTCTGAAGGTGGTAGCGTCATCTCTTGTGAGTTTTCGAGTATGGATGTAGGAACATTCGCCGTTGGTGGCGATAGTGGGCCAAGATGTCCGTCTCTCGCAGGAGAGATTGTTGATTGGATGCCTGGGGTGACAATCCTCCCAAGAGAGAAATGGTCCGGTGCATATAAGCGCGGGCAACGGCGGGAGCCGCCTCATTCCCCTCGAGTAATTCGTGACCAGGAACCCTGACTATGTAGACTTCGGGAGTGTTCAGATTTGTTCGTAGAATATGGAGCGCCGTTTTGAAATTGCGTTCTCATTGACAATTTCAGCAAGCGGTGTGCGAGTCCGTGATTATGGTGACGGTGTCGTAGGCAGTAGTTATAGCATGGGCTATTGCGGCGTCCTCGGCAGTATCGATTGATGTGGTGGACATTAATTTCTGTCCCTGTCCGTCACTACACAAGCTACATGGGCGTGATGGTTCGGATAAAGAGATGCGTCCACATAGAACGTATGTATGTCATTGCTATATTTTGCGGACATGACTGGTGCTGGGGCAATTCTTCGGGCCTTGTTGTAAGTCGGGTGCATATTTCGTGGTATTGGAGCCACACGGTATGCACTGGCGTATCTTCAAATGTATACCTCTTTTTTATCTTTAACCAGCGGTATATTATAACCCAATCGTCAGAGAGACGCGGCCCCGTAGGCGTTATTTTCATGCGCCTTATTTGTGAAACGTTGTGCGCTTCCTGGAGTCCTTTCCAACTGTTACGCACGCGTAATTTTAGTATTTTTGATGTCGACGTCTTGGAGGGCAAACACAGGGGTGGTTTTGTAGACCTGGGGGATAAATATTCAGTTAGCTTTTCATTCGCTTTAAGTTCCAAGTACACGTTTCAGATAAAATTCTACTAATCAGTATGGTTTGTATAATTGTAAGAGTGCGCGATTCTTTGAGGCCCTAGCGACGATGCGCGACCCGCTGAATAATGTGCATGAGCTGCTCAACAGTCTTTGGAGGGGGCGATTTTATTGAGTCCGGAGCCATATTTTGAGGAGGAAGCACCGAAATTCGCGAAATGTGGCCACAGTTGGAACAGATTCGCCATTTATGAGTCGGACCGGGCCTGGATGATGGTCTTCCTTTGTTTCGCCGTACCAGAGCGAAGTGTTAACAGCGCTGATTTTTCTGGCGTGAATTGAAGGGCGCCTTTTCGGAGGTAGCTTCGTGCTTTGTTTGTAGCTACTTGTAGTCCAATTTGTTGTTCCGCAGTCGATCCTGTGGTTGTCCTTAAGGTGATGTTATTCACGTGGGTCGCGTGTCGAATGTGAGGTATTTCTTGGAAAAAAGGGGAAGGATCTTTCACGGCAAAATTAAACAAACGGGCGAGATTACCCTACCCTGGTGAGTACCACGAGATATCTTCCTCAAGGGGGCAGCACACAGATGGCCAATTTCTATGGTTGCAGTGGGATTGTTAAAAACAAATTCCACATAATTGTGCGTTCTCGGATCAAAATCAACTTATGCAAGACCCTGAAGATTAACGTGGTGACTGACATTACAAAAGCGCCCTTTATGTCGAAGTCAAGAATGAAGCGCTTATGTAGTCTTCGGACGCCGGTCAATGATTCCATCTTTAATTTGGATAAGTATGTCCTCAGTCGATAGGTGTGGGCGGAAACCATACATGGTATTTGGAAAATATCATCGCCTTGAAGGTATATTGAAAGCCGATTTGGTTGATATGTTGCCCCATGAAAAAAAAAAAAACACGTACGAAGGTGCGGACTTGCGACCTTGAAGCCGAAAAATTTCACTTCTCTTAATATGTTGTTTCCAGTACAAGCATAGGTTAACGGATTTTTTTTTTTCAACTGTAAAGTACGCGGAAGGCGGTGTAACGTTCGACTCTAGCTTGCAGCAATAGCGGGGCCAGTTGCGCAACTTTTCTGGCTGCCTTCCGATGCCTTTTACAGCGAGCACGAAGCGCCTGTAATGGCTGATAACAAGTGTGCGCACCGCGTGCTTGTCGAGAAAGCTTGCGCGGCAATGGAGTGCTGCCTGGGGCTATATTGGGTAGGAGCGCGCTGACAATGCATAACCCCACAATTATCTCAACGCAGCAACTCTCTCAACTCCCCATTAAATAGCATGTTCATATTCATTTATGCATTCTTTCATTTCATTCGGTCCTCCCGATGCTCGTGCTATGCATTCCATCAAAATAGGAGTGACGTGCATACATCGAAATATGGATCGAGCGTGCGTTCTTTCAACGTGCACAAACATAATCGATCAATTTAGGGGAATTCCCCAAGGTGGAGTAAGTTTCTGTAAAGGAAAGTTTGACATCCACCTAAATGCAGCCATACAGCTACAAAGGAAAGCTATACAACTTTCTCGGAAACTTCGCAGTTGAAGAAAAATTCGTCCTGGTCCAGGATTCGAACCCGGGACCACAGCTTAACCGGAGCAGTCGCTCTACCCGGGACCACTGCTTAACTGCTCCGGTTAAGCAGTGGTCCCGGGTTCGAATCCTGGAGCAGGACGAATTTTTCTTCAACTGCGAAGTTTCCGAGAAAGCTGTATAGCTTTCCTTTGTAGCCGTATGGCTGCATTTAGGTGGATGTCAAACTTTCCTTTACAGTGCACAAACATAGACACGTGACGCTGCAAGTTTTATCCAGAAAACCCGGCACTGCTTTCTCATTTTGCTGAAGAAATTTTATGCTACAAAAGCACCATTCATAAACATTCCTAGACTTAATTCGATAACGCGGAATGCAGCTTTAGACTACATTCTGTTTGCAAGCAACGTGGCAGAAACTGCGGACATGCACAGGTAAAATGCCGCACGGTTTTCAAGCCACCACTATTCTGAAGTCCCTCTGTAACCAGCGATCGCCCTGAATGCCATCGCCCTTCAGTTATTTTCAGCCGAACCGCTACAACGCCAGCTGCAGCTACCAAAGGAAGCCACGCCGCATGTCTGCGGCCTCGAGCTGTGAAGTGGGCCGTGAAATCTGCAAACCTAAATAATTTATGCACGCAGGGTGCACAACACTGTGTAGGCGTGCCTAACAGTTGCCGTGATCAGTTTCCTCTACCCAAATTTGTTGACTAGGAGGCTTGCGTGTATGAGCGCCAATATTTCATATACTAAGTGCATCGCGGCAAAGCCTTGGGCGATTATAATAGAGGACACTAAGAGCGTGTACGTTGCCGCGTGAGAGCCCGAGTCGCAGCGGTAGTAGATGTGAGGTGCGTAGTAACCCGGTTACACAGTGCAAGATTTCGTTTGAGAGCGACTGTGTTAAGTTCTCCATCTCAATTACCTTAATACCGCCCAGTAGCATGGATGTCACTCGTTACGTATGGAGTGTTTACTTTTGTGGTTTTGTTTGTTTTCACGCCGACCGAGATGACTGGGCGTGAAGTGGTGTAAGGAGAAACCGCGGACGCTTCTTTGTTATTCGCCGCGCTTTTGTGTCACCCGACGAGCGGGTCCGGAGACGACGCATACAAACGCGTACGGCTCCGAAAGCGACGTCAGCTTTCGAAGAGGATTTCCTTGCGTTCGTTTGGGAAACCGCCGGAGGGGGACTGTTGACATTTTAACGGCCACGATTAGCCGCAATGAGAAAGCCCGAAGCAAGCGAGAGTTGAAGGGGTCAAGCTTGGGGTCAACATAGGAAGAGGGCACCAGATGTTCTGTCTGTGACAGTTGCACCACTCAAAGTTACTGGGCGAAGTTTTCCGTTCGTTCACGCGTCTGAACTGGTCGACTCGGCGGCTTTGGATGCGTCAATGGTTAGGCGACCAGGCTTTGTTAGGCGCTCCACGTGTTAACAAAGGAAAGGAATGTTTGGCGGCGTGGGGCACGAGGATAGGTGGCATGGTATGGACAATACTTTAAGACAAGCCGCCCGACAGCCGATGGCAGGTGAAATGTTTCCTTTTAGTTGGTTCGTTTTTATGCGGTTTTGTTACGGGTTTTGCTGAACACCTGCAGGTTTCTGTATGAGAGTGAGAAAGGTGCGCCACGTGACTATTTTGAACGCACCTAGCTTTGTTTGTCACGGTGGCCAATCAGTGGCCGAGTGTGGGCTAATGAATGAGCCATCCTCACTCTCAAATTGGGACATCCCTGTTGTGGGCGGGGTTTTAGGGGTAAAATCGAGGAGCTTGACGTTTGTTGGTGATTGAGAACAGGGAGGTAGAGAGCGGCGAGCCCCGCTCGACGCGGGCCTTTCCTGACCTCTTGTATGCGATCATGAGCGTTGAAAGTTGTAAATACGTAGTGTAAGTAAGTTTACAGATTGTACATTTTGCGTTCGCTTGGAGTAGACCATCGTCGGCTACGTGCAACGAGCCAGCCATTCATTCGTCGCTTCATCGGATCAGCGATCATCGACTTTGGCGATCGATCCACTTAGAATTTAGCTGATGGTGTTTACGTCCTCAGCCGCTTTAATTTGCGCCAGAAACCGCACACGGAAGTGCGCCTGCGTAGAGAGGGGCGTCCGTTAATCATAGGCTTCCAATAAACAATTACCTCACACCTTTATGAGCAGCGAACGGCGCATGAATGCTTCATAGCCGAGCAACGGACGGGCTACACGGGCGAGCGAAACTGCGCCGCCCGCTTTCTGCACCGCATCCCTTTCTCGAATCGACCTTATATCATGCGAAGGTGCCGCCACTCCCCCTCCGTCGAACCGTCATCCCCCGTATCGATCGATCTACACGCGCGTGCATGAACGTAAAGGCGAATCGATAACGGCCTGATTATACTAATGGGGCGCTTCTTAATTGTATTCCGGTTCCTCTACCCCTAGGGCAGCCTGCTTCCCTTCGCGGACAATGCCGGCGTTGCAAACCCGGCAGACGGCCAGTCCTCCGGCTATCGCCAGAATCTGGTTACTTTTGTTTCGAATTCGCGGCACTTCTCCGCTGCGTTTCTCCGCTGCCTTTCGGCAAGCCCTCGGATCGTTTTGGGGTCGGCTGGGTGCGTCGGGGGCCCTGGCGTAATTTATTTACCCGTGTAAGTGTACGCCTGGGCCGAAGCATTCCTGGGCAAGGCGCAAGCTTTTTCGTCTGGGCCTGGCACCCTCCATGGCTGGCACGGCAGCGGCGCATAGCTCTGCAGGGGCAGCGCCAGGTGCTCTTCAGCGCGATTAGCGGACCACGATGCGAGCGGGCACCGCAGCGCCGCGCCTGTGGGGCCACATAGGTGAGGTTGTAATTGCTTTATTTGCGGTGAATACCTAGCTCAGTTTGCGGAAGCACTTAGCTCACAGACCCGCTCTTGCTGTCTTTGACAAAAATTAAACATACTGGAAAGAAATGTAGGAACGAAAACTAGAATAGTCGATTGGAAGATTCGAGATCATTTTCCGTGCTCTGGTGACTGCAGACGTACGCACCCAGGGCCTGCAAATAGCGGCTTCCCGGGGAGAATTTACTACTGCAGATATCGTCTGCTTATTTATTATTATAGGAACTTTCAGCATACTTTGACGAAAAGAATGCTAGTACCCAAATACGCATGCTAACTTCTGATTATCTTGAACGAAATTCCTAACAACACCATAAATAACAGGCCGAATGACTAGACATGCGCATACACAAAAGTGCACTGTCTGTGTCTGGGCTTCTGCCATTCGAGCTGTTTTTGTTTTTCATGCGTTTGGGCTTTGTTTGGGCACTAGAGTATGGCTAACTTTTAATGAGCTTACTACACTAATAATCGCCGCAATTTCAGTAAGTCATCCGCTTCGCTTTTGACGATCGCCCGAGTGTTAAGTTGTCCATGTTCGAAATAAATGATATCCTGAGCACTGCTGGTGCACCGAAGGGTCTCGCTAATAGACACTGTTACCCATGCTGTGCAGACATGGGGTTTTGGAAATGAGCCAATTAAGTGAACGATCATGCGCGGAAGAATCAGCTTTGCTTGATTAAGCCCATGCATCCATCGTATCTACCGAGCAGGATCTTCTTCCATTATGTTTGCCTCATGGTCCTGTTTGGTAAGAATTCATAATTATTCTGCGCAGTAGGCGAATTACATGTCAGAAAGGAGATTTAGAGGTGGGCTTCCTCCGCGTAGCAACACAGGCATTGATTTTGAGCCCACAAACTTTTTGAAAAACGCGGTGATACCAGATGGACATGCAGCGACTTATAGGAGAACCTTTGAGCCGCTGTTCATGAAAGCAGAACCCTTTCTCCGATTTAAGCGTTTCTTTTTCGTTCCTCAGGGAAGTTTATGTCCGACAGTAATTTCCAGTGCCGGCATTCAGCGCGTCATAGCTTCATACTTTGGGACGCTCATGCTATCGTCGGGAGCACTGTTGTGGACCAAAGGTGTAAGAATTGTTAAGGTGATGGCCCATACCGCGTTGTTAGACACGTCAAGATAAAGTATAATGGAGCAGCTATGTGATTGATGTTCTTTCGCGCAAACAGCACTGCACCTGCTGTAAGCGAATACTTACAATTTTAAAGGTTACGCCTCTGTAAGTTTCACTTCGCCCGCTGCCCACGTTTGTTTTTTTAGACCAGAACTCTGCGAAAGCCTCCTGGAGCTTTCTAGCGGAGCGTCGAAACTAAAGTATACGGAGACTTCTTTCCTCCAGGAGATATAGCGAATTTTCTCGGACGCACAAAACGAAGGAAACCTCTACCAGTCTTTAGTATGCATTGTTATATTCTAAGCATGGTTGGGGAATGCTGGCATGTGCAGGTGTATACTTTTGGCGACAATATTCCGGGGTCAATTTCGTGAAACCAGTGTATATCTCCTGGGATATCGTGTATTAAAGCGAAGCTTGCCTCTGTTTCTGTTGCGCCCTAGATCGTAACACCAAAACGCACTGCAGGAAAGTAAGCGTTACAGAATGTGTGGCACAAAGGGCACAAGATGATATGATGATGATGCTGATGATGGTAAAAAAACAAGAAGCGCCTAAAGAAAAGAAACGTTTTCTCGCAGTCGGAATAGAACATGAGACCCAGCGGTAGGAAGCTAACGCCTATCCGATTGCGCCATATTGACACGGCCAAAGCAGTTGACGTGTAAAGTGTAGGCATATACTTACACTGCAAGCTATTCAAACATCTAAACAACCGACTTCAAACAAATCAATCCAAAACGCCCACTTGCTTAATTTTATTGAGAGAAGGTTTCTTGTTTCAACCATCTTTCTCGGTAGATAAAACGGGCTTTCAATTTTTCGTTACAACAAGAATACCTGCCTTGGCGAAGAGCATGAACACCAAGTGCATACAGGCAAGATCTTTCCGAATGACTAACACTAGTAGCAGGGCTGCGGCGTACTCAGCATAATGATGATGATGATAAAACATATTATTATAGTCGTTTCTGTTAAGGCGAGGTTACTGCTTGGGAGTGGAAGTGTCCTCGTCCCTTCAGACGGTGGCCAGGAACCCATGGGCCCTGGCGGCGTCTTCCGCCAGCTGGATGACTGCTGTTTGGACGTCGGGTTGGGAAGCTAAGCAGCGCGGCCTCCCATTGCTCGTGCCTCGTAATGCGTACACCTGGTGTGGGTGTCTCCGCTTTACTGGGACACTCCCAAACGATGTGTTGGAGCGTGGTGGCTGCGGCGCCGCACCACTTGCACTGATCTCTGTATGTATCTGTAAAGTTGCGCTGGCACAGGGCGAGGTGTGGGAAGGTGTTCGATTCTATCCTGCGCCATGCAACCTGTTGCCTTCTGCTGAGTCTGCGATGAGCGGCTGGAAGTGTGCGTCGGCCCAATCTATAAATGCTGGGTAATTTCTTGATATGTAGCCAGCCTGCCCCCCCCCCCCCCCTCCCCCCTGTCGATGACGGCACGTTGTCTTTGAAGTCGGGCTGTTGAGCGCAAAGGAATCCTGCGGTAAAATCTAGGCGTGGATTACTAGTGGAGCTATTGTGGGTTATTGGTTGGCCACAAACTCCCGCACAAACCGCGTTGTCGCCGGGGAAGCGTTCAGTAGGAGTGTTAGTATTCTTTACTGTGAAACACCCCATGAGGGAAAGCCACAATCCAAAGTCCGTGCTTAGCCTAATCTTCCTCAAGTCGGCTTCACTCCTACACACAAGAGCATTGCTTCGAAGACATTTTACTTGGGGTAATATAGACATGCAGCTGCCGCCGCCGCCACCGCCGCCGCCGCCGCGCCGCTGCCGCTGCCGCTGCGGCTGCTGATGATGATGACAGCAAAATATGAAGAAGGGGAAGATGTGGCCGAAGGGATATGGTGTGCGAAAATGAGGAGGAGGGGGTGAGTCTTGCTTGGTCGACGCCCGCACAAAAATGGGTAGTTAGCCTGCAACAAAGGGAAACTACTCCGCTTCCGCTTCCTGCATCAGGGGAGTGCTGACGTGGCTAAGCCCGTGTGCGCCACTGCATTGCTTGTAGTGACTGCGGCTTACCATGTGGTTCCTTCGTTCCTCCATTTTCCTGCATTGGTTTTTCGTCATGCGTCCGGCTTGCCTTGGTACTAGGACTCCACGACGTAGAATAAAGCTCGGGAAAAATAATCTCGTACTAGTCATATGGCCCGCACTTATATTGTCAAACAAGTGGAAAATGAATTTAAAATTCCTCCTGCCAGGTTGTCTTCACGTTTTTATTGGAATATATACTTCGTGTTCCCTGATCAGCCCGAGGAGGCACCTCTTCCAATTATTTTATTCCGCTTTTCTCGTCCTAACTCCTAAACGTTCCTGCATTTTCATAGCGCCAATTGAACGACGACCGTTGTTCTATTACTACATGAAACTATTGCCATTCCATCAAAGACGCATGAGTGCTAAATGTCCTCCGCAATTCTGATTTTCTTACTGCTTTATTTCTCCTGCTCTCACATTTATTTACATCTCGAAGTCAGATACCTTAGCTGTTTCTGACTCCACTGCTTGACCACGCTACAACTACTGCACGCGTTTCGTTTCATTTGTACTGCTTTGTGTGCGTGTGCGTACGTGTTAGCCCATCGCACATCGCCGGGTATTTGTCTCAGGTTCCAGCCATGGTAAAACTTCTCTTCTTGCGCGGCCTCCCTCGCGGCGGCGGGAGAAGAGCTGCTCCTATAATGACGGCCTCCGCATCGAGGCCGGCTTCTCGCGCTGAGCCGCACTGGGACACACCAGTGCATATATCCCTCATCATCTCGCGGCCGGGAAACTTCCTTTAATTAAAACCTGATCGCCCTCCGGATTACGCTTCCGGCCGCTTCCGACCGCTTCCGACCACGCCTGCGCAGCTGGGTTCGGTACGACGCCCAGCGCCTAATTAGGTCAACCGGGGATAGTGGCGCGTTCGGTGCTGTGGCGAAACCCAAGTTGCTCTGCTTCTTCCTCACTCTCCCGCGAGGTTTCGCGCGCTCTTTCCAGCTTCTCTCTTTCTTGTTCCCTCTTTTTTGTGTGTGAAGCACCCAAATGACGTGTTTAAAGGCACTGCTGAAAAAACGATGTGTTCACATGTCCGGAAGACAGAAAGCGACGAAATGAACGAACGTGGGAAATTTTTGCAACGTGTTTATTTACTGAGACAATTGGCAGTAGCTTTGTTGGAATGTAGGGAAATCATCGGGAAATGACCGCGGAGGCTAAGCTCTGCGCTTTTTTAACGCTTTTCCACTTGTGGACGTCCTAGACTAACCTTACTTGACCTTTTTCGTTGAGTTCGGCCTTCCGCGGGGCCGCAATAAGGACAATTTATTTCCCTTAGAAAGACAACAGGTGCTCTTGCCGTTGGGCCCAGAAAAGTTCCACCAAAAGCCCGATTCCTTAGAGAGTTAAGGCGTACCCGAAGAAAGAGCGAACAGCCCGATGCTCGGCCGTGGCGCTTGAGTTTCATCCTCAAAACCTTAAAAACCCAAGACCAACACGGAACAAGTAAACCGCACGCGAAAAAAATTCACTTGGCAGAAATAGGCCGCGCGGCCAAATACAAAACCTTGTTACCTCGATTGAACGCCCGCAGTCACTTGTGATTAACTTTTCTCTCAGAATAAGATTGCTCGTCTACAGTAAATGCTTGATTTCGGATTTGGAGTTTTTAAAAAAGTTCGTTTTACGTTTAAATGCATAGCATTTTTTCTGGTGTACGGCCCCAGCGAGGACTGCGTAACTCCCTGCATTTGCACATTAATATAGATTGTGAGAAATTTCCACCTGTAATCGTTATATAGCGTTAATGTAGATACTTGGTTCAGCGAAATTTCGAAAAACTAAAATATCAGAAAAACGTAATAAAAAATACAGAAAATGGCGGACCGTATACCGAACATGCATTTGCGCAATATTGCTGATTTCGCGGATGTTCCACCTAAAAATCGTTCTAATAGCGTCAACGAATATAATTACTCGAAATAAATTCTGAAAAATAAAAAATATAAAAATGCGGGAAATGGCGAATCGTTTAACGCCCTGTATTTCCACAATAATGCATATTTCGCGAACGTTTCTCCTGTAATTTTTTACTTCCCTAAATAGAGATAATTGGTCGAATGAAATTTTGCGAAACGAGAAAAATGAGAGATATATAAAGAAACGGAAATAGCTAACCGTGTAACCCCCTGCATTTCTACAATAACGCAGATTTCGCGAAAGTTCTACATTTAATCGTTATAATGGCGTAAATTGAGATAATTGGTGGAAGAATATTTTCAAAACTAAAAATTAAGAAAAATAAACAAATTACGGAATGTGATGGACCGTGAATCGCCATGCATTTCCACAATATTGCAGATTTCGCGGAAGTTGTACCTGTGGTCGTTATGAATGCGTAAATGCACATAATTGGTCCAACCGACCCGCCGTGGTGGCTCGGTGGCTAAGGCATTGTGCTGCTGAGCATGAGGACGCGGGTTCGATTCCCGGCGTGGTGGCGGCCGCTTTTGTGATGGAGGCGAAAAACAAAAACGCCCGTGTGTACGATATTTCGGCGCACGTTAAAGATCCCCAGGTGGTCAAAATTAACCCGGAGCCCTCCACTAGGGCGTGCCTCATCCCCTGCGTTGCATCGGCGCGTTAAACACTACAACCAACCCATCCGACGAGATTTTGATAAACTTAAAAAATTGGCTATTGAGAACTCACATTCAAGACTTGCGGCGGAGGAGTGCAACGCAGTAGTAGGCAATTCTCTGAATTTATGCAGATTTTTTTTTTGTCCGCGTGTTCACCCGCGTTCTCGTGCCTTATAAAGCAAACCCAAGCGCTTTATAAACCTCGAATGCGGAACAATGTTTTTGACATCATGAAAGCCGCTCACGCAGCCTTGTTTGAACACGATCTTAGTTTTCAAGCCGAATGAACGCATGGTGGTTCGTGGGTTCTGCGTTATATCTTTTTTTTTTTTTTGATGTCATCGGGAAGTAATTGAAGATGCTTCCGCGGGAGAACGACATGTCACCCGCAGGCCGACGACTCGATGCAGCGAAGCGTCTCAAACTCCGCGATGTGCTTACTTTCTATATTGTCAGCCGAAGACTTTAGCAAGAATCCGCAGAAAACTGCATTTCGGTGTTTTTGAACAGTTTATCTAGAACTGTTGACTCAACTGCCCGTTGTAGTTGTGCTATATTTCTTTTTCAACAGCGTGCGCAAGCGAACCTCTTCGATGCCGTGGTCCTCGTCTAATCCTTACTCCGAACGTTTATAGCCAGTAGTGCTCTACTGTGTGTCCCTTCTTTCGGATCTCTCTGAGAGATCTGAAAGAAGGGGCCGGAAATACTGCGGAAAAAGAAGTGAAGAGAAAATCGAATCCTAAACCGAAAACGATGTTTGAAAGCCAATAAAAGCCAGCATCTATTGCTTGCTTTGAACCAGCTTAAGCTAAGAAAACGCTCATTATCATCATCAGCCTACTCAAGTCCACTGCAGGACAAAGACCTCTCCCACTGACTTACAACCACTCCTGTACTGCGCTGCTCGAGTCCAATAATTTACCCCCGAAATTTCCTTATTTCATCCCTCTAACGGATTGGTGGCTTCCCCATCTTCTAGACCCATCTCTTGGTATCCACTCTGTGACCCTTATTGTCCACCGGTTGTCGGTTCGTCTCACAAGAACAGTAGAAACAGAACAGAATCAAGGCATCAAGAACAATGATAATCACACAGAGAAATTCAAGCCGCTCTCATAGCGTTCTGGGGTCCCGTCAAGGAAATTCAACCTCAGCGGACACTGAAGGTAATGAAAACAGACGACACCTTGTGAAGTCAAATACCGCGTTGGGCTGAAGCCATGTGACATCACGCCTACTGGAAGACGTTTTAAGTGTGGAGCAGTTTAGGGGCCCGCATTGTCGCCGCGTCGTAGGTCGTTAGGATGAGCGAGGAGGAGAGAGAGAGAGAGACGTGAGAGAGAGAGAGAGAGAGATGAGAGAGAGACAGAGGAGAGACAACGTTTATTGTGAGAGCGTTTACGGTGTTCTTGTAGGAGTGGCCCCTCTTCACAGGAATCCATGAGCTGTCTTAGCAGCGGCTGCCCTCTCGATGAGCAGGAGCTTGTCCGAGAGGCAGGGCTGGACAGCAGTGTCTCCCACTGCTCTGGGGGATTTGAAATGCTGGGAAGGTGGTGGTGGGTGCATGTTTTTTCGACACTCTAGGATGATATGTCGTAGTGTACCAGGTTCTTGGCAGTATTGCATTCTGCTGGATACTGGGTGGGGGATATCCGGTGAAGCCTAATTGGATGCGGGAAGGTGTTGGTTTGTAGGAGTCTAAGTGTTGTTTCCTGAGATTTCGTGAGGTTGGGTGAGGTAGCGGGAAAGTCCGTCGATTAGATTGTAATGTTGTGTTATTTTCGTGGCTACGTTAGAAGAGGGACATGTTTCTCCACATCCTCCGAGGCCTGGTCGGCAAGTTCTCGGGCCTTTTGGTGGGCAAAGTCGTTGACCTCCATTGAAGCATGTGCAGGCGTCCATACAATCCTCACTTTTCTGTCAGGCAATTTGGTTGAGAGCATGCAGTGCGTTGCTGGTGCCACCCAACCCGACCTGAAGCTCCTGCACGCTTCCTGGGAGTCTGTTACGACCACCGTTGCTTCCGTCTGCGTGAGGGCCAGTGCCACCGCTAGGCTCCTCCGCTTCTTTTGGTTGATGCGGTTAGTACGGTGGCACTGACAAGAAGCTCTGTCTTTGTGGTGACTACCACTGTCTTTACTCTTCTACCACGGATTATCTAGCCACTATAGTCACGCGGCGTCACGCATCCGAAGAGAGGCTTCGAAAAGATAACCGCTTCCCCTGGTCGGGATCGAAGGGTCCTTCGTGTTAGGAAGCGATGACAATATTCTCATTGCGCTACAGAGGAACACATTACTCACAGGCGAAGTGTTATGGGTCATCTTAGCGCTGCGCCGTTTCCACGGAGGCTGCCGCTGCTAGGCTGCGAAATTAGTATACAATAATAAAATATACGGCAAAAAATAATGAATTAACGCATTAAATACCCCACATTATTGAGAACTCAATCCAGTGTGCCTTAATAGGCCTTTTCAGGGGCTGCTGCGCCCTTTCTTGACTCCTTTCAGTGTCAAATCCTGGCTGATACTGAAACTAGTCAAGTGAGGGCGTCACAGCCTATCTCGCGAATCACTTCTCCGCACTTGACAGCTTTCACATTTAGTGAACTTCTTTGATTTTTAATTACTCCTGTAAACTCATAAATACTTACACGGGATCCCTTGAATTAGCTTGGCGGATACTCGTAAATGGAGTAGAACTGGTGAGAGCACTGGAGTAGTACTGGACAACAACGTGTGGGGTTGTAACAAGTAGTTGTAGGATTTGGCAAATTATCAAGCCAACTAGCACGTAGAAATAAAAGAGGGCCACATATTGGACGTGCCAAATATTTTGCGTTATTTTCCTCTGTGAGTTGTAACACTAAGTGCGCTCCGTTCAGTGACGCCGCAACTATCATTTAAAGGCTGTCTGCTAGGGGAAGCTCAAACTCCCGTTTCGCTTTGAGCCGGGCGATAA
Source organism: Haemaphysalis longicornis (assembly GCA_013339765.2). Taxonomy (NCBI): domain Eukaryota; kingdom Metazoa; phylum Arthropoda; class Arachnida; order Ixodida; family Ixodidae; genus Haemaphysalis; species Haemaphysalis longicornis. The sequence goes on from CM023450.1 coordinate 90,987,612, forward strand.
CAACTGGTGCCGAAGGCCAGAACTGTTAATCATATTCCTTCACTATGTTCCCGTTCGGAAAACTTGCATCTGTATACCCTCTGTTATTAATTTTACAATGAGCAAAACTCGCGAAGCTAGGTGTTAATTCCTGGACTCGGTTTAGTCCAACATTTACGTTTGCCTGTATTCTTTAGATGCAAAGCATCTCTTGCTCGGGGCTATGTCCGGCGTCCGTCCGTTGTTCCGCACCTCTCCCCCTACACTATAAAAAAAGAAATAGTTAGCGGCGCCCGCCGCAACGGGAGGTACGCGGCGCTCTTCCCACTGCGCCACAAAACCGAGAGACAGGAGCAAGTGCTACGAACGCGCCTTATGTCCTTGACTCATCAAACTACGTCAAGAAGCTACTGATACAACGAAGGCACGCGAAGCTGAACGTCAATAGAAACGACGAACTGAAAACTTTAGAGGAGGATGTTAGCGTCTCTTGCTCGGGGGGATGTCCTGCGTCCGTGCCCCGTCCGCAGCGCCTCTGATGATGATTGTGGCAGGATGCCCCTAGGGACTGCCCAACCAAAGAATCCATCACGAGATAGCTTCGCGTTCAACTACCGTCGTCATCTTCCCGTAGGGGAACCGCTGAAGACGAAGAAGGAGAAGAAGACAAAGCTGCGAAGAGGAGGGCGTGTACGTTGCTCTCGCCCCGTCCGCAGCGCTTCTGATGATGATTTCGGCAGGATGCCCCTAGAGATTGACCAACCCAAAGCACCCATCACGAGATAGCTTCGCGTTCAAACCACCGTCGTCATCTTCCCGTAGGGGAACCACTGAAGACGATGAAGGAGAAGAAGAAAAAGCTGTGAAGACGAGGGCGTGTACGTTGCTCTCAGCCGGTGCACCAACGTCAACAACCTTTACCTCACCAACGCTGACGGAGACTACCGATTCTACCACAGAGACTACAACATCGACAGAACATGATGGACGATGTTTCGGCGCCTCGAGCACCACCGCCTACTCACCGTAACACAACAGTACTTGCGTGCCTTTGCCACCGGTGTGGACCCGGACGTGGAATTCCCTCTGGCGCTACTAAACACCAGATCACTCAACATAACGGCAACACGCCAGCTGCGTGATAAGCGCGCATGCGCGTCTCCTCTCTCATCTCCTCCTCTCCACTCCATCTGCTCTATATATTAGACCCGGTCCCGCACGCCGCTTCCTCAGTTGCTGCTTCGGTTGAGACACGCTGCGCCGTCCGATGAGCTGAATGGACGCCAAGAATTCTGCTTTGCATCACCACATAGTTCCCTTCGGAGAGATGATGTAATTTTGTTTTGTCATTAGGTGTTTCTTTTTGCAGTGTGAGCTACACTGGCCGAGGGTTGAGCAGTTTCCCGTGGCTACCTGGAGAGCCGTGCTGCGCCTATGCGCAAGGAGCAGCGATGTCACACGGCGCACACAACGTTGCTCGCTGCCCGGCGTCCTCTTCACGCACCCCACGCGCCCAGCGTCTTCGCCGACCTACGTTCCGCACGAGGCGGCCCGGTCCGCTCGATGATCATGCGAGGGGTGGCCGGGTGTGGGAACCAATGGCTCGTGCGTAGCAGCACCGGCATGCGCCTGTGGAACCAGCGTAGCTCTCGAATGGGCAACTGGTGACGATTGGTGACGCTGCGCCGGAGCTGCTTAAGAACTGTACATGCGTCACATAATGCGTATACCGTGTGTGTGTCATTGAAGCAGCAATAAGCATAATAATCATGCTAATCCTAGACAACCAGGAAAACTAAGAATAAGCAGCTGAACCTTAGCTCACGCTACGCATCCTGGCATAGCCGAGCTAAGCCACTGCTAATTTTTTCCTGCACTGATTCTTTCACCGGCTTTCAAGGCCGTTGAACTACGGCACTCGTTTTAAAATCGGCAGCTCAATTATTTATTTAAGGCGAAGGACGTTCACACAAAGCCGCCATGTACAAGCAGGGTGAAAGCCTTCATTTTTACGCAGTATACATATCACTGCTCGTAATCCGTCTCCAGAACGAATTGAATTATAATTTGTCCGCACAAATTCTTTGTTGCACCCTCTCTATGCCTTAGCTTTGAGCACAGAAACCTTCGCAGATGTTGAGCAGACCTGTGCGAACACTGCGAGGTCACAACCGATGTTTTCAGATTTCTTAGATTTCGGGATGTTTGCATTCACCGCGTGGCGCTGGCTGCGATTGTCGACATTTTGAAGGCTATTTGCTTCGGAGCTTTTTCTGCGGTGTTTCGTGGTGACTACAAGCCTGTCGAGATAAATATTTTGTTGCCTTTTCGGGGCTCGGACAAACACCTAAACAGTGCGTAACACTGAATATCTCAGAAGTGGGTATACAGTGGAACCCCGTTCATACGTTTTTATCCGGACCGGGAAAACAAAACGCAACAACCAGGAAAATGCACAAATGAGAAAACCTTCTTAAATGAACGAAAACAACGTAGCTTTGTTTTGCAACCATGTATTTCTGCTACTTTGCCTTTCGAACTTTTCAAAACTGCGGAATGTAGGATTACCGACGTCACTAGGAATGCAAGGGTCCCTAGCGACGTCGACTCTCTTCCACGCTGGCTGCATGTCTACTGCGTTTAGTACGTCAAGCTTTCCTGAATGGAAAGCGTCTCCGTTTTCGCGACGCCACCAAGGCACGACGAAGTTCGTGGTTGCAAGTTGAACGGTGTTCCCAAAGCTTCAAGCGCATGATGACGACGAAAGCACGTGCTATTCTTGCGGTGTGCTTTATGGCAAACACGCGCTCCCGGCATTCCGAAGTGAAACTTCTGTTGTAAGCGCAGTGATGATGGTGATGGCATAGAGTAACATGGGACCATCTAGTGGTGACGAACCGCACCCGCGTACGGCTTCATGCAGTCAGTTCTGTAGTCAAGCCTGGCCAAGGCTCGTCAAACGTCGAGATTTTGGTAGGCGCATGTCGCCCGGGTGACTTCGGAGTGTCATATTGCCACGCACGATGCGGGAACGTATACTCTGAGCCACGACGAACCAGTGAGGATTTTAGTACATGGGGCTCTATGTGAGCTGTGCCGGGATCAGACAAAAGCAGCACAGCAGCCGGGAAAACGCAGCACTGAGGAACGGTAAGAGGGGTTATACTCTGTAATATTTTCGAGTTCTTCAAAACATTCCTTTTAAATCATTTTTAATTTGAGGAAATATCACCCTAGCATATTACTGCATCTGCTGTGTTTCCCGAGAATCGGCAATTCGTTTGTGAGTCACGAGAAATTATGGGCACAACCTTCGAGATGTCACATTTTTTAGGAGGTGATAGGCACAGATAACAATGGGTAATCTGTTTAGAGCTAAGCTTTTATCATACTGTCAGGATTAGGTTGGAAGTGATGCAGGAGGCATAAGTTTTGCTCGATCGAAAGAGAAGCCCATGATTAGGACGTCTTCTCGGTCCCGGAGTGCGTCAGCGTAAGGAGGGTGCGGGACCTTGATACAGGGTTTGCTGTAGACTTGGCTGCCTGTGGGGCCAGCCACGTCAGTGGATGCTATTTAGGGTGGTCTGTGGGACCGGGGGAATGAAAGGTGTGTAGGAACACGCCCATAAGAAGTGGAAAATTGACGCATACTTTTCGTATAGGATATTTGTAAGCGTAGAAAGTATGGCGTGATAAAGAAGAGCATGGCGATGATAAAGACTTGGATGTGGTGCGCTGTTTTCCTAACGTTGCCTACTGACAACGGCTTCTTCCTTGTTGAGGACAACGTGGGGAGGGAGGTATTGACGGCGGAAGACAATTAAGATAGTGCTGAAGGAGTGTGTTGTAGTGGGGAGGTATAAAGGTCCACCTTAGCATTACATTCATCTCGTGGGTGCGGAAGTGTGATCCTACTGGTTTCTGGGAATAGGCTCTTGGCTGGAGCTTAGGTTATATCTTTTTCGTGTGGAAGCGAGGAAACATCGCAGAATACGACCGGCAGCGGCGTTTATGCGAACCCCCGGGCGAAGTTGGCACAGGCAGCCTCCGAATTCGGGGTGACGCTGGTGTACTCGTGCTTGGGGTGAAAAATTGTAAGCCAGAGCAATGGCGGCTTCATCACCCTCCATCACGGTGGCATGAGTAACGAGCCGTACGTTACTTCCCGGAGGCTGAATTCGATCACGTCCGCTGTGTGTGTACCGTGATTGGTGTGGACAGCGACTTTCGTGTATGGCAGGGTATGTCGCCATTGCACATCTGCAGCGCGCCCGTGCCTAAGTGTGACGGCACCTGTCGGCGTAGACTCCTGGTGCATCTTCGCTGGAACGGCAGTGACTACGATGTGCTTGCGATATGGGGGTACCAAGTAAGTGGACGCGTGTTCCGGGTTAGGGAGGGTGTCACCAAGTCGTAGAAGGACTCTGTGACCTAGAAACGTGAGAAAGGGCTGACCACGTTGATTGGTCACTTGGGTTCCCATTGTCCCTCGTAAGTGTTACGGACACTGAGGGTGTCCGGCCAAATAGTTGCCGTTCTCGGAGCTCACGTAAATAATTCCTGCTGAAGTAAATGGCTCAAACTTCAAGGAACGTTCCGATGGCACACTTTAGTAGGGATTCACAGTGAGGATAAATCCATCCACTGCCTCTTGCCCACGGAGCATATCACGTGACCGCACGGTTCCGGCTCTGTGCGTGAACATGGGAGACAGCCAGCAGGTTCGCGGATGGCGGCGGAGGACCCTCGGGAGTGGCGCTGCTGCCATCAGGTGAGGCCTCGGAGGGAATTCCTTTGCCGCTGGCGAAATGCTTCAGCTTCATGCACAAAGATCGCCATTTGGGTGCGCTGTTGACACATCCTATTACGTTTCCCCCTGCCGGTGATGGAAGGTAAAAGGGACTGGCCGCTTCGACAGCAGCCACCACATAGCAGCCAGGAACTTGGGTCCGGTTGACTCAGCGCACCGGCCATCAGCAGCACCTCAGATAAGAGCGGGGCACCATAAGAAAAATAAGCAGACTTGCCAGACGGCCCAGACGGGCGATGAGCTTTGCGACAACAACGAAGGATTCCCCAACGGGGCGGGGGTTGTCTGTGCAGCTTGAACAAACAGCTCCCTGTCCCAGTACCGCCGCTCCCGATGTCTAGTCACCCGCACTTGCGCCGCCTGCGCACGTATACGCATGGAGGCGTGACGAGCGGTCACGTGATACGCGGAGCAGTAACCGAGTGGATGGATCTTATCCTCCGCATTAATCTCCCTTTAGGTGGTTAAATTAGGCGGGTATACACACTTTCCCCACAAAACCGTAATGTAAGCGTTAGATTGCAATTCGAGCACTAAACTACCGTAACCAATCCAAAGGCTTCTTGCGCAACTGCGGAGGATGTTCACGGCGATAGTTATAGGGCCGGTTAGTTGTCTCATGGGAACATCATCATGACTCTGCACGTCGCTTTGCTCGCTTTGCGGTCGCAAGGCTCGCTACCGGAAACCAACTCCTGATGCGGTAGTGACCATACATCACCTTTCCGGATGGTTAGCCCACCGTGCGCGCAGTATGTAGAGGGGTCTAGGTATCGTCAGTCATGTGTCTGACCTAACGGAAGTTTCAGCCGCACAACCTAAATTTAGTTAGCAGTCCAACGTCTTCGGCGTACCGAGAAATGTCCGTTTTCCAGTCGCGATGTCTCATCGTGACCGCCAATAAATCGTGCATGATTGCTACAGTTCGGCGCGCTTCTCCGTCTGGAGCACGCTTAAAGCCATCACTGCGATGCTTTGCTGGTTTCCACCTTGGATTCGGCCCTAAATTTGGGCGTCATCCGGGCCAGTATACGTCACCCCATGCGAGGTATACTGTCGGCATCCTGCTCCCGGTCCTGTGTTTTGACGTGTGCGCTACAACACCTTTTCCGCATTGTTGAAATGTTTTGCGTCACATCCATGCCGACCACCTTCAGCGAAATACCACCCGCTTGAAGCGGGTGCTTTCAAAGTGCACACAACTTGGAACACCGCTTCTGGAAAGAGTCGCGACAACGACACCCGGTGAAGGAATCAACCCCCGAACCCACACGTACATGAAATTCAGCGAGACTCGCCAAACTCTTCCAATGGAAAAAGATCTGTGCCTGCCATCGGAGGTGCTGCAGAGTTTGGCGTATGCGGTTGTGGCCTTAAGAGCTAGAGCACCGATATCCGCACAAGCGCGCTGTGCAAATAGGACTTTTTACGGTAATCCTAAAAATAATTTATCTCAGCTCTCCCGCCTCCATCGCCGTGTTTGCGCGCGGAAAACGCGCGGGAACGCCGGAGTTGAGAAGCGCAGGGCATTTCTCACAGCCAAGATGAAAAGCCATCCTTGCCTTTCAGATGCCGCCGGTTGCCAAACGCTCTTCCGTGACGTCTCTCTGGAAACGCGGCTTTCATCGGGCACGAGCTCGGCTTCAGGCGTCATCGCTCACAGACAAGCGAGCGGGAGGGAAGCATCAGGACGGGCGGCTGAGAGGCCAACGACGCAAATGAATAAGGGCACCCAGAAGATAAAACTTGACAGCGATCGCGCTTTTTAACGGGTCGTTGAGAGGTAAGAGAAGATACCTGTTGGCATGAGTGTGCGAGGCAGGTATGCGAGGCGAACCGATGCGGATATATCGAGGCGGAAGTGAAGGCAAGATAATGTGGGAATTGAAGGGCAATGTTCCCTGCAGAGCACTTTGTGGGCTCACCTTGTCGTCGTAGCTCGCTAACGGTCGATGTCAAGCTTCTGCCGGAATCAGGCGGCGCAGCGAGATAACGGATGCAAGTAGAGACTGGTGTACCGTCGTCAGGGAGTCACGCTGAGGGTTCGAAAACCACGCGGTTGAAATAGCCCTAACCGTTCGAACATCGTGAACCGCTGGCACTTGTTAGACATCTCCGCATTGTTTAGCGCAAAGAAAACTGCAGGTAGATTTCAGGCGAAATCTGTGTATATAACCGGCAGCCCCCGTGTTCATTTAGTTAGGAATGCTCGTTGGGTTGGTTTTTACGATAGTGCGCCAGAAAAACGGCTGCGCAAAAAAAAAATGGCGCGTTCGAAATGCCACAGAAAGGCTCCAGCCCCGGAAAAAAAAATTACTCTTTCGAATTGACGCAAAACAGCTTCAGCATACGAAATTAAAGCAAGCGGAAGAAGAACACAACTCCCGCTGGCGCAGTTTCAGGCAGGGCGGAAGAGCGGTGAAGCGCGTGAGGGCGATGATGAGCGTGATGGGTGGTAGCAGTAAGCGGACAACGGCGCCACCACCTTTTATGGTGAATCACTGATCGGCACTTTCAGCAGCTTTCATATTGAGTGGGAGGGCTTTAATTTTTTTGTTCAGGATGGGGTGCGCGGGAATTCTTGCTCGCTTTCTCATGGAACGAGCTATTCAGCGGGAGATGAAACAGACTCGCTAATGCCGGAATTTGACTTCTATCTTTTCCCCTTGCTCCACTTCCCATGTTTTCATACAATAAAGCCAATTCTCGTCTAAATTCCTGTTTTGGAAAATGAGGCTGCCCGCCAAGATTCTGCAGTCACCTTAGAGCGGAAGGATTCGGTCCTTCCTGGGCGATATGTGCTTGGCAGCGCATGTTGCTGCGGTAATCGGTAAGAGTGGGGTGTGTCGAGTTTAATAAGGAAAGCGAGGTTTCGGTTGGACAACGTGCCTATGAACGGAAACAAACTGGTCACCTGGTTATTAATATCGCACCACAGCGCTGGACCTGTTTATTAACGAACGAGGCGTCGACTCAGACGGGGTGAGGCGAAATGACCAGCTTTTCGCGAGGCAGACACTGAACGAGCACGTCCTCTTCGTCAAACGGAATCAGGCACAATATATCAACGTAGGCGGATTTGTCCGTTGTGGCTGATGCTCATCACGGTTTTCATGGGCGCAACATGCTTACTTCAATACCCCCAGCGGAAAGGGGAGCCATCCTGGCGACCTACGGGGAACACAAGACGTGCGGGTCATAGTATGGCTTCAGCCTCCAGGCGTGAACCGTCTCGCGACCACGACGTCCGCGGTCTGAGGTGGACGTTACCGGTTCGACAACGTAGTTCACAGGTGACGTTTGTTCCAGTACTCGGTAAGGCCCCTGGTACTGAGAAAGAAATTTCGACGAAAGACTGTGAGCCGGGCACCGTAGTGAAAGCATGACCAGTGATCCTTTCGTAAATGTTGGAGCTGTAACGGAATCATCGTGACGCGCCCTTTGGCGTTGCTGCTCTTCCGATGTAAATCGTCGGGCTAGCTGGCGACATTCCTCGACGTGTCGAGCGATGTCAGATAGTGGTGCATACAAGGAGGCGTCAGGTCGGTACGGAAGTACTGTATGGAGCATGCAGGAGTGCTCACGACAATAGAGTAAAAAGAACGGCGAAAATTCTGTGGACGCCTGAGTGGCCGTATTGCAAGGATACGTCACGAAAGGAAGAACCAGGTCCCAGTTAGAGTGGACCGTAGAGACGTACATGGAGATCATATCGCCAAGTTTACGGTTAAACTTTTCGGTCAGGCCAATAGTCTGGGGGGTATAGGACGTGCTCTTTCGGTGGACCACCCACGTGGCACTCGGCTAGACGGGTCTCCGCGACTCCGGATAGAAAGACGCGGCCTCTGTCGCTCATTAGTTCGTGAGGAGCACCGTGCCGAAGAAAAAAACGGCGTAGAAGGAAAGACGCAGCAACGTCCCTAGCCGAGGCGGCCGGTAGCGCAGCTGTTTCGGCATACCGCGTTAAGTGATCAACGGCGACGATGATATAAGTCTCGCGCGGCGTACTATATACACCCCGAGCTTCGTCAAGCATTCACGCCTCACGATCGCCCGTCTCCTGCGGGTGGCCAATCATAAGAAGTCCTGAGTTTGGCCGCTGGCGCCCGGGTGAGTGAGGTATCTTTGCGGCGGCGGCTTTTGAACGCGGCTAAACACACGCGGCCTCTCGCCAGAACCAGGGTGCACGCGCTCGCTGCATTTTTCATGAGTGAGCTGATTCTGTGGAGACGATGTAGTCTTCGACACATTTGCTCCTCTTCGAGTTCCAACTCCCATGCGAAGAAGAAGAATACGAGGAATGAGAACAGCTACAGGGCAGAAAAAAAGGGAAAGGAAATGGGCAAGATGTGAGGGGAAGAAGTCTTTTTCCCAAGCCTGTTCCTTCCTACTGCTTTTTTACACCTAATTCCCTCTCTTCCACCGCTTCGAGTCCTCTCTTTATTCCCTCCGATCCGAAGACCGCCTCCCACCGACTCGGTCGGAACGGCCACTGACGTCTGTGAGGCTTTCATAATGTCGTTATCGTTATTGGATTTCCCGCGATCAAAGTCCGCCTAAAGTAACACTTGAGTTGCCCATGCCGCTGGGTTAAGGCGGACGCGGTTGCCCCCTCAGCTGTCATCTCTTCTGTTTGCGTGGACAGGCGGACGGTCGCCTCCCCGCTTAATAACACCTGTGGGCACAGTATACTCTGCCATCAGCGCCAGTCAAACGTCCCGGAAGGAAGATTCGCCTAAAACGGGCAGCAATTTGGGGACTCCGCTAATACGGTAGAGAGAAAGACTCGCTACATAAGCTCGTTTCTTCGCGAGAATTCGCAGAGGTGGGGGAGGTGGTAAGGACCTACCTATTCAGCAGCAAGCCACCTTTAGGTTCGCACCCCCGATTGGTTCATTCCTTTGGTTTCGCTTATTCTTCGGTTCTCGAAGAGGGTGCGTGTGCGGATGTCCCAACCACCGACGCTTTTAAAATAGGTTCCGGTCCTTGTCGCCGTAAAATAACGTTCGCTCGTTTCCGCTGCTGAATGCCTGAATGGCTGCTAACGCTTTTCGCCGAGGTATGCCGATGCTGTAAGCGGTAACCGAAGAGAGGAATTCTCGCGGAATCATCCCATTAGGCAATTTGGCCTTGTTTAATAATAAAGGGAGAGACATCGTCAGGTTAGGACTATTCGATTTTTTTATTTTTTCTCTCTTCCTGTGAGCATTAGGCGTGAAAAAAGCCTAACACACTTGAGTATATAGAAGCACCCAAGATGTGTCGGAAGAGGAAATGGCAAGCGCAGCATGTCTAAGGCAGCTTTGTGTCTTTAGCTGGAAACGCCTGCTGAACATATGCGTCTACCATTGGGAATTGCCATACTAGCATTTTCTCTGATTTGAGAATGAAGTCACGACTTTGTAGCGTCGTGTACGGCTTAGTGGATTGTTGAATGTATCTCGATTTGAGTGGTCGAATCGGTGTTGAGGGATAGAAAGTAGAACGAGCAGAGAGAGAGAGAGAGAGATAAACATTTATTATACTGGTGAGCAGGAGGATGTTCGTAGGGCCTCCACCCAGTGAAAGGCATCCTCATTCCAAGATGCCTTGGAGCTGGCTGGCCGTCCGGGCCCGTTCCACCAGTCGGCGCTGGTCCAAGACCTCGGAGCTGGTCAGCTGCTCCACCCACTGCTCATAGGTAGGGTTGGGATTTGGGGTTAGAGTGGGGGTCCGTTGGCACTCCCATACCACAGCAAGTAAGCTTGCTGTCTTCTCTCTCGTGTCATTGATTGCCTTGGACAGCGTCACATCCCCGCTGGTGTCCGAACAAAGTGATTATGTAAGCGTTCGAGCATCGGCAGCACCCTAAAAACGTAACTGGTGTTTGAAATAGGCCTGCTACGCTGGGGTTTGGCGGTCATGCAACCCTCTCGTGCCTTGCCGTGTGGGTAGTACAAGAGCAGACACCCCGCATATAAGTTGTGTTTGACTATCAAGCGGGCGGTCGAATTTTACTTCGTTATAACGGAGTTTAGCGAGCGCTATCGGTACAACATTGGTTAAAATATCCCGAAAATTGGCTTCATTTGTGAGACAGCGCCCAAAAGCTGCGGATTTCTTTTTTTTCTCCCGTAGACGGCACAACGAGTTCCCAGACGCTCAGTTGTTGCACGAGTAAGTCGTGAAATGTATACATTCGCTCGGTGCATTCAAAGCGCTTCTTGTTCCATAGAACCTCGCTGTCATCCCTCGAGACAGCTGATAACAGGTGCTTCAGCGGCGGGCGATGCACTAAGCAGAATTGAATAATACAGAAGCAGCCTAGAAGCCTAGCCAATGCAAATAGGTTTAATAATGGCCCTTCTGGCGTTGTTAGCCCCATTCACGAGGATGCCTAAAATATGCCCAGATAGGGTGCACTCAGCTTGTTGCTTTATGTGCTCTATTTCTTCTAGAAACAGCGTCGTCTAAGTTCCATTTCATAGACAGCGGAATGCGTAGCGTGCTATCAAAACAGCCGAACTTGTCAATTTTCTGTACGGGCATTCGCTTCTGAAGCATCAATTATTTAAGTGCGCACGAGCTGCTTTGCGCAGAGCCGCACTCATTACTGTACTAACCTGTCCACCTTCTTGTAACAGCACTCAGAGTTGATTGATTGATTGTAGGGTTTAACGCGCCGACGCAACACAGGCGATGAGGCGCGCCGTAGTGGAGGGCTCCGGATTAATTTTGACCACCTGGGGATCTTTAACGTGCGCCGAAATCTCGTACACACGGGCGTTTTTGCTTTTCGCCTCCATCAGAAAAGCGGCCGCCGCGGCCGGGAATCGAACCCGCGACCTCGTGCTCAGCAGCGCAACGCCTTAGCCACTGAGCCACCTGCGGCGGGTAGCACTCAGAGTCACGCGGTCGGGTAAGCCATTGAAGGGACAACGAATTTCCAGAGAAATGTGTCCGAAGTAGAAACTCATTGATGAGGATTTATATGGGCCATTTATGAGTCGTCAAAGTAATTGTTTAGAGTGATGCATAGCAGCTGTAAATAACTGCATACTAAAGGCACTAGTGGCTGCAAAAGCTAAAAAAATAAGCACAGTTACTCTGGGTGCGCTGTAGAGCCGAAATGATTACAAAATACATCGTAGGTATGCGTGTCATACGGCGTTGAAAACAATAGGGGAATGTTAAAACCCTAGCCCTGATACAGAAATCGAAACTACTGGAAAGTATCAGCAGGTCGGGAATTGAACTGAGTGTCTTACAATTATTCTATGCTTGTACCAGTTGATATAAATCTTCGGGGGTGCCAGACCGGTTGATCAAGGCCGATCTTCGCACTTATATGGGGCACAAAATTTTAGAATTTTGGCCTTAAATATTAGTTGTTGAGTTCGTTCATAATGTTAAAGTTTGTTTCTGGTGCAGCTCCGTCGGTGTTTTAACAAGCACACACCCTATGAACGGTCTCTCATTTTCCTCAATGGTTCCCAAAGGGATATCCGCGCATGGACTACCCCTAGATGTCATGACTTGGAGGGGAGAGTTATACACTCTGCGTATTTCATACCACTTTGAGGTGCACGCGCGCAGAAATGAGCACTGTAACGCGAAGCAATGCTCGCAGCATGGAGGAATCTTACTAGCACTGAAAACGACGAGCTGCTTAGAAAATGTATATAGCATTGCCGATTATGCACATTTTATTTTGTTTCATTTCATTTATTTCATTTTTAAAGACCCGAGGGCATCACATTAGGTCATTACAGAATACATTAGGTATTCGGCGATCCCAAACTCTCCGTATGGGATTGTTTTTTCGCGCTTATTTTCAGACAGCATGGTGGCCTAATTGATGCGGTCAGAAGCTAGGCGACGTAAAGAACTACATTGAAGAAATGAAAGAATATAAGTGCGCAAAACCGGCACTGACTTGACATCGCCGGTCACGTAGCCGCAATTAACTCCGCTCTGCATCACCATCACTTATACAGAGACTGCGCTCGCCGCTGCGAAGCACTGATCCCTACGAAAAGCAAACTGAGGTTACTGCTACATCATTTTGCTCATTTTAATTGCTGCGAACGACGGAAAACGAACACAATCAAATGGTGCGCAGTCTGCGAGGCCAGCGCATGCATCCTCCTTTGATTGGCGTGGCACGGAGCCTTCAACGCACGAATTGTGCAATAATAGCCTAATGTACTCGCTTTTGTTTCTAACGACAGACGATTAATGGATGCTGTAGGTCATAAGGACTATTAAATTAGTGGAAGAGCGTTCGGCTCACACTGGACTTCTATCCCGTTACCATCGTTGCATTTGCGAGTGGGAGAGCTCCGTCTCTCACCTGCCGTTTCCTCGACGGTGTAAACTGATATGCGCACCAAATCATTTTTATTTTCTGCAAGATGTACTTCCCGAGAATATACTCTATCCTGGGGATGGTATGGAGCCTGTGTCGCAAGAATACAGACAGCGCCGCGCTCATGAGTGTTGCTTAGTAATACAAACATGCGGCAAACGCAGACACATCTGCTACACGAGGCCTCCTCCCCTGCGGCGCCGCCTAGCGCATGATGCCTATGAAACGAGATCGCGAGAAGCTATTCGATGTTCAGCGCTCAACGTACGAGCGCAGTTACCAAGGGCCACCCAAATTCAGAAATGTCCATCTCAAAGGAGCGACAACTAAAATTACTAAGAGCGGTTACTATTTCCAGCATTTAATAAAATATTGATTGTGCTGTTTAACTCACCGACGCTGCACAGGCGATTAGGCGCGCCATAGTGGAGTTCTCTGGATTAATTTTGGCCCCCTGGGGATCTTTACGTGCGCCGAAATCTCGAACACACGCTCGTTCTGCCTTTTGCCTCCATCAGAAAAGCGGCCGCCACGGCCGGGTATCGAACCCGGAGTCCTTGTGCACAGCAGCACAACGCCTTAGCCACTGAGCCACCGCAGCGTGTATTTCAAAACATTGCGCCCACCGCATCCTTATAGAAACCTGACTACTTTCTGTTCGAGGAGCGCCTCTTTTCCCGATAAGCTACGTTCCCACTGTCCACAACATTGCAGTGACGGAATGAAGTAAACCCACACGAATATACGAAGTGCAAGAGCGTTGTGAAATGCAGTAGAAAATATTGTCTTGATTCAGAGCACCTTTATTAGCGAGTAATGCGTCTCAAAGCAGAAAGCCTGCTTTGGAAAATGAAGCTAGACCTGCTCGGCAGATATACATGCCGGGCTGCATCGGCATTACTTTTGTCATTTTTTTTCTCTCTGAACCTCGTTTGTCGGTTCAGCTGCCAACAATAAGGTAGAAACTTCCGAGCTCGCCGTTTCCCACTCTCCATCTCTTTATTCGGGGACCGCACTTTATTTCCGTCACATACGGCGACGTCGTATGTATACGGATCATGCTGGGGTTGGATTGCGAGCATGACGAAGAAACAAAGTCGAAAGAAAAAGGGGAGCATCCGCCCCGCGCAAACACGCTGAAATTGCGGTCAAGATTCTTCATTTCTCGGACTTCTTTTTCGAACCTCCGTTTTTGTCATTTGCCATACCTCTTTTGTCTTATTTTCGCCCAGTTCTACGTTCACGGACGTTATCGATCCGAACATCATTCGTCCTTGAGTGTTGAACTTCCGTTAAATAGTGATGGCAGAGCTTTTCTTTCTCTTCTTCCACAAACCCCGTGGCCTCCATTTTTCTTCGCGATGTCATGATCGTGCACATTATAGTGTAGATACGTGTAAACTGAAACGTCAAGCAAGCACGGATTCGTATTGGTCGGACGACGCCGTTAATAGTGTTATTGTTTTCCCTATTTCCGTTCTTATTCTGGAGGCCAGCGCCGCAACCGCGCATCGCTTTAGCGTTCATTGCGGAAACAGCTTCGTTCCTCGACGGCCCCGAGTAAATCCGAGTCGCCCAGCGCGCCTGTCCTTTCGCTTCTGGAATTCGCCGGCGCTTCCGGAACATTGGAAAGGGATCAGTGCGGTCCTAGCGAGCGCGAACAGAAATGTCTGGTCAGCCACCAAGAAAAAAAAAAAAAAAACCTATGATGTGCAGGCCGAGAACGAGCAAGCCAGGCGCAATGGCAATTTTTTTTTCTTGATTTGGGGTTCGCATTACCTTTGTCAATATTTCTGTGCTTCATTCAATATCCCAAAATCCTTCCTCCCTCCTTTGGGCGTGTTCTGAAAGTTTTTCACGCGTCACCCCTGGGCTGCCTTTTCAGCTGCGGCCCTCTGAGCTTTTTTCCCCGCTTGCGCTCTTTTCTTTTATTTTTTCTCGCCGGCTGTTATTCGCTTCACTCAAAAAAGTTTGCCCGAGTTCTCCGCTTTCACCCAGCTCCCGGATGTTTCCTGCGTGAGGTCAAACGCTTTCGCTTTTGTGACTCGACGAAGCGTTTGCCTCTGCCTACAACTTCTCTCTTTCTTCGCAAAACTTTTCGATGCTCTTTTTTCTTCCCTTCTCTTCTTTGGTATCGTTTTCTTTCTTCGGCCGCTTGGCATCGCGGCTTTTATGCTCTTGACGTACGGCGACTCTCCCGCATGTGGATATAGGGATCGTGGGAAACATTGGAGTCTGAAGCCATCGTAAGAACGAGATTCGCGTCGTGTCGCTTAAATCCAGCATTCACAGGCGAAGAAACGTTCTCCGTCAGACAGTTAGACAGACATTGAACAAATATTAGGTGGAATAAGTGTCTTTGTCAGTTTATCTTTTATGCTGTTTTGTTTATCCGATAGTACGCATTTCTTAAAGATTCCCTCAGCAAAAGCATCCGTTATTGAGCGAAATAGGGGAAAGGGGCTGCGATTAAGAAGGGTTAGCGGAACGAGCGAAACTTTCAGTTGTGCGAAGACGTAGATTATAAGCAAAAAAATTCATGCCGGAGATCCCTGCTAGGCAAAACGTGCGTAGCATTCGTAGTTAAATCGCCCTTATCCCGCTTTCTTGTCATGCTTTTCTTTCCTTCTTGGCTACTTGGCTCGAAATGCATGCGCGGCAAGAATTTTCGGGCATACTACCTGACTTACCTAGCATACTCCCGAGCGTGCTAGGTTAGTTATAACAAGAAAAGAACAGGCATAGCTGTGAGGTTACGCTGACGGCCCGTGCCTGCGACGTGACATAGGAGAGGCCTTAGGCAGCTGAAGAGACCCATTAGTTGTATTGTGTTGCACCCTTAAAAGGACACTCATGTGATTTGTAAACATTGCGGGAATACTAGCGCATGCAGTCTCTATGCCATGTTTCGAGCACTCTCGCTGCCTTTACGCGAATTTATTTAGTAGAAAAATCATTTCGAAGGTGCTGTCCTCCGCTCAGAATTCTCCTTGCCGATTTCCTATGACGTTTCGTATGACGCTCGATTGAGGCGGCTTGGCTTGACTGCTCTACTGCATGACACACCGGCCCTCCGACAGAATCAGACGGCCCAGCCTTTAGTCGGCCGGCCGCCGGAGGGTCGTCGCAGTTCGTCAGGGCAGTTGAAACTAAGCCTCGGCACGATATCTTGCTGGAATATTGGGCCTTTCGTTTGTTAATTTATAGACTGTATCAAGTTCTAAGTCCAAGTAGCTCCACGCAAAAGCACATGCGACGCTTCACTGACTGGTACGCTAGTAGAAAAATCTAAGGAATTTGGGAGGAGAGTCAGAGAAGTTGTTATAGGTACTGAGAAATTAAAATCAACCCAAACTTGTACTGTACAGAGTAAAACCAAGGACCGGGAAGCACTTTGTGCCAAGTGAACTAGCACAGTGGGCAGCAGCCCTACAACACAGTTGCGATCCTTTTCTACCCAGGGAAGGCTGTAGCCAGAGATCAGATATTTGTGGGAATTCATTTATTTAATTATTTATTCTTCCCCGCAATACACACGGTGGGTCATTACCTGTGTGGCGTCACGACTCTGTTAAGTCACGATTCTCTCGACTAATCTTTCTGGCCTATTTTCATAACAAAGAATGCCTTGTCGTTTTAAATAAAAAAAAGGTGTGTAAGGTTGGGATCTGTAGTTGGGTTTAAGAGAGAAGAGAGACAATACGTCGAGGAGACCGAAGAAGCAGCCCTGCATAATACTGGGCTTGCTACTTCAAATGGTTGGTGAACATGTGATGAGGGTTAAAGGCTAATATGGATAATAGAAACAAGAATAGAAGAACGGAAGAAAATCTATCAGATGGACACACCTACACACATACAAAAAAGAATACCGACAAATGCAGTCACCAGCTGGAATCTAATCCAGGGTCTCGAAGGAAACGCACAAGAGCTTTAAAGCCCCGCACCGCCCAGTCTTTGCTGTTCCAGGACCCTGACAAGTTCTTCATGCTGAATTTTTTTTCCTGTAGTAAACTATGCGCTGCTATTTGCGCCGAGTTCAAACGGGAACACTCACAGAACAGGCGTTCAGTCTCATTTCGTACACCGCAAAGAGGACACAGAGGTGGTGTCACCAGACCAATTTTGTTTAAGAACGTTCTTGGTGTAGGGTACTTTAAGGCGCAGGCGATGTATGGCACACTCAGTTGGTCTGGATAAACCGTGAGGTATACGAAACGTACACTGTGGGTCGACAGCGTCCAGGGGGGCGTTCTGCGGGTCCGGGTTCCGCTAGTGCTGCAATTGTATTTGTCATCCGAGAGTGACTATTCCGTTGACGTCGTCCTTGGATAAAGGGAGTTGCGCTGTTGAGCTCGTGGAATGGCCCTCGCACGCGAGCAGATGAGATATTACATTGCCCGTGATGCCGGAATGTTCTGACAACCACTGCAACGAAATAGTGTGTCCGTTGCGTAGTGCTTCTGTGTGTATGACGTTGATTTCATGAATAAGCTAGCCTTGATAACTTTCTCGCTTAAGAAGCGCTTGTGGGGCAAAGCGGAGTCCAGAAAAACTAGCTAGGGTTTTGGAGGGCGGTCCTTGACAATCTGCAGCGCAGCTCTCACTGCTGCCAGCTCGGTTTTTGTAGCCGATGTCTTGTGGCTGAGCTTCTGGCTCACACAGGCCGCAGAAGATGGCACCCATACACCTACGGCGGAAGACTCAGAAGTCAATTACCCATCAGCATATACGTGGGTATACCCGCCATAGCAGCGAGATATATGATGTGTGTAGTAGGTAAAGGCCGGTGGAGGCATGAGTGACTTTTTGCCGATTCCAGGTACCGTTGTTTGTGAAGGGAGATGCCTCTCGACGCAATGAACTATTAAGACAAGGCAATATCCGTGTGTGCCTCCGCCATGTTAGCGCTTCGTAGCGCCATACTATCAACGTCCCCATTATTCCCGAGTTGCCGCCTTTGGAGTTTTCTGCTTGTTTTATTCCTTCAATGTGCCCAATGTGCCTGCGGCTACCTGTGCGCCAATGTTGGCGTGTGTGAAATTTGCCAGGAGTGGTCGTAGTTCATAAAGGTTTCGTCTGTATACCCTTTTACCTCACATGATGTAATGCGAGACACATAGGTGACAGTAGTGGTTTTTGGAGGAATGAGAGATCGTATGTGAAGATACGGGCCGAATCTCCAAAAACTCTAGGTTACTAGCCTGGTGGCTGGGTACTGATACGTGTGGGCACTGATACGTCCGGGAAGGTGGCGGCGTGCACATGACGACGAGGGGAGCATTTTTACCCGCTTCCTAAAATGCGCCTGGAGGCAGGGTGGGTTCTTGGGCCTTCGTTGTCGTCACCCAATCTGATGTGGAGAAATGGTTGACGCGTCATATCCACGACTTCCCAAGGTCGCGAACGCGGCGCCATTTCGGGCGACTGATAGAAGGGCTCGTCGATATCGCGAATACGATGTCCACTTCCCAGCGTAGTATTCAGGTGTGCCAAATGCGAGTGCACATGAAGTTCTGCCAGGTCAGCATGGCCGTAAAAGCAGAGTGTAAGTTTTCGCACCGCTGTGTACTAGAGCAGAACTGTGGTACACGCTTTCATTGTATCCATACTGGTGTACCCGTATTGTCGCGCGCTTCTCGTATGTAACCGAAGCCTCCGAACAGAGCCTTCAGGTGTGAAAGAGTCCCCCGCTCGATCTTCTTGCAGGAGTGTCCCTCTTTCCGTGGCCGGAACAGCCAGGCGAAGGTGGCCAAGTGCGCCCGCACCGCCATGTGCGAGGCTTCTTCATGAGTTACCGCTTCCCACGCCTGGAGAGCCACCTCCTGTCGCATCTTCTCAGTCCCTGTTGCTTGCACTCAGTCCTCGTACGCCGTTGGGGATGCTCGAAACCAGTCGACAGCGGCAAGACACATTTTTCGCCTTTCCATCGGTCCCAAAACAAACTGTGTTTTCCTGATTAAATCGTCGTTCACTGCGCAAGGATCCAAGTTTCTATCCCAGTTGTACGAGTCAGGTTTAAGTGCACAAACCTGAACACACTGACAAAACCCGGTTTGTTTATGATTCAGCCTAAAGTATGTTTGCTGATGAGCCCCTTTTTAGGAAGCGGTAACTCCGACGCTGCGCTTTGAATGTTCTGAAGCATTTTTCAAGCGATTTCCAATAAACTAGAACCGGATATTATTTTATCCATGCTACAACGCAGAGTGAACTCGTTAGTCTAGGAAAGAATTCTCGTCTTCCATGGCAGCGCATACCATGTCGGGAATTTTCTGCAATATCTTGTATGTTGCGAGACTAAGGAAAAACAAAGGCAAAAGGACAAAGCCGTGGCGACTTCCAAGTAAGTTATTGTTGCTTTTTTAAGCGAGGGTATGTGGAGAAGCAGTCGACAAAAACTTTGTGATTAATTATCGTTCTGCGTCGCATTAATTAGTCGCCCCTTTATGACGGTGGCAGCGCGCACAAAAATGGCAGAACGCTTTGTCAACATGGAAAAGGGTGGCCTCAGTAACGGCATTTGTGTGTAAGTTATCTGTTTTTTGTTCGATGGTAATTCTAATGCATTCATGCGGAGTAACTGTTTCCGGGACTCTTCTGCTGATGAACAACAAAATCCATTTATTGGAATATTTATAATTACAGCACATAAGAAAGATCATTTAAAAACCGTTATAAAAAATGAGTGACTTTGAACGGGAGCAACTACAATTACGAAGCCGGTAGTGAAATGACTAATCATTTAGCAACAGGACGACACTTTTCCTTACACACCAAACAATTCGGAACTGCATATACCATGTGAGAGTTAATGAGTCTAACGAGCTTCCCTGCCCGTTCGGATAGAGGCCAAATGTGTTAACAGCATAGTTTCTAAAATCGATCGAATAAAATTTAGGAATGCGCATAATGACCTTTAGGTTTGGCTTCGCGGACAATTGAGTTTAGAAAAAATGATTGTCTGAACCAAAAGGTGTTGTTTCTGAAATCACTTGCTGTAGGGCGTAACTTCTATCAAGCTCTCCCGCGAACTTTCAAATGGCGTCGCCAAAGCCCCGGATGATGTCTTGGTTGGTTGTTCAGGCCTGTCTGGCTGCGCACATAAAAACCGTAAGGTCGCCGGCTGAGTGCAAACGGGTCTTGTACTGTTTTTGACAACATTGAACAGGGAACGCGACCTATTCAAGCACATCTGTGTCCCATTTGTCCCCGTGGCCTTAGTTTTGATGAAAAATAAAAAAAATTAATAAAAAAATCGAATGCCAAAGAAGGACCTAAAGATGCTGCTGCATTCGTCGACCTTTTGTATAAAGTTGCCTTACCCAACGCTGGGGACGACCACAAACAAATATTCAGCATATTGCATGAAACATTTACCCTGAAATTTGCATGTCTTATACAAACTCAATGTCCCCGCACCTCCCCCCCCCCCCCCCGCCCTCCCTCGCCTTTTTTTAGGGGAGGGGGGCGGTGGAGCGATAGCTTTTCTTTGGAAGCTGGCGCGAAAAAATCCTGCTCAACTGCCTGCTGCGAATCATAAAAACATGCAACAACAAAAATAAAACAGTAATAAAGTAAAACAGAAGCGCAATATCAATCAAACAATAACCGAAATAAAAACGCACACGATATTGGTGCGGGATCAATTCGGAAGCGTGGTTGACGGTGTCGCAACGGGCTCGGCGTTTTTGCCGCCCGCTGTTCTTTCTGTTCCCTCTGTTTATAGCGTACTCACTCTTACAATTCATGCACGCTCATTGGAGATTCAAGAAATGTCGCCTGTATCGATCTTGTTCCGAATGGTGGTGAATAGTTTGGGGCACTGCGAAAGGACCGAAGCGAGATGAAGCAGTGTCATGACATCTCGCTGAATACCAGGTGGCATTCAGTGAGAAGTTCGTTATCGTCGTGTCGCATAAGGAAATGAAGAACGTGGCACACATCAAGAACGTGGCAAACCGACAGTGGGTTTAAAAGCTTTATAAACTCTGCAGAATATCTGCGTACCCTGCCTGTCCTATAGTCAAAATGAGTTCAAATCATGAAGGAGCTTAAATTAAATTAAATGAGTTTAATTATGGATATAAAGCACGCCGAAAATGAGCACTGGTGCACCGAATTGAAATCTGATTATTCGTACAATGAGGGCTGCGGGTGCTCGGTGGTGGTGGCGGCGTCTATTTAGGACTAATTGAAAGAGCGCATTACTTTGTTTAGCATGCCCCATACTAATCAAATTAACTGTGGCTCTCATGAATTGCATCGTTGCTTTCATATAATCCATCTATATAATTATACCACATCTGCGAATAGAGATTACGGCAGTTCAAACAGCAAAAAGGGACGACAGACAGCTCAGTGGAATGCGAATTTATTTTTGGTTAGTAGCTGCCACCGGTGTGTTGCATAGTCGATGCCCGCTATTGATTATGATTCGACATTACCATAGGTAATTCCAAAGACATACGCTGCTCGTCCTGGCGCATATTTATGCCAAACTGCCGATTATTCTTCCGCGTATTACGCTATCATTGATCGCCACGTGCTGAGGGAAGTTCCACCGATTGTACATGTAAGATAATGTGCCGCTGTACGGCCTTGTTACTGTTACCCGTCAACGAGTGAATACGTTCCAGCAACTTTCCTTTTATTCCCAATTCGTAACGGGTGAGCCCCTGCGATGGTTGCGAAGCAACTCTCCTTAACCGCAAGGTCTAGATCCTCTGGACCTCGGCCCACTCCTCCATTAATGAGAACATGATTTCTCATTTCACGGCTCGCGCCCGCGCCCTCGCCAACCAGACCCCGAAAGGAGAACAGGACCCCACCAGTCTTACGATGTACCACGAGATCACCCCACCAAAACTACAGACTATGCATAAAGGCTCTGCCAACATTGCACCCACAACTGACAAAAACGCGGACAGCTGATCTCGGGTTGCTTCCAGGCCTTACCTGATTCTTTCCCGCACCCCATTGGAATGGCATTACTCTGTCCCAACCAGTATGGTTTACTCCGAAAATTTCGTAGGCAGGGAGGCACACTCCCTCACGCCATCTGGGAGTGCCAGCACCATCCCCTCTACTGGATCCGTGGGAGATGATACTGTCTAGCTCGCATCGTCCCAACCAGGCCCTTCATGTTGAGAAAGCTGCACTGGCGAAGATGGCACATGCAGTTTTGATGGAGAAGCCACTCCGACCGAGGACAATTCCCAATAATTTTATTTCTACTTCTCTAATAGCCGAAAATGAGTATTAGCGCCGGCGCATACCCGGCCTTCGCTGGTGCTCTCTAGACAGCAGTCGGCTCTCCGGTCCGCAGACGTGTGTTAAAAGTGAGGCAGCCGCGGTAGAAGTATAGGCCCATCTTGTACACTGGCCGAAGCTAAGGTTCTAGGTTGTACGCAGTGCCTCTCAATCCCTACTTTTGATGTTTGGCAGCACGCCTTGGCCAGCTCCTCTGCCGACGTCCAGCGGAAGTTGGTGGAGAGCGAAGAAGAAGAAGCCCGTACCAATGGACTCCTGCAATCAGGAGGACACCCTAAACGCTTTGTTCTTACTTGTCTATTGACACAAAGACTGCGCCTAGGCGCGGTTTCTGTACCAGATAAAGTATAATAGAGTGGTATGGGGGTACAAGAACGAATTGGCGAAAGAACCCCCTGGCAAGAAACAGCTGAAAAAATCAATGACGAAAGGAAGAAGAGCTGAACACAACCCTTAAAGGGACACTGAAGTGATTCGTAAACATTGCGGGATTACTAGCGCAAATTGTAGTCCGGAGTCCACAGGCCATGTTTCGACCACTCTGAGTGCGTTTACGCGAATTTATGTAGTAGAAAAATCAATTCAAAAATGATGTCCTCCTCTCTGTAGCCTCGCCCATTTTCTGTGGCATTTTCGAGTGACGTCAGGAGGAGATGACTTGGCTTGACTGCGCTACTGCACGGCTCGCCGACCTTCCGACAGAGTCAGTCGGCCCAGCGTTTATGGTACAGCTTTAGTCCGCCGCAGCCGACGGGTCATCGCAATTCGTTCGCTCAGTTGAAACTAAGCCATGACACGTATGTGAATGGAAGAATGTGCGTTTTTTTTTAGTTGTTAGTATGCTGTATGAAGCTCCAAGTCCACGTCGCTCCACACAAGCGCTGCACAAGCGCACATGCGACGCTTCGCTGACTAGTACGCAAGTAGGAAAATGTCAGGCCACTTGAAGGCGGGAGAAGAGTCAGCGAAGTCAATATAGGTACTAAGGAAATAAAATCAACTGGAACTTTTACCGTACAGCGTAAAACTAAGGTACAGGAAGCACACTTTTGCGCTGGGCGAACAAGCACAGCGGTCAGCAACACGACTACGCATCTGCGAACGCTTTTCCGTCTAAGAAATGCAAATGCTAGACGTGAGATATTGCGGGAATTTTGGGGGCCGCTTACTGCACGAGCGCTACACAACAAATAGTCATCTAAGCTGCTTGAAATGCTAAAACTAAATAAAAGTGTAAAATGTTTATACATTATATACCTTATATTTCCGCCGTCGGCAGCGCTGGCCCGTGGCCGAGTGGTCTCGGGCGTTAGGTAGGATGCTTTGCAAGTCGCAAGTTCGAATTCCCGAGGGTACTTTTTTAAGCTGATTTTTTCCGTTTTCGGCCGATGTTTTCTATACTGAGTTCACCATTTTTTGGCCGTAACGTTCACTGCTCCACGAGCGAGTTCGCAGAACGCGCGCAGACTAACACTGACGCGCTAGCCGGTTCACGTTGGCGTGCTGTTGCCAGAAGCACGGACTGCTTGCGGGAAGTGGGGCACAGGCCAGAATCAACAAACCCTTGGCCTGGTGCGAACATGCTTTTTACGATACAGGCATGAGTGAGGCAAGCTCAAAATATGGGGGAAAGGGCATGGCATTTGAGCGTCTGCGGTGACGCGGAGAGCGTTCATCGACTGCGTAGGCCTCGGCTAGTGATTGCTACGATTTCAAGCCGTCCTGGGAAGCTTATCTTAGGCATTTTACAGCCGACAACATGGCAGTAGCGCGGTATGACGATTACGGAGATATCGAGAATGCCCATCAGATAACGTCGTATGTCAAAAGGAACGCGCGCGCGCCTCCAGTCCGGCCGTTGTCAAGCATGTTGTTTTACAGAGCCGAAACCGAAACTTGTTTGAATGCTAATCGTGGGCATCGTCGAATCACGGTGCACCTGCTCCCGTCGTCACAGCGTTTAGTTGGTGCGGCCGCCACAGATCGCGCATGGTAGTTTTTCTTCTTTCGATCTTTATAAAATAATTACCGACTTGTCAACCGGATAAAGGAAGAAAAGTGTGTTAATTTGAGCCAGCCTACGCAGTGCAAGCAAAAACGGGAGCTTGACAAATTCACTTCAGTGTCCCTTTAAAAGTTAGGACCTACATAGTGCCTTATAAGCGACGAGCTTCACCCCGCGCCGTTTACTCCAAGCAGCCTCGCCTAGCGAGGGAGCCATTGGCGCGAAAACTTATGCAATGTCAAAATAACAATCATACCACTTTAAACGTGAACTTCGATTCATTCAGCTCTATAATAATAATAAAAAAAGAAACGCCTGAAAGAGCAACGGCACAGCAGCTACGCCGCCTTGGGAAGTCACAGGGACTATGGTTTGTTCAACTGGCAGCTGAAGGCAAAGGCTTAGTATGAAGGCAAAAATAATGGGGAGTTCGCTGTGCCCCTGGTTTTGTACAATGACACGTTTTATTTCGACGCGAAGTAAACGGTGGTCCCTGTGTTTTTTCTATCTCACTAACTACGTCCCTTCGGGTGGCCTGTAGCGGGAAACTTCACAGTTTGTTGACACTTTTTTTATTTCTTGCGACGAAACCCTGCGTTGTGTGCAGGAGTACCTTTAAGCCAGTTATCAAAGCGTTACTTTTTTAAACAAAATAAGGATGTTGTATTTAGGGTCCCTTTATCAACAGTTAAAAAAACTGTATCCAGTTCTACACCATTCGAAGGATTTTGTTATTTATATACCTGCTTAGGGAATTTCTACTAATATTCACTGAACAGATATTTCGTCTCGTGAGCCGCCGGTGTTCTCGAAGGTGGCATTCCTCTGAAGTTACCTCGCTGACTGTTCTAAGCACAACTGGGGCATAAAAAGCACGCAATATTAACAGTTTTCCACAGCTGTCCGCTGTTGCTAGGCGCACTTCTAGGTTCTCGACTTGCGCAGAGTTATGTTGACTCTAAAATCATTCGCAGGGCCTTAGAAAGGTTTGCGCTTAACCCATTGTAAGTAGCGGCAAAGACGAAGAGAATGTTTCTGGGTTCCCGCGCAGAATGTGAAACCGGGTCGCACTTTCTCCGGTCTTTGAGTATTAACCTCGATTTTGCTTTGGTTTATGTTCTTTTGCTTACTGTTTTTTGGCTCTAAACACTTCTGGCGTTCACCATCTTGGATAGGAAAAGGAAGAATAAACGTATTCATTTAGCGAATGAGGTTTATTGGCATATATTTGCTTTTTTTACCCACCTATTCATATCGTAGACGTTAATTTTGCAGGGCCCCCACAGAAAGGCCACACCAGCTGCTTGCCGAAACACTCCATCTGTCGGCTTAAAATTTCTTGCATTTATCCTGACCCTTCTACCTTTCCCCGCTCTTCTCTTACTCTCCCCTCTTTATGTTGCCATCGGCATTTTCACCAAAATTTTTCACGTCAGGCTGAAAACTAGTTTTTAACTATCTCACCCACCTGTGTTTGTGACAACTCCATAAATTCCGTGGTACTGGCAGCTAAGCGTGTTGGTGCCACTCGGAGAATCGAATTACAACCAGCGGTTGACCTTTGCCCTCCGACGCCGCTAAATGGCGCTATACAATATGACGAATTTTCTGACCATTACTTGTGTGTTAAAAGTCCAAATCATTTCCCCCTATAACAATATCTCACAATATACGTCGCGTGGCGTAGCCTATCTTGGCGTGGTACAGTGAAAAATTGTACTGCAAAATATGGAAATGCCCCCTAGTTGATGCAAGACTATTTTGGGATTTGAGGAAGTTTTTCAAGCGTTCTGAGCATCGAACCGAATTTTGCTGCATCCAAGTTTGGTCCGTTGGGATGGCACGAATTATTAGGCCGTTAAAACTGTGGGTCCTCTGTCTCGCAAAGTAGCGTACCAATAGAATATTAAAACATAACAAGGGTGGATGCGTATTTGCTCAAAGCGAGATGATGTGCAATCAATTTCACTCAAAAGTTCCTACGACACGAAGATGATCATAAAGTCTGAAAATTACAGGGAAAACCTCTGTGTAATCGGCATAAACCTTCTATAAAAAGATTGGCAGGAAACAAAAATGATTTTTAGGGGCTTATCCAGGTGAATTAGACAAATTAATCTAGAAATTATTTTTTTTTTGTTTTTAGGGCTTTCCACAAGAGAGGAAGAGAGAGCTCTTTAACGCGAACTGGTGAAGTTAGCCCTGCTGGTTGTAGCGCTCGCTATGCCAGATGGGGATGACTGCAGTGTATGGGGTTTAAAGCAATACATTGCGGAAATAACAGTGAGAGGTGTTACTTACGGGAAGGTTACCCCGAACCGGGCTCAGTCGCCTCCGTCAAGCGTGTAGTAGCGTGGGGAACAGCGTTCAGCAAAAGTTGCTGCTTTGGTGATGACGACAACAGAGAGAAGGCAAACGTAACTGTTTTACTGCACGGCGAAAGATGAACCGAAACAATACAGGAACAATACCCTTACGGGCGAGGTCACAGCAGAACTCGACAGGGCGACAGCATGCATTCGCTGCTGCAAAACGAATGAGAACTTTCCACCGAGAAGGCAGGGCGGTTTTATGCACAGTAGCCGTAACGGCTGCGCGGCTTCCACAATGCTAGTGTGCACTCGGCTCGAAAATAGTACAGACACACACAACACCCTTTCCAGATTTCGTGAGAGGCCGGCACTAGTGGGTAGTGGCTTTTGTAGAGTCTGAGAGATGGGGAGAGGAGATCTCCGCCGTGGCGTCCGTCACGCCAAGACATGTTTCAACTTGAAGATCCGTTGGCAGCCGCCGAGTTTGAGTCACCGACATTGTGGCGCCGCGCAGCCGGCGTTCACCCGCAAGCTGTAATCTGTCCTAGCAGGCTTTCTTACACAGCACCGGAGCACTCCGCAACTTGTAGCTCGCGTGCAAAGGCTAGTTGCGCGCTGAATCGTACCAGAGGGCAACGGAAAATCTTTGAAATTGAGGTTCCACAAAACTCTAGAAGAGAAAAAACGTAGTGTCTCCACTAGTCATGAAGAGACAATGTAAAGGTATAATAACTTGAAGCGGACAGAGGAAAGATAATTCACGACAGAAATGATGCTCTTTAAACAAAATTGACTTTTCACATGCTGCCTTCCTCTTGGAAGCGATCGTAGGCACATACTACAATTATCCGGCACTCCCGCAGTGTTATAGAACACAATTGTACGTCTACTCGCCAGGTTGAAGGCACCCGTATAAACTAAACTCCCTCCACTTAACCTCTTGATATACTCGTTTGAATGCTTGTTCACGTAGGCGAAAAGGTAGAACTTCCTTTGGACGACATTCTGACGAAAGTAAAAGAAAACTACAATTTAAACATGTTATTCTTTTTTTTTTTGCACAGGATAAAATCGACGGGGAGCATGGCAGAAAAGACAAGAAACATTGGGATTTGTTCATGGGTTTGTACATTTATAACCCTTTTTTTCTTCTGTCTCAGCATCATTTCTTGTTTTTTTTTAAATGAGCACACACTGATGTGGTTTGAAGGCGAACAAGGAAGGGCCAAAAAAAATCACGCCATATCCACGGAATGAATGATGATAAGTGGGGCGAAGCTCGAGAGGGGGAGATCATCGGTAACCGTAAATCTCGCGTGAAAGTTCGCCCATTACATCATTAAGAAAGACGTAAGACTGTGTGCGTACATTGTACAAATCAACTTTTATTTTCGGAGTCAATGCTCCCCAGGCCCAGACCTGGTGAAAGACCCGCGCCATCGAGGACTACCCCGCACCTCCACCACAATTTGTCACGTAGGATGGGACACAACGGTAAAGAAAGAACTTTTATTTAGGGCGAACTTGTGGCCGAACAAGACGAGAGGAAACGAGCAAAGGTCCTTGCGTCTCGTTCGATCTCCGAGAACGACTGCCTGCGTTCGATGGACGTGATCTCTTGCGTGATCTCCCCCTCGCAGTGCACGTGCGCTCGCGCCTCCGTTGGCGAACACAGACAAGCTCGCGCTCCCGGTGCCGAGTTTGCGCTGCCGGTTGCAGCCGGTTCTTGCGCGTGCAACGCGGGCCCACTTTGCGACATATCCGAAAGCATGCGGCGGTCACGTACCACGAGACACAAGGGATGGACAGACCCATGACTTAAGGAGCTTCGCCCCTAAAAATGTCGGTGCTTAACATTAAAAATACTACGCACCATTGCTATATACCCTTCACGTAGGTGACAAGAAAGCGATAAGGAAAAGAGCTGCCCGTTCAATAGGTTTGAGATGACGGCGTATTGATTACCCCCGTCCCCTTCGATCGTTTCAAAACAGAAGCAGCAAGCCTATACCTGCACGATGTAGTGCTTCGGGCTTTATTTATTTTCCTTTTCTTTCCATCGCAATGTTCCGTAGGCGTCCTGTTGTTGCTCTTGTTTCGCCGAGACCGTCAAGCTGCCGCCTCAGCTCGCGACGAGCGAGCCTTCGTGTGTCTCCAAGGTAATTCATGTCAGACGCGCCCTTGCTGTGCGGCGTGCTCTAGGCAGCTCTCTTTTTTTTTCATCTCGCGATTTTCTCCCTTTTTATTCCGCAACGTCTCTTCTCCCCTCCCAAAGAATTCACGCGCGCGGCACCAACACAAACTCTTTGGCGCGGCCTTCTTCCCCCGACGCCCAACTTTCTCTTCCCTGTGTTTCCTCAATCGCCGCTCTCGAGAACGTCGACGAAAGGCGTTCTCCACCCGGCGTCTTTTCTCCCTCTTCCGGCTTTCAAGTTCCCTCGCTTTCTGTGCTTTGCGGCGTACTTTCGTCTCCCGCGCGTGTTTCTCGCCGCGCTGGTTCGCAATACTCACTTGGCTCGACCTTGTATGACTTGGCATAGTGTAGTTTGGTAGGCTCATTGACTGTAAACGCGGAATTTCCGACACTGGGTTCGGTACACCGTCGGGGAGTAACTTCGTGCGTCTCTTTTATGCTATTAGGCACTATTTAGCATTAGCTATTCTTTTTCCTGCCACGACTTAGCGAAGCTTGTTTAGGCCTAAAGGACAAGTTTAAACATCCTGTTTTTCCTCAGCGCTGGGCGCACTTTTTACTCGTCCTCTTCGGCTCTTTGACACGCAGGAGAGACGCAGATCTAGTTAATAGTGCCTGACATGGCGATGAGTTGCATTGAGTGAGTGAGTGAGTGAGTGAGTGTGAGTTGAGTGAGTGAGTGAGTGAGTGAGTGAGTGAGTGCGTGAGTGAGTGAGTGCGTGAGTGAGTGAGTGAGTGACGTGAGTGAGTGAAGTGAGTGCGTGAGGGAGGGAGGGAGGGAGGGAGGGAAAGAGGGAGGGCGGGAGGGAGGGAGGGAGGAGTGAGAAGGTAGCGAGGGACGGAGTTCAGGAAAGGCAAATGCTGTAACTTATTATGTGCTATCGCCAAATTAAATCCCCCAGAACATTGCGCTTGCACCATTGTCTGCAGCAAGTCCAGAGCCAGACATGCAGCCGAAAAGCTCGGCGCTCGAGAGGAAGTGTTTGGAGCGAGAATGCAATGTTATTGCTTGCTAACAAACCTGCAGACGAATCGAGCTGCGCTGGTTGAATACGAACTCGAGTGCACAATTTCGAAATTATTTCTCCAATTAGACGCAAGCCTAAATGCGAAAATCGATAGCTAGAAGGCATATTAATACAATAAAAAAACTGCGCTAAAATATTGTTACATAAGACAGTTGCTACAATAGTCGTAATCCGAAGCCTTATCAGTTCGTGAGTCTCTTATAAGCGTCACGAGACTACGCCAAAAGCCCATTTTGCTTTATCAATCAATGGTTCGCGTTGTGAGCACACGCAATGGTTTGGGCCACCGGTGCTCTCAGAGCAGAAAAGAGCTATAGGTGGTATTCATTGAAAAGTTTAGCTATCAATTTCTTCGCTTGGCAACACTGGAAACGGCCACGGACATGGCCGATGCGCCGCGGACATAGCGCGGCTTGTGCCACTGCGCCCGTACGCCGAAGAAAAAAGAACACCGGCGTGCGTCGTCTGCTCCGTTTCAACCCGATTACCAACGGTGGTGTCAACAGAGATGTTAGTAATCGCACTCACATTAGACTCGAGGCATTATTTTGCGTTCGGTTGGGTACAGCTTGGAACGTCCAACACAGATCATGTGCTTAACACGGACAAGTATCGCCTTTCCGCGGAGCCCTACGTAACCAGTCACGGCGCACTCACATGGTTGCGTGCATGCGTGCCTGTCCAGTGAATACAAGCCATACATTTAAGTCAACTTTTTTGCAACGATTCTTTTCGTGCCCATAAAAGGCCACAGTTTCACGGCACAAAGAACGGCAACAATGTGAGGATAGAAGACAAACGACGCCATAAAGTTCTGAAGAGAAGGAGCCGGGTTGGCGCTGTTTTCCCGGTAAAAACAATTTATGGTTTCTCCTTCCAGGAAACGCAGCTAACAAAAGAAGTCGAAGTCAGGTACAACAACAATTGCAAAATATATTTTATTTTTACTTAGGTTTTGTCGGAAACAACACATCCGTCTCAGGTCTCCGCCTTCGGAAGCCTCGATTCTCTCGGTCCTTTTTGCGAGCTTCTCTTTCGGCTTTTGGTGGCGTCTGAAAGGAATAAACGGTCAAAAACAAATCGAGAAAGCCTGAAATCCGCTTCGCATTCCACTGTCGGATCGCCTGTGAGTTATAGATAGAGCGCTGGCCGTGAGCTGTTCTGCAGATGGCACCCTCTGTAGTCAAATCGTCGCGCCATGTGTCGTAGCGCTCGCAGTGTACGAAGCAAAAAAATCTCCCTAAGAAAATCCTTGTCTTTGCAGATGCATCTGACACCATTGTTGTGTTACATGTTTCCTTTTCATGGTGGTAGCTGCATAGACGACGATTCGCCGTGTCCTCCTCAGGATTCACGAAAGTGTGGCTCAATTACGGGCCATCTCCTGCCGAGGTGCGTAGCCAGGGAGGTCGTTACGGGATTGGGGACAGTCATAAGGAGAGCCGGCAATAATCGCGTCATTGCGTATGTCAGTAGTTTACTGTCCTAGCCGGAGCGCAATTTGTTACAGAGCGCGAGTGTGTCGCCCTTGTCTTTTGCAAACATCTGAATCCCCATTCGTCAAGACATGCTACCTCCATTTTATCTTAGCCGCCCGTGAGCGCGTTCACAGCTTGTGTCTGTGAACAGAAATGTTGTTTCGGGGACATGTTCGCTTGGTCCATTACCGGTAATTTCGCCGAGCACTGTTTCTGGTACTTCGCGAAGAGAAAAGAGACTTAAACAGCGCGGTGGCAAGTATGCACGGATGGCAAAAATAGTAACAGCAATAAAGCCAGCCTTTGTGCTTGCTATAAATAAAGAAGAATAAAAGAAACCACGGAACCGAGTGGGACATTACAAAAGCATTAACACTACTAATGTGCCAAACCGGGTGCAAAGCTGTTTCCTTTAATTGGTAATGCGCTTAAACGCTGTAGGGACACCTGTCAACACCGAAACAGTTCCCACTTCTGTGAAAGGTTTGCCTAACCGCAGACACGTGGTGATGATTTTGTAGATTTGCCTGCTCCCTTCCTGCTGCTACGTTTCCAATAATCCCGCATAATGGCGATAACTCGCTAAATACAACCGGGAAGGTTTCAGCTTAAAAAAAGCAAGTTAGTCCATGGGGGCGACGACTGCTTAACGTCAATGTACACGGAGATGCGCGAAATTACTTGTATTCTTTATTACCTACGGATGCCAAAAAGTGTCCTTAGTGTTTGTATTTGCTTCTTTGTACCTTTAAATGCATCAAATCAACATCTCTCTATGGGGTGACCGTCCATTGTAGTTCAGTGGCCCAATATTGCTTCAACTTCAACTTTCCTCCCAGGCCTCTGGAGAAAAACCGAGTCTCGTTTTTCTGCTCACATTTCGAGTCATCTCCCAACACTACCGCACTTCAAGACAACATTTTCTACCTCATCACCCGAAGCTTACTAAAACAGACATAAAACTCCTTATACTTGAGACAAATACCTTTCCTCACCGAACTTGGCTAACCGAATGTACCCCACCCAATACCCCGCCACATGTAAATTCTGCCCTAACCCCTGTAACCTCATTAATGAGATCTTGGGGTGCGCACATTACTCTGCCCTGACAACTTTACCCACTTCCCTTCCCGTCCCTGAGCTGTGGGAGAACCTGGCGATCAGCGGCAGCTTGCATGCCCAGCAACCACTGGTGTCCAGTGCTGATACAGCACGGTCTTCTCGTGTTCTCCTGGACTGAGTGACCACTTCCACATAACCAGGCCCAAAATAAAGTTTTCCTTCCGCCTCCTCAGTGCTGCTGAGCTAAACCACCCGAGTTCGTATTAATTTTCGGTTCCCCTTGAGTGTGACACGAGTGCCAGGCCGAGTAGGCGGCAAAGGCGGAATCAAAGAAAAGGTGGCGGCGGAGGGCCGAGACTGTTCAACAACGAAAGGAGGGAAAGGCGGACGGGGCCACAGCTAATAAAAAAGAAAAATTTACCCTTGTGACAGGGGAGGAGCGCAAAGCAAAGCACGGTTGTCATATGCGCGAATTAACTTCGTAATTACGGTGCGGGAAACGTCGTGTAGCGGGCTTCGGAAACCGGACCAGGGCGTGGGCAACGGGCCACTCTTCAAAGCTTACGAACATCCACACATGAACGTTTCAGAATGGCATGCTAACGCCCTCTTGGAGGTCCACAGATGAATCCTCTAGTATTGTCTTTTAGCAGGGAAAAAACAACGTCCCTGCGTTTGGGAAAACTCTGTGGTACCTTGTGAGTACTAGGTAGAGTAAACGTTTAACTGACCCTGCACTACTATGCACCTTATAGGACAATGCAACTCTGGTTAACAAAGCCTTAATTTTAAATTGAAACATTTATCAGGTATTTAGCAAGATTCCGGCGTAGCCTTGGGTAAAAACGGAATGCACAAATACGCAAGTGGTCGTTGAGTAACTTCAGCTTAAGCTATAAACGGGTTTATTCCTTGCAGGAAGAAACACCCAGAGTACTTCCGGCTTATAGCGCCATCGCGTAAGGCGCTTTCTACGCATGTGATGGAGTTTGGGCTCACTTGACGCTTCCATCTCGTCCGCAAAGGCTTAGTATTCCCGCTCCGTGTTACAGGCGCGCATGAGCCTTTCCGGTGGCTATGGTTTAACGTCACGCAGCGTTCCAAACCCGCAGTAAACTTTCTCTTACCATAAAATAATTTTGCTGTAAAAAATCTCTTGGGGATGTACTGTAATTACGTATTCTGCAAATTCTTCAGCAACTGGTCACTGAGTAATTACAGCCCTCCACATCCCACCACTCCCCGCTCGCCTCGTTTTGTGAAACTTTTGGTGAAGATGCCGTTGAAAAACGTTGAAATAAGTTGGATGTTTCAATTTGTATCTGACACAAAGTACCCGTTTCAGCAAGCATTCCTTCTGTCGCGATTTGATATTCTAATGGATTTAAACGATCTAAGTAACGTTGAATGATAACCTTGATACTGAAATTGTAGGAGTTTAGGTGAAGACTGTTAAGGTAGTGGCTCCTGGAGTGTATAAACCCCATGTAACGCTTCCATCCAAGCGTGACTATCTTGATCAAAAGGACGTAGAAGTTTGTAAGGTCGCCCCACCCCGCTTTCGTTTATTAAGTGTCTTCTGTAAAGGGTGCGCGTCCGTTCACAGACGCTTGCTGCGGTTGAGAGTTCCATTAAAAAGCAGCGTAAAAAGTATTACTGCATGGCGAAGAAATGAAGCATGAAGATTGCATTTTTGGGGGAAGGAATAAGGATGCAATTATATTCATACTAAGTATAGAGCCTTTAGGTACTAGAAGGAAAGTTGCCAGGCTGTATAGACAAAACTTCGTCATGGTTGCTTGCTCAAAATGTACAAGCATGCAACGAGAAAGCGGACTCTTTCTGGTCTCTTATGTCTTCCTTTGCGTTAGAAACTATTTCAAGTTTTGATACAAGGAAACTAGCCGAACCTACATTTTTAAGTTATGGTTGACACATACGCTAAAAAAATAAAAAAAATAAAATACGGGGGGAGGGGAATAAGCCTTCTTTCGAGGCTGTTGGAAACGGGAAGGCCGACCCGAGCCGAGCTCCGTCGCCTCCGACATACGAGTGGTAGCGTGGTTTGAAGCGAGCGGCCATCCGATGTTGCAGCCGTGAAGGAGTCCAGAAGCCGTAGGCTAACGTAACTGTTTACTTCATAGCGAGAGGTGAGCCGAAGCCAAAGAACAATGCCCCGACGGGTGAGGTAACAGTACAGGACTCGAGCAGAGTGACAGCATTGATTCACTGCTCAAACAGGAATGGGGTATAGCGCTTGAGAGGCTCGTATTTATACCCAAAAGCGGAAATGGTCAAAACAGCGTTCCTCTATATCGTGCACCCGCCACGAACGCCACAGACACACATCACACTCTTTACAGAGTTCGTGAGCAGTCGGTAGCAGCGGCGCACGCTGAGCCCGAGAGAGGGGAGAGAGGAGGACTCCGCTGCGAACGTGGGGCTCTCGTGTTTTGGGGCGCGTCTCGACGTGCCTCGCCGAAGTTTGAAGCGCGCCCAAAGTGAAGCGTCTGACCCGGGCTTGTCTAGGCGTGAAAACATGAGTCACCGACACGGTGGGGCTTGCTCGAAAGGCGCACGTAGTGGAGGCTTCGCCGCACAGAATGTGGAGTATTGAAACAAAGCCAAGGGGCGGGATCATACGTAACAGCTTCTCCGCCGGGGGTCCGAGATCCCGATGGATACGGGTCTTCAACCGTTGTCTGGAGGGATGCTTTCGGAGAGAAGTGCTCGCCAGATGCTCGACTCCAGGCCTGGGCTGTACGACACCGTGCTGGGCCGATCACTGGACGAATAGTGACCTGCCAAGAACGTCTCTGGCTTGGTCAGGCAAGCAACAGAACAACACAGGAAGACACAACCGCATCGCAGGCAAGTGCGAAGACAAATACACACTGAAGCTCTACCAGGCTTTTAGTTGCGATAAAATACGCTAATAACTAACTACACTAGTTATAGTTTAGCCCAGCAATACTTTCGACAGGCACACAAACTTCAAAGGTGACATTTAGCGTGATTGGAAATGTCCCAAACACAAAAAAATGTAATCGTAAAGGGCGAAACCTGCTCCAAGAAAAATGATGCAATTGAGGAAGTCAGGCGTCTACAGGCCATTTCTTGCCTTAAGGACTCCGACTTAAGCCATCAGCACTGCCATTCAGTTTCGTCTTTTTGTACCCCACTTCAAACGTATACTGCTGCAGAGCCAGACTCCAGCGTAGAAGGCGACCGCTCTTTGAGGACATCGTATGCAGCCACGTGAGAGAGCAGTGGTCGGTCTCTACCATAAACTTCGAGCCGGCGAAGTAACAGGCCAGTTTTTGCACCGCCCAAACGAGACATGCACATTCGTTTTCGGAGGCACTGTAGGCTTCTTCAGGAATCGTCAGCTTACGACTTTCGTACGATACTGGGTGCTCCTCATTGTCGTCAGCTTTCTGACACAAAACTACGCCCATCTCACGGTCACTAGCATTACACTGGACCACGAAGGGCTTTGAGTAGTCTGGCGAGTTCAGTACAGGGTGGCTGGTTAGAGATTTTTTGAGGTCGGCGAACGCCTTCTCTTTTGTTTCGTTCCACGCGATTGTTAGCGGTTCGTTTTTCCGAAGCGCATCGGTTAGAGGGCTAGCCAGCTCAGAGTACCTCGAAATGTACCTCTGATAGTTACCTGCGATTCCCAAGAACGACCTAATGTCTGTCTGGGTTCGGGGCTGCGGGAAGTTCGGATTGCCGCTACCTTAACTTCAGAAGGTCGGCGATGACCCCTACCGATAACGTGACCAAGGTAAGGGACTTCCACGCGTGCCATTGACATTTAGGTGCCTTGATCGTTAAGCCAGCTTCACGCAAACGTGAAAGCACGGAGCGCAGGTGTTCCAGATGCTCCGGCCACGAGGCGGAATAGATAGCCACGTCGTCTAAATCATCATCATCATCATCCTCATTATCATCAGCCTATCTACGCCCACTGCAGGGCAAAGGCCTCTCCCATTATTCTCCAATTACCTCGGTCCTGTGCCAACTGTGACCAATTTATCCCCGCAAACTTCTTGATCTCATCTGCCCATCTAACTTTCTGCCGCCCCCTGCAACGCTTGCCTTCTCTAGGGATCCACTCTGTTACCCTTAATGACCAGCGGTTATCTTGCCTTCACATTACATGCCCTGCCCACGTCCATTTCTTTTTCTTAATCTCTACTAATATGTCCTCTTAACACGTGTTTGTTCCCTGACCCACTCCGCTCTCTTCTTGTCCCTTAATGGAACACCTATCATTTTCCGCTCCATTGCCCGCTAAGTCGTTCTCAATTTAAGTTGAACCCTCTTAGTGAGCCTCCAAGTTTCTGCCCCGTAGGTGAGTACCGGTAAGATGCAGCTGTCATACACTTTCTTCTTCAGCGACAATGGCAGGCTGCTATTCATTATCTGAGAATGTCTGCCATATGCACCCCACCCCATTCTTATCCTTCTAATTATCTCTGCCTCATGGTTGGGATCTGGGGTCACAACTTGGCCTAAGTAGATATATTATTCGCTTACCATTCCCACTGCCTTGCCACCTATCTCAAACCGCTGTGCTATCCCGAGGTTATTGATCATTACTTTAGTTTTCTGCATATTAATTTTCAGGCCCACGGTTCTACTCTGTTCGTCCAGTGTGGAAAGCATGCTTTGCAATTCATCCCCCGAGTTGCTTAGCAAGGCAACGTCATCAGCAAATCTGAGGTTACTGAGGTATTCTCCATTAACCCTTACTCCCACCTGTTCCCAATCGAACGTTCTGAATACTTCTTGTAAACATGCTGTGAATAACATTGGAGAGATTGTGTCTCCTTGTCTGACACCCTTCCTTATAGGTATTTTACTGCTCTCCTTATGAAGGATGATGGTAGCTGTGGACCCATTGTAGATATCCTCTAGTATTCTTACATAATGCTCATCTGCCCCCTGGTTCCGTAATGCCTGAATGACTGCTAGGGTTTCGACCGAGTCAAATGCTTTCTCATAATCTATGAAGGCTATATATAGGGGTTCAGTATACTCAGCGCACTTCTCTATCACCTGATTGATCGTGTGAATATGGTCCATTGTTGAATAACCTTTACGGAACCCTGCTTGTTCTTTAGGTTGACTGAAATCTAAGGTTGCAGAAATTCTGTTAGCGATTACCTTGGTAAGTACCTTGTAGACGACTGACAGCAAGCTGATCGGCCTGTAATTTTTCAAGTGCTTCATGTCGCCTTTCTTATGGATTAGGATCATGTTCGCGTTCTTCCAAGATTCCGGTACACTTGCGGTCATTAGGCATTGCGTATACAGGTTTGCCACTTTTCAAGTACAATTTCTCCGCCATCCTTCAAGAGGTCTGCTGTTATCTGATCCTCACCGGGTGCTTTGCCCCCTTTCATTTCTTTCAAAGTCTTCCTTACTTCTTCGGTCGTTACTGGTGGGATGTCTATCTCCTCTGAACTACTGTCTCGTTCGGCATTATCCTGGATGTCCCGGCTACTGTACAGGTCCCTATAGAACTCCTCGGCCACTGTGACTATTTTATCCCTATTTGTGATGACATTGCCTTGCTTATCTTTAAGTGCATACATCTGATTTTTCCCCGCGCCAAGACGCCTCTTCACTGCTTTCAGGCTACCTCCGTTCTTTACAGCGTATTCGATCCTCTCCATATTATACTTCCGTATGTCAGCTGTCTTACGCTTATTGATTAACTTCGCCGCTAGTTCTATTCTGTCAGCTGCAGTAGAGATTGTCATGTTTTGCCGTTTCCTAATTAGATCTTTCGTCTCCTGTGAAAGTTTACCAGTATCCTGTCTAGCCATAGTGCCCCCGACTTCTACTGCACACTCCGTGATAATGAGTGTAAGGTTGTCGCTGGCTTCCTGTGTCGTAAGCTCGGCTTCATCGTTAAGAGCTGAATATCGGTTCTGCAGCGCGATCCTGAATTATTCTGCTTTACGTCTTACTGTTAGCTCATTTATCGGCTTCTTTCGTACTAGCTTGTTGCGGTCCCTCCTCAAATCTAGCCTAATTCGATTTAACGGTGGTCACTACACCTTACCCTTCCGAGCACTTCCACATCCTGCACGACGCCAGGGTTATCGCATAATATGAAGTCTATTTCATTTTTATGCTCCCCATTCGGGCTCCTCCAGGTCCACTTCCGACTCTCCCGTTTACAGAAGAAAGTATTCATTATGCGTAGGTTATTCCGTTCTGCAAACTCAACTAGTAGGTCCCCCCTGCTATTTCTACAGCTCAGACCATAGTTCCCAACTGCCTTGTCTCCAGCCTGATTCTTGCCTACTTTAGCATTGAAGTCCCCAAAACTACGGTATACTGCGTTTTTACTTTAGCCATTGCCGATTCCACATCTTCATAGACGCGTTCCACTCCTTGGTTGTCATGGCTGGATGTGGGCGCGTAGCCCTGCACCACCTTGAGCTTGTACCTCTTATTGAGCCTAATTACAAGACCTGCTGCCCTTTCGTTAATGCTATAGTATTCTTCTATGTTGCCAGCTATGCTTTTATTGACTAGAAATCCCACTCCCAGTTCTCTTCTGTCGTCTAGACCACGTTAACATAGGACGTGTCCATTTTTCAGCACCGTAAATGCTTCGCCTAAATAGGGCAACGCAAAGTCGTCGAACCCCCGTTAACACTTTGTCCATGAGACTTGAAAAACAGTATGGCGGGTTTTTCAGCCAAAAACTCAAAACCTTTGGTCGGAAGGTCCCCATGGGTGAAATAAACGCCGCGTATCGGCTAGCTTCCTTCGTCAGCGGAACCTTCCAGTATCCCCGCACTAAGTCAAAAGTGGAAATGAAGCAAGCGCTGCTTACTTTCTCGATACGTACCTCTATGTTCAGTATCGGGTAGGTTTGCTCTCTATTGATAAGGTTTAACTTTCTATGGTCTATACATGGTCGCGGATCCTGGCCGGGAACTTCAACCAGTATCAGGGGCGAAGTATAGTCGCTCTCGCAAGCCTCTATCACATCCAGAGCCAACATTTTCTGGATTTCAGTTTCCAAAATTTCGCGCTGTCGCGGCGACACTCGATACGCCTTTGAACACACGGTCTGGGAAGGCATAAGCTCGATGTCATGCGTTAAGAAGGAAGTTCTGCCGGGTTTATCCGAAAACCGGCCCGAGAACTCTTCCAACAGTGCCTACAACTCACGTTTTAGGTCAGGCTCCAGCTCCGCCTTCGTCACTAGGTCGTTAACGAGTCTACTCGTGCCGTCATGGGTACGCGGCCCCAATTCCGGAATCTCGGCGGGAATCTCCTCGGGTGTGTTAGCTAGCATCTGCACCACCGCTTCCCACTGCCTGTAGGGCTTTAGTAGGTTGCTGTGGTATACTTGTTGGAGCTTGCGCTTTTCAGGTACGCTCACAACGTAGTTGCTTTCAGAGAATTTTCGAAGGATCTTTGCCGGGCCTTCCCACTGGATTTCTACTTTGTGGCGTTGAGGCTGCCGAAAAATCATTACCTGGTCTCCAACCTCAAACTGACGTGCCCTGGCTCCGTTGTCGTAGTAGGGCTTTGACGTTTTCTGGGCTGTGCTCACTGCGGTGCCCGCTAGCTGCTGTGCCCTGTGTAAGCGGTCCTTCAGCGAGAGTACGTATTCTACAACCATCGGGTCTTCGCCCCTACCTTCCCACGATTCCCGGAGGATGCGGAGGGGGGAACGGAACGAGCGTCCGTTAACAAGTTTCGCTGGCATGAACCTGGTCGTCTCGTGAGGAGCCGTTCTCAAAGCAAACATCGCGGCCGGGAAACACAGCTCCCAGTCAGCCTTTCGTTCATAGCACAAGGCTCTGAGAACGCGCTTCATTACTGAGCGCAGCTTCTCGACAGAGTTCGACTGAGGGTGGTACACGGAACTATGAATGAGCTTTACTCCGCGCTTCTCGAGAAACGTCGTCGTTAGTGCGCTCGTAAAAACTGTACCCTCGTCTGACTGAATTTCCGCCGGGAACCCAACCCTCGCGAACACTGATAGTAGGGCGTTCACAATTTCCGCTGAGCTCAACTCCTTCAAGGGTATGGCCTCGGGGAACTTAGTAGCAGGACAGAGCACTGTCAAGATGTAACGGTAGCCAGAGGTTGTCGTGGGCAGTGGGCCAACCGTGTCGATCACGAGACGGCGGAAGGGCTCCGTGATAACCGGCACAAGTATCATGAGCGCTTTGGTTTTGTCTTCCGGCTTGCCCACTCTCCGGCATACATCACAAGTGCGCACAAAGTTTTCGACGTCGCGAAAGCATCCTGGCCACTAGTACTCTTGCAATAGACGGTCTTTTGTTTTTCGTATGCCTAGATGCTCTGACCACGAGTTGCCGTGTGCAACACGCAGCAAATCCTGACGATAGACCTGCGGGACAACTAATTGGTCATACTCTACCCCTCTCCGGTCTCGATACTTCTGATAAAGTATTTTCTCCCTCGTCAGTAACCTTACGTTCTTTTTCGCAACCCCTTCAGTTACATTGTCCAGTAACTTTTCCAGTGTGTAATCTTTTCTTTGCTCCGCGCTCAGTGCCATACTACCAACGTGCAGCAACCGCTCTAAACTTTCCGACATCGGTGCTACAAAAAGCTCTGCCAGAGAATCATCTGTTTCGGCTGGCTGCTGTTGCTGCTCGACCCCTGCGATCTGAACCTGCAAGGAGGCAGACTGGCCGCGTTCGGAACCAACATCGGCGCCAGTCTCAGCAAGCTTCCCCAAGCTTCCCCAACTCCTCTCTTCGCGAATCGTTCATGCTTTCAACCACCGCCTTCGCTCCGAGTTCGCGAGCCTTCGAGTGCGTCAGCGCGAACACTATCCCCTCCCCGAAAACGAGTCCCCCTTCACGCAGTAGCTGATCGGACCTGTTCGAGAAAAGATACGGATACTGCGCCGGAAGGCTGGCAGAGACAGCGGCCTCTGTTCCGAGCTTTCCGAAGGGGCCATCGATGGTTATCCTGGTGATAGGAAGACACATAATTTACGCTTCTACGGTCTGCTTTATCCACGCGCAATCGACCGTGAATTGGTGCGGTTCGACGTAGGACGGGTAGACCACGTCCATTGTTGCTGCAGAATCGCGAAGAACTCGGCACGGTTTGCCGTTAACTGCAAGCTCGGGTACGTAGGGCTCCAAAAGTTGTCCGCTATCCTCATCCTGGTCTGCTATGTGAAAGACAAGCGTGCCCTTTTCGCAACATGCGGCGAAATGCCTGGTCTCGCCACAATTGCAGCACGCGGACTCCTTGCGCGCTTCGAAAGCCTTTTTTCGGCGCTGTGCATCTGCGTTTGCGCTCTTTTCGTTTTCCGAGCCCGTTTCATTATTCGCGGATTCGGCCACTTTCACTCCGCTCTTTTGGTAGGGAGCTCTTCCTTTTGGCCCTGACTTATCAGGCCTCAGCCTAAACTCTTTTTGGCCGTCTTTCGGCCACTGCGCACCTCGACGTGCGACGAACTCGTCAGCTAGCTGAGCTGCCTGATCCACAGTATTTACCCCTGGCCTATCTTGCACCCATAGTCTCAGGTTTTCTGGTAGACGGCGGTAAACCTGCTCGAGGCCGAAGGACTCAACTACCTTGTCGTGCTCTCCGAAAGCCTTTGCCTCTTTGTGCCACTCCACCATGTTAGCCCTCACTCAGCTTGTAGGCGAACTCCGAGTACGACTCGCCCTTACCTTTCTCGGCTTCACGGAATTTCTGCCGAAACGCCTCTGCTGACAGAATGTACTTACGCAGGAGGCTCGACTTGACTTTTTCGTAGTCCTCTGCCTCCTCCTATGGCAAGCGGGCCATCACGTCGGATGCCTCACGTGGCAAAAGCGTAAGCAGCTTTTGCGGCCATGAGTCTCGGCTA
Organism: Haemaphysalis longicornis; assembly: GCA_013339765.2. Classification (NCBI taxonomy): domain Eukaryota; kingdom Metazoa; phylum Arthropoda; class Arachnida; order Ixodida; family Ixodidae; genus Haemaphysalis; species Haemaphysalis longicornis. The sequence goes on from CM023450.1 coordinate 91,029,980, forward strand.
AACTGGGCCCTCTTGCACGTACGGTCGAAGTTGGCCAAAAAAAGACCGATGTCTTCTCCTACCTTGTAGGGTCGTATTAGGTCACACATTCGTGACGTAGGTCGCTCTTTCGCCGCAGACTGCACGCTTGGCGTGCTGCTGTCACTCTCACGCCTAGATCGAGATGCCTCGATGTCTAGACGCTTCATTACCAGCTCATGCTGTCGCTCCCCTTCTCGGTTTCTTTCCTCGCGTTCCTGTTCTTGTTTTTCCTCCTCACGCAGGCGTTCAGCCTCTGCAGCCTGACGTTTAGCGGTCTTCCTGCCATTGATCCTCTCAATGCACTCCGACAGCTCGTCATCGTCAGCCCCAACAGTGAGTATAGCCTGTATCAGTCTGCTCGACAGAAATCCGGACAAATGCTCCACCTCGTTCGCGGCATCTCTCAGAAGTCTCCTTCTGGAAGATTGCCTGTCTCCTACTGCGCGCCGTACTACAGCAACGGCTTGTATATCATGCACAGTTTTAGCACATGACGCAAGCGGCCTGGGCTCGGCTTGAGGCATCAACAGGGCCACAATGCGCACAATTACTGGCCTCCCTCGCATAACACCAATTCCACCGCTACAAGCTGAAGCCCAGCTGAACAAGCTGGATGAGATTATTCATCAGCGTCGCTCCACCCGCCTACTAAAGCGTGGATATGTACCGGAGGCAGCAGCTCTCGCTGCATATATGAACCAGGCTCCTGATACGATGCCAGCCTTTTCTGCGGCTAGACCACCCTGGCTCTACCATCAGGTGACGGACAACAAGCCACTGGCAAGGCTACATGTCCGGACCTCTGGCCTTCATGAACCTCCGGATGCCCCCCTCCTTTATATCGGTCACTGGGCGCCTGCGACGCGGCCACGAGTCATGCAGGCTTTCGGGGACGCCGGGGCACACGACTCCGTCGTAACCACAGCCTTGGCTTGTCCCTCTCACCCAACCTTAAACCAGTGCTTGCCTACGAGACCCTCCGCCCTCTACCAAGCCTGTTGGCAGAAGTTACTGCTATTCGGGATGGTCTCCAAGCGCTTGCATCGGCAGTGACTACCGGCGTGAAACTGGAAATTTACACTGACGCAACGACAGCGATACGTGATCTACGTCGCGCCCACTGGTCCCCCGAGCACAAGCCGTGGTGGCGGACCTTCGGGCAGCCGTGGCGGCACCTTAGGTCAGTGGCGTTAATAAAAGTGTTTACCTTTCTCTCTCCTCTCTTTCGTCTCATGACGCTTCCTGACACTTGTCGTGGCTATTGGTATGCGTTTTGCTGCAACGGCGACCTTACGGCTTGTCCAACAGCTGCACTATTAAATATCTGACAGAAACCAGTGTTTGGTCATGCGTTTTTAAAATTGACGATTCGTGTTAGCCATCGCAAATTCGGTTGCAAGCCACGCACTGTGCAGACCATGCAATATCGAAGGAGCCGCAGTCAAGCAACCGGTCGATGTCAAGGCAGAGGGGAGCAGAAGCAGCAGAAGTATGAATATTGGCAGGATGTATGCTGAACTAACGTGTCTATAGCCATACACATGTTTGCGCATTCCCTTGTTGCTGTGGCGTCAGCAGTTCGGCTTTCTTCCAAGAATTGATGACGCATTTCCGATAACCCTTTATTCTTGGGTATCACTCTTATTTCTGCGCTGCATGGCGTGCTTGCGTCCACATGATGTGCCTCGGCCGAATGGACACCGGTGGGCGTCCAAGCCATTTTTTAGTCCCATGAGCCACCTACGCTTTCACGTAACAAGAAAAGAGAAAATGCTGTTCTATTGCTGCAACCAGTGATGTGGAGCCCAAAAATGCAAGCCGCTTGGCTTCTATTGCACTTGCGTAGTGCTCCTAAAGATACTGAAACTAGAGCTCGAACTTGGGGCAGCCTGCTTACCGAGCAGCGATTCAACTGTCAACACTGATGCGCATACCTCTTAACTTTATTTCGAGTTTTTTCCTTGCACTACATTGCGTGCCATTTTTATTTAACTTTTTTTTTCTCTCTATTGCTGCTTTCCCGATCTCTCACATTCACTTCACTGCGTTGTAATCATCCCCATCTGGCGTAGCAAGCACTGCCGCTAGCAGAGCTGACCTCTCCAGCCCACATTAAAGAGTTCTCTCTCCTCTCTCTCTCTCGAAGATTCAAGCACTGCCGACCTCTACTTCCTTTTTCAATTTCCGGGAATGCGTATTGGCCAGAAGCTATTACAGAAAGTAAGTTGGCCGAGCTCTTTATCGTGCCACCATGCCTTTATAGAGAAGGGTGCATCGTTGTAGCTAACAACACCCATCGGAGCTGCCTACGTAGGAGGGCAGAGGGCTCGCCTGCGTCCTGCACTGACCCCAACTTTTGGAGAATACCGGGGCAGCAGGCTTATCTGGGCAATGGGAAGAGTGAGCGCTTCCTGCAAACAGATACTTAGTAATCGAAAGGCAGCATGCCGGAAAGTGCGAATAGGGTGGGCGATTTTTGAGTGAGGTCAGCTCGGTAAACTCTGGAGGATCGGCTCGCACGGAGCGCCGCCGGACAGCCCCTCTTATAATGCAAGCGGCGTGGACGTCGGACGACGCATAGAGCGCTTTATTATGGTGATCTGAGCGGAACGGGACCCCGTGTGCCTTATTCACAGACGGCGCCCGTGGGACGTGATAAATGGCTTCGGTTTCAGTTTTCTTAAGAATGCGGAAGTGGGGCGATACACTTTAAAGAGGACGTCCTCCCCTGATGATACGTATAAATAATGCCCGCCCATGCATACTGCATCGGAGGAACATACAATTTCCTTCCGTTTGACAAAATTCCAGCCCTTATTCCTCCCCCGTATTGCAGTCCCTGCCGTTATGTTTAAATCGTCTCTGCTTGCATTCCTTCATGGCAGCCTGAAAATTTTATATGAAAATCGCACACGGAGGAATTTGGCGCAGTGCTTGCGTGGACGTTCTTTAAGACTGCGAGAAAAAGACTATCGCCTATAAGCGTCTTTCTCAGCTTAGCGTGGAGATGAGAGCTTGGGTATTTTGTTGTCGAATTCTTTGTGGCCGAGAGCTTCACTAAAAGAAAGCAAGTAAAATGCTGGAAAACATCCAACAGGAGCCCTGTATGAAGATACACAGATTTCTGTTTCTAATCGCTTGACTAAAAATATCACTGATTAGAAGTGAACTGCGGCACATTGTAAGCAACGTTGCCAGTGTCCTCAAAGTACTGAAGTAAACCTCTTATATCTGGCTGTTCGCGATGAACCAACGCTTCTAAGACAATTCATTAAATTTCCAAAGCTCGCCGTGCAAGTTTTAGATGCGTAGGCGCTTTATAATATTAAAGTGGATATTTCTATGCCTCAATGACGGCTTTCGATTTCACGCCAAAATTCACTGCAGAAAAGCCAACTTTACAGTAATGGGCTTTCACAAAACAGTGAAGGTGATAAGCGAAGCCACATCATGCGCCTCAAGCAAGAAACTCTTACCGTGGTCGGAATCAAACCTGCGTCCTTCGCGTTGTGAAGTCGATGTCTATCCAGTTGCACCATTCCGACCCGGTCGAAGCAGTTTGGATTTTATTTGTTTTTTTATGTGCTCTTTACGACGAGAATTTTCTCCCTATTATTCAAGCCTACACACACTATAGCATAATACTAAAGTGTGGTTAATTTTTTTTATTGAACAACTTTTACTGAGCTTCAAATAAAGAATGGTTCACGCAGGCACCACATGGGGTGGTTCTCTGTTCGCGGGACCCATATGTGTCCAGTAATTATTCTCCTCTAGCCACCAGCTGTTGCTGAATGGCGAGGCCAGAGCTGGACACTAAGGTCTCCCATCGCTCGAGCGGGTTGGGTTTGGGGGAGGGGGCAAGGGTGTAGGGGGGTGTTTTGAGTTTTGTGCACTCCCCAATTATGTGCGCGAGAGTGCCGTCTCCCTTGCAGAACTGACATGTGTTCTCATGTTCTGCCGGGTACATTTTGTGCAGAGAAGCGCTGGGTGTGCGAGCGACCCTGCCTGTAAGCGGCTGCAGGATATCGTCTGCTGCCGTCTGCTTAGCTTGCTTGGGCAGCTCGGAAGCCTCGTTCTACTTTCTTTGTATAGGCAGCACGATCTCCTTATAACTCGTGACGGGGTGCGGTTGCTCTTCCTCGGCCCGGATGGCTAGTTCTCGGGCACAGTGGTCAGGCGGTCTCGTTGCCTTCAACGTAGTCGAGTGAGCCGGGACCCACACGAGCTCGGTGACTCGCCCCGGTATTGCGGATGTTTCTCCAGTATAGTTGCTACCGCGAAGGAGACTATCCCCTTCCGATAGCTTGCGAACGCTTTCTTGGAGTCGGTAATCACCGTGCTAACCTCCGGCATGGCTAGGGCCAGCGCTATGGCTGCCTTTCCTGGCATGGTCGGGGCCGTAGTCTTCGCCGACGCGCAGGTCTTCAGGTCGTCGATTTCCGTAACAGCCACGACGGCCTTTTTTCCGTGTTTTGGAAGCGAGGCGTCAACGTACAGGACCCGGGGGTCCTCCTCCAGCTTCCGGGACAGGGCTTTGGCCCGCGCCGTGGGCCTGCCTTCGTGTCGTTCTGCTGTCATGTTGTGCGGTAACGGTTTGATTGTGATAGAGTCACGACATCCCTGGGAGAATGGTGCCTTTTCCCTCTGTGGTTCAAGCTGTCATCCAATCTTGTGTAGGACGGCTCTTCCATGTTCTGTCCTGCTCAGACGGGCTCTCTGGTTGGACAAGTGCGCTTCGATGAGTTCGGCCGTGGTATTGAGGGTGCCCATGTCCACCAGTTTCTTCGTTAACGAGTACATTGGCAGACCCATGGCTATTTTGGTAGCCTTATGCATCGCCGTGTCCAGCGTTTCCCTGTCCGCCTTCGTCATCCGGAGGTATGGGGTGGAGTACGTTACGCGGGGCATGACGAACGCCTGCACTAGCCGCATGCATGGCGTCTTCTTCTTTCAGTCCGCGGTTGCGGTTCGCAACTCTACGTATCATGCTTGCGATCTGTTCCGTCGAGTGCTTGATCTTGCTAACGGCAGGCCGAGGCCTTCCCGTCTCCCCTAAGTAACAGTCCCAGGTCAGGATCTGTTTTGTCGGCGTGCCGTGGATGGTTACGGTTACGCTCGGGGGTGCTTGCTTTTTTGGCCTGGCCGGTTGGACGATGAGCAGTTCTGACTTCTGCGGGGCGCAGCTCACGCCGCAGGACTTGGCGTACCCGTGGATGGTCTCCGCCGCTCTCTGCAACACTCCTTCCATCCAGGCTTCAGAGCCCGCGCGGTTGGTCCACACCGTGATGTCATCGGCGTAGAATGCGTGGCTTACCCCAGTCTATTTGCTCCAGTAAAGAGGGTAGGGGAAGGAGCGCCAGGTTGAAGAACAGAGGCGACCGGGACCGACCCCTGAGGGGGTGCCCCTGTCCCCGAGCTCCACGGGTTGTGGCTTCTCCTCGTCAATCCTGATTGTTGCCGTTCTTTTGTTAAGGAAGTATTCGATATAGCCGAACGTACGCCCGCCTCACCGCGTCCTTTCTAGATTTTCCGGCACGATCACGGGCAAAACGTTATCGAACGCCCGTTTCAGATCTAGGGCCAGTATCGCTTGCGGTGCTGTCTTCGTTGCTTACTTCACAACCAGTTCGCTGAGCTGGATCATCACGTCTTGCGTGCTTAGGTGCTGTCTGAAGCCATACATCGTGGCCGGAATCTGTCCCGTCTTGTCTAGATGAGCTTGCAACGTCTTTAGCACCATGCGCTCGACCACGTTCCCCACGCAGGAGGTCAGCGATATCGGGCGCATGTTTTCGATCTTGAGTGGTTTGCCGGGCTTTGGTAGGAACCTGACACGGCCATTTTCCATTCGGGTGGTCGATTCACCAGAATGCACTCAGCTGGCAAATGCAGGCATCCAACAATAAAAGTTCGACGAGTGAAGATGTGAAGCGTATGATCTGACTCAAAATTTGTGCCTTCACTGGAGCATCAGCGTGGATCTTGTATTCTAGTGAAGTGGTATGTACGCGGGCTGCTTGTCATTTAGCCGAATTGGCTTTGTTGGCGGCATGGATTGAACACTTAGGTGCGTTGCGGTGAAGACGAGCCACGGAATGGTTGAAGAGTGTATTTGGAAACGTTGATACCTATGTATCTAAAAAATATTTACATTTTGGCAAGGTGGGCGCTGCACAGCTGGAAAAAATGTCAAAGCATAGGTGCTCCAATATTTTTATTTCAGCTTGCAGGCAAAAAACAAAAAAATAGTTACCTCGACTGATGAGAGTTATATTTGTGTTCCCAGGACTTCGAGAGAAAGCTTGAAGTAAAGCGATTTGACCATAATCTAAGAGCTCTACATCTTTTGCGTGGTTTCGCAGTATTCTGCGGTAACTTGGTCAGAAGCTTACGTGGAAGCAAAAGTCAAAATACGCTCCTTCTTCAGCTTCCTGCGAAGCTTTGTCCCACGCCGTTACAACCCTTCACAGCCGACGTTCTCTCAATGAGGAACTTCTTACCATCGTTGCTATTGCGGCTGAAAAATTCACATTCCGTCTTTGAGCCCAGCAGAGTAAACTTACTGCGTACACCACCATGCTTTCCGCTGCGTGTTTTGATAAAAATCTCACCAACATTCTTTCTCGCTGGAATTCCCGGTTAGCGAAAAAAAACTAAGCATCTGAAGAGTCTAAGATAGTCAGCCTTCAGTTCTCTCTCGCCTTCCATATCCCACCGACTTTGCACAGATTTTAAAAGCAAATGGGTGAGGTGGTGCTACGAGATTCCGCTTTTTGTGTTCCTGTGTATTTTGGCGCCCATGATTAAGAGGAATGATAAAAAAAGAAGAGCGCATTGCCTGAAACATGAGTTCTGCATCCTGGATGGTTTGACACGTAGGAAAGCGTAACCTAGTTCGCAAAGTTTTCTTCTTCCTCGCTCGCACTAGTTTCGTTTCCTCCAAACTGGAACTCCGAGGATTTTAGTTTGACTTCCCCAACCAGGAAAAACACCATTGGAGGAAAGGAGAAACTCTGAGCATTTCGCGAACGAGAGAATCATCAACCCAGTTTGCTTTCTTTTCTTTTTTTTATTTTGTGCGATTTCCTAAGAATCCATGGTTTCAGCGGCTTCGTATTTCCGCACGTCTTGACAGCGCGTCCGCATATCTAGTCGGAGGCATTTTTTTGCTCTCTCTCGCTCTCGCGAGAGCTGTCTCTTTCTCTGTACGGTAATGCTCCCCTACAGTTCGAGTTGTTCTCGCGTGCGAACCGTTGTCGTCATATCAACCTTTGTTAAAATATCATTGTACGACAATAGACAATTGCGTATATACACTTAAAGAGAATCAGTGCGTCCGCTTTATGTGATGGCAGTGGCTATTTTGCCGGCAATGCTGCCCCTGGGCGCCAATGCTGCGGAAGCCGGAGATGTCAACTTTAACCTGCTTTAACGTTGGGGACAAGTTTTCGAGCTTTGCCGAGCTTGAGGAGAAAGATTGGTGCTGTTCAGTGAATTACATCAAGTTATAAAAACGAGTCGGCAAGATTGCGGCGGGCATGTCGAACTTTGACTCAGCCGGACGCGAACTTTGACACTTTGATCACAGACAGTGAATGTTCCTTGGTGTTTCCTTTGTAGAATTTCAAGCAAAGTCGCACAATAAAGAAATGATCAGCCGAAAAATCAAGATTGCATGGCTAGAATTAACCACTGTTTTTCAATGCTATGAAGTTTAAAACACGAACGTCAGTAAAGACAATATTTCTGCATGAAATTATGCAAAGCAGGCAGACGTCCAAAAAACATCTAATTTTGCGTTCATATACCAAACACAATCAGACAGATTAAAAACAGCGACTTATGCACAATCACTACACTGCCAAACTTTAGCTCTCGGCTGCTTGCTGATACGCATACACGGCAAGAGGAAACAAGCACAAATCAAAGTCAAAGTTCGCGTCGGGCTGAGTCAAAGTTCGACATACCCGCCGCAATCTTGCCGACTCGTATCTATAACTTGACGTAATTCACTGAACAGTACCAATCACTCTTCTCCTCAAGCTCGGAAAAGCTCGAAAACTTGTCCCCAACGTCAAAGTTGACATCTCCGCCTGCCGCAGCATTGGCGCACAGAGGCAGCATTGCCGAGAAATTGCCGGCAACTTTTCTCCCGGGCTAATGTGCCGGCTGCCGGCAAAATAGCAACTGTGAAAATGTGCCGGCAGCCGGCAAAATAGCACCCACGAAAATATGCCAGCAGCCGGCAAAATAGCCCCCGAGGAAATGTGCCGGCATAATAATCACGTGGTCTGGGCCAGCCAATGGGAACGAACTGCCGGCAACTTTTCTCCCAGGCTAATCTGCCGGCTGCCGGCAAAATAGCCACTGCCTTATGTGATTTGTCTCTTTTTCTTCCTTTTGTTTCCTTTCTTACGCCCTTTGCTGTACCGTTCAGCCTTGCGTCTTGTTGCGATGTTCGTTACTGGAATCCCATATATACAGCTTTACAACAAGAAACTGATCGGGTGTGGGCCTCTCGCTTATACACTGCCCCAAAATTTCAATCAAAAGCACACTTCATAAAACTTTATTTTGAGCAAAATCTCCAGAGACGAGAAAAATGGTAGATGAAATAGGAGCGGGATCATGCCTCAGTTTACTTGCTTTCGCAGCCCCTTCACCGTTTCAGGGGAGGGAAAGAAAGTATAATCAACGGTGTGAGATTCTGTTATCGTTGATTTCATGCTTGATGGTCCCTCTGTCCGATGACGTTTTGGCGCACCCCAGACGCTCAACGGCCGGTCCCCACCTTTTTCTGTTATACATAGAGAAAAGTTTCGACCCTAAGGTCCTCCCGAGTTTTTTTTATACCGTTAATGATATATTCTAAAAAAGCGTGTGTCTCACGCGAAGGGATATTCCTAGAGCAAAGAATGGTCGCTCGGAATAAGGTAGGCAGGACGGGAAGAAAGCTTACCTTGCAAAATTACCGAAGCTTGCTTCCGTTGACCGTACTGCTGAGGAACCAAACGCTGGCCCGTGCGCTATTTAAAAATTGATGTCGCTAAGCGGGAAGCCTTTAATCCTTCCGTAAGAAGCGTTCTACAGCTGAGTAACACTTTCGTAAAAAAAAGCTCACGGCAATAGTAAAAAAATCAAAAAACAGCTTCCACAACGGTACAAGCCTGATGTCACAACAGAGCATGTATTCGTCTCCCTAAGCTAAACCCGACGAGCGGCATATAGTTACCTCAGAACCATTTACCGTATATATTATATAATTATATATATATATATATATATATATATATATATATATATATATATATATATATATATATATAAAGTTGCCTTGCTTATACCGTTTTAGTAAGAATTAATGGGAGGGGCTTATGGAGGTGAATAATAAACGGCGCTTGGGCCATAAACATTTTATAGGACTGCCTATACATACTCTAAAACTACCTTTCCAGTGATAGACTTGGTTGTATTTACCATATGGCTTTAGGGCCTTCACAATGTCATATTAAAGCCTCCTTACATATTGCCCCTGAAAAAAGTCTTCTCATAGCGAAATATTTCTCTAAAGCAGCGAACTGGAAGCCAACACTTAATGGGCTCGTATATAACGCTACTCAGGAATCCTTTGGGACCTTATGGAGGAAACAAAATGTGCTAGAGCATGTCTACTTTGGCATCTGACTGCTTACATAAGACTTGGAAAACTCCTTCTTAGCAATACACGTGTGTGTAGTAGTGAAACCTAGTTTAGACACACCCACGGAATGGCAGAGCGGCTTCCGCATTTCTTCCAACATTTTAACACTGTAGTCTCTGCAAACTTTTTATTCTTTATTCATCAGGGAAAAATTGTCTTAACTCAAGTGCGACATGTGGCACTTACTGTCTTCTCACTTCGGCAATCCTCGTGTCTTTCGACTTATTTCGACACTAAACAACTACTAAAGCAAGCTTGAACTTCGGCTTCAATTTAACTAAGAAAAAAAAGCGGTGTTGCGTTCCAAGACAGCAAGCGAGAAACGATCCGCCTAAAAGATTTGCCGATAGGCGTTCGCAAAGCGGAGGCAAACACGCTTGCACGCTACCTTGAGAACCCACGGCCCACAACGACAACGTACATGCTAAGCTCAAACACAGTCGGCCACAGACAATACCACTCCCGAAACACTCCACATACAAGCCCCATTCTCCTCCAACTCCTTGATCTTTTACCCCACACGCGAACAGAGGCGTAGGAGCCGCAACAGTATAAGTCAACTTCGGAAGCTGACATCAGTCGCGTCGTCTCGACACGCACTCGCCTGTCAGCGCACGTTTCGTCCGCACAGGCAAACAAAATTCCTGCCGACGCCGACACCGCAAAGATGGGCGTGGCCGGGCTTAAATCTAATTTTCACAAACGAGGCCACTGAAGCTTCCTCCCACGCTCGCACCGAACAGCGTGCATGTCCCTCCCCCTAGTCACGGAAAACACGCAGAGCGGCCGCGGCTGCGGCAAAAGCGCGCTGTGTGCCCAGCGGCAGCCCCAGCCTGGCTTTACGACTTGAGGTAACAAGATTCTGGAAGGGAAAATATCTGTATTGATTCTCCGGAACCCTGTGCTCCTTTCAGTTGCGTTCTCTCTCGCCTTACTTCTTCCGCATCCTTTCTTGCTCGTTCCACGTTCACTTCGGCTGTGCTTCCCAAAGACCTCACCGTATTGTCTCGGGGCTTCGCACACGACGCTCGCTTCTCTGCCCCGCGCGTCTTCGCCTCCCCCGAGCTTCGCTTCTACAGCTTCCTGCGGGCGCTGCATAGCCCCCTAATCTTGCCTTCCCGTGTCCTTCCGCCCTCTCCCCCATTTCACCTTTACGGTATCATGCTTGAGTTCTGCGTCCCCAGGGATACCAACAAGAAGCAAAGTCTATCGGAAGGCAATTGAGCAAGTCGGTTTGTGTTTGTAGTAAACAGACCCTTGTGGAGAACAGAGCGGCCTAACGCCATCTCGAGCACGCGACTGAGACAATTTTTTTTTCCTTTTTGCGTTTCCGCTGGCTTCGCTGAGCCAGCATTTTGCGTTGTTTGGGCTCGAATCTGCCATCGACAAATGTACTTCCGTTTCTTTCTACTTCTTCTCCCTCTCTAATCTTCACGCCGACGAAGAGATGGAAAACGCGAATTAACGAATGAAAAAAAAAATCTCCTTCAAATACGGTGCATCGTCGAGTTGTAGAAGCATGCCCGCATCTTAGGTGAAGAGATTCGTGCAATTCGTATTGCACTAATAAGGTATTATAAAGTGATTATACTGCATAAGTTATTATAAACGAGTTTTTATCGACAGTTTTCATGGAGGTCGTGATGTGCCTGACAACATTCTTGGGTCAGATTCCTTTTAACATCGCAGCTGTTGTAGAAGCCGTAAGTTCGCCTTTGAAGAAAAAAAGTGACCGAAGCTCACACTAACGCGTAAGACTTTAAGGTAGCAAAGCTGCACGCAAACTTCACGAGCATCATGAACGGTTTAGGTCCAAGATTGCAGCCGATTTTCTTCTTCTTCGCTGCCGCAACGAGCTTTACTTCATCATTGTTGCTGTAAGTGTGAGCTTCCTTCTTTTTTTTTTTTGTAAGTGATAATCATTGCATGTCGCCTTGGAGGGGCGTACGGTATTACGTGTCTTTCTGATTGCGAGCAAGCGTTGCCAAATTACGGGGAACGCTGGAGTCTTTCTTGCTCCGAGCAAGTATTACCATGGTTACGGTGAACGCTTGAGCTTTTTGGGAGGCCAATCTTGGCCAATCTGCCTAAGTTGGTATGCTCGTTTTGGCCGGTCTTGGCAGATCTCCGACGGGGGTATGTTCGGTATGTTCTTGGAATTTTTAAATGCGGAAACAAAAAAAAATACGATTTGCTAAAAAGCTTCGCTGTTATAAAAACCGAGAAAATGCGGAGGGCTCACACGTACCTCGTGGCAATTGCCAAGCTTCCCCGACACGCGCAGTGGCTTTAGTAAAAAAAAAAATTCTGGCAAAAACCTCGAGGAACGACAAAATGCCGAGCGCTCGTGTGCGCGTGCCTCGCGGTGACCGGCGGTCGTTCCAGTCTCATGCTGTGGCTTTAGCAAAAAAAAAAACTTCCCCCGCACCTGCCCCGGAAAGGGAATCGTGCAAAATGGCGAAATGCATTGGTGCAACCGATGAGTGGGTTGCGAGTAAGGCGTAATTAATGATGACGAGTGTGGAACGGTAATCATTTAGTTCATCAGCACCTGGTTTGTGTTATCGTTGTACCTGACGGCCACAATCACTGCCTTGTGATCGGCTAAAGTGCACGGTCAAAGGGTCTTTGGAGGAAAGCTACGCGCGTCACAGTTTTCGGCGTAAAGACGACAGATGAATTGCAACTCCCGTGAGACGGTAGTGGGGCATGTGTCAGAAGGCCGGCAGAGAGACAATGCATAGAGTGCCTGGTCTGCATGTACTCGACCAGCCACTCGCCACTCTTCTTGCGCACGTCAACGTTGAAGTCGCCAACCAAGACTATGGGGTCAGAGGGTTTGGAGCGCACGCGCACACTTTCCATAGCCGCGTCCAGCTGCGCGGCAACGGCGTCTCGAGCGAGGTTGGGCGCGAGGTACACGGTCACCACAAAGACTCCGTCTCCGGTGTAGGCAAGGGTGTACAAGTCCTTGTACGGAGACGTGTCTCGAACGGGAGACGTGGCAACGGCGTGCGATATCAAGTTCCCATACACGTTAGACACGAGACTAACACCGCAGTACTCGCCGTCCTTGCCGCTTCGAGCTAACTAGTACAGCTCGCTTCAAGCGCATGCGTTCGGCATTGAGCGCGGAGAGATAACACCTGCTGGGCGCACGCCGACGGAGCACGCAACCCCCGACTTAAAAATGCATTCGCATTTACGACGACGACGACGACGAAGGCAGAACTACGAGGCGCGCGCTCACGTGCGCTCGCGCTGGAGGAATGCAGGCGCACGCCGCTCGATGGACGCAAGACAACCCCCGACTAATAAATGCATTCGCATTAAAAAAAAACTTCTACCGCTGTCGTCACGCGCTACCGCACATCTAATTCGGGGCATGAGAACTACGACGGTATCTATGCATATGACCATGACTACTCCTAGCAAAGTCCAAAGAAACGACTGAACATGGAAATAAACAATTTCAAGCTTGCGCAAATGCGTCGGGATGTGTCCTACAGTGCGCGCGTAGTAAGAAATCCTGCACCTTCTCTACGTACGGCGCATGACTTCGGCAACTTAATGCAAGGCTCGCTATTAGAGCTGGTGGAGGTCTAGCAATTACACTTTAATAATAACCGCGCCAGTTTACACGGGTGACATCCAGGATATCAATAAGTGTCTCTTCTCTTTTTATAGTATTTCTTTGTCGCAAGCACGCTGGCTCATCGTTCTGGGAGGATATTGTTGCGATACAGTCTAAACATTACCACAGAAGTGTAGAAAAATTTTGCTACCCAGAAACTCGAGCGAGAAGGGCAAATGAGGGCCCCTCGTGCGTTAAAAAAAGTGTTTTTTAATGGGGACACATTTAAATGCAAGATCTGTAAGACTGAACGACAGGCAAAGTCTTTTCATTTATTTGGAGACGCCCGTTGATATTAATATTTCCTGTGGAAATAATTCCCAGATGAGCGATGTTTGTTCGCCACAGCGCGTCTTTCTACAGCCGTGCCAAGAATATTTCACGGGGTTAGGTGCTTTCGCGTCGTGAACTTGGTCGCTCTCGCCCACGCTGGTATGAGGCATGGAGGCGAAAACAATCTAGAGCCCGACCTCGGCCAGGAGGAGGAGGAATGCCTTTAATGATGAGGAGGAGTCAGCCTGGCAGCGAGCTTGGCTTGAATATGAGAGTTGCAAAAGTGAAAGGAAGCGATGACACAAAAACTCATACAGACACTACAAACACAATAAGCACACACGAACTGACCGACGCAGTTTCGCGCACACAGCTCACGCACAGTGATATAGTTAAGGCAAACGGTAACAAGATTTTGTTCAGGCCGGAGTCACGGAGAAGTGACACCAAGGCCCGTGTACTCCGTGTTGCCGCGGCAGTTGACTGCCTTGGGCCAATGGCGTCGCAAAGTGTCAGTGGTGCATCAGCACGCAGTCCCAAGGTCATCTTCAAGGTTAGCCGCGGGGTGTCGTAACGGGGACACACACACAGTACATGTTCTATGTCCTCACGAACACTGCATACGTGACAGTGAGGGGAGGCAACTCGGCGCATCCTGTACAGGTAGTGGCCGGTAGAAGCGACGTTGAGGCGGATGCGGTGAACAACTGCTTCGTCCAAAAACATGTATGGCCCTATACTTCGGACGCATGCGCTTGGTATTTTTTAATCCTTCATTGACCCTAGTTCCTTTCTTATTTTATTTCATACCTTCTCTGCTTCTCCTCCGATCGACTCGCTCTACATCCGAAGTAACAACAAAAATATGAAGAGAATGTTCTGCTCGACATTGTTTACCCGTGGCTAGTCAGCCATATTTTATAAGCACCAACGGGGTCATGTTCAGCAATATCATGGTTTCATGGGGCTGTGTCGTTGGGCATTCCCCTTCCGGAGTAACAACAAGGGAGCAAAAGTGGGAGAGGGAGAAAAAACCAGAAAGGACTGCCGAACGAAGGTGAGTCCTGCATGCTTCGATGTCACCGCGCTAGACGGCGCTCTTGAATTATTGAAAAGAGCTGCGCGCTTTACCGCGCCAGATGGGTTTTTGGCGCTAACGCGGGCAAGCTTGTAATGTTTTCCCGCGCGCACGCAACACTAATGCCTTTTCTTTCTGCGCACAACACGAGAGCAAAGAAAAGGAAGAATATATTTGGGGGAAAAAAGAAAAGAGGACAGTGTGAAGCGTGGAACCATCCCGCTTTAGTTAAAAAAGGTCAGGGACAAAAACGAAGCGAAGGGGGAAAAGCGGTTGCGGGAGAACGAGGCGTCCCGGCTTATTTATTTTATCGCCGAAGACGAGTCCCCTATCTAACGACCCCCCAAATGGCGTATAAGGCGATAATTCCGGCACTAAAGCAGGAAGAGTCGCGGTCTCGTGAAAGAGGAAGATACGCGCGGCCGGATTGAGAAATACAGAAAGGGACGAGTAATTTAATGTCGGCGCTTCCATCCTCGGGCGCGACACGACGACTCTGGGGTGACACCACCGTAGCAAAAGAATAAGAAGTGTGACCTCCGCTCCCATAGTAAAAGGCTCCTTGACCAAACTGCGGAAACTGTAAAGTTTTATTTATGGCCATGGCGACTGCGGTTCTCTTTTGTATGCTCCCCCCCTTCCCCTTCTCGCGTCTCGCGTCTCCCTCCGAAAGAGCGCGAGACGCACTACTTTCGCTTTTAGCAATCCTTAAATGAGGAAACAAATCTGTGTGTTTTTATCTTTGTGTTCTTTTCCCTTTGTTTCTCGTAGACACCCGTTGCGTTCCGATGCGTTGTTGTTTTTCATGTACATTCAGCCTGACCGTGGGGACGTAAGCGTACCCACCTTCCCCGCATCGGTTGTCGCTGTCCAGGGTGTCGCTCATTAGAGTCCCTTATTTGAACAGTTTGCGCACATATAGGAGGACAGGAAAACAAGGGGTACAAGCGCGCTGTCTCCTGCATGCTTATGTACACCAAAGTTTATAACCAATGAGCACATGGACGACGCGTGTAAGTTTTGCCTCGGATCGGAAACGGGCGTGGCGGAGTTATCCGGTTTTTATTGATTTGGGCGCGGCACATTGGAGACAATACCATGGAGGGAAAGTAAGACGTTGTTTTAGCAGCTATGCCATGCTCAAGGATAAAACATATCCCAAAAATTGGTCGCCATCACACCCTGCGAACGTGCCTGTCCAGCAAAGCTGTTGGAAGCCACTACAAATGGTGATGGAGGAGGGTAGGACATGTTTCTCATCGTCTCGGCGGGCTTGTCGCTTGCGCTCTGCTAGTGTCACAGATAACGGTACAGAGTTTCGCCGTTTTTTTCTCCTATTGTTTTGGGCCGCCGCTATGATCATTGGTGAGTTCGCATTACGTGACAGTTGCTTACGTTGCGATGGTTGATGGACGCCGCCATTTTGTTGTTTATGCGTTTTATTCGGCCAAATCTGGTAGGCTTAGAGAGAGAGAGAGAGAGAGAAAATTCTTTAATGAGACCGAAGAGGTCAGCCCTGCATAAAGCTGTACTTGCTACTTCAGATGGTTGGTGAACATATGATGAGTGTTATATGCTTACATGAATAATACAAAAAAGAATAGGAAAAAACGAAAGAAACTCCACCAGACGGACACACGCACACACACATAAAAAAAAAGCCGGTTGGGCTTCCTGCACAGCAGCTGCGGCCGACTGACGTCGTTCCGAATGCGGATTAAAGATAACGCCTGTAACAGAATTTCACCAGCAGAAATGTGTCCAAAGCCGCTCAATTTAGTGACAGTAGCCTTCAGTGACAGCCTCGCCTTCAAAAATAATCTGCAAATATAATCTTTGCAAGAAACACATGGGGAAGGCTACCATGTTCACATGCGCCTCATCATCCATAATGTCGTTTCGATGCTTGTTTTGTGGTTTTCTTAAACGAATTATGAGCTCTACGCTGTAGGGCTGATTAGCCTGAAGCATGTGCTCGGCGATTTAGGCTTTTGCGCCTTGGCGTTTTTGCCCACAGAAATAAAACCGTGGGGTGGTGGGTTAAAAATATACAACTTTGCTGTATAAGTCTGGTGTCTTTGAAGCACGAAGCTTTCTAGCTCAAGACATTGGAATACGAGTGTCCCGGTGATACCTTTGCGTAAGCGTTTTCGCCCACGGAGGTGGGTTTTGCCCACGGAGATGAAACCGTTACGAAGTAGAGATATACAGCGTTGCTGTAAAATGGTAGTTATTGAACTATGTTTGGAATATTGGATACGACGTTTCATTGTTCAGGTGAGGTAAGGGAGAACAGGACGCCACATGGTGGAGTTGCGCAAGAACAGTTCAGTACGCATCTTTCTAGGAAACGGAAAACAGGTTCCCCTTTTATACATCGGACAAACAGGCAAGAGCTGGAAGGCCGCAAGGATAACGACGCCCCACTTGTTTTTCTTTCCAGTTAAGGAAGCAGAAAGACATGCGCGGGGTCTGCTGCTTTTACGAGACTGCCCGACTTTTGCGTCCCACTTAACAGCATTGTTACTAAACAGTGTACGCGCTTCCTAGCCTGCCGTGGGTGTGTGGCGCTTCTCTACAATCCCAATGGGCATCCTCTGTGTATCGACAAGGTTCCAATAGGCGGCCAAGGGCGGTGCGGCAGCTACCGACATGCTCTAATTACAGCTATACTCGACTATGGCTTTTTTATTCAGTGGTGTTTTGGAAACGACGACTCATCACTGGGTGAATACTTACCAAGGGAGTAGCGCAGCTAGCGGATGTTATATCAGCACGAAGCCGTGTGTTGCCATTGTTTTGTGACAGCCACTTTATTCATCAAAACAAATCGCAAACGCAATCACACTGCTAGCTCAGAACCCACCGCACCAATCTGTATGATGGCCTGTAATTTTTTTTCTGAAATAACGAATCACAACAGGCGACTTTCCTAATGATTTTTTAATACACTTTTACGCCTCATACGATTCGGTGAAGGTAAAGTGGAAGAAGTTCATTCAAATCTCCACTGGCCATTTGTACACCTTCGCGCTCCAACTCACGGAGCATAGTCTTTTCAGCAGGCCTTTCGGCGTTCGCAAATTGTGGACATTGTCTCGCTTAACAAAGGTAACTTAATTGGTCCGTTCTGGGGGACGGTGATCGCGTTCTCCATTTCAGTGAATAGCCTATCGCTTTGCCCGGAACCTTTTTACCTTCAAGTTAGAAGCAGCGCAGTGGAACCTGCAGTCGCCGTGACAACAATCAGGAAAGCGGGCAGCCAAGAATGGTGCGCGGCTTTGTTACCGGAAAGTAAGCTGTCGGTCCTGTCGTATGCGTCAATTCCTCTTCCCCCCTCTTCAAACAAGTTGCACGGCTCCAACTCGCTTTCAAACGTCCTTGCTGTTCCCAGGCTTGCACGGGAGGCGTGGAAGTCGTGTCTTAATTTTAAAGAAGGAACCACGTTTCGCAGAGAAAGTGCAAACGGATGGGTTCCCGTGCGTCTTATACTGCACGGAAGTGCGAAAAGGCCTCCGCGAAAACACAGACGCACGCGTGCAATATCTGCTGCCAGCGCTATTGTACTAGGCGGCAGAATATTCATAGTGGCTGGAACTTCCCTATTAACGACTCGTTACAAAAAGGGCCCTAGCAGTGTTCATTAACGTAATTAGCTTAACAACATGGAGGACGAGGGCTTCGGCCGGAATAGTGATTGGAGCGACAATCGGAAAATGGCGGTTCCATAAGCGTTCGCGCGAAGGCCCGTCGAAGTGGCGTGTCTGGGTTATGTCCACGAGCGAATAATCAAGGTTCGGCATTGTACCTCGGAGCGCCACTGCGTGGCCGTAAACATGCACACTGCGTTCCGCGTGGGTAAATATGGTTGAACATGTTTTCGCTCACACGTCGCTACGAAAGATCAAACATAGCGTGGCAAGGCATTCTACAAAGCGGAACAGGGTGATATAATTGTATCAGAGAGACCGTGTGGCTGGCTGGGTTTGTCCAGAGCGTAAACAACACTAACTGAGCGCGGGAAACGAGAATGAGGCTATGAGGCAAGAATGCACAGACGTGCACACACATACGCGCGCACACGCACGCACGCGCGCACGCACGCACGCACACATCCACATGTTCATATATACGCTTTTTCTCATATTTCACCGTTTGTAGCTATTAATTATCTCAAAGATACGTGTATCCTATCAGAAATTACGCTCGCCTTGCAGAAAACAAACTTTATGAAACTAAGTTTGTAATACCGTCGCAGTGGTTTTTAAACCCCGTGTCGAGGGTACATCGATAGCCCGGTATATTTCGCGGGCATGAGCGTTTCAATGCGCCAATTATTGGCACCGGTCACTGCCCAGAGGGCGACACTGAGCCAGCGACACCCAGCGCCGCCTTCGGCAGATACGTGCAACACTGGGTCGGTCACCGCGCGCCAGCACGTTCGTTACTGGGGCGCGCTCCTTTCTCGCCGCACCCAGTGAGTAATAATAGAAGCCGGTTTTAAATTTCAAATAAATTGCGTTCTTCTAAATTAGTTCTTCCTCACAGGGCAGGAGAACAAAGACAGATTTTCCGGGTTAAACTCGCGTATGGGTTGGAAGGTCGAAACAAACTGGCGCGACGTCCAGAATGGAAACGCATGCGTGGGATCCCTCACGAGTCTTCGGACTCGCTCGCACAACTTTCTAATGATTTCCGTGTTTTGATTCAAAAGAAACTGTTGTTTATTGTTTTCGGGTCACCTAAAGATGATCTTTCGTTTGCAAATACAATACAAGACGTTGCACGATGTTTCCGCGCGTTAGCCGATCCATGTGACTACACTTGTTGAAATACGTTGTTGACTTCAGAGCTGCTGACTGATAATATAGGCGGTACATTTGATCTGAATATGGCACTTGGCATATGCAACAACATGAAATTCACACTTGTTTCTGTGTAGCAGAAGTGGCGACGTAATGAATGGAACGCGCCATCGAACACGACGTCTCGAGAGCTGAAATTCCAATGCTGATTTTGAGTTTTTGACTTCGATTACAAAAATCTAAATATTACAGGGGTGTCTATCAGTCACACCATGTCATATTCTTTTAATGTCTCTTCACTTCTACAGGAGCACCATAGTGTCGACATCACCACATCCATCCTTACGGATAGAGAAAAATAGATAGCTCTGAGTCTATGTTGCCCCTCGTCCAATAAACTTTACGGGTTTTGTGGTGCAACCCAGCACGCTAGATGTACAAAAACACGCCGAGAAAAAAAAAACTCTTCGCGAGAAGGCTATCAAATAACCTTCATTTGTATGAGGAGGTCGAAAAGGGGGGAAGGAGGTATGAGCAGGATTCCCAATACGCATATTGGAATTATTTTAGAATATTCATATTAGCGATATTTCTCGCTCTACACTGACGGCGCTGGTGTGATAACTCTATTAGAAAGAAATTGTACCGTTTTTATTACCTGCAGTTTGCAGCAAAGGATTTATTATGAACAAAAAAAAGGCCTTTGGAACGCGAACATTTGGTCCTGCGTTTTGCTTATGTCCAACTTTTATTGAAGCCGATGTTATCTCTATTTTTTTTATTGCGGAAGTTTGCTATTTAGCGTAATGGGAAATTAAATGTACAGATACACTCCGGATTCCCAAAGGAATCGGAGCAAAGGGCCATGATGTGGTCCTTGTATCCAGGCCATGAAATCTGGCGGACGTCCGGGGTGCGGGCCGCAGGTGGCGATGTGCACAGCGCTTAGGCTTCGCAGAGCAGGGCAACTCCACACCAGGTGCTCTGCTGTAGCCTGGTCAACGGGAGCGGGGCAAAAGGGGCAGGTGGAGTTGAACGGGGCATGGTATTGAGGTGGCCAGGACCTCGTCATAGCTGGCGTGAGGGCGACTCCCAGGCGATGACGTCTGAGCAGGAGTCAGGACCTCATCTTGGCGAGACAATCCGCCAGGGAGATCCGTACCGCGTTGGGGTATGAGAGCGCGCGCGGTGCGCAGTAGACGTTCTTTTCTTACCCGTTCAGTGATTAGACTACAGTCTTTCATGTTTTGAATTTGCAAGAAAATTCACGGATGTCTTATGATATTCAGTAGCTGACGAAGCCTTTAAGAACATCAATGCCTAAAGAGTGCGCCATATGTTGTCTGCATTAAATACGGCCGTAGCTACGTGATATAATAGATGTACCATAAGATGGAACCACTTGGTGATAAACTACCGTGTGATAACTGTGTTTCAGCGTCCTCGTTGTGAGCAAAGATTCTGCGCAGTGCGCAGTTATGCGTATTTACAGCACGCTAACCAACATTATATTTACCTGCTTGTATTTCACAGCATCACGTAGTCCCCTCACTCACTCTATTTTTAAAATTCAGTAACCAATGCAGTAACTATGGCTTCATACTCGCAAAAAAAGAGAGAAGAATCTGCGAGGAAGTGCAAAGCCTTCAAAGCAATCTTCCCAGTGTACCGGCCTACGGCTCGGCCGGAAGGCGAAATCATTCCATCAGCGCCCTCTTATTTGGAGCCTTCTACCTTCTAACACACTTCTTTCTGTCAACGGTGCAGTATTTAGTAGAAATGCGTGCTAATAAAGTTATGCTAGATGCATTTTCAAAGCCACTTTCGAAGGCGATGAAGGCGGTCGGCGCGGCATCACCGACCAAGAGTTGTGCGCGTCTACCGCGGCTGGCGCTGCGGTCGTCCGGCAAATTTGAGTGTCTGGTGGCTATACAGCCATCATATTCTGCGTTGTTCCCGGCATGAGCAAAGCGCAACAGGCCATACTGCGGGGACGCAAATCAAGACAGTCAATTCAAAACATGGGTAATTTCAATTCGTCTAATAGAATCGCTTCTCTAACGGCATGTAGCTGCGGCGGCATATTGGTGGACGCTCAGTACAGTCTGCGATAACTACACCTGCCCGGTTCTGCCTACGCTCATATAGCCTGGTCTGACAAAAACAGTCCTATTGCTAAACGACCATTTAATAGCACTGCTTAGTTTTAGGAAAATGAGGGAGATCATCGTCACAGAATATCACAACATAGCAGAATTAGGAATAGAAAACTGCTGTCCTTCCCATGATGAACCACTTGCTTCGTCGTTGCAAATAAACAAATATTGATCTCTAGCGTGCAGCCAGCCCGTTGCTTTTTGTACCTTTGTAACGTGCTTTCTGGGCGATTACGACTGATGCTGAGTAAAAATCTTCTGAGGTGGGAAACTTCTCGCCCGATGAAAAGAAAAATCGAAACCAAATGTACAATAGAACGGATTTTGCACACCCGTGAGGAAAAAAGGAAGAATATCCGTTTGGACGTGCAATGCTTATTCCCGGAAGTTCAGGATCCCCTAATGGCGCCGCTACTGTATTACCATGGAGGAAAGATCCACGTGTACTACAGCGCCGCTAGCCCCGAAAAGCTCACCCTCCCCCTCCATACACGGCGCATATAGTACCCACGATGAAAGAGAGCCCCATAAACCGGGGTAATCTCAACAAACAGGAACGAAAGGATGAAGATGCGAGAGCCGCTTACATAAAGAGCGGCTAAACGAGGCACTAGAGGCCGCATAAATGCAGGGTCTACTGTAGTGACCAGCGCGGGAGGCATATCCAAGCGCTGACGCTCCATCTTGCTGCGCGTCCATTTCTCGTCTACGGGCTGCGGACGAATGTAACCTTGGCCCGGTTCGATCGGTTGCTGGCAAACAGGAAGACGTTAAAAGCTAGACAAGCAAAAAAATTCCGCTTTTCTCTCTTTCAGTCCTTGTCGTTCTGTTTGCCGGAGCTGGGAAATGCAGCCGGAAGTGAAATAAACGACAGCCAAGGGAAAGCGATGCTCGGTGGTTTCCGTTTCTTTGCAGGCCGACCTAATGTTGCCGCGCAGCCGCAAGCCCTCACCTCAATCCTGGACCCGTCGTGGGGCGCTCACATACGCATACATGCGCAATGCGGACACCGGAGCGTGCATTTCCCGACGCCGCCTCGCCTGATCTATATACAGTTGCTCGGCACGCACGCACACAAGCTTCATGCCGTGGCAGCGCGAACGCTGCAACACACTCAGGGAGACGATAGAAAAAAGGGAGAAAGAGAGAGAGAGAGACAGAGCTAGGATCCGCCATTAGGCCTAACCTTGCCCGCCCTGCACTACTCGCAGAGAACCTCCAGGTCTTTTCCTCGGTGCTTAAGAGCTCCTTGCGTCCTTGACGCACTGCGCAAAGGACGCTAGCGGCAAAACACGTCCCCTGCCTCGCTTCTTCTTTCGGTTTACGTTAATGTCCTGTTGCTTCTGCGGCTACTGCTTTTAGATTCCTTAACCGCACGCTCTTCTTCATCCCAAGCAACCCTTTATTGCTAAGTGCTTCTGAACGGCGGCAGCTTCTTCGGCCAGCTCGTTTACGCTCACACCTCCCGAAGTGCGACTCGTGCGGCACTGTTGTTGTTTTGCGCTGTCCAAGAAGAGATCGGAGAAAAGCCCAGACTTTCGAAGTGTGCGTGTGCCCATTTATGGTCTCGCACACATCCATCCAACGCTCGGTGGCTAATGCGTTAGTGTGACTCTCGATTTTCTTCTGAACCTCGAGAAGGCGTCGCTTGAGATGTGGCGCACGACCAGACTTTTTGTATTGACGGAAAATTCGCAACCGGCGGTTCCACAGCGTCACCAAGTGTCTGTCTGGCTCCGGGTGATCTGGAGGGACGCGCAATTTCTTGGTAGATTGTTCTTTCGCTATGCACAGCTGGTCTGTGAGATTTTGAATTCCGGCGGCTGGTGGCTCTTCCATTAAAATGCACCGATACTTGTCCCAGTAATACCGTCGCAGTGGTTTTTAAACCCCGTGTCGAGGGTACATCGATAGCCCGGTATATTTCGCGGGCATGAGCGTTTCAATGAGCCAATTATTGGCACCGGCCACTCCCCAGAGGGCGACACTGAGCCAGCGACACCCAGCGCCGCCTTTGGCAGATACGTGCAAAACTGGGTCGGTCACCGCGCGCCAGCACGTTCGTTACTGGGGCGCGCTCCTTTCTCGCCGCACCCAGTGAATAATAATAGTAGCCGGTTTTAAATTTCAAATAAATTGCGTTCTTCTAAATTAGTTCTTCCTCACAGGGCAGGAGAACAAAAACAGATATTCCGGGTTAAACTCGCGTATGGGTTGGGAGGTCGAAACAAACTGGCGCGACGTCCAGAATGGAAACGCATGCGTGGGATCCCTCACGCGTCTTCTGACTAGCTCGCACAACTTTCTCATGATGTCCGTGTTTTGATTCAAAAGAAACTGTTGTTTATTGTTTTCGGGTCACCTAAAGATGATCTTTCGTTTGCAAATACAATACAAGACGTTGCACGATGTTTCCGCGCGTTAGCCGATCCATGTGAATACACTTGCTGAAATACGTTGTTGACTTCAGAGCTGCTGACTGATAATATAGGCGGTACATTCGATCTGAATATGGCACTTTGCATATGCAACAACATAAAATTCACATTTGTTTCTGTGTAGCAGAAGTGGCGACGTAATGAATGGAACGCGCCATCGAACACGACGTCTCGAGAGCTGAAATTCCAGTGCTGATTTTGAGTTTTCGACTTCGATTACAAAAATCTAAATATTACAGGGATGTCTATCAGTCACACCATGTCATATTCTTTTAATGTCTCTTCACTTCTACAGGAGCACCATAGTGTGGACATCACCACATCCATCCTTACGGATAGAGAAAAATAGATAGCTGTGAGTCTATGTTGCCCCTCGTACAATAAACTTTACAGGTTTCTTGGTGCAACCCAGCACGCTAGATGTACAAAAACACGCCGAGAAAAAAAGAAACTCTTCGCGAGAAGGCTATCAAATAACCTTCATTTGTATGAGGAGGTCGAAAAGGGGGGAACGAGGTATGAGCAAGATTCCCAATACGCATATTGGAATTATTTTAGAATATTCATATTAGCGATATTTCTCGCTCTACACTTACGGCGCTGGCGTGATAACTCTATTAGAAAGAAATTGTACCGTTTTTATTACCTGCAGTTTGCAGCAAAGAATTTATTATGAACAAAAAAAAAAGGCCTTTGGAACGCAAACATTTGGTCCTGCGTTTTGCTTATGTCCAAATTTTATTGAAGCCGATGTTATCTCTATTTTTTTATTGCGGAAGTTTGCTATTTAGCGTAATGGGAAATTAAATGTACAGATACACTCCGGATTCCGAAAGGAATCGGAGCAAAGGGCCATGATGTGGTCCTTGTATTCAGGCCATGAAATCTGGCGGACGTCCGGGGTGCGGGCCGCAGGTGGCGATGTGCACAGCGCTTAGGCTTCGCAGAGCAGGGCAACTCCACACCAGGTGCTCTGCTGTAGCCTGGTCAACGGGAGCGGGGCGAAAGGGGCAGGTGGAGTTGAACGGCGCATGGTATTGAGGTGGCCAGGACCTCGTCATAGCTGGCGTGAGGGCGACTCCCAGGCGAAGACGTCTGAGCAGGAGTCCCAATGATGCCAATTTAGCGGA
Organism: Haemaphysalis longicornis; assembly: GCA_013339765.2. Taxonomy (NCBI): domain Eukaryota; kingdom Metazoa; phylum Arthropoda; class Arachnida; order Ixodida; family Ixodidae; genus Haemaphysalis; species Haemaphysalis longicornis. Next base: position 91,055,218 of record CM023450.1, read on the forward strand.
TTTTCCGCTAGATCTGGCGGATTTCATTTTGTTCTGACGGAGAAAAAAATTGTCTAGCGGCTAGTGGAATTTTTGGCGGGCCATTTTCATACATAGCGGATTTCTGGCGGATACTTCACGCAGTGCACCGATTCAAAATCCCCTCCCAAGAAACCATCCCTGTCCTCTAAAAATGCAGAAATTGTTTAACTTCAGGGGGTAGGGGCTCCTGTTCACTTGCTCCGCCTATCTCAGACAAACAAATCCGTGAGGTTTCAAGCGGCGATCGCTTTCTAGTAACACATAACAGACGAGCTGCAATGCACTAATCCGTGGACTCTGCGCGCTCCCTGCCGCTTGCCGTGCGAACAGTGAGTCCGCTATCGTGCAGGGAGCGGGGGCAGCTGGGCTCGCTGTTTGTACAGCAAGCGGCAGGGGGCGCCTCTAGCACTTGTAGTCCCGGCGGGAAACCGAGGCGATTGGCGAAGCAGCCACCCACTTTTGTTTTTGCGTTCGAAGTTGCAGAGAACAAAGGAAGGACGTCCTGACTGCTTTGTGTCGAAAAAACGGTTCTGTTTATTCTCCGTGTACCCTGACTTCCCTTCCTCAATGAGTTATAGCCGAAAGTGGTATATTCGCAGAAGTTCAGGCACGGAGTGCGTGAATGATCCTTGCTTAGCTAATGGCGTGCAATTGCAATAGCGTCTGCTGATGGAAAACAAGTTGCGGCAGTGCAAGCACTGCGGGTGTCAGCTAGGCAGGCAGATATTCACGACCTGAAAGCTCATGCGAACAGCAAGAAGCATAGGGAAACTGGCTGGCAGTTCGTTCAATCCAGAAGCAACTGGACTTCACTACAAAAAGGCAAGTCAATCAGGGAATGCCGCGAGGGCAGAATTGCTCTATTTATCGACGGAGACTTCTTCAATTATGACTTGCCGATCACATTGTGCCAACTCTATATGAAGTCGTTTCCTGACAGCGAAGCTGCAAGAGCGTATCAGATGCGCGCTTCCAAGTGCGCTTCCGTGATTAAGAAACGTTCTTGGCCCACACTTCAAGGCGGATCTGGCACAGGACATTGGGACAGCTATTACAGCTTGATCATTGATGAGTCGACCGACATCAGTGTCACAAATTTCCTTGCCATTTCTAGTCAGCTATCACAGTGACCATTAGGCAAGTTCCTGACCACTTCTTGATGCACCTTGGAAGTGTGCACGGCAGATGGAATTGTGGCGGCCGTTAAATCCACTCTGATGGAGCTACTGTCTCAACTGGAAAGGATGAGAGGCATAGGGAAAGACAACGCGAGTGTTATGACGGGGATCAATAATGGCGTTCATCGAAGTTGAAAGCTGAGGCGCCCCACCTCGTACTGATCCGCTGCGTCTGCAACTCTTTGCAGCTAGCCACGTCGGCTGCTACAGGCGGAAGCATTGCCGAGAAACTAGGATTACCTAATAAGCGAAAACGTACAACTGGTTCGCAAGATCCCCTGCCCGAAAAATTGCGTACAAGGAGCTCTACGGTCTGATGAATGACGGCGATGAACCACTGAAGATTGTGCAAGCGTGCAGGACCGCTGGTGCTATCCCTCGAAATAGCCGTGTCAAAGGATCGTAGACCCAGTGGACCGAATTGGAAGGCGCACTTCGAGATGGCGAGAGGCGGACTGAAAAGTGCTATGCGGCAGAGGTGCTGTATGGTATGTACGAAAAACAGATCAATCTGGGTACTTGCTTTTTTTGAGACCGATTCTGGCAGATGTTCAGAAGGTTAACAAGGCATTCGAGGCGAAAGACCGCGGATCAAACAAAGCTGCTGAAAGACCTCCTGACTTTGCTTTCAAGCTTGGTTAAAAAAAGGTCGTATTCCGACAGAGCAGATTGACGTTCTGACGTGCAGACTTGAGGACCACTTGAACCCCAAGCCATATCTGGGCTATCTGTTGAGACGTACGTTGACAACGTGAAAGCTCAGAAGACCGACGGGTTCTCTCTCGCAGATGAAGCTGTGATGCGAGAAAAGCTGCACAAGGTTTATTACCACTGCTAGTAGATCAAATCGAGACAGCGTACTTCCCGACAACATCACAGTTCTCCAGAAAACATCACTCTTATCGGTCGAAAACGCTTTGTGCGTCGTGAAAGGAGCCATTGATTCATCTGCTGGAAGCAATGGCAGTGGCCCCCTGAGACAATCGAAAAAATTCAAAACCAGTGGAGCGAAAATCACCCTCCTGGAATGGAAGCAAACATCATCCACGCAGTCGTTCTGGTGTGAAGTTCACTCCTATAAGGACCCTGCGGCGAAAACCCGTTCGCCGAGCTGGCCGCATTTGCCATGTCGATGCTCGTGCTGCCGTATTCAAATGCCGAAGTAGAGAGGACATTTAGTCAGCTTAACATAGTAAAATCCAAGCTGAGGAACAAGCTGAAGCCTGAAACAACAAACGCCATCCTCGTCGTAAGAGCGGGGCTGAAGCGACACCAGAAAAGTATGTTTTGATTACGAACTTCCCGCGGCAGTTGGTTAGTGAAATCGGGCACATCTGCAACCGATGTGCAACCAGTCACCTTTCTGGTCCCTCAACAAGTACCAGAGGTCCTGTGGAGATGGTGTCAACCGACGACAGCGGCGACGAAGACCTCGATGTGTTTTTCAGTAGACCGTGTGAGTTCTTTTTTTCAGTGTGAACATTTATAACTTTTAGCCTCATCTGTGATAAGGTTGACCAATGACGACCACCGCAGCACTGAAGCCTCAAGTGTTCTAATTAGACTGCTTGGAAGACTCTTTTATATGTTATTTCAACTCTCGTAGTTTTGGGAGCTTTTAAGAATGATAAAGGCATTTATCATACGAAACTGCAACTGTTTTCTAAATTAAAATAGGCCTAGCGGCAAATTTAGCGGATATGTTTTAGAATCTAGCGGAATATGGCGGATTTCTCATTGATTTTTAGCGGATGTCTGACGCGCAGCGATGGTGACACCGAGCAGGACCTCATCTTGGCGAGACAATCCGCCAGGGAGATCCGTACCGCGTTGGGGTATGAGAGCGCGCGCGGTGCGCCGTAGACGTTCTTTTCTTACCCGTTCAGTGGATTAGACTACAGTCTTTCATGTTTTGAATTTGCAAGAAAATTCACGGATGTCTTATGATATTCAGTAGCTGACGAAGCCTTTAAGAACATCAATGCCTAAAGAGTGCGCCATATGTTGTCTGCATTAAATACGGACACTCACTCACTCTATTTTTAAAATTCATTAACCAATGCAGTAACTATGGCTTCATACTCGCAAAAAAAGAGAGAAGAATCTGCGAGGAAGTGCAAAGCCTTCAAAGCAATCTTCCCAGTGTACCGGCCTACGGCTCGGCCGGAAGGCGAAATCATTCCATCAGCGCCCTCTTATTTGGAGCCTTCTACCTTCTAACACACTTCTTTGTGCCATCGGTGCAGTATTTAGTAGTAATGCGGGCTAATAAAGTTGTGATAGATGCATTTTCAAAGCCACTTTCGAAGGCGATGAAGGTGGTCGGCGCGGCATCACCGACCAAGAGTTGTGCGCGTCTACCGCGGCTGGCGCTGCGGTCGTCCGGCAAATTTGAGTGTCTGGTGGCTATACAGCCATCATATTCTGCGTTGTTCCGGCATGAGCAAAGCGCAACAGCCATACTGCGGGGACGCCAATCAAGACAGTCAATTCAAAACATGGGTATTTCAATTCGTCTAATAGAATCGCTTCTCTAACGGCATGTAGCTGCGGCGGCATATTGGTGGACGCTCAGTACAGTCTTGCGATAACTACACCTGCCCGGTTCTGCCTACGCTCATATAGCCTGGTCTGACCAAAAAACAGTCCTATTGCTAAACGACCATTTAATAGCACTGCTTAGTTTAGGAAAAATGAGGGAGATCATCGTCACAGAATATCACAACAGAGCAGAATTAGGAATAGAAAACTGCTGTCCTTCCCATGATGAACCACTTGCTTCGTCGTTGCAAATAAACAAATATTGATCTCTAGCGTCAGCCAGCCCGTTGCTTTTTGTACCTTTGTAACGTGCTTTCTTGGGCGATTACGACTGATGCTGAGTAAAAATCTTCTGAGGTGGGAAACTTCCTCGGCCGATGAAAAGAAAAATCGAAACCAAATGTACAATAGAACGGATTTTGCACACCCGTGAGGAAAAAAAGGAAGAATATCCGTTTGGGACGTGCAATGCTTATTCCCCGGAAGTTCAGGATCCCATAATGGCGCCGCTACTGTATTACCATGGAGGAAAGATCCACGTGTACTACAGCGCCGCTAGCCCCGAAAAGCTCACCCTCCCCCTCATACACGGCGCATATAGTACCCACGATGAAAGAGAGCCCCATAAACCGGGGTAATCTCAACAAACAGGAAACGAAAGGATGAAGATTGCGAGAGCCGCTTACATAAAGAGCGGCTAAACGAGGCACTAGAGGCCGCATAAATGCAGGGTCTACTGTAGTGACCAGCGCGGGAGGCATATCCAAGCGCTGACGCTCATCTTGCTGCGCGTCCATTTCTCGTCTACGGGCTGCGGACGAATGTAACCTTGGCCCGGTTCGATCGGTTGCTGGCAAACAGGAAGACGTTAAAAGCTAGACAAGCAAAAAAAATTCCGCTTTTCTCTCTTTCAGTCCTTGTCGTTCTGTTTGCCGGAGCTGGGAAATGCAGCCGGAAGTGAAATAAACGACAGCCAGAGGGAAAGCGATGCTCGGTGGTTTCCGTTTCTTTGCAGGCCCGACCTAATAGCCTTTAGTGTTGCCGCGCAGCCGCAAGCCCTCACCTCAATCCTGGACCCGTCGTGGGGCGCTCACATACGCATACATGCGCAATGCGGACACCGGAGCGTGCATTTCCCGACGCCGCCTCGCCTGATCTATATACAGTTGCTCGGCACGCACGCACACAAGCTTCATGCCGTGGCAGCGCGAACGCTGCAACACACTCAGGGAGACGATAGAAAAAAGGGAGAAAGAGAGAGAGAGAGACAGAGCTAGGATCCGCTCATTAGGCCTAACTGTTGCCCGCACTGCACTACTCGCAGAGAACCTCCAGGTCTTTTCCTCGGTGCTTAAGACCTCCTTGCGTCCTTGACGCACTGCGCAAAGGACGCTAGCGGCAAAAACACGTCCCCTGCCTCGCTTCTTCTTTCGGTTTACGTTAATTTCCTGTTGCTTCTGCGGCTACTGCTTTTAGATTCCTTAACCGCACGCTCTTCTTCATCCCAAGCAACCCTTTATTGCTAAGTGCTTCTGAACGGGGATGCAGTTTCGGGAATGAAGACGCGCACTCAGGCTTCACCGCCGCGAAAGGGAGTCATGTCCGAATGCGTATGCCAGAGGTGGGCACTGGTGCATCTGCTCCGCTTTAAGAAGGCGCTTTCGCTCGGAGCGACCGGAAGTACCCCGGATGAAGAGAAAATAAAAGGTAGAGAAACTAGAGTAATGGAAGAGCGAGCGCGACGTCCCTAGGGCTCAGGATCACGCACGCGAAGCATAGACGAATGGGAAATTTGCGAGGTGGGCACTGTCGTCAATCATTCATGATCACGAACACTCATCAAGTTCTCTTCTCGTCTCACAAAGTAATGAAAATGCCTTGCATGCGTGAGCCCTCAAACTGTTTTTTGTCAAAAATACAATTGATTAAAGAACGCTTTCTGATTTCTCCTGAGCAATGCGTGCAACACAACTAGTTTTTTAAACCTTTGAAAACAGTGCATGCTCCTTTTTTAACACGCAAAGCACCAGAGCAGAAATTGAAGGAACTTCTTCTTAACAAAGAAAAAGGCTGAATGAAGCGAAGCTTCATACAAGCGTAGTTAACCTTGAAGTGCACCTCTGGTATGGATTTTGGGGAAACTCGATTCCTGGAAAAGTTCGTCAAGTGAAGCTCATTTGAGGGTAGCTCTGTTGTACAGGAAGTTATCCGCGTAAAGACTGCCCGGGCTGGCGAAAGAAACTGCGAATTTGTGCATTTGTGAAAAACTATTGTTCCAGGAAACGGCTGTCAGTGGCTTTTTAATGCAAGCAGATTAAATATTTCTCCATCTTTGAGACGAGAAGCGTTAAAAAAAAACAGGTTCAGCTTGCACTAGTGGTGCAAGGACAGAGGAGCAGCAGCAGATCTGGCGGTCCCTATCCATCCGTCGACGCCGCTGTACACCAGAACAAGGAACTTTGTTTCTCTTCTAAGCCCGGGCGCTTCCCACGACGCGGACTATCGCAGTGTTGCCACCGACAACCCGGGTCCATCTATCATCTGACCATCCTAAAGCGCGGAGTTTAACGACAACCAAAAGGAAGCGAGCGTAATCACGGCCACGTCTAGTATTGCGAATGAAAGAGAAAAATGGCTCCTTTCCACGCCAGCTTCCATGCTCGGCCATACGGCTCTCCAGCGGCAGAGTCCTTCCTGCTTCCTGGTAAAAGCCAAGTAACCCAGTCCTCGGAGAGATATCGACTGCGTTTTCTTTTATTTTTCTTACAAGCTCTTCCTCACTGTTTCTGATTTGCGCTTCAGTGTAAAACGACACCGGTAAGCAAAAAGAAACTTGCAGGAATCTTTTGAGATGCTTCCAAAACGTTATTATTTTGGACGCAGCCAACGTCCCGTAGTCGCTGAAGTGGTTGACACGTAATCTGTTCTGAAAGGCTCTAGTAGGGCTATTTCCTTTGTTGCTACCATTTGCGCTCCACTTTTTCTTATAACGCAACCCTTCCCAGCTCGGAGGCCTCCTTGAAGAATGTGTCAGAGTCGTGGGGCTTAGCGAACGCCACTGCGCTGCAACCTTGGCCGTTATCTCCACTTTGTCCGAGCTTCTGACGGGGTGCGACTTGTCTCAAACGGCGAGGTCATGGAGCCTATGATTGCTAATAGCACTTAAATGGCTACTGGGAATAAACGTTCACTGGTGTACTTCCAGAAAAGGCCCCTGAGTCACGAGTGAATGTGATATCTAAGAACCATTACGCACATTAAGCGCGAAGTTGAGTGTTATCCGCACTACTAAAAAGCTGAGATTTTATTTACAAAAAATCAGGCTAGAGGTATTGTAAGAAAAGGTAGCGACTTCACGTGGTCTTAACGTCGCACTTAAAATTGCAGAAAAATAAAATCAACAAAGACACCACCGGGAAAAACCCAACCAAGTCCCAAATGCGTAACTAATTCAGCGCGCTGACGCAATTCATCCAAAGCAACAAATAAAAGTAAGCTCTGTGAGCTAAAAATGCGTCGTCGAGAGACGATATAAAAGCAGACAAAAAACAAAGAATGAAAGAAAAAAACTCATACTCGCGCTGTCGCGAGCGGTGCCAAATGTAACAAAAACATATCAAAGAACTCAATTGCTAGTGCGCGAAGTTACACTGGTCATTTATATCGAGATAATGGTGCTTTTGTCTTCGTTAAATTCCTGCTGCAGAAAAGCTACCTATCGAGAAAGTAACTGCAAACGTCCAGAAAAAGCTTTGTTTTTTTTTTCAGGGGGTATTATGTATTATTTTCTTCTTATTTTATTTTCTTCTGTGCTATTCTGCATAACTCCTTGAACCATATGTTCGTTTCATCCAATGCACCCTCATTTTCAAACAGTCGTTCCGAAGCAGGCCTGCGAGCTTAGCCATGCCCCTGTCTGGAATTAAAGAGGGAAAACGAGGGGCCGCAGGGGGTTTCTCTGCCTGGTAAGCCCGTACCGTTAAATAGGGAGGGCAACGAGAGGGTATGGCGAAGGGGGTGGAGAAAGGGAGCACAGTGAGCGGAGCAGGCGGCGAAATTGGCTCGGTTCCCATCCGCTCGAAGGGTCCTAGAGAGCGCGATAAATGAAACTGAACGAAAAGCACATCATCCAGCCAGTTCGTGCATGCACGGACAGCAAACCGCTGGTTCTCGCATAAACTGCGCATTTTCTTATCGCCCCAAGCAAGCTCAATGTAAACGCGAAACGAAAAGTACGAAACAAAACGGTACGAAGTCATGTACAAGTGGACCTTCTGCGCCCTTCTTCCGACGTTCGTGTGCTGGTAACGAGGGAAGGATAGGCTCGTACAGGCTGATAGACAGTGCGATTCCCCACTACCTCCGGCCCTCAACTCGTTTACTCGGTAATGGCGGGAATGATCGCCTTTCAAAACGACCGCCGCCGCTGGCGTCGTTCGAGGTTCGATCGCTCATGAAGGAGGGGGGGGGGGGGGGGGGGGGGGGGGGGGAAGAACTGTACGCCTGCAGTCCCTAGCCTTTTCCTTGCTATTCCACACTTCTCTCCTCTTCCCTATCTTGTTTATCATCTGTACTCTCTCTATCTCTCTCTTCTCTGTCTTTCTCTCTGTCCCCGCTTCCACCCACCCTGCCCGTGTTGTTCAGACCTATTTTGAGCGGAAGCTAGCAATTTCGGGAGGGTAGGAAAAGGGATCACTTGAGTGCGGTGTTTCGATCCACGCGACTATCCCACGCCGCACGGTCGAACTGCTCGCCTGGTTAATGATAGCCGAAAGGGAACAGAGCGGAGCTTGTTGGAGATGCACTGTTGCAAAAAGTAGCGGGGGGGAGGGCCCCCGTGGATCATTTAGCGACGCAGGGGTGGGTTAACAAAACTTTACCAGAGAATTTGCATCCTGTAAGTACATTTTGAACTTTTCCGTGCCCGTAGGTTACGATCACAGACCTGAGTGCGGCAATGAAGTTTCTTTGTAGTGTATAATGGGGTCACGGGCTCTGAAAAACGGCGTCGTTTTCCTTTGAGGTCCTTCCTTACGAAGTTTAGTTTGCGTGAATGAGAAAGCGAGAGGCAAAAAGCCACGTTCGTGTAGCATTTGGTTGGCCCTGTACGTGACCTGGTGGATTTTAATACCGGATGCATTCCGGGGGACGGGGGTGGAGCTTGTTCAAGACATTTGAGTTTTTGTAGCCTGCATATGAGTTGGAACCGATGGCTGCGTGTGCCTCCCTGTCCTGAATGAGGTGGAGTGACAAGCGAAGGGGGGGGGGGGCCGGGTGCAGATCGGTACGAAGATCCCGCGTTAGCGACCCCTGCTTCCCGCAAGCCGGAGCAGGATTCACAAATATCACTGTACATTAGCCGCAGTAGCACACAAATGACACCAAACGCTAGAAATATTGAGCGGTGTTTTAGTCGAATTGCTACCTGCCTTAACCGATACACTTTTTTTCCAAAAACAAATTCAAAGTCACCTAGGAACCTGTTATGAGTCGAGAATGCGGCTGCATTACTGTCTAATTGAACGCCAGTGAGTTCTCCTTGGAGTTTGGAGCTGCCTGGTGATGCTTTCAAGTTTTTCGGCAGCGTATCCGCGTTGTGCTTACGTTGGCGGCCAGGTCTCACTACTTCTGTCGTTGCGCCCACCACCGATGTGGGTATTTCAGACCAGTGCCGTAGCCAGAAATTTGTTTCGAGGGGTACAATATCTTTCGCCAGTAAAAAACCAAAAAGACAACCCGTGCCGCACCACCACCTAAGTCGTTTCTGGGCTAATAACTTCACCCTTCTCATTTTTAAAAATATTTGGCATATCTATTCGGTGTGTAAATAGCACAGGCGAGAAAAAGGGCGACAGGATAAAAAAGAGAGCGAGGGAAAAGGGAGGGAGAGAGGGGAGTGGGAGGGGGGTGGTCAGAAAATTTCAGAAACCGCCCAATCCCCCCCCCCCCTCCCCCTTCCTGGCTAGACCCCTGTTTCGGACTCAGCATTGCAGCGCAGGGCAGCGTAACTGTACGAGTATTGGGAGTCTCACGAAACGGAAAATCGCAGCTACCACCCTTGTTTGTGCTAACTTTACACAGCCCTGTCATTGAGCATAACGACGTGCCAAGCAACGTTAAAGTCCCTGTACACCGAACTGCGGGAAACTCGTTAACGGTGTTACATATCAAAACGCAACGTTACATATCAAAGCGAAACGAAAAGCACTGGAAATCATTTGCCAACCCACCTTCGCGGACATGTTCTGTACGTAGCAGTGAACAGGGGGTTTAGCAGCCGTTTCGTTTCTACAGACGCTGGACACAGGGTTTTTTTCGTAAGTGGGCCAATTAATAATTTCACATTAGAAAAAATCATGCTTCCTTCCGTCTAACAACGACGACGGTTGAATGCGATGCTTTCTCGTGATTGATTCCTTGGTTGGCCAATCCTACGCTTCGGGTATGCGCTCATCTGGAGGTACGCACTTCTTTTCTAGGATAACCGCAGGAACTCCCCGGTTTTCACTTCGTAGGGTTAGCCATTGGGTTTGTAGTTTGCGGCATAAATCCGGTACCTGCGGCTCGGCGTACAGTGACTCCTTTTTCAAGTGGGTGCCGGCTCAAGGTGGTAAGCCCCAAAACCAGTGTGTCGAACCGAAAAAAATACCGGTTCTATTACGGTTTGCGTCCGGCTGAATTTACTTCGTTCTGGTTCAGTCCCGATTTGACTAAACCGGTTCGCGAACCGATTTCGTCGAACTGGTTCGGGGAGGTACAATATTGGCGAAGTGAGAAAAAGTGTTTTGTAGTGACCATAAAAACTACTATATGCTGCTGCATTGAACTTACAGTTTTTTTTTCACGTAAAAGTGCTGCAATTACAAATACAGCAGGAGCCAACTAGGCGAGATAATATAGGAAACAGATGAAATACTGCTGGTTTAGTAGCTAGTTTCCCACCCAGCTCTTGTATTGTCCTCGGGACAACTTAAAGCAACCACCAAGGTTCATGACTGTCTGTGGGACATACTTTCTCCCGCTTCCTTTGTCTTTGTTATTGAAATCGCACTACCCGCTCTGCCCATCACCCTCAACCAAAAAACCTCCAGAGATAGGAGTGCGCACCGGCACATCACCTGCTAAATTAGCAGAGGGCATGTTTAATTACCAGCGGTGTACTTTTTTCTCACAACTTTGTAGCATACGAAAGGAAATCCTGCAGCAGCCACGTAAATGCTAACTATGAATTAGATTGTTACACGTAAACGCTACCTAAGAGTTAGACTATACCATTTTTGGGATACTAAAACGCAAAACAAATTGGTGCAGTTTGCACTAGTGGTGCAAGGCTGGAGAAACAGCGGAGCTTGGAGTTGACATTGCTTGTTTCCCTTCAATCCACTGTCAGTGCAGTGGACTCACTGGAACAGCCTTGTAAAATCCGGCTAAACTTGGCCTCGCCCCTCAGCACTTAGTCTAGCCTAGCGAGAGCATCGCAAAGACTAGCAAAACCTAGCAAAATTTAGCAACATCGGAAGAAGCTAGTCGACTCCCAGCTCCGCTGTTCCTTTTTTTTTTTTTTCTCAACTGTACACCTATTTCCCACTTTTTCAACATCCAGGAAAAGCCTAGGGTGTTGCAGTCGGTCAACATACTTTTCGCCATACATAAAGAGTGTAAAGCTACAGATTGGGGTGTTGGATCCTAAGAAAACAAGCTTAATGACTTCCCGACACGCTTATTCCACTTATACTGTACCTATTTCAGGCATTAAGGGCGCAAAAAAGTGTAGTGCGTATATAAAGTCGTTTTTATTTTAAAAGTTCAGATTAACGTTTCACGCGTCAAAGCTAAACTTGGGCCATTCAGCGCACTATATATCAAAACGAGCGATCATTGAAGATAAACAATGTTTTTGCTTTTGAACATTTCTTACGTACCAGGGGATGTCTTGTACTACGCAAAGCAATTATACATGAATGCATCGCCTCAGTCAATCAACAGCTGAACATACCCTTTCAACAACCTACTAAAAACCAAAGGTGTTGAATTTGGTCAACACCCCTCTTCTCAGACAAAAAGGGTGTAGAGCTACGAATAAGTTGCGTTGAGACTCAAGAAAAATTGTGTAATGGCCTCCCAACACCGTTTTTTTTTCAGTTCTGCTACACCCTTTTTGGCCAAAAGGGGTGTAAAAAAGCTTAGTCTATTGCGCACTGCAGAAATCCTGGGGCCCGATTGTCCCTAAACAGTCGCAGCGAGAGAAGGGCAAAGTCGATATTTCATATCGCCTGCAGGCAACCAAGAGTGCGACATTACATTTGCTCAGCCTTGCACTCTGCTGGCGCTAGCAGCAGTAGCAACATTAGTGCACGTACTACCTTTTCTCCTGTTGTAATTACGATGAGAGCGTTCATAGTGGTGTGACTGATGTGAAAAGGAGAGGGCACGAGAACTCACGCAGTTCGTGGCACGTGAAAGAGAAAATCCCCGCATGGCGTTGACCGCGCATTATCAACAGCGTATGGTCGAACCGTTTCGTCATGAACCTGTAACAGTTAATTTTCTTTTTTCGAGTCAGTTCCGGTTCAGATTCAGCGTGCTCAAAAAATAACTGATTGGGTTCGCGTTCAGTCCCATGAAGAATACCGGTTCGGTTCGGGTTTCCGGTAAGGTTCGGTTCCGGTTCGACCCCTTGCTCAAAACGCGGCGTCAAGCCCAACGTATTGAACCTCAAAATACGACGTTAGGCCTAACGTCCAGCGGCCAAGACTCACAACATGACGTTAAGCCTATATACGTCACGCAGTTGGACGCCTGCGTCACGTCCTCCCTCTGCTGCGCATCTACAATTAGCGGAAGGGCCTAAAGGAGCTGTCGCAAAGCTTCCTGGGAGGCGTTTTAATTTTTCTACACTTCCCCCACGATCATCATCATCGTCAGGTGATATGGCTTTCCTGCAACGCGTTTTCTCGTACGGACATCATCAGTGAGAGGCTGAAAACTTCGCTTTAATAAATCACATACCAGCAACAGATACTCAATTAAAAGATTCGTTGCACTAAAGCACTACTTCCGAAAAATATAACGAAGCATTACACAGGCATGGCATCAGCAGAACATAATCTGTTTAAACATTTCGCGAAATTTCTCTCGCCAGCAACAGCTGACAAAATATCGCGTACATCAACGCCTATATCCCCATTCTTCTCTCTCTATATATTCTACCCTGGCACCTTTCAGCGGGCGCAAAAAGCTAACAGCGTGGAAGCTCGAGAGATTTCAGACAGTGTATGCATTCCGCTTCAGCGACACCGTATAACAGCGACGAATAAAGCTCCGCGCGAAAATAAAACGGCGCGAAAGAGGCCGGTCTCAAAAGGGCATGCAATGCTGATCAAAGGAGGAGGATGAGGCGCGGAAGCTGTGTTGGATGCGCTGGTGCAGCAGAGCTCAGCGGCACACGTGGCAGCGCATGGTAGAGAAAGGTTAGACGTCGAGAAGCAGGCAAAAATTAAAAAAAAGACGGCAGCGAGGACAACAGGCAAGGAACAAAACCTGGAAGAGCCCGGCTGCGTTGGCTGGTAAGCGCGAATAAACCCGGCGAGACCGTGCGAAGGGAGACAGCCTTCCTTTAGCGCATCTTTTCGCCTCCCTGCCTAATCAGAACGACGAGCGGCGCGCGTTCCATGCGATGAGGGGAACAATGCGCGCGGCGGGGGACGCAGTACGGCGGGAGTGGCCGAAGCAGGCAAGTGCAACCCGGGAAGTTACTGGCAAAAAAAACGAGCAAGTACGCTTAGAGGCGTAAGCAACAAGACACAGAGAAGATGCAGCAACTGAAAAGGAACGAAGGCCGACGCGAGTGAGGAGGAGAGACGTGCACATGCAAGCGCAAACAATTCGACCACTTTCCACCGCGCGCTTCTTTGCAGATGTAAATTTTTACAGAGCGGCGACGAGCTAGTTTGCATAAAACGGTCATACGGGTAGAGATGGGGATTCTAGGTAAAAAGAGGAAGAGAGGTGAAAGGGGTTGGTTTCAAGGCCTGCCGTCGGAAGGGCCGCCGCCGAAACGCAAACGTAGTAGCCCCGCGCCGCTAGTGTTTCCTTGTACTGTAGCGATATCTGCCGCGCATTCTAGAGCCTGCTTTTCATCTCATTTTATTGCTCGTTCATTTTGCCTTCCATTCTCTTCCTCCCCACACCCTCCCTCTTTCTTCCTTCCTACGTGAGGTTGTGCATGTTAGTGCACTCAGTGCCTTCTTGTGTGCGCTCCCGCGCCAGCGTTTTCGTGCGTTTGCGAGCGGCGAGGAATTCGCGCAGCTAGCTCTGGCCCCTGCCCCACAAACGGGGTTGAGCTGAACTCGAATTCTGCCGGTGGATTCCCGAATGGCTTCCGCATGGGAACACCTTCTCGCAGCAGTTTCGTCGCCGCGTATTGTAGGGTCTGTTTCATTTTTTTTTCTTCTGATCCTTCTTCAAATCGACTCTTTTTCCCTATTTCTATTCGTTATTTTTTTGTTGATGTCTGTCTATACTTCTTTTTTTTTGCTTGAAGTATTCTACATAGTTCGACGCCAGCGAATTTTGATGCATACGCGTCGCCTCGGATATCTGTATAAATTGAACACTGGGGACGTAATGCGAATTCACAATTCCTACATTTCTTCCAAATGTGGCGACGAAGCCATTTCTTGGCAGTGCGCAGCTCCGCTCGCGACGCATTCGGGCACGTGGCTTCAGACTCGTTGCACGTCGGCATAACTTATGGGCCCACTGACCGGCGTGTAAGGCGCCAGCTGGCTGCTCGGGGTCTCTAAAAAAGAAAGCAGAAGCAGCTGGTCGTCCAGAGTTCTTCACTGAGCGTGTGTGCATTTAACCAGTTCTCTTGACGAGCATGAAAACATGCCTTCTTGCGTCTGGCATGCTGACTGAAAAATTCGTTACTGCTGAGTTTTACACAACCTGCAAGGCAAATATGCACTCCATGCCCTCGAAAAACTAAGCTTACACTCGGCTCCTGCAATTACGAAGGCGACGGGGACGGGAGAAGGACTTCGAATTAACGGAAACTTCCAATTAAACAACAAGCACACACGACAGCGTTGTTGTTAGCCCGCCACACGTCTGCATTCTTGATTTCGTTAGCATCTCGAGTTTCGTCGTTAGGTCGAGCGTATGACACGGTTGTTATGTCAGTTCCGACTCGACGCTAAAACTGAAGTCTGAAGCCTCCACCACATAAACTGCTCACACGGCATTGTACGCAACAAACAAGCTCCATGACCTCAAAAGAGAAGAGACAGGTACCCTGTCGCGAGTCTCAACAGGCTTGCCGCTTTAGCAACTGTGCGCTGCCTCGGTCGCGATGGCGCCGACATCAGTACAAAACCACGGCGCTGCTTTGGCGCTTAAATTTTTAGAACTTTTATCAGTAAATGATGGCCACCGAGGTGCTTTTCATTTGAACTAACCTCCAATTAGCCGATATTATGGGTTTCAGATTCAACACACCGAGCAATTTCTTCCATTGAAATGCATGTAAAATAGCCGCGACCAGCCCATCACTTCTAATTAACCTGTCGAGGGAAGCTACCGTGAGACAAAGACCAAGAGCCCTAGACCGAGCGACCCGTGCTTCTTTATTCGATGTCATCGAACCACTAATGCCCGTGCCCTCGTGCCGCGTGATGCGGCCGCCGACCCGTCGTCTTTCTTTGCTACATAACCAATAGTTTTAATTAGGCGACCTGAATTTATCGAGAGTCGACTGTAGATATTTAACAAGCTTGCAGCAGCTATCGCAGCCACCGCTTTGTGAGATTTAGCAGCCGCCTCGGGCCCAGCAAGTTGCCAGTGTGCAGAACCACTGCAGAACCTGAATTAGTTCCTTCCTTCGTATGTATGTGCATATAGGCTATAATGTTTACTTTTTTTTTTTTTTCTTTGATAGTGCACATTTCGAAGTGGAGACCCGGGATCGCCTAATAGGGTCCCTATCCCCTTCACGCGTAAATACATTCGCACACTTAATGCCTACAGCAGTTCAAACAAAGTAAATCTCAGAAAATTGCTGAAAATGAAGACAGAAGATGTACATCGTCATTTATCAGTTTATGCATATAACCTTGACCCAAGCGCAGTATACTGCATTAGGGTACAAATAAAAACAAAAACAAAAGCCGAAGCCACTGTACATAGATACAAAACCAGAACCACAGAATATATGCTGACGTACATCCTGGCCTGCGTTTCTGAAAGTTGACTGCGTCTTCTATTTTTGAGTCCATAAAACACACATAGTACCTCGTATAAAGACATTAGTTTGCTAGTTCAAAGAGTAATATTTGTTTTCCCTCCAAGCGCCCTGCATAACTTTTAAAAATTGCGCTCAACATAATATAAAATGACATTTAGTTTGTGCATGTTTAACTGTAGTTGACTGGAAGTAAAGCGTTTGCTGGCAGTAGCTATTACTTATGGTGAGTGTCCATCACTTTGAATTCCAGCTGTTTTATTCGTTTGCGCTTTCACAAGGTAGTTTATGTATGCCGTTTTTGTAAATCCATTCCAGAAGCTTTAACTAGAAGACAGGGTGGGCTTCCAGCAAGTTGTATTTGATGAAGACTGGTGAAGTGTTTAGATGGCGTGCTGACTGCTCGACCACCTATAGGTGTCTCGTAAGTGGCTGCTGCGGGAGCCACTTCGGGGTCGGCCTAGGTAGCACAAGGCGCACCGCGCCATTCGTTGGCGTCGCAATCCGGCTATAGCCGCTATCCCCAACTCGTCTTTGGCGTCCAATGTATCACCGTACTACCACCGACCTTATTTTTCTTAATCAAAAAGTGTGCTGACAGTGGAGTCGAGCTTATAATACTCGGCATGCAGTTTTCTTCACAGTGCCTCTCCACTGTGCCATCCTCTTGGTACCACATTGTTCGCTTTTGTACTTAGACTGCATTTTCTTCGTTGCTCCCTCACTGTGTCGGTACGTCTGCTCGTCCGATTGTGTCAAGATAAGGCTCAGTACGAGCTCGTGGGATGATGCCCCTAACGTCGGTCTTTCCTCGTGCTCAGTTGTTCACGTTCTATAGTTTGTCCTGGTAGTGCATCTCCTGGTAAATCGCTCTTGAGGTGCTGGAGTTGCAAGAGCCAAATCCCAAATCACCTTTACACAGGCACGCAAAGAAGAAAATGCGAGCTCTGTCTCTACTGCAGCGCTCACGAACAGCGTTGCTATAGCGTACGATTCTTGCCTTCATCCCGTGAGATTTGAAAGCATACTCGCGCACTACGATCGCTGCATGACCATAAATGCCACGCGCTTTTAAGCCTGAAGTGAATACTTTTTACGTTTATATACGAGGTTACCTTTCGGCTTTGAGCGGTTCCTTTTTCCTTCCTCTTTACAAATTTTTGCTGGTCTTGCTTACTTTTTCCTTTACTGGGTGCTACACGTGAGCCAATATATTCGCCCGAGTGCTTTCAGTGTCTCTTTAGAGACGTACTCCACGTCCGACATGTTTGACAAGCTCTCAGGGCTGATGTGCCTTTCGGCATTTTTCGCGGCTCTTCTAGACCCCAGGTTTACTTTTTCTTTGATTCTAGAACGCCGGGATGCGACGCACGAGTGAAATAAAAGACTGAAGTGTCAAAATAGCTACACAGGGGATGCGGCATTGGAACTTGCTTGACGGCTACGTAGGAGATGGAAGTCGCATCTAAGCCAGCAAATAAAATTTAAGCGTATGGCTTCTGGGCTTTTTTTCCCATCCCAATTCTTTCTGTGAGCGATTGCATTAGGCGACTTTACTGTTTTTAAAGTGCTGGAAGTAGAGTACCTAGGCGTAAACACAGAAGCGAGAACAAAGCTCTACTCACGATTCTGCGCTTGCCATCAAAGAAGACTGCGTGTTTTTTTTTAACTGTAAGAGAATGCAAGTGCACTATTAAGAGCGTTAATTACAGTGCATAGATGTGAATACCCCATTTCATATAGATCGCTGTCGGCATTATATGTTGGTTGGCGCAGCCTGTGGGTGAATTCATGGGAAGTGCAGGCGGCGCTGCAGTTATTTACAATTCAGTCTAGCCATGCGTGACGTAATCAGCTAGCATACGTATGGTTGATAAATGCGCTGTGAGTGCGGGAAATATTGCTCCAGCGTTATCGCTGTCGCACGCTTTAGGACGACATTCCTTCTCGCCTCTTTTATTCCTGCTATTGGTTAGTGTCTCTGAGCACCGTTGATATCAGCGCCTCCATAGCGGAGGTCGGGTACTCCGGGCACAAGTGCTGCGGCATGGGAACATTGGAGAAATAGTGTACTACCGTGATCTAAGGGGTCATGCGCGCAGAATGTTTTAGAAGTACACACTATTAATTTATTACGTTGTAGCGTACACCAACGTTTACTATGTTTCTTTGTCTCTTTCTTGGGGGGGGGGGGGGGGGCAATCTCTTTTTCCTAATAACGCTGGAAACCGAAACCACGAATAACAAGATTTCACGGAGTGAGGGACTGTGCGCCTTCTTAATGCGGAACACTGGCGGTTATAACCGAATGACATTTACCGTGACCCTCGCCAAAACACCAGGTGGTGGTGTTGACGTGGCGTGACGCTGGCCCCTATTTGCGATACGCCAGCGGGTCTCCCGAAACAGGTTGAACTTTCCCGTGAGGCTAATGTTAGTGCAGTCCGCCTTCCCCGATCTTTTCCCCTGGTGTGAGGAGCGACCCACGGGGAATATTTGATTCTATTTTAGCACCCGAAATTGTATTTCCGGAAACTGTACCTCAGAATGGCCCCCAGGCCTTTCGGAAATGCTTCGGTTGGAAGACGGTGTTGACCCGCACAGAGTAATGTTCAGTAAGTATCTGGGAGCACAAGTTTGATGTTTTTAGACTTATCACGGCGTTGATTTGTTGATTATATCTTTGTAATTTTTTCTTGGGCCGTGCCATTCCGAACAATTCCTTCCTTAATGTCTTGTTTTGCTGTGTCTTGGGCACATTTTTTTTCCCCTTTATCGCCTGCCACTGGCCCTATTTGCGAGAGCGTTTTTTTTTCTTTCGGATTTGCATCTCCCCTTCTTAAGTATAACCATAACCTTCCTCTTCTAACTCCATTTTTTGTTTTTGCTTTTTCTAACTGTTTGAATTAGCAGTGTAATAAATAAGATTTTTTTAAGCGTCAATAACAGCAGGCGACAACTACGAAAAGGCAAATGTCGCGCTATACCGCATTGAATAACGTGAAACTGGCTCGGCGGCGATAAAGCAAGTTTTGCTGGTTACCGTAATTAAGGATACGAAGAAAAACAACACCAACGCTGAGCAGGTATGATTGAATGACGTGGGTTTGGTGATGCAGAACGGTACGATACCTAGCATAATCACGCCATGTCCTGATGACTCCTTTAAGCACACGTGCAATTTGAATCGTCGCATTTTATAAGTAGTTCTGAATGAAGTGGAAACTCGGCCTTTATTTTTAGAAAGCTTTTCATCTCCTTGCGAATAAAATTCGCAAGGAGTACCGTTCCTCCCGTTTCGATGGCAACGTTGGCACAAAATTTCCGTCTCTTTAGTTCTGCGCCGCAACAGCTTGTTTAAAATTAAGAGCAGGGGGACGCTTCTCCTGCTGGCCCTTATCAGCTGGAGACTTCACCGCATTGTTTGCAGTGCGCCTTTACAACCTTTGATTACAGCCCGAAAGCGCTGAACCGCTGTGCGGTCAGATAACGTGTTTTGAAGCACACACAAAGCGCGTTCGGAGGATGAGTTTGGGAGTTTCTATTGCACGAGCTTTCCCTTAGTTGCGTTTTGTTTTAAATTTTCCGCTGCCACGCGTGCTTTTACTGTTCATTCCCTCATCTCTCTCTAGCGAGAGGCCTCGAAAAAATCACTGCTTGTTTTCTCGCTTCTTTTTTCCAAGCGTGACACAGAAGCTGTCGTCGCTAAGTAAACACGAAATTTGCAGACCATCTCGAGCAACTTTGTAAACTACCTGCTGTCGATAACTTTTTTTTCCTCTTTGCCACCACTCGGAAGAAAAACGAGAAGAACGACAAGAACGTCATGGCTGAAAAAAAAAAAAAAAATGCTGCGTGGACACGGTCCTGTCGGGGGCCAGTTCAAGGGGCTGGCAGTGCCGTGAATCCTAGCAAAGCGGGCCTGAACGCTGCTCGAATTCCCAACCGTAATCAAGGCACCGTCCTCTCTAACGAAGCATCGCTGCTCCAGTTCGGGTAGGAAAGCGAAGCACAGAGTAGCAACAAAAAAGGGGTAAAAAGTTGCAGGAAACTCGGCCCCGGAAGTGGGGAAGAGGAAGCCCAGAACTACTGTTGCGACCACCAGGAAGGAAGGGCGAGAGTGTAGGAGTGCCCTCGGAGAAAATTACGCGCCTCCCCGTCGTTAAGTCGCTGCGGTTACGCGCTATAAACAACCCGCCTTTGTCATCGGATTAGCACATGCAATTAAGGAATGGCAACAGCGTCCGGAGCGCCATTCAAGGCTACTGGCGATCTGGTCTTCGCTATCTGGATTCTCCTTTCTCTCCCCCCCCCCCCCCCCCCCCCCCCCCCCCCTCTGTGTCTCTCTTCGTTCTTTTAAAACTGTGACTAAATGACTAACGTAGCCCGTGTAGCTGCAGAGAAGATGCAAACTAAGATTGCTCTTTCCCGGACCCGCCTCGCTTTCACCGCGCCTGGCTCTCTTCCACCTCGGTTTGTTTTACCGCCCCACTTGTCGGGTTTATGGACCGATTTTCGGACTCTCCCAGGAGTGTGATCCCGGGGTAGGCTGCTCTGCTCAACGTCGCTTCTTTGAAGCCCCTAGACGCTTCGCAGTTACCCTAGCTTCCTTCTGCCCAAGTTTGAGCTTTAGCCCTAAAGCTTAAGCGAACGCGTGTCGCTACGTCGACAAGTGTCGCCCTCTCTACATCCAATCAGACGCAGAAACACAAAAAGAACAAATGGGATTCTGATACGACGCCCAAGTTCGAAGATGAGAGGCATTGCCACTGACAACTGGGTGATTAGTCGAGTTCATTCTGGAAGCTCTTGAAGCCAATCACACTTTTTGTGTCTTGGTTATTACTCGAAAGGGGACTTCCTCGCCCTCGAGGAGAATAGTAGCCGCACCGACACCCTCTGGGCACCCGTAGCCGCAGCAAGTTGGCCTGGTAACACGGGGCGCCTTCCCCCCTGCCCTGTCGCCCCCTCTGGTAGGCGAGCCACTGCCCTCTCCCAACCAACGTCACGGGAGCTGTGACGTACTTTTTGGTTACGGACAGCTGTGATGACGTATCCTTCAACAGATTAAGCTACTCATACTCCTCTCGCTCTGATACTGATCCGCCTTCACAAAACAGAAGAAAAGGCTGATTCGTAGAGCCCAGTAAAGACGCTACTGTACAGAAATTACACTAAATTACCTTTTGTTTGAATGGGTCAAGTAATAAAATATAAATCTCAACCCAGAATTCGGCAATATAATTTATCACCTGCCACACAGTTATTGGTGGAAAGAAACAAAATATTATCAAACTGCGGCCGGAAAAATCGTCCGCCACCGTTATTTCTGCAGTTTACAGGCAGCTTATGATTTACCATGTTGGCTTTTCCAAGTGACCAGAAAACCGACGAAAGCTAGAGGCGAACTTCAACAAAAACAAACAGATGATATTGTGCAGTTGTAACTCTAGCGAACGTTGGTAGTCCGGACACGCAGGACCGCAGCGCCGTATAGGGGCCCTGGACTGAGGGCTTCTCCCGGTTTCAAGCACGAATCTCTTTTACGTGAATAAATGTTTCACTATTACCACCACCACCACCCCCACCACAACTCTAGCATTTTCTTTTATAAGGGATCCTAGGTTAAAATTCTGACCGCGAAGTTTTTTTTTAATGGCAGAGTTTTACGATTGATTAGTTTAACAAACAGCATCACAAAGAAAAAGTGACGATACAAAGTTACGATAGAAATATTCATGCTTCAAATGTTTATTTATTGCGCCATTTTCCCACAGGGCATTAGAAACATCAAGAGACTATGTACGAAACCGGATGTAGATACGATACAGAAAAAAATAAAACAACGACAGTTTTCTGTAGTGCATGAAGTAATGTACAATATTTTTTGCTGACACCTAACGCGCATCTGTTATTAGGGCGACAGGATATTCGCATAGTCTTCAACTTTATCATCATCATTAACAGCCCACTAGGTCCGCTGCAGGACGAAGGCTCCTATAACTGTTTAATCCAATAAGCCACTTGTTGCGTAAGCGGGTCATTCCATAGTTAAGGGAATCACCGGCACAATTTGCACTGTAGTCTATATTACATAATGAGAAGCGCCCGTCTATCGCATCGGCTTTCCCAAGACTGCGCTGATAATCGCAACACATTGCGCGGCGTCCATAATATTTTAAATTACAAATAGTTTCCCTTTCATCCCAGTGAAATCGCACCGGTACTTTAAACTTATTTGAAGCGAAGTCCGCATTTTGCATGTGCTACGGAATCTGGAGCGGCTTTAACCCAGATGAATTGAGATTTTCCACAGTTCTGGATGATGTCGCCAGAACAGCACAACGCTCGCGCTGCCCCTTAGTCTCCTTCTGTTCCCTTGTTAAATCGATCTGATAGTTGCAAGTAACGTTAGTTGCCAACGGGCCGAGTTATCTGCACCGTTCACGCAGCCGCGAGTACTACAAGATCGTTTCTGTACTCCATGACAGCGTCATTTCATCACAACGGCAGCGTCTGCAGAAGATGAATGCGAAGCAAACTGTAGTCGCATCAGCGTGCACGATTTCCTCACGTGTAAGGTACCAGAAAATATTTGCTCCCACCCGCATTTTCGCATATTTAGGATTGAGCTGCGTGGTTACAGAAATTTTCTCAACAAAAAGTTTGGCTCCCTTTGACCTTTGTTTGTTTCGACCATGCGTAAAAGTAATAACTTACAACCCCGTCTCTGTCATTTTCACCGCTCGATAATCCCGAGAGCCGTAAACATTACGGTCAGGTAACCAGGCGTAATATCCAAGTAATATCATGCTAAATTGAAATACGAACAATGGAGCGCTTGTCCAACGTAGATCTTGAAACACCTTGAGCGTTTTGGTTTGTCTTCCCACCGCGCTCGGCGCCCGCTCACGCAAGCGTTACCTGACTTTGTTGCTGTGATAAGTGAAAACGGTGCGCGCACCTAAATTCCTTTATTTTTATTGCATGCTGAGCACCCAACGGACAATAAAAAGACGATGGTTTTAGATGCAACGCATCTCATGCTCGCCCCTCTGTCCTTCCTGCGTCTGTCCGGCGTTGTCCTCACAGCTGCGCCTCTCCTTCTCCCCTGTCTCCGATAGCGAACGCTCTCTCCCAAACAGCTGCGGGTTGACGCAGCGCGCTCTCATTCCGTTGCTAGGCGCCGGTGGGCGGCTCTACGCATGTGCAGTACGCTCTCTCCGCGCTCTCCTCTCCTTCGGGCGCTGTGAATATGAAGCGGCATGCCGCGCTCCGACGGTCTCAGTCGACGGTCGTCCGCGTTACGCTTGCACTCTCTCGCAGTACTCGACGATTGCCTGATGCAATCGTCAAGCCCCTAACTGTGCACTTTACGGACCACAAGGCACTCATTCTCGTCTGCAATAAAGACCGTACCTGAGCATACCTGTACTGCATGTGCATTGCATGGTGAAAATGGAAAATTACGCCCACCTCCCCTTCGCGTGAGAATCCCTGCTATAAGCGTAATCAATACGATGAAAAACGGCAATGGAACCCCCCCATGAGACGCGTTGCATCACACCAGGGTTCCCGCGAGGGGAGGTAGGCGTAATTTTTCCATATTAAGGTTGGTCAGGAACTCTCGTAACTTGGTCGCAATGCGCGTACGCGGCCTGGCGCCAGGATGCGTGGCATATACTGAAAGCCGCGCGCTCCGTTGTTCGTACTTCAATTTACCGCAATAGTACTTCAGCATACTTTTGCGCACGTGCAACGTGGGGACAGAGCAGTCAATAATGAATACAAAACGATTTAGCCACAACAAGCGCCCTTTTGCCTCTTCAACGCACCGGCCGTTACAAGTTCCTTTATCTGGGGCGCAAAGAGTACCGGGTACAGGAGGAGGGCAATCAATCGATCGGGAAGCCAAAAGCAGCCCATCCCAATGAATCCTGGCACGCATACAAGTCAGGCGGCGTTCGTGCGCGTGTGAACTAACGGCGGCCTCGAGCGACCGTGGGGACGGCCGTTCAGTCGATGGACGCCGCGCGACCAAACAAACCCAACCGAACAACGGCGGCGGGATTTTGTAGCGCTGCAATAAAGACTTCTCCTTTAAGCCGTAAACTTTTAAAACAAAAGCTTTACTACTTTCGTCCAGCGGTTTCGCCGCGGGTGCGGAAGTTCACTTTTTGACCGCAGACAAACCCCCTGCGACACACCCCTTGCACCGCATAGCGCGATTCGCCGGACCCTCTTTGGGCGCTGCACACAAGGCCCCGTTTTCAGTCGTTCTGCTCAACTAGCGGCGGCGGCCGCGTCGGGTGCGGCCACTAAGCTGATCGGCAGCCGACCAACCCCGCAGCCTCCAAAGCATGCGCCGCTGGGTCGTCGCAGGCTACCTGACTCGTCTTGCGCCCGGCAAGGGGGAACGCCGCTTTCGACGTCAGTGAAAGCGAGGCCGGGCCTCCTTCAGTGAGCGTTGCATGGGACCGAACGGCTTTGAATCTTGGTCGGCAATAAAGCTAGATGAAAGGTTAAGCAATCGAAACCAATGTTTCGTGGAAGCGCTTTGCAAACTGTCAGTTGCGAAGAGGGACACAGCACGCACAGCACCTTCGCATCTGTTGACACTTCGCTGCACCTCGATAGCCGATAAGGGCTTCCAATTTCAGCGCCTCGGCAACGGCGTGAATGCTGCGGCTGACCGACGGCTGCGTCATGCCGAGAGTATCATCGCTACCGAATCTGTTGAAAGCTGCCGGTAGCGAAGAACCTCAGCGCGCACATCACCGTCGCTTCCGTAGGCAGCTCCGTCGCACCTCGAGGCCTAGCATGCTCGTCGAGGGCGTCGCACGGCATCCGCGCCGTGTCCTTGTTGACGCGGAAACGGCGCTTAAAGTCGCCGTCGCTCAGCCGACGCTCAGGCACGAGATCTTCTTCCAGCAGCTCCAACAAAAGTGCAAACACGGGCGGCATAAACGCAGCCACCTTACAATCCGATGTGCTCTCAACCGCGCCGGATTTCACCCCTCGTTCGCGGGAGCCGTTTGGCTACGTGACGTCACCAAAATGGAGCCAAAATATAGCCGCGTGACGTAGGCCGGCTGACGTTTTCCGCTCCGAGCCAATCGCGTGAGACCCCACCGGAGAGCAACCCCACCGGATTGCCGCCGGATCTAATCCGATGCGCGTCGGACGCCCAGCAGAATTCGGCCCCGAGACTCCACCAGACAAAGCCAAGCTTTCGCTTTGCATATCCAATGTTAGCTGAGCTAAGCCGCAGCCACTTTTTTTGCACCCTTACTGCCCAAAAAATTTTATCTCACATTCTGAGTACCATTTTATTGTGTTATGGACGAAAAAAAGGTGCAAGCAAGATTTCAGGGTGTTGTAATCCCTATTGTGATAATTATGGAGCGCCGGAAACAGTAGAGCCCGTCCTTCTAGAGTGTCGGGCATACATCCAGAAAAGAAATCACCTCGCACAAAAGATTGAGTGCCTCAACTACGGATCTATACCTTTAAAACGTCTCCTTGGACCCTGGCCCTCTCCATCATCTCAGACAAAAGTGTTGGCTGCCTTATTATATTTACATGAAATCGGCGTCGCAGAGACAATCTAGAACTTCACCTGTGAGATCGTGTGGACTTCTACGTCACCACGAAAAGCTTCATGTTCACTTTTTCTTTTAACCTCTCCTTTTTCTCCCTCTCTTTCGCCCTATTTCTTTTTAGGGCCTTTACTCCCTTCTGACCATCTCCGCAGAGTAGCATGTATGCGGGAACATGCCAGCAAACCTCTCTGCTTTATTCAGTTAAAGAGCTGTCTCTCTTTCGCTCTCTCTAGGCCCTAGCAAACTTTCACGGTGAACTGATACGTTTGATGCGCCCGACAAATTCACAGCCCTTTGACATATGAGGTAAGCAAGCCAATCGGCACATGACAAAGGCAGACTGACCATATACTTACGAGGCCTGCAAAATATCTGCTCTCCTTGGTTTTACAGGCGCCGGAAGAAAACCGTTTTAAGGGGCCGGTGGGTCGTCGCAAAAATACCCGCCGGGGTGGCTCAGTGGCTAAGACGTTGTGCTGCTGAGCACGAGGGCGCGGGTTCGATTTCCGGGCCCGGAGGCTGCTTTTCTGATGGAGGCGAAAAGCAAAAACACCTGTGTGTACGAGATTTCGGCGCACGTTACAGATCCCCAGCTGGTCAAAATTAAATCCTGAGCCCTCCACTTCGGTGCGCCTCATTGCCTGCGTTGCGTATGCGCGTAAAACCCTACAATCAATCAATCAATCAATCAATCAATCGTCGCAGAAATCATACAGTAACTGTTTTATACTGTGTGCACGATAAAGTGAGAGAGGCGAATCGCAGTATATAATAGTCAGTATGCAGCCATCAACATTTTTATGAAAAAGCGGAATTACAATTTTGGCGCTAATTCTTACTTATGCCTATTTTTATATGTCAAGGCCGCAGCCAATTAACTATTCACCACTCATGACACCCTTCGAACACCCTTTAAAGAACTGCAGGTGTTTAGTCTGTCGCCATACTTTTCATTACCCAGAATGGGAGTAAAAGAACAAATATGAGTGTGGGCACTTTATTACAATACGTATAATCGCCTTCCAACACCCTAACTCAACAATTTTGCAACGTTTTTCGGGATTCCGGGTGACAAAAACTTCCGTGCGTACCCTCCGCCCGTCTTCTTTAACCGGACTCTTCTCCGCAAGGTTAGAGTCGTAAACGATTACCAATATTTTCGTTTGTATCGCCCGGCGTCCTTTTTGACGAGAGGGCCAGTGATTTATGTCGGCCTTTGCCGGACTGACCCAGTAAAAAAAATTCCGGTTCTTGCTCCACCGCAGCGCATACTTAGGCCTTATTTCGCACCACCGTCAGCACATCCGCTGCTGCTTCTACTCCGCTGATACCCGCCGTAGGTGCTTCGCTAAAAGAATTTCAATCGACTCCTCGGCATACACGTTGTTCTGCAGAAATAATCTCATTGAGTACAATACCGTCTCCTGTTTGCATCTCACTCTCTCTGAGCTTGATAATGCGAAATAAAGCTAATTTACGGGCGCACCAAAGTTTCGGTTCTCACTTTTTGTCTTTGAAAATTACGAAAAAAGTAACGTCATAATCGTGAAGTGCCTATTAACCCCCCGTTCGAACCAAACGTTGCCAACTATTTTTTTTTCCTTTTTTTCGTTTGAATTACAGCATGAACTATAGCTCTCACGTACGTAGGGAAGAACGACGACTAGGAGTGTTGACGCGAACTACCAGA
The DNA here is from genome assembly GCA_013339765.2 of Haemaphysalis longicornis. Lineage (NCBI taxonomy): Eukaryota > Metazoa > Arthropoda > Arachnida > Ixodida > Ixodidae > Haemaphysalis > Haemaphysalis longicornis. The sequence continues at coordinate 91,082,491 of CM023450.1, forward strand.
GACATTTATCCATGCTTAGCTGCTCGCGGCAGATTTGACTTGTGCACGCATACTATGGAGCTGCCAAGAATACATAAATGACAACGGCGTTAAAAGGTGCAATAGATTTACACGCGCATACACTGAGTCGTCTTCATCGTATAATTATACGCGTGCAATCTAGAGTTCGTCGAGGTCTGTGACATTTCCACTTTTTTTTCGTCGTGTGCTGGGGAAGCTCCTGCTACGCGGGGAACCAGTAGCCCTATCCCACGACGAGGCTTCGGGCAACTTCGCATGTAACGTCTCTGCCTGCTCACAGCAAACCCTCAGATTTTCGAGTATTCCGCCGCAGAGAAATTCAATTGAAAAGGCAGTGAGGCTGCAGCCATTAAACAATGGCGCCGATTTTATTTATTTGGTCCTTGGTGGTATAATAAAAAAGCTGAGTGTGCTCTGTTCAGAGAGGAAATTTTCCCCACCGCGGAGAATCGGTGGCAAGAATGTTGCGTTGCTCAGCGCTATATCCCGGATTAAATTACCCACGCTGTTTTTCTTAGGACTGAATGAAAACACCGGTGCGTACGAGATTTAGGCCATCCCAGTCGCCAGGTGGTTAATAGTAATCCGTAGCCTCCCACGATATTGCCGCGAACCATACATTGGGTTTTTTTATTTGTGTTTTTGCTTTTACCGCCCGGCTGCGCGGTCTGTGTTATCTCTGCGCCAATTGAAGCGCGTGTTCCATTCTTTCTTTCTGTGCCGCATGTGTTATCTGTTTGATAGGGAGAGCATTCCGATCTATCGTGAACAGCCCAGAATAATCTTCTTGGATCTACTATGTTCTCGATGCGAATCGACGTTCGAGAACCACGCGCGCCAAAAGATAAAAAGCCTGCAGTGCGGACGCCGGGGCATTCGATTCCGACGACACTCGCCTGTGCAAGTCACTTTGTTGACCGCTGCTTCGCCGCCTCTGTATTCTTTTGAGTTGTTAGGGGAGCACAAGTTCGCTCCAATAAACGTGTTTCTCATTCAACACAACTGCATCGTCCTTGTCTTCGTGACATCTGGTGGAGGTGCGGGGTACGCACCCTTCATGCCCACTACAACCTCGAAAAGCCGCCAAGCCAGTCCAACAAGGTCCAGCCCCCGCCTGCAAGATTTACCGCCCGAGTTCGGTTTGATGCCAGAAGGGCCCAAGAAAAGGAACGCTGCAACCAACACCATGGTGCAAGAAACAACGTCGCCAATCGTCCTGCAGCAGCCCCGGGAACCGCCATCGTTCCGAGGAGCCCCCGCAGAAGACCCAGAAGAATGGTTGGAGAAACTGGAGCGCGTCCGGAAATTCAACAGGTGGGACGACGCAGAAACGTTCCGGCACGTTTTCTTTTACTTGGAAGATTCGGCTCGCAATTGGTTCGAGAACCACGAGAGCTCCTTGACAAACTGGGCTCAGTTCAAAAGCGAGTTTACTAAGACCTTCACTACCGTCGTGCGGAAAGAAAGCGCCGCCCTTTTGTTGGAAACGCGCACGCAACACCCCAACGAAGGTGTCGTGATCTTCGTTGAGGAGATGAAGCAGCTATTTCGCCGCGCGGACCCCGAAATGACGGAAGAAAAGAAGTTTGCCGCTTCTTAATGCGCGGAGTGAAGGAGGAACTGTTTGCTGGACTTGTCCGAATCCGCCCAAAACCGTCGCCGAATCGTGACCGAAGCCAGCACCATTGAGAAAGCCCTCGAAATGCGTGCTAAGCAGTAATGACCGCAACTTTGTTGGCGCGGCCAATGCGAACGACTTTGGCAGCACGCGGATTCCCGGCCGACAGCCTACGCGAGACTATCCGCGCAATTGTGAGAGTGGAGCTGCGGAAACTTCTCCCAACGCCGCCGCAGCCCCAAGGTCGCTTGCCCTCACCGACGTGATTAGAGAAGAAGTGCAACAAGCGTTGGGAACTTCTACGCCATCCGAGGTACCCCCGAGAGCCACAAGCTATGACATACTCCGCGGCTGTTCGTCGACCCCCGCCCTGCTCCAACACGCCGTCAAGAGGCCCCGCCGTACCGCCGCCCACTGTCACCCGCCCGCCCCCGGTAGCCCGAAACCAGACGCCGAGGAAGACGGACGTATGGCGAACTCCGATAACCGTCCTCTGTGCTACCACTGCGGAGAGGCCGACCACATTTACCGTCGCTGCCCATACAAGAGACTCGGACTGCGTGGTTTCTCCGTCGACGCACCTCGCCCTCTCCCTGGCCAACGACCACGTGAGATCGACGAGTATCTATCTGAAACCAGCCGTGGCCCAGCGCGTTTCAACCGTTCGCCGTCGCCCTACCCCTACCAATCGCCGAACCGCCGTAGCAACGCTGACTTCGCCCGTGGAAGGTCCCCCAGCCCACGCGGGGAAACTAAAGGCGGCAACTTCTGGAGTGTGAAGTTGCGTCTACGGCGAAAAACTAGAAACCCTCCAACGACGCAAGGACGCGCTGAAGACAGTGACAATATGGCGGGCCTCGTGGCGTGGACCAGGCTTCTGTGTGCGAAAACCACGACTTTGTTTGTTTCTTGTATCCGGGATGAAGGACTAGTTTTCATTGGTCGATAGGACAGGAGGGAGTTTATGGAGAATGGAAGTATGTGAAAACTGTAATAGGAGCCGTCAGGGTCCGTACTGCGAAGCTGGTGCCCCTCCTTTGGGACGATTACCTTGAAACATAATGGAAGGGTCACTAACTAAAGCAATAATAAGGAAGAGAGGAAATAAAAAATCGTAAAAATAATGTTCGATAATATAAGGCAAATCATACCTAAATTCTAATGCCAACGTGCGAAAGTGTAATCTAAGGGCGTTTGATCCCGGCCGTACGACCATTTTTCTGATGGAGGCGAAAAAAGGGAAACGCCAGTGTGTCCAGATTTCGGCTTGCGTAAACGATCCCCAGTTGGTGAAAAGTAATCCGGAGCCCCCCACAACAGCGCGCATTGTAGGCCAGGGGTATAGCTTGTAGTCGCTAAACCCCCGAAATTCAATTTTTGTTACATGTGAGGACAAACGTGCGGTGTACTAAATGCTTTGAAGACATGTTCAGGGCCGTTGCTTTTTGCTGCGGCTCCTAAGGAAGTACACATGAGCAGTTATTTTATAACCAACCTGGTTAATGCTGTTCCTGGCATGATAGCGTTAGTGTCCACCTGAGGATCAGTGGCAATCTCGCGTGCTCGGCAGCTATTGCACCGCTCCTCCACATTGCTTCGAAACGCCCAACACCGGCAAGAAGCCCGTTCAATGCTTCTTTGTAAGAAACCTAGCGACAAAGTGAATGCCCAGTTATTCATTCAATACTATCGATGCCTCAAATGAAACATGTCAGGGACCATTCGACTGAGTGCTTAAGCATGCACGGGCCCTTGTAGCAAGTGCAGCACGCAGCCTTTGAAGTCCATAACATAGCGCTCAGAGTTTGTACGTTCCGTGATCTTCTTTCATCATTAGAGAGCGCCCTAATCTCTCCCCAACATGCTTCTATCAGCCTTCAAGCCGCTATTCGGAACCCAATATGGTCATGGTACAGTACATAAAGAGCTCCGCCAAGTATGGGCGGGAGGAGTAACGATGGCCCTAGTTTTCTGTGTCATATCGAACTCTGCTTTGGCCTCTGAGCGCAACAAGCGCCCATTTCTGCACACGAGCTTGATGCATGCGTCTCTTTGGAAGGGAGGGTAGTGCTGAATATGGAGATGGAAAGTGGGGAGGTTAATGGGGGCAAGGGATGTTACTTTGCCTTTATGGGTGTTGTCTGACGGCGCTCAGAATTGTACATTGAGATCCAGTGTAGTCGCGGATCTGTTTACGAACCCGAACACGGCGCTGAAACACGTCGCATTTTTGTTGCTAATTTGTCGGAAGTACGAGATTGTTTAATCAGCGGAGCTGTTTTTAAGCTTGAGCTTGGTCCGTTGGCGTTAGCAAGAAAATACAAAGAAAAAATCTGCGCCGCCTGCCAAGGGTGCACCACCGGCGATAGGGTATTAAAACATTGAAGCCGGCTTTGGAGCCTGCCCGAGTGTGAATCCAAGGGGCATGCGCGTACTCGCACCCCTTACCATACTGTTTTAAAGGTGACAGTCTTTCTAAAACTACAAAAAATCCAAGAAATGTTGGCGCAGCTTGCACTAGGTGTGCAAGGCTGGAGAAACAGCGGAGTTGGGGGTTGACCTCGCTTCTTCTCCCTTGGGATCCGCTGTCAGTATGGGGAACGGGCCGGAACGGACCGGAACGGACCGGAACGGACCGGAACGGACCGGAACGCCCTGTAAATATGGTTATACTTTGCCTCACCTCCCAACCTACCAAACCTTCCTACCAAGCCTTGGACTAGCCCACCAAGAACATCGCAAAACCAGCAAAATTTAGCAAAGCCGTGCGAAACCTAGCAAAACCGAGGAAGCTGTTCCTCCAGACTTACACCACATGTGAAAGCTGTGGAATTATCTTATTTATTGTTGTATAGTGGTACAGCCTTCAGGGGTTGCATTTAACGCGCCCTTCACTCTGCATGCAGGCAGCATTTAGTAACCCGTCGCGGTGGCCGTTTTGCGATGAACATAAAAAACACAATCGAAAATGCAGGTTGAGATTTTGACATCAATTTGACATTCCTAAATGATCTAAATTATTCCACCGCCCTCGCCGACGTGTTCGTCTAGGGGCTCGTGGGTCGAACTTTCCCAGCAGCTGCCGCTTACAGTCGTCGGCGGCATTGAAGCAGACACCATCGGGAAAGCGACAGCCTCCGGTATTCGCGGGCAGCGACGTGGAAGCGTGTTTAAGCTCTGGAAATTTTTGCGAAGTCTTCACAGGCTCAACTGAAAATTGCTTTGTACCTAACTGTTCACATCTTGACCACCAAGAATACCGAATCAGTTTTTTCCTGTGGAATATAGACGTCGTATCCCAGGCTAATCTATCCACACTATCGAACACGAGCTCAAGTGATCACCTAACGTCTGGTACTGCTTAGTATGCTGCTTAGTAATAACAAGCAAGCCCACGCTCTTACCATTCCGTGATTTGCAGTGTCGTCATACACGCCTATACTCGTCACGACAGTTGCTGCTTTTTAGAGGCTTAATAAGTGAGTGTGGCCGCATTGAGCGCCACAAGACAAAGACTCAGGTGCGTGTGACGTGGCAGTGAACGACAAAAATCGGGTGCTACCCGTACACCGTTCGGTGCGCGCCGCTCTGATAGCAGCGCCACAGCCTTAGCGCACGTCCGCTCCCTTATTTGGCCGCCTTTCTCCGCAATCGACGGAGGCAGACATAAAGGCACCCTCTCCCTTTTCCCCATCCTCCCATTTTCGCCCAGGATTAATGATCCTGTCGGGCTGCGCGTCCGGCTTAATAAACTCTAAAACGCGGAGGTAAATAAAAAGGGGAGGAGAGCAAAAACGGCGAAAGTGCAACGCACGCGGGGCGGACGAAATATTATATTCAAGGCATTGCCTCGTCTTCACACCCAGCGCACGCAAGAAGAACGCCGAATGAGATTAGCTTTTCTCCCTTACACGTCTTTTTTCTCTTTTGTCTTCTGTCAACCGCCGTCCGTGCGTGTACCTCTCTCTCGCAGTTTTCGGACACTGCGAGCAAATTAGTTCTCTCAAGTCTTTTTCCAACCATTTTTCTGTTTATCTTGAGGGGGGGGGCCTTGTTCTTTATCTCTGCCCTTTGCATGTTCCAATGTCTGCTTGGAATTTATGTATTGCTCTTACGTGCCTACACCCGACGTCTTATTTCTGCATGCGTTTAAGGCGACCGCATTCATTTTTCACGTCCTACTTAGCAACCCGTCGTCCTAATGTACCTGCGCCAATTCATCAGGCACGAGAGATGACGCCGACGTCGTCTGTGTTTCAGCGTTTTTACGAAACTCTTATCAAGCAACCCACTTTTACTAGTCTGCGGGCTGTTCTTGTAGTGGGTTTAGAATGTCCTGCGCTGCTTTTATACTCGACGAGTTCGCGCATTGACTAGATTTTTATTTTCTCCCCTCGATGTCGTACAGTAGAAATACTACTGCTTACTGACGTTATGTTCATAGGATGCCAGCCTCTTTTATCTTTTTTCTGTTCCTACCGAATGGCATTAACAAGCAAAAATCGTTGAGAAATTGGGCGTGAAGCCTGCAATGTCAACGTAAAGCGCGTATGTTTTTTGTAGTGATAAATAAACGACATACTCCTTGCAATAATATTAATCACACAGAAATTGTATGCAATGTCCTCTTCCTCTTCTTGCAGCATTTGTTATTACTTTTACAATGTGTCATCTTCCTCGTTTTTGTTTTCTGCGGTGTAGTGGATCACTTAGCATATGCCGTTAAAAATGCAACGTATTAGTATTTTATTTTTTGGAAATTTTGTTTTTTTTGCAGGCTTAGCCACCTATTTTTTGCTCTTTAATAGCTCCAACCTATTTTGGTTTATGACGCGTTGAATAAATTAAAAATATATTTTACCACATGCGGGTGTAACGCCACAAAGCTGCATCTAGGCTATGCGGCGCGCCATAGTGGGGAGTACGGGTTAATTTAGACCACCTGGGGATCTGTAACATGCGACGAAATCTCGAAACACGGGTATTCTTGTTTTGCGCCTAAATAAAAAAAACGGTCACCGGGGCAGGGATCGAACGTGAGTCCTCGGGCTCAGCAGCAGAACGCTTTAGTCAGTGAACCACCGTAGCCTGCTAAAATAAATTAAATTCTGCACGGACTATGCCGTAAAAAAGAAAGGTCGAACAATAATGTCCGTCCCACAAGTGCCAGTAATGCAATGCACAAAGTTCACCTAACCTGACTACGTAAATTACAACACGTTGCAAGCCCCTCATGCTAAAACAAAGAACAGGTATGACGGTGCTTCACTGTACTCAGAATAAATGCGACCAATCATGAACATGAGAGAAAGAGAGAGACAGAGAGAGAGAGAGAGAGAGAACTGTAATGATATAGACAAGTCAGTCCATCAGCGACCTTGACTTCCTACTCTGTATGGAAATGAGATGGGTGAAAATAGGTGGAACACGCAAACGCACAAACATGCAAAAAAAGGCACACAAACACTAAAAACGCAGGAACGCGCACTTAACGCGGAGATGTATGATTGGGGTTACGAAATTACTAAATTTGCTACAAGCCACAGTCAGGGAGAGAAAAAAAAACAAGTTTCTTGTAAGCCACGTCGCCGTGGCCGCCCTGTCCCATGGTCCAATAACATGGCTGAGTTTGACGACCGTATCAGCATGCAGTCGCAGGGCCACTTGTGACTTCCAACCTTTCTTAAATACGCACGACACTGCCCAACTGTTTCGGTTATTAACACTGCAGAACAGGGCAGGTGTTTTAAGAGAGCTGTTTAGGGTCGTGGTTGCGCCATCAATAAACACCTAAATTACCAAGGAAATGCCAAACTCACGTGAGCGTGCCTCTCGTGACAGCGCCAGGCGGCACGCACTTACGCGGGGGATTGGCCAGGAATCGGGCGTAAGGAGGGCTAATGCGCCCGCTACACAAATCTGTAAAGTAGAAAGTTAAGCCTTCAAATGAAGACAGAGCATATATTCCCAAGCGATAGAGCAAACAGCGTTGCCGACAAAATACTGTCGTCTGCTCCTCACGTTATTGGCTCCGCGGGGCTAGGGGCAACCACCCGCGCTCATAAAACTCGGAGGCGCCATGTCGGTGGCGGCAGAACTTTCTGTCTCTGTGCCACGTACCTGGGGGATTGTGCGACCAAAGGAGATGCGGACGCTCGAAGAAGAGTCGGCTTATCAGTAGGCACGCTGCCCTGCCAGGCGAGAATGCAATCACCCAGAGGAACAACAAAAAACTCCCACCTCCCCTCGCAGGAACCCCTCTGTAGATGCGACGCATAGGGGGTTCACGTTGCAGCGTTGAACAGCGGAGGAACGGCGCTGGAACGATGGAGCGGAGCGGCGCAGGCACCGAGTTTTATAGCGCGCATAACGGTGAGGGGACGCGCCGGCGCCAGTGCGTCTGCCGCGGCTATGACGCAACACAATCCAACACAATCCAATTTAATCCAATGGAAATCCAATCCAATCCAATCCAATCCAAGCCAAGCCAAGCCAATCCAATCGAATCTAATCCAATGCCCCTCGCGAGAGAGTGTTCGCTATCGATAGGAGAGGGGGTGAGCAGCGGAGAGCGCAGCTCGCGCGGCGAGGAGAATGGGGGAGGGGCGGACGCCGACAACAACGCCGACGACGCCGGATGCAGGGACAAGGCGAGTGAATGAGATGCAGTGTCATCTAAAAGAAGTAGTGCAGGTGTTCAATGGCGAGGGAGCGCTCAACGAAGACTTTGCGGCGGTGGACCATGAAGTATATGAATAATAGAGAGTACTACTGTACAAATGAAGCACTTACGTACTTTATTTGCGTTTGGTTTGGTCATCTGTAACTTGTATGGCGCTCGTAGAGTTTAGCTTAGTTAGACGAGCACAGCTCTGCTGTGGCATCATGCTTACACCGCTGTGCAAGCTGTTTTTCCCGTACTTGCTCGGTAAGTGAGAGCTGCGTGCAGCGTACAAAAATCGATGGAAAAGTTTCATAAAGGGGTTAACAGCGCACAAGGACGATGACACACAAGGAAGAGATGACAGGACAAGCGCTGATCCTGTCAGCGCTTGTCCTGTCATCCCTTCCTTGTGTGTCGTCGTTTTTGCGCGCTGTTAACCCTTTTATGATGCCCCACCAACTAGCCCACCAACCCATCCTCGTGAGATGCAAAAGGGTGTAGGTGACTGAACGTGATCTGCAAGTTTTAATTAGATTTAAGGCATTCTTCTGCAATTAATTTCTTGCTTATTTCAGTCCCCATCTTTTTAAAGTTTACTTTTCGTCATGCAGCCATCGTGTGGTGCGCCGCCGCCACCGTTGTCGATAGGTGCCCCGTGAAGGCGCCTTCAGCTGGCATTTTGGTCGGGAATTGGATGATTCAAGCGATTGTTTTCGGAGAAATATCCCGGTATAAAGCCTCACGTCGGTGCCGCTCATTCTTTCGAAACGCCGAGTAAAAGCATAGGCTCGGGGCATTGAGCCTACGTGCACGACGTGATGGTGACTGGGAGCGAACAAAGAGGAGAACGATTTCCGGGCCCCCTGATCGGCGGCGACAACAGAGAACAAACGTGAGCGCACCGCCACCGCCGCCCCTTGCATGCCGTCCCCCGCGGCCACCGCGCCGTTTGCTCAGTGCTCGAATGCATTCCCGGTCGTCCGGCAACCTCCGCCAGTGAGCCTTCGACAGCATGCGGGCATCTGCTGGCACCGCTATTTTGCCGAAACTTTCGCATTAAAGCCACTCGCGGGAAAGAGGCACCGGGTCAGAAGGAAGAAAATAATTTAAGGAGGGATGCAGGGGAAATAAGGTCATTAACCAGACAATGACCCTTGTGCAGGTATTGAATTGAGAAAAAAGAAGGGAGAGAACGGTATTATTGCAGAAACCGCTACCCTGACTGTCTGCGACAGACGAGCGCATCGTGTCTGAGACCCAGAAGCCAACTGTTATTTTTTAATATCCAGTAAAATTAATTTATCAATACTCCCGACGTTGCCTTCAGTTGCAGTTAAAATGATTGATCTCACCGCAATTTTTTTTTTTGGAAATTGCAGCTCCGACGCAGTCTGAGCGCACACTTCATTCGTGAATGCTGACGATGTTGTAGTCTTGAAGGTTGATTGCTGGTATCGATCGATAATACCGGTCCTTATGAAGAGTTTACGACGCAATCACTTCATTAAAGGGTATGTCACCACGTTTTGCAAAAATATTTAAAAATGCCCACCGGCAAATTTTTACCTCCTGTGGACCTTATAAAAGAGCGTATTTTATGATATTTAAAAGTTATAAATAGTGAAAATATTATAATTGATGGTTGTTATTCACAAAAAAATACACCAAACGTGGCCGTTACGCGAACATTCATCACTATGGAATGGATTGCAAGAACTGCACAATATTTGGTGCGGAGGAAGCCAAGTAACCGTACTGTGCAACTAACTAGGATCTTTGCCTCCCAATAATATGAAATCACGTTAAAAAAAGCAAAGAAAACAAAAATGTGCCATTTTTGTCTGCATTGCTTGGAATAAATTTGTGATTACATCAAAACCTACCATAAGATTTTAAAAATCCTAGTTCTTTGCACAGAATAGTAATAAAAGTAAATCCGGCGAAATTTTGTTGAAAAAGAATTATTAATTTCCAAGTTACAACTGTTTGTGCAAGAAGAAAGTTAAAAAAACCATGTTACGAGAAAAACGATAAGAAAGCTTTTTGATCCGTGTTTAAACCAGATAATCTTGTCCGGGAACATTAAAATACATCAGGTTCATAGCTAGGGCTCTCTTTACCTGCCACGAGCTGCTTGTTGGTTTTTTTTTGTTGGTTTTTTTTTGCCAGCGTGCTGTTGCGGAGGTGTTTTGTCTGACCCATTTATTCGCGCTTACCCTGCTCCACTCGACACTGGTCACTGGTAAAATATGCTGCGGAAGTGTGGTGGCCAGGTTCGATGCCCGCTTCCTTAAAAATATCTGCTGTACTTCTTTTGACCATCGTTAGAGTGTCAGAGTCCCATATATACCAAAAGGTAGGATGGGCAGGCCACGTGGACGTCTTAGGCTACCTAAGTCAGTTGTGCAAAAACAGATGAAATGGTCCGCATACCTATAATCCGATTACCTCGCAGTAAAGGTTCTCGCAGCGGCCCCTCAGAGTTGTTCTCTAAGTTCCCAAGCTTTGCGGCACTAACCGGCACAATCGCGTCCACATGATCTTCGATTGGAGCATTCACTGTGTACCGATTGGCACGAAACTTTCGCTTTTGTCGCCTGTTATCCTGGACTTGACTACACCTTTTTATTGAAACGTTGAGCCTATGTTATTACTCTTTCTGAAAAGTACAACGCCTATAAAAAAGACGGGTCTGCTTGCATTCACAGCAAAAGTATAAAGCGCGCGCAAAGTAAACAGCAAAGACGCTTGTGGGGTCACGCATTCCTCTTACAGAAATTTAAAGCAATGTTTAGAAAAAAAGGAAGACTCAAAAATTGCGATTTCAATAATCTGTTACGTGTCAGAGTAAAAGATAACAGAACATTTTTAAAGTACACTGCTGATATTCGCGGCGCTATCAGTCTGTGTTATTGCACCACTTTAGTTTCGGTTTCAGAACCATCCACCCACTGTTAGAAAATTAACTATAACTTTGAACCCACTGAGATGAGAACATGATTTTTGCTGCAGAATAATAAAAAATGTTTGGGGGTTCTCAATATGTAAAAATAAAAAAAATGGTATTTAAAAAAAAAACCTTTCGAAAAGTGTGTACATATAGAGCAAGTGATGCTCCCAAAAGGCATCATATTGTTACATGGCGGCAGGACAAAAATGAGATGAACGATGCGATGGTCTGAAGCGATCTATTTACATTATGTACATTGCGGCCATAACACAGCTAGCGCAAAGTGCGCGCCAGGCACTTCGTCTTCGTCGTCATCGTAGTTGGTTCAAGGAGCTGTGAGGCATTGCCCATCTTAGTCCCGTAACTGTAAATAGATAGTTCATCATTCTTCGCCATGGTTCATGCCATCTGTCGTGCCGCCACGTAACATTTTGGTTGAGGCTGCGGTGTCTTCATTCCCATCTTGGCCTCCGCATCGCATCGTCTCAGCCAGGGCGAAACCGTCGGGGAACGTGGGCCGTGTCCGGCAGCCCCAGCTCACTGCGAACAGCGTTCGACGACGTCCCTGCCCCGTGACCCCAGCCCAAGAGCAGCCGATCAAGACCAGCCGATACAAGCCGAGACAAGACAAAACGAAGATCTTCACTGTATGTTTTCGTCGCATTGCCCATCCGCATCGCAATCTTCACCTCACCGCGGCTTCGACCGGGATGGTCGCCCTCAACCGGGGGGTTGAGGGCGACCGGGGGTGATGTCACGGGGCACGGGGGGTGATGTCACGGGGCACATATGGGCGGGCAATGTCCCATACTGCGTGGGAGGAGACGACGAAGACGACGAAGTGGATGTGTCCTTGAGCGCGCTGGTTGTTGTTGTTAAATCTTTTATTCAAAAAGGGAAGGCAGGAGGCCTTGTGGGGGAGTTGGGAGGGGAGGATTCATGGTTGAAGGGGGCTCGTATGAGTTCGTGGTCTGCGGGAGGCGGCATCAGTTTCTCACAGGACAATTGTTCAGCATTGAATGGTCCATACACTGGTGTAGGCCATCACTATATAAGTCGCGCTAGACCGCTCTTAGTGGTGAACCGTATTATAAGGTTAATGGTGTGTTCATCTAATGTGAGGGGATCGATACGGGTTGAGAGATCTGGGTTTGGGGAAGTGAAATTTCGGTATTGAGAGAATTTGGGCCATATCCAGACCAGGTGGTACACATCAGCCTTGACGGCTTGCTGACAGTATGGACATTTTGGGTTATAGGTGGGGGTAGTACCATTTGCGAATTGTTTCCGGTGAAAATGATGCATCAGTATAGACTTTGTAAATAAATGTTTCTTGGGTTCTTGTAAGGGAAGGTCTGTTGGAAATGTGATCCCTCGGCGTAAGTTGCTTGAGTCGGAGTTTCTTTTCGTGTTTGTACCGGTGTATGCGGATGGCGGGGGGTACGCTGGTATTTTCGGTCGTGTCCAAGCATTCAGGAAGGTCTGAAGGCTGGGCGACGGCGGGGTCAGCGGAGGAGAGAAAAGAGATAGCCTCCTGCGCAGCTTCGTGGGCTGCATGATTCCCCGGTGACGCCAAATCATGGCCAGGAGTCCAGTCTATGCGGACTTGAATGTCATACAGTTGTAGGGCCATTGTTTGCCTGATAATTTGGTTTACGGAAGGGTGCGTTGAAAATGGTCGTCGAAGTTCTTGAAATGCTTCGTAGCAATCGGTTATATTCTGATCTTTTTTGGTATAACTTATGGCCGCCATGTAAATACTGTAAATAGATCTTTCATCATTCTTCGCCATGGTTCGTGTCATCTGTCGTGCCGCCACGTTACAATATTTTAGCAAGTGGCTCGGCCACGAGCGCAATTTTGTGGATACCAGGTCATTCTGGTACAACGGGCAACATCGTCTCCGATGTGGCGGCCAGAGAAGCCCACGACCTAGACTAAACGGTTTGAATCACGTTTTCCAAAGATAGCAAAGCAGCTGCATTTGACCTAGGATGCAAGCTCCAGCTGCCTTCTTGGAAGGATCTTCTGAGAAGGAATGCGTCGCGCCATCTGATAGACTCCAAGTGCGATTTCCGGCATCTGCGGAGTCTACCCAAGCGAACTGAAAGCGTGATGCACCGGCGGCCACATTGCCTACACCCGAAGCTTCTTGTTCAAGCTGGGCTAAGTAGAGTCGCCATTGTGTCCCGTGTGCTCTACTACTGAAAACATTAGGCACGTTTTAAGCCGCTACCCGCGATATGCTAGTAAACAGGCAATTGCGTCAAGGCCCTTGTGCGATATCGACGTGGAAGTCCTCTAGAAATTTCACACTTCCATGGTCCTGACGAAATCATGGCGAGGCAGTGCTGGGGCCAAAAAAAAAAAAAAAAAAAACAGGGCTGGAAGAGGTCCACGTACATGTTAAAGGTGGATATCTCTCCGCCCCTCACCCCTTTTTATATTTTGTCTTTCTCTGTCTCTCTCTATTTTACCCTTTCATCTCACTGTATTCGCCCCCATCTAGAGCTGCAAGCCCTACCGTTAGTGGGGCTGACGTCTTCAGATTTCATGAGAGGTTTTCTTTCTCTCTCTCTCCCTCCTTTCGCTAGAAGCGCCCGAACATCCACCCGAGTTTCCCCTGCAGCCGGGAACGTGGTTGGATGCCGCATTTAAGGAAACCCGCCAATAGCGGCGCCGTAGTCTTCAGCGCCAGCTTCGTCATAGATGCTGCCTCAGAGTTACAAATTTACTCCAGAATGTCTGGAAACGGCGGCGAGGACTGAAAGGTGAACAAGGGAAGGAAGGAGGACGAGACTATTTTTATTGTCAGAGGGGGCATGAATGCCCTGGGGGGAAAGAGGGGGACATGGAGGGAGGGAATAATCGAGAAAATATCACTGTTCAAGGTTCAATCACTTGAAATGGTGGATAGCATTTTAAAGTCTATGGTTCCGTGAAGATATAGTTCGTAGATTTCCTGAACACATAGGTGCTACGTTTATGACAGGAGTCGGTCCCGGTTATCACACCAACTTGTAGAGACCACTGGTCAGTGACTATTCAATAATTTTCTCTAGCCTTAAGGGTTCCTCTCGAACGCGTTGCAAATCCGCTTCCTCATCTATGGGTGGGGAACCAAGGTCCAGTAGTGTCTCACGACCAGCCGTAAAGTGTTCAGAGTGCATTATCAGATGATATAGGTTAGGGGTGCATGTCTCGTCACAATACGGGCAGAGTTGGATGTGCGAGCTGGCTCCGTGGGTCCATGAGGGGTTTGTGTCGTGTTAGCATACATTTTATTAGCTATCACCTCCCCCAAACATGTCAGCGTCTTGAGCGGGCCTAGTACACCCACCGGGGTACCTCGCAGCCTCTTGCGACTTTCCGCCTTGAATATCCGCTGGTAAAGTTGCCAGTTTGGTCGTGGTAGGTGTTGTAACGGGGCACTGGAAACCACTGGAGGTGTGTCAAGTCTCTTCCGGGCGCCGGTGTGAGCCGTGTGGTTGCCATGTGCCCCAGGCGTGTGTCCCGGGGTCCAGACGATGTGGATGGCGATGCCTTCCAACTAAAGGTCTCGATGGCATATATTATATTCGTGGCCGTTCAATTAGGTGAAAATGTTCTGTTCAATTCTTTAAGGGCGATGGGAGAATCCGTAATGATGCGAAAAAATCCGGGCTGAGAGAGAGACACAATGGTCGCCGATGGAGTGGATAGCTCCGATGATACCCATGAGATCGGCTTCTTTATCTAGGCCATATGTATTGGAGATCTTCTGGGAACCATTTGGCAAAGGGGCGCCCGAAGATGTCCATGTGATCGCAGCCTCCTTGCCAGGCACGGCGGCGTCCGTGAAGATGTCGACTTCCTTCTCCATCTGGTCGTTCTGGATGGTGCGAACGTATAACTCGTGTGCTGTCACCGGCCGCCGAGGTGTAGCGTGACGCCGAGGGATGGCAATCGCAGGGCGCTCCCAGGGGGGAAGGAACAATGGGGAAAGAGTGGGGTCAAATTTAAGGGAAGATATTTTTTGCATGTTTGAGCAGCTTCTGCTTTGCGCAGGAATGTAATAGTTGGTATATGTAGTCGTGAACGCGTAGCCTTTCTGCTTTACGCAGAGGTGTAATAGTTGGTGTATGTTGTCATGAACACGTAGCCTGGCGATATCGCGCTTGAATTTGCGACCTTAGGAATCCTTTCCAGGGCCCCTTTTAAGGGGACAGCCGATTCGACTTGTTTTTTCCGGGCGCACAAGCAGTATCTCGACCTGCTTTTTTCACTAGGCTTCTGAAGAGGCCATACGTCTCCCTTTTCCTTTTTCTTTTTTGGTCTTCGCTTCGTAATCTCCAGCTAGGAAACGAGGGAGACGAGCATCGCACACAAATGACGCTGCTAAATTCCAGCCACAAACTAGGTCATTGTGTGTACTCATGTCCCTCTGTTCTGCAACAACGTTCGCATTGCGGTGGTAGAACAATCTACGGGGGAGTCCCACGTGAGTTGCCATGACTCTTCGGAGATATCTTGCTCCTTCGAGGCAGCTGGCTAGCGCCGACGGCAGTTGCGCCCGGGAAAAGAGGGAAAAAGAAGAAAAAGTGACCCAAAACCGCGTCGATTACGGCGTATGTAAAGATAGGGCTGCGCGCGTGGGGCGGTGGGGTGAACTGATGGCGGGAAGAGCGCTCCACTCGGACCATTCCGCAACACTAATATTTGTTCTGGTGGGCCTAAGCAAATATGATTTCGGGACGAGCATCCCACGGCTGTTTCCACCAATATAGATTTCCCCCAGCCTCCGCACCCCGTGCTCTGTTCCTCCGCCTTTATCTCCCCCCCCCCCCCTTCTTCTCTGGGTCGATCTTTTTCTCTGTCCTTTCCGTGACTTGACTTCTTGACCGCGGCCGTGTGGCTGTTTCTTTGGTCTCGTATCGAGTGGGGACAGCGGCTTCGTAGGTTTAACCGCTCCTTTCCCGCTTTAGTCTATAGGACTGCAGTGCTGTACCTAGTGCGTGAGTGTGGTAGCAAGATACTAAATGTGTACCCGTTACTATAACTGTCACTCAGGTGTCTGTCGAAGCTACAAGCTGCGCATTGGCTGTGAGGCACGTCGTATAGTGGAAACCGACGGGTTAATCATGGACTCTCTCGGCATTGTAGACATTATAACGTTATGGACTGCCTCAACATATCTGAAGTTTCCATAAATCTTGTTCACAAGCCTGCTTTTTTTTTCGGCGAGGACTGTCGATGCGCGAGGTTATTGAATGCACGTGGGTACAGGATGGATATGTCGGCTCAAAGCGTGCTCGTCTACCGGAGTACCGGCTTGCCAGCCATTCAATTAAGGGGAAAGCAAGCCGGCGTGCGTACCGCTAATTGTATTTTGCTTCCATCAAGATAGTAGTCAGGGGCGCTAGGAGTCAAGCCCACGAACTCGTGTATAGCAGCGGGGGTGGGTGTTTTTTTGTTGCGGCGTGAAAAGCGACTCACCACGTTCTAAAAAATGTGTAACGCTGCTGTTACTCTTGATTGATGCGATTACACCGCTATAACACGGAGTCAGAGTCGTCTTTAACGCAAAAATTCCCCGCATTTCCCCGAGGGGAAGAATGTGAAAGTGCGAATGCACGAGTTGAATTTGCGCGGTTCGGTAATGTTCGCGAAAGAGAGATCACACACACACACACTACTACAAAGAAAGAAAGATGCATTTATTCACAGACACCTATTGTGTTGTCGTTGTACTTGATTGCTAGAGCGGATCTCAGCTTTGAAATTTCATGTCAGTACTCCTTTAAGCAGGTGCATTAGCCCTTCTCACGCCCGATTCTTGGCCAATCCCCCACGTGGGTATGTTCCATGTCAGCGGCCAGGCAGCACGCGCCCATCTCCCCCCGTTGCCAAGGAAGACGAGGAGATTCCTGGCCAATCCCCCACGTGGGTATGTGCTATGTTCAGCGGCCAGGCTGCGCGCGCCCATCTCCACGTGCGCTGGACATCGCCGGTGGACGCAGGTTCAGGGTCGCTTAAGAAGTGCATTGCACTTAAAATGCCGCAAAGCCCTGTTCTGGGACTGGCATTTTTCTTTTTATACGTCAAACATTTCCCGTGCATACTAGAATATTTACTAGAACTACTGCATGCTGATGATACAGCTCGAATTTGCACGGGTTACACTATAGATTAATTACAAGTAGCAATAGAGGGCGAACTTCCCAGCGTTTTGGCACAGTTTGTTAACAATTAACCCACAGTTAGCATTAAAAAATCAAATATATAGTGTTTCGTTCTACAACAAAGCAACTAAATAGCTGGATATCTACATTGAGTGTGACACGCACAATAGAAACAAACATCAAAACGTTTGCTCCAAGTTAGCATACCGCAGCCATACTTTACTCCAAGCTCGCGATTAATTCGATTTTCTATATCTTCGTATAGGTGGTATTCACTGAAAAGTTTAGCTGCCAATTTCTTCGCTTTGCAACACTGAAATGGCCACGGACACGGCGCGGCTCGTGCCACTGCGGCCGCACGCCGAAAAAAAAAATATCACCGGCGTACGTCGTCTGCTCCGTTTCAAACCGATTCTCAACGGTGGTGTCAACAGAGTAGTTATTAATCGCACTCACATTAGAGTCGAGGTAATAGTTTGCGTTCGGCGGGCTAGAGCTTGGAATGTCCAACGCATATCATGCGCTTAGCACGGACAAGTACCGCCATCTCGCGGAGCTCGACGTAACCAGTGACGGCACATTCACATAGTTGCGTGCACGCGTGCCTCGCTATTGAATACAGGCTATACCTTTTCATACAAGGCAGTCTAAGTCGCAGAAAGGAGACAATGGGTAAAAGATATGTGAACTATATTGCGCCTATAACCAAGTTGCAGAAACTTGCTCTTAGAAACATTGCATATTCAGAGTTTACTTGCCCACGGAAACTTTTGATTCAATCAACTGGCATCTTATCTTCTGGTTCTGTGGGTAAATAAAGGTTATTCCAAGCAATTTGAAAATTGTGGCACTGGATGATTCACTCATCGCGAGCAATTCTTGTAACTTCGGAAAATTCTACCAGGGCCGCAGTAAGTAACGAAACTATTTACCTGTGGGTTGGTATTCCTAAAAAAAGATCGAAAGAATTTTTTGGCGTTTTAACCTATACAGCGTGTTTATGATGATAAAACGAAACCCAATATCTTGTCCCCCTTTAACGTTTTTGTTCCTCATCTGGCCTAGTGAGATAGTTCCAAGGTACGGCTAACATGGACTCTATCATTAAAGGGACCCTGCAACACATTTTTCAACTTTCTTCTAAATCTTAAATGCTTTTCTGAATGTAGTCAACAAACATATCCAGTACTTAGAATAAGAGGTCACAAAGTACCTCAGCCAAAAATTACTGCTATACTGCGCATTACATAACTTGGAAACCTGCTCAAAATATTTATTTTTCCTGAGTCTTGGGTTTCTTTGAGCGCTCGAATTGCGTTATTACAGCAATGACGCGGCTATTGGCCGCTTGTTTTCTGTTGCAGCAATAAACGCATTTGATAGACATTTTAGAAAAAAACCCACAAAGCAAAACAGTAAACGGAAGGCGAATAGTCTTGTTGCGACGAGCAAATCACGCAGTGCCGCTCCATGCTTGCGATAACTAAAGCTTTAACAATGCCTCCAGACGTGAAGGCAAGAGCAAAATCGTTTATCAGAAGTGTTGCAGAGTCCCTTTAAACACACATTCTCTCGCTCCCTCTCCTTTCTCAGGAAGTGCCTGCTGCATACTACTAAAGCTCGACGAGCCAGTACATTTTGGGAGGTATTTTTGCTCGTGGTTTTGCTAGTGCAGTGCAGTACGCAGTGTATAATTGCTTAATTAATGCTTCGTATTTTATTCCTGATGTGAGTATTGGATCAATGTTTGCTATCTTATGTAGTGCACTTCGTAAAAAAATGGCTTTGCTTAGTCATAAATGCTCTAAGTTTTCATTCTTCAATTTTTTTGCTTCGTTTAGCTGTAATTTTCCTGACGCTGTTTATAAAAACTGTCTTTCTCATGGACCCTACACTAGCCATGTGGCTATCGTTTCAAACACCCCTGCGTGATTGTGTGTTGAGGGATAAGAAAAGGAATAAAGGCAATAAATTGGTTTATGAATATCAGAACAAAATACAGACGGTGATATTTTAGGCTACATCACGGTGCTAACAAGGCTTTTAAATAAATCATCCAATCAAGAAAGGTTAACTGAAATAACCGACTAAATAAGTAGTCTTTAAGTCTGCAGCCCGCTTTTCGGAAATCCATAGATAATTTTTGTTTTCGTCTCTGATGATGAATCGGATCGACTAACACTTTTTCTTCCCGTTTCTCGGTTATCTAATCTCTCCTTTCGTTTTGTACAAAAAGACAATCAATCGAAGAGAAGACACTCCAAATCCCATTAAAGGCGATTGGAATGGTTAGGAACAAATCCGGCCAAGCGTTACAAGCTGTTACCGGATCATTTGCTTTCCTATGGGTGTTGTTCATTACCTGCAATTGCGACAGGGTCGCTTAATAGTGGCCCACAGATCCGCCGTATCGTGCGCGCTTTCTCTTTCTGCCTTTTCGGGTAGAACAAATGCACGCAACTAAGCTCTTTGCGCAAGTATCGCCGTGGATGCAGAGGATTTGGAAAGCGGGCAGGGGACGACGACCCCACTTAGTCCACTGAAGGCGCGGACAGTCTCCTTGCCCGCAATGCGGGGTTTACCTTGCCGCTGCACGTGTAGGGGTAGCACATGAGACGCTCGGCCTGCTCTTTCCTTCGCAATGGCTTCCGAGTGCACTTACTGGAACCCATTAAAGGCAGACGCCTTGGCTCCCGTAAGCTGCGGTAAAAAGATATCACCTATCCTCAAATAGCTGCAGAGAAACTGCGCTCTCGTTCCTATCTGCTACATGTGGTCATTTCGACATCTGTGGACGGGCCAACATGGCGCCATCTGTCGAACGTCTGGGAGCAGATGCCTTTAGCGGACTTTGCGCAGAATACTGTTTTTTTTTCCTGAGCTCTTTTCTCTTCTTTCCTTTGTTTATAATTTATTTATCATTCCTATCGCCCCTCAAAGTCTTTTGTTTTATTATATCCAGTTCCAGGTCGCTTTCACGTTGCATAATTTAGTTCCACGTCGCTTTCGTTTTTTTTGTGCCCTCATCCCCCCCCCCCCCTTCTTCCCTATTCTTCCCACCGAGGGATATGAAATTTGGACCTCGCGTCGAAGCTCTGTCAAGAGAATTTGAAAGGGTCAAACAGCGAATCACATTTCTTTTGCTTTGTCGTATCTGCGGCTCCTGCTACTGCTGTTGGTCGCGGATCTTGCTGATTCTGGGTACTCCCTCTTTTGCTTCTCCCCAACTCTGTGCATACTCGGTAACGACCCCCGGCAGTAGCTTTCTGTGTTATCTTTTTTGGGCGCCCGATTGGAGCCCGGTTCCGCTAAGAAATCATTGATGACAAAAAATCCGCCAAGAGCGAGGGTTACAGCTTTTGCGTGCCACACCGGCGGAAAGACTAGACTAACAAGGAGAGAGGTGAGAGAGAAAGACACAGACGAGACGGAGATAAAGACCAGGAATAGATGTGGGAGAAGGGCGGGTGATCGAAAAGACGAACGGGAAGCAGGTGGGAAAAGCACGCAAAAGGAGACCCGGACGGACAGCGATATCCATCCTTCCCTACATCCCCTAACCCTTCTCCCCGCATCGTCCGAATCCAACCCGCTTGGAAACACGGACGCGAAATACACTTCGGCGGATCTCGGCGGTCTATCCCCGGATCCTTCCCACCGGCCTCCTCTCTCCCTGTATACTGGAGAGCGTGAACCTAAACGGGGTCCGCAATAAACAACCTCGCGCCCGAGCGTCAGGATACATCTGTCCAGCAGCAGAGAAACAGCGCGTTTCGAGCGAAGAACCGTGGGCAAGCGCATTGGTCCGTGCTCTCTCGGAAGGGATAAGCACTAATACTTCCGGAGCGGAAGTGCGCGGAAAGCTCCAATGGCGCACGCTGCAACCTGAGGCGCTCCCTTGGGGGAATTGTTGCTCCGTCGTGAATATAAACACCATGTGTGTTCCTCCGCGTCCGGAGATTACGGGTCACAAGCAAGCAGAAACGTGGACATGGTCATTAGGGAGAAAGGAGGATACCGTTTCGCCTAACGCAACCTAAACTTCGGGTTCTCCAGTGTACCGAAGAAACATCAGAAGACATAAATCAGAATATACGAGTGTCTAGTAGCGGGAAGACGCCTAAGAATCGGGTTAGCATGGGTAGCACCGAATAACACCTTTACCCGACGAACGGCAGTGGTTATTACGTGCAGAAGCAGCTAATATTCTATGAATATTTATGACCCATTTGGTGATGGTCGCGAAAGTTTTCACCGTGAAGCACGGTTCTATTTCTCAATGCATGCTTCCGCCTCTCCTAGGCAACGCCAAACAAATTCAACCAGGGCCAACTCTTTCCTACTTTAAATGCGAATAATTTATCTCGTAGTAAGCCGGGTTTCTTCGCCGTAGGATTAGGAAGAATAATATAAATTGCGGCAATGAAGCCCCACCTTAAGGCTTGATTGAGAGAGGTGCTACTGACCTGCTCATTCTAGTTTCGTAAACGCGTTCGGTCAAAAACTATACTGCTAAATGCAAGAAATAAGGTAAAATAAACGCCGTAGGGAAAAGCCACTCCCAAGAATCCAACCTTGGGCTCATGAGTGGTAGTCGACTTAACGACTGAAGCACACACTAGTATATGGACAGAATTCCTCGGGAGGCAGCAGTCCTTAAAAGCAATATTTACGGCGGAATGCATTTCGTAACTGAAAATCGGTATCAGGGGTGCTATTCCAGAATGTCCGAGTTAGAGCGAAACTCGGGCAAGGTAGAGCTGGGGTGATAATAATAGGCTCATAATAATATTCCTCGGCAGGGTTAAAACGCTTTAAAAATGCGATTCATGCTATTTGCTGGTTATTGAGGTGGCGTAATCGGTCGCAGTGCGGCGTGCTCCGAGGATGCGCGACTAGGGCGTGGCGCATCTTTCAGTGCGTTCTCTCGTTCCACTGCTGCACTGGTGGCTACTGGGGGCAAGAAAATACAACTACCTTATTTTATTGTAGTTCTGCTTTATTAATCTATTCCACTACAAAGTCCATTTTATTTTTAATTCCAGGCGTTCATACGAGCTTTTTGTTTGAATTTTTTGTCCTAAGAAGTAGTCTCTGCAGTCGGTGGCAGGCAGTACAATCACGTGACTATGGCCGACTGGTAAAAAAAAGAAAGCGGGAGATAGAAGCGCGCCACATTCAAAACAGTTGCTGCTCGGATTACGTTATCGAAACCCTCCGCTTTTCGACACAAAATTTCCTTGGCGCGGTCCAGTCTGCCTACGTGCTTTTAAGGCGAAAGCCTGGCGATACGTATTAGCAACTTATTTTCTAATACAGTGTATACTTGCGCCTTTTTCCTCGCTTTCGTTTCTTTGTGTATTGGCACGGATTAATTTAAACGGCTTCTTTTCTTCTATTACGTCTTTGCGTCAGTTTCTTCTGTTTGATTTCTTCGTCTTAGTGTGCGAGCAGACTGGATCATGCCGCAGCCTCCGGGGTTCTGCGAGGGTGCTGTGCACCTGTCCTACTCCCGTGACATCACGTTCATGCTTCACTTTGCACGCACTATTCTACACCTGTTTCTTTTCAAATTCACAGTGTTTCGAATTTAGCAAACCGGGAACGTTAGTTCCTCAAAGCTCCAATTGTGGGCCAATCCCCCAAGTGGCCATGTGTTACGAAGGAAGGAATCGCAACAAGGACAACAACTTTTCAGATTTGTTTGCTTTATTTTATTTTGCTCTTTTGCTCACCGCTTTTGTTCGAAGAAGCTCTCCACATTCGTTTTTTTTTTCATAGAGTTCAATCCCCTCATACCCCTCTTTGTTTTCGCGCCCTTTCCACTCCCGCTTACCCACCCTCTGGCGTCGCGCGGTTACTTTAATTCTTGGCTCTCCCCTTAACTCGCTTTCCATGCTCTGCTTCCTGCCATACGACGGCGACGCTGAGCAAATGTTGAAATGTGTAAAGATTGCCTCTGACAATAGGCACGCGCCGTTGATTCTATTGTAGCGAGGATAATGACAGATGCAACAGGCCATCAAGCTATCGGTGTATGCGCCGTACCAGCTTCAACCATGTGAAAGAGGAAGGTAGGATTATGCTCCAATCTAGACGCGAGGATATGCGCCAAAGACGTGTCAGGGGAAGAAGATGAACCCCATAAGGTGCATGCGCGAGAAACGAGCTGGGTTATCTCAACGCTCGGACTTGCGTTCCTATCGGCTTCACCCCTGCGAATAAACCACCTCAACCGGCTATCGGTGCGTCGACTGTCTCCTGGACAGTATATGTAAAGCGTATAAGCTTAACAGGGTACGAATAAGCGGTCCTACCAGTAACCTTTTCACAAGAAATGCGCGTCACGCAACCCCTCAACGGAGTCTGTCTGCCGCACTGATGATAAACAAAACGCACAGTCATGCAACGTTTCGTTCGAAACTGTTTTGCGAGCAGACGATAACTGAAGCGCACGCTCCGGCTGCAAACGGATAGACGCGCAGTGGGAAGCTGCGGAAGCCATGTCCGCCAAACCACATAAAAGAAAGGCGAGGTCTGGGAAACACGTCTCCACTGATCGTATTGCGCACACAGTTGACGGTCGACTGGTGGCGGTCGTTCATGCGGTCGCCACCAACGCTTCTGTAGAACCTTCCCGTCGCGTAAAAAGGCAGCGCGCACTTGCTCCTCGACGGTCATGGAGCGAAAGCCCCATCTAAGCCGTCGCAAACAGGGGTCATCGCCAGACGACTGCACAACCAATGCACAGCACTTTTCGAGAGATAAAAACGAGCTCGAAATTCCTCCTCAGTTTAAAAGACCTGTCGGGGTAGAACTATGCCTGCTACGGCGACCATAAAAATAAACCACGCCACAGCTGCGGCCACCACGGGCGTTCCAGTGTAACTCGGCCGTGCAAAATCATGCCCGAGTTTTCTCCGAGTTGCTAATGTCAGTCAAACACACCCAGCCCATTCGTGGGCGCGGCGTAACAACCGAAGCCACATCCACCCATTGCGTCCACTTTGTGTGGGCGTAGCGTCGTCGCCACGAAGTCGTCACTTGATGCCTGCTAGCAGCGACAAGAATATAGCACAAAACAAAAATGAAGTCCCCAGGCCACCGTCAGCCAATGGTGCCACAGTCGCTGGGGTGTTCGGTCCGAACTGGAGTTCACTATTGTATGAGCCGGTAGGAGAGTCCAAGACGACACGATTTTACCATGGGAGCCTTCTTCATACACCGTGAAAACACAGTCGATGACAAATGACACAACTTCAACGTCTAAAACGGACTCGCCAATGCTCAAACACGCTCTTGACACGGGACGATTTCTGATAAGCGCCCGCCGTGCACACTCAAGCAAGCTGTAAACAAACGCCATATTTGATGGTCGGGAGCAGGGTGCGTTCCGTTCGCTACAGCAGACCCCTTTGATTACTTGGTTCGTGGTTGCGCAGAGCTGCACTGGGACTACCCTCAAGCTAAGTAGCAAACATAATTCAGTGGAAGAACAGAACACCTAGAAAAACGGACCGCCCCGCGCCGGGCGTGGCCAACAGCCAGGCTGGGGATTTCAAAGGAGCAGTGGGGTTATCTAGTTTATGCTAGGGAATGAGTACTACAGATTGATTTCAGACGGTGCTGTATGCGGAAGATAGCACAAGCCGTACTTTATCAACGTAAGCGGCCCCAATACAGCGCGCTGAATATGACAGGCATGCTGCGCGATTCCGGTGGTTTTGCTCGAGGTGTATCGAATGCTCCACTATCTCTACTTTCATAACCCAAGCTGTTGGAAACTCGGGAGTAGGCGGAACTCGGGCCTTCTGGAATAGCGCCCCAGATGGGCTCAATGATCCACCCGAGCCTCAAGCGCTTAGAAAGGAGCACAGCTGGGAGGATGGGAAAGGAAGAAAGGGAAGTGGAAAAGGATGGGTCACACCGTCAGTGCAGGAGTGTAGAGCGTCTACCGAAATGGACAATAAAAAAAGGGAAGAAATTTAAAATAATTTTGAGAGAATTGTGTATTTTGCTGCGAATTCCAAATGTGTGTTTTCAAACATAGATGAATGATTGAAATAACGTTCTAGTTTAAAATAAAAGAATTCGAAAACAAAAGGAAGTCAGTCCTAGATCATTGGCGTTAGTGCATGCGTATGTAAGTTTGTATGCGTAGGTGTGTGTGCGTGCGTGTTACGTTTCAGCTTCATGCCGGCGGCTCAAGTCAGAAGCTACAGAGAAAAATTCTAGTTCACTCAACAGTAGCGCTCGTACTTCTCCCTCTCCATGGCAAGGCTTTTGCTCTTCGCATCCCACTCTCTGCTGCGTCCTTGCGGAGTCGCTAGTGTAACCATTACTCAGTCAGGCGTCATCTCACTTCAATAGTATTTTCTGCCGTCTTGAAGCTTCTAGTTCCTCTGTATACCCAGCCGCTGGTCTTCATCAATGTGCCCTGACGTCACTAGTGACGTCACCAACCACGTTACTGATGACATCGCTCGTGGTGCTATTTCTGGTGATAGTAGATATTTTGACGATGGTTACAGAAACCGCAACGCTGGATTCGCAAAATGGGTGCAGAAATACGCGCCTCTAAGGTAGGGCTGAGGAACAATTACGTGGAATATTACTTCAAGTTTGTTTCCTTCAGCGTCTGGAACCTAGTTTGGATAATCGTCTGTCAGCGCTGCAGATCAGAAAAAGCAGTTCGAGAGAAACAATCAGTGTTGATTCGAACGAGCGTACGAGGGGTTCAGAACCTAGGCAATTTCTCTGGGAGCGCAGCAGTCCTGCCCTGCATGAGGCTGTGGGGATTTCTCACTTGGGGCGGAAAAAAAATCGAAGGGGAACGATAAATATGAGCATGGGAAGAAAAAAGACGAGCGAATGGCCGGTTAGGAAAGAAGAGTTGTACCTCCGGTTCGCTCCAAAAGCTCACTCCCTGTCGGTTTATTGATTGATTGCTAGTGGTATTCCCTTTGTGACGGGGTAATAACGTGTCATCTTAACAAAAAAAATTTATATATCTATGTTTTATACACTTCGTTTAATACTAGCGCTGAGAATACTTTTTTTCTGTTACAGGTGGTAGCTGTGCTAGGCAATATTCCCCTCTCTGCTTTTCGTCCACCAGCATTCTAATCTTCTTTTGTCACCTCAACAGCCTTGAAGTTTCCTCCGTCTGGGCTACCCTTAACTCCTAGGCTTCTGGAAGCCGAATATTTCCCTCGTAACGATCTGGACGGATGCACTCACATTCCAACACTATGTGCAGCATAGCTTGTGTTTCTTTTCCGCAGACCACGCAAACCCCACATTTTTGTGTATAGGCACGGGACACTGAAGTTTGCCCGCGACTGCAACGCCACCTTTCGCCGCCGCTTAGCAACGTTGGGTCAGTGGATGTCGCGACCGGT
Source organism: Haemaphysalis longicornis (assembly GCA_013339765.2). Lineage (NCBI taxonomy): Eukaryota > Metazoa > Arthropoda > Arachnida > Ixodida > Ixodidae > Haemaphysalis > Haemaphysalis longicornis. Next base: position 91,109,306 of record CM023450.1, read on the forward strand.
GTTCAGCGCACGAGAAAACACGTGTGCTGCGTGCGGTTCGACGCTGTGACGTTGTCTCTTTAGATTCGAAGAATCTCATGGTCGGGGCTATGTCCCTCCCTCCGCAGTGAACCCCACTGCGCATGCTCGGCTTTCTGAACGCCCGGTGGTGTCTTCCCTTTAATAGCTCCTGCAGCGACAGTGTTGCCGGTGTCTTCCTGGGCCTGCACGAGACGAGCACGCTTCACGCGCCTTCGGCATTTCATCGTCGTCAGCGGCGGCGTGCGTCGGTGAGTCTCGGCGGGCCGTGATTACAAGCAGCCCACAACCATCCGGGGAACGTGCATCGACCTCATCTTCAGCAACTTTAGGGTTCATCCACTACAACAGCCCTTGACTTTACATTTCACAGACCATAAGGCGGTCATAATCAAAGCGGAACGCCAACCACAGCTCGACGTCACCTACGTTGACGATGATGATAATGCCTAAATAAAGACAAACTCATACCACGTACAACGTCCTCTTTCTCTCTCTCTCTCTCTCTCTCTCTTTAATGCCTCTCCACTCTAACAGCCCCCCCCCCCCTCCAATTAAATTACACCATCTTCCCGTAGGGGAACTCTAAGTAGTATGCGAAGCAGCCATCGGGTCAACGCAATTTCCCATTTCGTAGTTCCGGTAAGTGAAAAGTGTGGTAGTTTTCATAGAAACCAAACGACAAATATAACTGTAGCTACGTACCTCAACCTAACGGAAACGACGAACTGAAAACTAATGGGCACTTGAATCGACCCATGGCTGCTTCGCATACTACTCAGGGTTTCCCTACGGGAAGATGGTGTAATTTTTTTGAAATTGTATAATGGCGTTCACTGCCCGAAGGCAACGCACGGAATTTTGGGAGGCCGCCGCAGGGGGAGGGCTTCCACAATTGACCACCTGGCATCTTTTACAGGTGCGCCGGGGAAAATTCGTACACGGGCGTTTTTCTTTGCCTCCATCAGAAAGCGGCCGCCACGGCCGGGAATCGAACCCGCGACCTCGTGCTCAGCAGCGCAACGCTTAGCCACTGAGCCACCGCGGCGGGTGTAATTTTTTTTTTGTAAAGAATATAGTCATAATGGCAAGTTCCACTGCCCGAAAGGATCAAAATGCTGCACGAAAGAATTTGTGGCAGAGCCGCTACTGCAGCGTGAAGGGCTTCCACAATCGCGACACGCAGCCTGGCATCATTTTGTACAGGTTTCCCGGGCAGCCGTGGGAGAAGGAGCGCCGTAAGAAATGGATTTCTGCGGTACGAATAGACGCGAAGGGCCGTAAAACTTTAAACGTTTGGTTTTAGTGTTTCATACACATCGCAGACTGCAATATTTGTGAATCGCATGCCGTCGGTTTTGCATAACACAAGGTATTAAGGTTTCCGCAACTATTGTTTTATCCGCAGTAACTTTTCTTTTTTTTTTTTTGCGACATTCACGGCACTGAATGGACGCCAAAAGGCGGCACAAAAATATGCTCGCAGCACTTCGCGGGGAGTGCCAAAAGTAATGTCAAGACGCATCCCGCCTACTACCCTACTTTGTTCCCCGAAGTGTACAGAGTTTGGCCTCGCATTCCAAGCGAGAGCGTCGCAAGATATGAAAGGGGAGGTGGCATTCACAGGCGTTATTTGACTGGTTTAATGCGTTTTGCGTACTCTGAAAGTTGAGGTTCTTATTTTTTAACCAGAAGAGGGGAGGAGGAGGAAATACTTTGATGGAGAATTCTGAATGGCCTGAACAAATCGTATCACAATTACCCGCTAAGACGACTCTAACATTACTCACAAGAGAGGAGCCGAAACTAAGCGTAATCTTCGTAAACAACCCTCAGCTCGATATAATGCATCAGCAAATTTCAGAGTGGGTGGAACGGGGTTTTGGTTACTTTAATCATCAGCTAATAACGTTCAGAATGCGTTGTCAATCAGTGCCAACACCAACCCAGCGGAAGAAGGGCCACAGAAAAAGTAACCATGGTGTGGTTGCGCGAACAGAGAAGACAATCACTCATCTCCACGAAGTGAATCATGACGAGTGGGCGAAGCACTGGTTATCGTTCTTACGGTAAATCACCCGTGGCATCGCCCACTCACGCATGTAAATGAGTGACAACGCGTGTGTACAGTACATGCAATTCCAATCCAATCCGATAAAATTCAATTTAATCCAATCCAATCTTCGCGCATGCGCAACACTGTGTACACGGACGCCAAGGAATAAGCTTCGCCCCTAACACAAACACACCAATGTCGCGGAGCGCCGTTGTATATGCTTCAGTCACTTTATTAGGCCGTGATACACAAAACAATTGCTACTAACCTGGGAGAGAAGCGCTGTAGATACGTTTCCCTTGCTACAAATGGCACTTCGCAACGATGTCTGTCCCGTCAATTTCTTTCACGGCGTACGCGTGCCCGAAAACGTACAATTTCTGTCCTTTCTCGCGCACGCGAGGGCGAAACTAGTAGTCCAGCCCCGCAATTGTACGGAAACCACACAGAAGCACTTGAGACATGGGGAAACTATTCACAGGAACAGATTTCGAGCACAAGACGCCTTCAAAAACAGCCGCAGAATCGCAGAGACAAACAACCAAGAGAATTCGAACATATAAATGCGCGCCCGCCGTCTGGCTCTTACAGACCCAAAGTTTCCTCAAGCTTCCGCGGGGCGGCGCTGGGTGTACTTATTTGTCGCGCCCTCTGAGCAGTGCCTGGTCCCTATAGTATACACAAAGTTCTGTGCTCTTAAGCAACCTGCTCTTGCCTCAAAACGCGATGGACTGCCCTTAGAATTATCGTAGCAACTTTCCTTTCGGATGTAGATTTTCTCTACCATGAACATCTGGAACGATGTTTTAGCTTCCGTTTTTTTCTCTCCATTTATTTCTTTCTGTCTGCCTTGCTTCTTTTTATCTTTTCTATCTGCCTTGCTTGTTCGAGTGTGAGTGAACGACGCCGCCTGGCGGTGACCGGGAGAGCGACGTAAGAGCCATTTGACAAATGGCGGCGATCGTGTTCGAAGCCGTTGTGAACAAAGTGCGCAACAAAGCTCGGCGCCATCGAGACGACTGCCACTCGTATTTTACCCAGCGAGGCAGGGAAGCTGGGAGCGGCGGCGCAGCGTTTTGCTCCTCCGAATTCCGCACCTTCTGTGCCGCATTCCAGACTGGCCTGGCATCTTCACGTCTTTTCTCCTCCTGGAAGATTATTTGTATCAGGGGTGGCTGTCTCGCTTCAAGTGGCCCATTTTGTCCAGACAAGGCGCTTTGAATTACACAGAAAGAACAGAGGAACGAGAATTTGACCTGCCGGCACCCTTCAACCTATAAACACCCTCGCAGAGCGCAAAGTGAATCTAGTCGGTACTTGTATACGTTAGGCACAGGTCGTAGCCACAGCAACCTGGGCAGGAAGGGGACAATGCAAGTTCCACTGGGACTTTGTCCTCTCGTGACACTACTCTTCTCGGTTTTAATCATACATGCAAAAGGGTGGTCACCTTTCCATGGTGCCAAGGTACATCAAATTCTGAGCATAGCCTGGTGTTTAATAGGAACTCGTGCGGGAAGCATTACATTATAACTACGCCTTTTTGTTATTAAGCAGATGTTTGATAACTGCGGCCGTCGTTACGCGCTACACAGTACACCCTTTGTTTATTTAGTTCCTTAGCATGATCAGAGAAGTGGTAAACTATTGTCCATGCTACCATTTTAGAAACTTCCGGTGCTCCTGCAATGCTTGTTTTTTTCCTCTGGGCGATTTCACCGCAAGTACAAGCGAGCACTGTAGGCCACGGTAAATGAATTACGTTGTTAATTTTCTTTTCAAGAACTAAACCTTCACAACACCTTGGAAGTGTTCCTCCTTCTTTGTGGTTCGGTGGCAATATACCATATGACGAGTATCCGCTTTTGAGTACAACCCATTTTGTCTTGGCAAGGAGGGAGCGCAATGATTCTAGGGCGTCGTTCACTGTGTTAGTTTCTTTCCCTGTTCTCTATTTCATACCTCAGCCGCAAAAACGCCCGCGAGGCCCATAACCGTCGCCACAGATGTTGGAGCTGGTTACGACTCTGGCGGCCGTGCCTCCGCGTTAGCTGCTCGCGCGCACCGGGTGATTGTTGAGGCCTTCTTGGATCGAGGATCGGGCGGTTCGAACGAGCGGAGTCTCGAAGGCACCTCGGGGAGCCCCATTTCACGACAACGACGCTGCTGCCGCTGCACTTTCCTGCTGTTCCGGCGGCGGCATTCCGGAAAACCTTCCTGTCTGGAAACGTATACCGCTGTTTGTTTATAGAAACGAATGACTCTGCCCCTCTGCGCGCGTGTAAGTATGGTTAGCGCCAGGATTGAAAGCGCCGCTGTAAATAACGATCACCGGATGAAGAGGTTGGCTCAGATCTAAATAATGAATAATTTCTTGCCTGTTCACCTTCGCTCTGGCGGCGGGACAACAACAAAAAAGAAAAACAAGTGTTAGCCTTGTAATTCGTACGGCGGCGCAAAGTGCAACGCTTTACGGCAATGGTGCTTTTTCAGCGGTATTGAGCTTTACGCAAACACTAGCTGTTCTTCAGTTTTGTGCTATGCGTTTATCGCGGCGTTTCCACTAATATGGCGAGATACGTAAGGTCGCAAGTTGAAGAATTCGAGTTCAGATTGAACATTTTAGTTTTTTTTCACTGAACATGCTCGACGCTTTTGTTGTCGTAGATGACGAGACACGCATATTAGGTCCCGGATGGCGCGGCAGGTAATTACGCGTGTCCCTCGGGCAAGTATACATGTTTCTATTGCTAGATGACTCTCTTTGCTCTCCTTCTGTAATCTAATTAGGCCTGTTCCCGCTTTACATTTGGTTTTGTGTTGACACCTTGAATACTGAGGTCGAAACAAAGTGCCTGTTTTGCAGCATGGCATTCGGCATTGCCCTTAAGGGATGCTGAGCGCAACTAGAAAGTTTTGTTCAGACGAAAGTTCAACTGCCTCTTGCCCTCTCAGGATTTATCCGACGCGAAAGATACTTTATTCCGGAGAAATTACCTATTTAAAACTCGTTTCTCTCTCTCATTTCCCTCGCACCACTTGATGACATTTCGCGTGACGCAAACAGCGACCGGAAGAGGGTGAGACAACGGTGTGGTCTAACAGGAAATATATGACCTACCAAGTGAAGCCCACGGCCGCAGGTTGCAGTGTTGCTACGCCGAACGTGCAATAACCATCGCAATCACCAGTGGCACCACGGGTTGGCAGCTTTCGAATGTCGGCACGGCTTTGATTATACCTGGACATTTTATCATTTTGATGAATTATGAAAGTAAATGTGTAAAGAAAGCTTTTACGTGTTACTTTAAAATTTTGTGTGCGCGTTTGTCATCTTTTTGTTCATCACGTGGCTCTTGGCACATACGGTTAGCCGCTGTTTACGGCATCTCTGCACAGCTTCATTCTTTGATTATTTACGAGATTATTTTAAGGTAATGCCCCAGAGACAGGTATATTCGCTTTCTGGGGATGTCAATCTATCTATTTAGACCAAACTTCGATTTCTTATTCAGTGCATTTTAAGTAATAACAAAGCCAACTTCCAAGAAATTACGCCACCTCCCCTCGCGGGAACCTGGTGTGATGCGACGCTGAGGGGGGTTCAAGCACAAGCGGAGAGCAACCGTCGACCGAAAGGCCGCCGGAGAGCGGCACACCGGTTATATGCGCAGCGCGCCCGAAGGAGAGGAGACCGCGGAGAGAGAGAGTACTGCACATGCGCAGCACCGCGCTCAGCGCCGCCCACCGGTGGAGTGAGAGCGCGCTGGGCCGCACACCCGCAGATGTTGAAGAGGTGTTCGCTCTCACCTGGGCACGCGCCGGCGCAGTGCGTCTGCCGCGGCTATGACGCAACACAATCCAACACAATCCCCACTTTAATCCAATCCAATCCAAATCCAATCCAATCCAATCCAGCAGTCAAGTCAAGCCAAGCCAACCCAAGCCAAGCCAATCCATCGAATGCAATCCAATGCCCCTCGCGAGGAGAGGGGGGAGTGGAGGATAGACGCAGCCTTGCGGACAACAACAACGGACGCACGCAGGAAGGCAGCGGTGCGGACAACAACACGGACGCACGCAGGCAGGACAGGCCGCCGACAAGAGATGCTCTCAGCGTCGCATCTAAAAACTCAATAACGTCTACGCGTTTGGTACGCTTACACCTTACACCATCGACCCCGTCTTATACACGATATACGCTTACACCATTAAATTACACCATCCCCGTGGGGAACCTGATGAGGATGCGAAGCATCGTGGCGGTTCCGTGTGGTTCCATTGTGTTGCCGTTATATTGAGTGATCTGGTTTTACTAGCGCCAGAGGGAATTCCGCGTCCTGGTCCACACCGGTGGCAAAGGCACGCAAGTGCTGTTGTGTTACGGTGAGTAGGCGGCATACCTCGGCACAGTTGGCGCGGCTCACTTCAAACTCACTCACAATTTTTTTTTCGAATCACCACTCACTCAAACTCAGACTCAATGCTGAGCAGCACATCTGCGCTCACTAAACTCAAACTCACATTGAGCGCAAAACTCAAAACTCACTCGGACTCAAAACTCAAAATGTACTCAGAACTCAAAATGCACTAAAATCAAATTTTAACTCAGAACTCAAAATGGACTCAAACTAAATTTTTACTCAGAACTCAAAAGGGACTAAAATTAAAAAGGGACTCAAACTCAAAGTGTACTCAGAACTCAAAATGGACTCAAAACCAAAATGGACTCAAACTCAAAATGTACTCAAACTCAAAATGGACTCAACCTAAAAATTGTACTCAGAACTCAAAATGGACTCAGAATTCACTAGGTCTCAGGCGTCCCAAAAACTCAATCGGACTCAAACTCAGTCGGGATTACTCGCTCAAACTCACTCAAGCTCAAACTCACCATGCCACACTAGCCTCGCGCTCACTCAAACTCAAACTCACGCGTGAGTTTGAGTCCAAATGAGTCTGGGTGAGTGGACTCATGAGTGAGTTCACCGACCTCTGGTAGGCGGTGGTTCTCGAGGCGCCGAAACTCGTCCATCATGTCTTGTCGATGTTGTCTGTGTGGTAGAATCGGTAGTCTCCGTCAGCTTTGGTGAGGTAAAGGTTGTTGACATTGGTGCACCGGCTGAGAGCAATGTACACGCCCTCCTCTTCGCAGCTTTGTCTTCTCGTTCTTCTTCTTCTTCGGCGGTTCCCCTACGGGAAGATGACGACGGTGGTTGAACGCGAACCTATCTCGTGATGGATTCTTTAGTTGCCAATCCCTAGGGGCATCCTGCCACAATCAGCATCAGAGGCGCTGCGGACGGGCTGGTTGAGCTGCAAGAGGCGCGTGGCGCTTCCCGCCACAGCTTTCCCACGGGAAATTCAGCATCCCCCTCTAAAGTTTTCAGTTCGTCGTTTCCGTTGACGTTCAGCTTCGCGTGCCTTCGTTGTATCAGTAGCTTCTTGACGTAGTTTGAATGAGTCAAGGACATAAGGCGCGTTCGTAGCACTTGCTCCTGTCCCGGATTTGTAGCGTAGTGGGAAGAGCACCGCGTACCTCCGGTTGCGGCCAGAGAGTCGTGGGATCGAAACCGGGCGCCGCTAACTATTTCTTTTTTTTATAGTGTAGTATCGCGGAGCTGTGGGTGTAAGGAGGAGAGTTGCGCATGCGCAGTGAGCGTGTGGACGGCGCCGCCATACGACGCAGGACCGGGCGAGCCTAAGAAATGCTCCGCATTTAAAAGGTTTATCTTCTTGGTGATCTTGAATGTCTGGAGGGTACGAAAATTGACAAGCAAATAATTAACGCTAATAAGTGTCAGCTAAGGTTCACTGCAAGAAATAGTGGCAATAAACCTGGGGCGCTTTCCTTCTCTGCTTTTGCTTATTTTTCACGCTATTCGCTCGCACTGTTAGACACATCACCTAAAGTCCTTTCGTTCATTCGTTTTTTATGCCAAACCGCTCCAGCGAAGCTTTGCTTGGGCTGTCCGCAAAAAAATGAAAAAGCTGAGTGGAAACAGCTCCATTTACCTGAACCAAGCATCAATGATAAGCCACTTTGCAATGCAATGTATTGACTGAACATTTTATGAGGTGAACAACCCGAGGAAAGTATTCTGACGATATACTCCATGGCCTTTGCAATGTCGCTACCAGACTCCGCAGGCAGACGGTGTTACGCGTTCCTTTTTATGCGCTTGTATAGTGCTGGTGGTCCGTAGTCGATTTCCCCTACAGTGGCGCCCGTCGATCCTAATTTTCTATTAATTGGCGTCATGTCGCTCGCTGTTCGGCCAGAGGAAGTTACGGTCGGTTATTTCGAACGGCCACGCTGACGGTGATTCAGGCATAGGACGGCAGAACAGAAAGACCTCACTCAAACTCAACCCCATTTTAGATGCGACGCTGAGAGCATCTCTTGTCGGCGGCCCTGTCCTTCCTGCGTGCGTCCGTTGTTGTTGTCCGCAGCCACTCTCCCCCTCTCCTCTCGGATAGCGAACACTCTCTCGCGAGGGGCATTGGATTGGATTCGATTAGATTGGCTTGGCTTGACTTGGATTTGATTTGGATGGATTGGATTAAAGTGGATTGGTTGGATTGTGTTGCGTCATAGCCGCGGCACTCTCTCTCTCCGCGGTCTCCTCTCCTTCGGGCGCGCTGCGCATATAATCGGTGTGCCGCTCTCCGGCAGCCTTTCGGTCGACGGTTGCTCTCCGCTTGCGCTTGAACCCCCCTCACGTCGCATCACACCAGGGTTCCCGCGAGGGGAGGTGGGCGTAATTTTTTTAGATGCGACGCTGAGAGCATCTCTTGTCGGCGGCCCTGTCCTTCCTGCGTGCGTCCGTTGTTGTTGTCCGCAGCCACTCTCCCCCTCTCCTCTCCGGTAGCGAACACTCTCTCGCGAGGGGCATTGGATTGGATTCGATTGGCTTGGCTTGACTTGAATACGGATTGGATTGGATTAAAGTGGATTGTGTTGGATTGTGTTGCATCATAGCCGCGGCACTCTCTCTCTCTCTCCGCGGTCTCCTCTCCTTCGGGCGCGCTGCGCATATAACCGATGTGCCGCTCTCCGGCGGCCTTTCGGTCGACGGTTGCTCTCAGCTTGCGCTTGAACCCCCTCAGCGTCGCATCACACCAGGTTTCCCGCGAGGGAGGTGGGCGTAATTTTTTCTTCACGCTGTACTCTCTCAAAATGAGACGCAAAAAAGCTGGTCCGAATTCATAATCACTCGTACTGATTGATTGATTGTAGGTTTAACGCGCCGACGCAACGCAGGCGATGAGGCGCGCCGTAGTAGAGGGCTCCGGATTAATTTTGACCGCCTGGGGATCTTTAACGTGCGCCGAAATCTCGTACACACGGGCGTTTTTGCTTTTCACCTCCATCAGAAAAGCAGCCGCCGCGGCTGGGAATCCCACCCGCTACCTCGTGCTCAACAGCGCAACGCCTTAGCCACTGAGCCACCGCGGCGGGTTAATCACTCGTACTCACTCATCACATACTGATTTGTAATCGTACTCACCTGTACTCAAACTCACATATCCACACGAGTACTCGTACTCATTCGTACTTAACTCATCTGCACTCACTCGTAACGGCACTCACTTGAACTTGTACTCAATCAGTACTCACTTATACTTGTACTCAATTTGTTCTTACTCGTACTCACCAGTACTCGTACTGAATCTGTACTCACTTTTTACAGGGGCTCGAAAGTGTTTCTGCTAACTTGCACTCGCAATCAACCACTTGCATGAAAGCGCCGATCTGGGCGTAGGGTCTCAAATGATGACACAATGGGACAACTACAGCCTTTGCAATGACTACGTTCAGCCGTGGGCTGCTAAGAAAGGTTGGGTCGCTTGCAGTGAATTTTTAATGTATTTATAACCAAGCGACTTCAGAGTAAAGTGCACCTCAACCACTGTTTTAGGCAACGTGAGTTGAACAATCGTAACATTTCCCCCACGCCTCCCACACGTCACAAACATTTTCTGAAGAAAATGATGCCACACTAGCCAAGACACGCTCACATACAAGCAGCGCGGGCTACAACCGCGAATGAAACCTACCCGTCGTTGAGTTGCAGGCATCGTCAACATGCACTCGTGAATACTGAACTCGCCAGTACTTTGCTCACGAGTCCTACACTCACGAGTACTGTGCACAAGTACATGTAATGACTAGTACATAACTCACGCCTGTACCTACTCGTCATCATACTCACGTTTTTCGTTTGAGTCTATTCACTCGTCATCGTACTCACTGGTGAGTTTGAGTAGGAGTGAGTACAAATGAGTGCACTCAGGAGTGAATGCGCCGAACTATGGTTTCAGGTGCTGAAGGAGCCTCTTTCCCTCTTTCTCTCCTCTCCTCTTTTGAGCTGCGCAATTGCAGTATATTCTTCTGCCATAAGCTAGCCTGCTTCAGTGTACCAAAAGCCCTCAGCCCGGAAAATGACCATGACCCCTGCGCCCGAATAAATCAGGCGTATGTGTCATGGAGATCTTTACCAGAGCACCCACACAGAATGAGTCAATATAACAAAATAAGTGGACCAAGAACTGCAGGGAGTAGGATGAGATGAGTGACTAAACTTAGCATGTTGTTGTGCATCGAGTTCATTAACACGCGCACCAATACTGCTGACCATTATTGGATTGTCGCATGTTTTTACAGCCTATTCACCTCACTTCTTTTTTTCTTTGCTAATCGCCAATTTCGCTCGACGCTCTCGTGCTTATCGCAAATGGTGACTGAGCCGCGCGTTGCAGCCGAAGGAGCAAATTCATGTCATGAGTTAACACTACTAATTTCTAATAGCGAAGGTGCTAGCGAATCGTAGTTTTTCGTGTCCGCAGTAAAAAACGCAGAAGGAGACACTTTTCCCCAACCCATGCGTATGCATTTACTCTTTGCTATACGCAGTACTCTGATAAGTGTAAATTCTGCCAAGAACCTTGAACTCTGACACATATTATTCGACTGCACAAAAAACTCCGACCTTCCGCCTCTCAAGCCTTCCCCTTCCCTTGAGCAGTCGGAGATACTTGCTGTCCAGCTGTCGAACTGAGGATGAGCTCCTGGTTGTGACCAGGGCTGCGGCAGCCTGGACAGTACATGGGCTCCTGGACTGAAGAACCACTCTCACATTATTGCGAAATAAAGCCGCGCGTCCCAGGCGCACGTTCGTCTATTAAACAGCCACATAGGGAGATTGGCCAAGATTTCGGCGACCGCCAGGCAGTTAAAAAACCAAGACAATGCCGACCACCTCGTGTGTGCGCAGCGGCGACCGCCCAGTGCTCCTGGCGCACGTTTGTCAAGCCAAGCACACCCAGTTCGAGAGGTTCGCCAAGATTGGCAAAAAAAAAAACAAAAGATCCAGCGTTCTCCGTGCTCGTGGCAGCACTTGCTCTGGACGAGAAAGACACGTCTCAAGGGTACGCCCCTCCAAGGTGATGCCCAACGAATATTACCTCCAAAAAAATGAAGAAGCTCTCACTCATAGCGACAATGACGGAGTACACTTCGTTGCGGCCGCGAAGAAGATGCAAATCGGGTGCAACCGTCAACTTAAACCTTCGTGATGGTTTTGAAGGTTGTGTACAGCTTGACTACCTTCAAGTCTTACGTGTTAGTTGGGCTTTCTTGCTTTTTCTTCGTCTTTTTTCATCATTAGAACTGTTGTTGCTGACCGTAATGTGTCCGGCGTCAATAGAAAAACTCGGTTCATAGTTACTCCCGCGCGTTACCGCGCACGTGAGCACGCGCCTTACGAGGAGCGCCCGCCGTCGTCCAAGATTTCGCGTGGTGCTGGCAAAAATACCAAGAAAATAGTTCATGTGCGTCCGCGCCTCAAGGAGCGAGCACAAGACAGCTCGCGCTACAAACGCCCAGTTCACAAAGCCGGTTTCCGCCGGTTCTAGCGAGTGCTGACGCGTTCCATTTCGGAAGAAATGTGAAAGCCTGCTGACAAAACGATCCGGACTCGCCAGTCATGCAAGAGAAAGACGACGATATAGATGGATATGACAATGCCTAATACTATCACAGCGAAAAGCGACAACGAAACATGTAAATAAACAATTTGAAACCTATAATGCAATGCCTTGTGGTGTGTCCTTGAGTGCTTACACGCAAAGATATGCTCCAGCTCCGCTGTAGTTCAAGTCTTGCGCGACTTCGTGTAAGTTCCGTTATTTTTTTAAGAGCGAATCTGTTTAGCAAATTGTAATTTTTTGTGTCCGCAGTTAAAAATGCCAAGAAATTGCCCAGCGCGCGCACGTGAGCACGGGCCTCGCGGTCACCACCCGGCAGTTAACAAACAAGAAAAATGCCTAGCGCTCGTGTGCGTGTCTCGCAACGACCGCCCAACGTCCATGTGCACGTTTGTCAAGCCAAGCATACCCCCTTAACGAGATTGGCCAGGATTGCGGCGACCACTCGGCAGTTTAAACAACCAAGAAAATTCCAAGCGCTCGTGTGTGCTCATGAGTGCCTCGCGACGACCGCCCCGCGTCCCCTGCGTAACGTTTGTCAAGCCAAGCATACGCGCTTAGGGAGATTGGTCAAGATTGGCAAAAGAATTCCAGCGTTCGGCGTGATCATGGCAACGCTTGCTCGGAACGAGACAGACCCGAGCATTCAGCCGTAATCAGGGCAACACTTGCTCGGAATGAGAAAGACACGTCATAGCATACACCCCTCCAAGGTGATGTCCGCTGATTATTAGTTCCAAAAAATGAATGAAGCTCTCTCTTACAGCAACATTGATGGAGTAAAGGTCGTTGCGGCAGCGAAGAAGAAGCAAATCGGCTGCAATTTTGGACTTTAACCTTTTTGATGGTCACGAAGGTTGCGGAAAGCTTCACGCTACCTTCAAGTCTTTAAGGTTAGTGTGAGCTTCCTTCATTATTTTCTGTGAGTATTCTCGTAACCCTTATAACCATCCCCTTCCCTGTTTTACGGGATACTGAAGAGAGTTTGTCGAAGCCTTATTTGTGGCTGCATTACGCCGTTTTTTTTGCGATCCCAGTCACCTTCCTTTCAAGTGGTAGTGGCACGTCAAGCGGCGGGTACCGGTTCAGAACGTTAGGCCTCAAAACATAATATTAGGGCTAACGTCATACCGGCGCATATCCGCAACCTCCGCCCTGCACCTTCCAACCCCCCCCCCCCTCCCCCCCAATCTTCCATTGCTACGCAATAACTTCGTTTGACTTCCTAGCAGCGGTGCAGAGGTTGCGAAGGCTTCATCTTACTCACGCGAACTTCAGGTAAGTATGATAAAAGTGCTTTCATACTAAGAGGCCCCAGATGTTCATTACTGCTGAGCTTCAGAACCAGCTTAACAATCACTCTTAAGCCGAACTATATATAAAGGGTAGTCACTATTAACACTTTATTCAGAACACCCACATATACCTAAGCTATGCTGCGATTATTTGATGGGCTTTTCTATATCACACCATCATGCGGTGTTTCACGAAGTCCACTTGACGTTTCTAGTCAACTACCAACTAGTCAGAATGCACAATAACAGCGCCTCTAAAAAAACGAGAGAGATGAAAATATGAAGTACGTCAAGCGGGATGTATTTATGCGGCTTCTTTGGCCATTCACTTTTGCAGAATGAAATAGCCCCCAAATATTTTCATTCGTGCATTCGCTTTTTTAGGGCGCTATTTATTAATAGCGCTTCTATTGTCCAACCAATTCTTTTTGGTGCGGTCATTTGCAGCGGGTGAGTACCTGTGGTTTCTCCTCTGGTACTTGTTATGGATTGCCCTAAATCCAAATCTGGCCCGTTTGTGTTTTATGACCAACTTTGCATATGGCGTATCTTCGTATTTAAAAACACTTGATGTGTTGGTTGCATAAGTATGACGCCAACCAACTGGCCTAGCGTACAGTTCTAAACCAACATTAGCGTTCAGAACATTTTACCTCGTGATTTAAAACAATAGTATTGGGAGTAACCAATATTTTACAATAATTCGTTTGCACCTTTCAAACGTACCAACACATTAAAGGTGCCAAAGTTGCACACTTTCTATTTAATTTTGTATTATACACTGACTCAAATTATTTTTCAGTTTTGACCTCCTACCCACACCAAACAGTCGCCAAATCACGGCTCACGTGCACAGCAGGAAAAGCTTTTACTGTGCTGTCAGACGATATGAAGAAAAAATGGGAGTTCTTCGGCCACAGTAAATGTAGCTAAGCCTATAAATGTTTCTACTCGGGAGAATGTTTTTAGTTGCGCATAAGTTTAAATGCCGGCTTCTTGTGTGTTCATTTCCCTCTCTTCCTTCGTGTCCTTTACTTTGTAGTTCTCATTGTTAATTTCCTACTGCTCCGGTTTTTGTCTTCGTTTGTGTGTAACAGTCTGGATAGAGGATTGCCGGTCGGGAGCGGGGTACGGGCGAAGCACTTTTCGTGAGCTGCAATAAATAAACCCTGCAGAATATTCTACTTTTCTGAGCCACATAGACGTTTTTCTATGCAATAATCAACCTTCATACGACATGGTCTTACCTCGGCGCTACAACTATTTAGTGATGTTTAACTATAGTTCCCGTCTCACTATTTCTTTGATGCAAGATAAGGCCTTTTCAGCTCTTCGTTTTTTTTTTTGCTTTTTCAGTCCTTCCATTCTTTCTTTTTCTTTATTCGATTGCAACTTTCCTTCAAGCGGAAGGGAAAGAATCTCAGGACGAAGCGGTCACCAATTTCGTTCTTGAAACTTCAAGCCGCGCATTTCTCACACAAATCGAATATCGACGACAAAGCACTCCTTTATCTGCTCGTCACCTTCCCCGCCCACGTCTGCGTGAAATATTCCTGCACTGCTTTATTTTTTCTAACTTCCCCGTCCTTTTTGTCTGCTTACTGCTGAGTATTTCGGTGTCCCCCTGGCGGCCACTGTACTAAAAGCCTCGCATTGGCACTCTCATGCATGTCTTATCAGCCTTTTCAAGATTTCAAACAAAAAAAAATTAAGTTTTGGGATTTTCGCGCACCGAAGAAACACGTGGGCTATAAGGCTCGCCCTAGAGCAGGGTTTCGAAATGATTTTTACCACCAGTGTACCTTTAGCGTGTGCCTAAATCTCGACACATGCGCCTTTTCGCTTTCGCCTCCATCAGAAAAACGACCCTCTAATACCTGCTCTGCAAAGGGCCCAGATTTCTTGACACCAGTATTTTCTCTGAAGCAATACGTAAAAAATAAAATTAAATTTAACTGAGTTTAGTTAAATTAGATATCGGTAAATTAAGTTGACTTGAATAGTGCCTTTTGAGTCAGCAGCACTACGCTAGCCACTGCGCCATCACGGTGGGTTATCAGCCTTTCTAAATGAACAGACTTCGCTGCCTACTTGTTTTTTAAACGTCGGCCCCTTTGGTTGGCTGTGCTTACTTTGTCGTTGACATCATGTGGCTACGGACGCAGCTGGCTACTTTGCGATCTTGCTTTTTATTGTCGTCGGCTTTTTAACACAGAGGTCCTTGTTGTCCTTTTGTTTCAGCGAACACCTTTTCGTATGCCGCCACGGACGTGTTGCATCACAGTAGTGGACCATGGGCTTTTACCCAGCGGTAATTTTCTAAAAACATAAACTTTTTGCGCAACAAAACGGTTTACGCAAGTTCCGAAAGCTTGGAAGCATCCATCTGGGTTTTCTTTCTGTATATTTAGGTCCCAGGTTTTATTACTTGACGAACTTTTTTTCTGGGCGAAGCTGGAACGCACGCAAGGACGTGAGTGGCGTGAGCAGACCAACTCCTCGTCTTCTTCCTGAGAGGCTCCTGGAAGCGGCGAAAATGATGAGGGCACCGGCTCTCTCTTTCATCAAGTAAGGACTACCGATGGTTATTTTGCCGTCGCAAGCGACGCACGGCTAGAGGAGGTTTCTACGCCCGCTGAAACAGCAACAATCATTCATTATGTAACGCGGGTAAAAAAAAATCAACCAATAAAACAATCATGGGGTTATGGAGACTACGCTCTGTGCATCCCGAATGCAGGTTTTTGGTATCAAATTTATCGCTTGTTTGTTTTTATTGCTCCTATTTATTTCTGTGCAGCTCATGTTATCATTCTCCCTTTTTTTCAGAGCTATCCCCTCTTCCTAATTTTCACGCCGGAATGAAAGGAAATCCGGCTTAGGCCACTGGAGTGATGTGTGCGCGGCAGTTTTTGATTACGATATTCCAGCCTGACTAAAGAAGCACCACCTGCGGCTGTATCCGAGGGAGTGGTATTTGTGGCGAATGTTTTCTGTCCTCTACAGACAAAGAGAAAAATAACTGCCGGAACCCACACACAAAAAATAAGTAGAAAGAAAACAGAGGGTATTGAGCGCATCGTTCGATCTTTGCGCATCTGGGGAGTTTCCCACAGGGACTGGCCGTCGCCCCAGAGCGTCTTCCTACTGAAGCCTCCTGAGTTGACGGGATTTTCTGCCGCGTTGCGTAGCTTTTTTCAAATTCTCAGGAAGTCTTAAACCGTCTGTGGATTTTTAAGAAGACTTTTGATTCCTTTTGAGGCTTCGCAATACGCTCCCTCAACAACAACAAAAAAATAAGGTTAAGAAATTAAACATAAAAAGCAAGGTAACAGACCAAGAACTTCGTGCTACGCCAGGGGTGCAGTTGCCTCCCATTTAACGTACGGAAGCACGATGTAGCAGCAAACGCGTGTTTTATACTCATAAGTATCGCAAACAAAATCAAAATGTTTTAGTACTTAAGACACTTCTAAGCAGACTGAAGTGCTCGAGAATTTATTTATTTATTTATTTATTTATTTATTTATTTATTTATTTATTTATTTATTTATTTATTTCGTCCACCAACAGCTGTTATGGCTTTTACGGCGGTTCCGGTTGTACGTGAATTAAGTTGTGGGCACGAAAAAAAGTGCGTGAATATCATCGAAAGCAGGTGTAAGTTGACATAGCAAAAAAACCAAAAATATAGAAGAGAAGGTAGACGCGATAAAAAGTTCGTCTACGGGATTTAACCATGTATAACATTTAGATAAGGATATTAACGTATACACTGATGTGTACATTTCCGGAAAAGGAAAGCGTGGTTTGATACAAGACAATGAACACAGTATAGTTGCAAGCAGATAACAACAGGTACACAGGTACGACTCAGCGCAAATTACACGAAAACAGATGCAATGCGGAATAGGTCATGACAAGACAGTTTCAATTAAAATTCTAGCTGCTTAGGAGAGCCCCTAAATGTTGAAAAGTTATCAAAAAAAGTGCTTAAGAATGCATGAATGATGAGTCGTAGGACCGTTGCCATCACCCCATCAGAGATGTGTTATCAACAGCTTAGGCACGAAAACAAATATGATGATAGAAAGGTCGGGAGGGCGTGCGGAGGTGGACAATTTCTGTCAACTCCGGATGGTGAAATTTAGAATGTATGCATTTGAACCGGAAAAGTAGGTCCCGCCTGGTGCCTCTTATTGGAAGGTTGTCCATGTGAGGGGAAGACGCAGCGAAGACGCAAGACCATCGATCAACCAAAAAGAAACACTTCTATTTCGCTGACCTTTTCCGGAACGCAATTGTTGGGACCATTCGGCTGCGATTATCGGGAACGTTTACATTTTTCAATAGCTGCCCGCTCTTCTGTGGAGCGAACCACGCATGGCCTAAACATGCCGCGCTAGAAACTGAACTGCCCGACGAGAGATAGGGTGAAAAACGTTCATTATCAGAGTGTTATTGAGGGGAGTGACCGCACCTGCGATGTGGAGTGATGCAAGCGACGACGCTGATTGGCTGCCATCGTGACGTGATATGGCGCGACACTTGCGCGCGCGCCCGCGGTTGCTGCGAACGGCGAGCGAGAGCTGCGCCCGAGAAAAGGAATTCCCGGGAGGATTTCAATCTATGATTAAATCTTAAGGCTGCAACAAAGGCACAGTCAACACTTTATACCTGGCCAATCCCCCCCGAGTGCGCACGGGACAAACACCATCAGAATCATTATTATCATACTCGTTACAGCTCGTGAATAAAGTTGGCTTTGCCGCAAGGCGTTTTCGCGTACGCCGCCACCGACAGCGCATGTCAGCCAATACAAGCTTCACCTGAAGATAGTAGTCTTGGCTCGCCGAGCTTCGCGTGTGCGGTACTACAGCGGGGGATATTTCTATCTACCCTTACCGAATGACGCCAGTAAGATGTGGCACGCACGAACAGGACATGAGACGACAGTGGTGTGTGGTTCCCGACACAAAGTCTCCTCGGGCATAGTTTGAGTAGGTTCATTTCCAAATTTCTTGTCGTAATGCCACCGCCGTAAAAACAGCCTTCGCAATTGAGATGCGAAGACTCAGAAAACAACGGATCTGATGGTCTTCACGAGCTTTAACTAATCACTTTAGTAAGAGAAGGAGGTTAAAAAGCGAAGCTTTTTCAAGGCAACCTGATACAAATCGAAGTCCACAATCCACCCTCCTAAAGTACAAAATCCAACTTCCAAAGTTTGAAGCCAAAGTCCACTTCTCTGCCAAAGTCTAAAGTCAACACCAGCGCTACGAACTCACAGAAAATGCTGAGCGCCCTGAATACGATTCCGACCACGAGAAGTGTTTTAGGGGCAAAGCATTCCAAGGGCTTGGGCCTGTCGGCATCTCATGTCGTCGTCGTCTCATGCCGCATTTTATGTAGTCATGGTACTAAAACACCGGACACTCGTTTTATAAAGCCGTGCGCTAGAACGTAGGCGCACTGAAAGAACACACCGGACACATCGTTTTCCAACGTCTCGCGCTAGAACGTTTCATCTTCAGAGGCAAAAACCGCAATTTAAAAAACACACAGCGACACGTCGTTTTCCAATGCCGCGCGCTACTCCTTGGCACACTAGATTGCTTGCTGCGGCGTGTGACACGAATACACATACGGGCAGCTATCTCTCCAATTTAATTGCTTAAATCTGGTTCAACGCAACACGGGCCGCAACCGCCTCACAACGCTCGATTGCTCCTCCCACCAGCCTATCGGCGGCGTCCAATCGCGCGCAGCTTCGTAGACGCACGAGATCAGTCTATACAGACTCTAAAAATAAACTATTCACGGCTGTCTCGCTCCCGTCCACCAGACGCGCGTCTCACATTATGAGTGCGAAGCCGCATTTTATTTTCCGTTGGACTCACGCAACGTACTCCACATTAAATTACAACGGCATCTTCTCACTAGCCTAACTTCCCCTAAATTTTATAAAGGAACAAGCATTTGTTCTCAACATATACCAAAATGCGCTCCACTATAGTTTAACAGGAACGTCAGCTGCATCGTTGCTGACTTCACGCCCTAAAGACACTTTTGACGCTTCTCAATGAACGCGCTTTACAGGCTACTGTCCGCAAGACAGAAGCTGTCTAAACGGTATTAGCCCTTGCTCCCCCCAGCACGGAGCGAGCAATCAGCGGACTATGCCGTGTGGCAGAGGAAGACTTCAATTCTGCTTAAATACCTAATACACTGCTTTTCCCTCCAGTGTTCACTTTGTGGAATGGCGATTTTTTTATTGCTGCAACTCCGATGGCGCCGGCCAATCTCCGCACTTCCGCTCACATGCTAGCATTCTCTCCTCACCACTTTCCGTCCAATAGGAACGCAGCTCGGTGGAGAAAGACTTAAAACACTTTTAACAGTTTCCTCCCCAGTTTTCTGTAGGGCAATGTGCAAAGGTATTTTTCACTGCACGGAGCGGCACCCCTGTTCTCGTCCTGGATGTCCTTCCATTTCGCTACTTTTCTGCTTTTCTCTATAGTCCTAACTTTATTCAGACAACAGGTGATGGAAGTCGTGCCAAAGGGTACATTTGAAGAGTAATTTCACGCTGTCAAAGAACTGCAAACTGGAGATTAAAAAAAACAACATTCAGTTTTATGGGCATAGTGCGTAATTTACTGAGGTAGTTTACCTGTTTAAACATTTTCCGCTCTTCTGCAAGAACCTAAATGTCGCATATCTGATAAAAAGTGAAGAGATCCGCTGAATTACGTACGTTTCTATCAGTTAAAAAGAAGCTTGGCATAGTCAAATTCTTTTCTTTCCAAGTCTCTATCATAAAAAGTAATTTCTGAGTATTTCTACTTTCTATCAGTTCCATGGCTCTTCTTCTATTTACCTACCAAAAAATGAATTTGCTAGGTTTTCATAGCTGTGCTTATTTCCCCAAAGATTGACTCGGTATAGTGTTCCATACTGAAAGTTTCCAACAAAGCCACCTGGTACAAAATATACGTTCGACTACGGTATATTGTGGTTTAAATGCGCCGTAGCGGGCCATTCTGCTCTAAGTACTTTTACGCCATCGCCGCGACTCTAAACTCCGGTCGTGGGAAGATGGGTCATTTGAGTCATAAGGCATGCACACAACGACTCAATGCAATAACGTTTCTTAGAACCATCAGTGAGAAAATTCAATCGGCTGCACTTGTGTGCGTATGCGCGTGGATAAATTATGGGTTAAGGCAATAGCGGTTCCCGCACGTGATAGACACCACAAGATCATCATCAGAATCATTATCATCATAGTCGTTACAGCTCGTGGATAAAGTTGGCTTTGCCGCAAGGCGTTTCGGCGTACGCCGCCACTGATGGCGCAACTCAGCCAATACAAGCTCCACTTGAATATATGCGTCTTGGCTCGCCGAGCTTCGCGTGGGCGGCATATAGCGGGGGTGATATTTCTATCTAGCCTTACCGAATGACGCCAGCAAGATGTGGCACGCACGAACAGGACATGAGACGACAGTGTTGTGCGGTTCTCGACACGAAGAGTCCACGGGTATAGTTTGAGTATGTTCATTTCCAAATTTCTTGTCGTAATGCCACCGCCGTAAAAACAGCCTTCGCAATTGAGATGCGAAGACTCAGAAAACAACGGATCTAATGGACTTCACTAGCTTTAACTAATCCCTTTAGTAAGAGAAGAAGGTTCAAAAGCGAAGCTTTTTTTTTGCAAACTGATGCAAATCAAAGTCCACAATCCATTCTCCTAAAGTCCAAAATCCAGCTTCCAAATTTTGAAGCCAAAGTCCACTTCTCTGCCAAAGTCTAAGGTCAACACCCGCGCTACGAACTCACAGGAAATGCTGAGCGCCGATAATACGATTCCGACGACGAGAAGTGTTTTAGGGGCGAAGCATTCCCAGGGCTCGGGCTGTCGGCGTCTCATGTCGTGGTCGTCTCATGCCGCCGCATGTTCGTGTAGTCACGGTACTAAAACACCGGGACACTCGTTTTATAAAGCCTTGCGCTAGAACATGACGCGCACTGAAAGAACACACCGGGACACTTGTTTTCCAACGTCTCGCGCTAGAACGTTTCATCTTCATAGGCAAAAACGCAATTTAAAAAACACACCAGGACACTCATTTTCCAATGCCTCGTGCTACTCCTTGGCATACTACATTGGTTGCTGCGGCGTGTGACCCGAATACAACTTACGGGCAGCCTGTCTCCAATTTAATTGCTTAAATCTGGTTCAACGCAACACAGGCCGCAACCGCCTCAACAAACGCTCGATTGCTCCTCCCACCGTAATATTGAGAAACTCTATGGCTGCGTTCCAATTCGCGGACAGCTTCGTAGACAGTCTACGAATCAGTCTAACTAGACGTCTAAAAGAATAAAATTGGAACGGCGCCGCGGTCGCAAGCGATCCCAGCGCAGACGACAGCGTCATAGCAGACATGTTGAGTTGCGGAAGCCGCAAGTTTCGTAACTATTATTACCGTTGGTATTACAAACGTTACGTAATTAAAAAAATTAAACAAAGTCATCTTCATCACTAGTAACTTATACTAAATATTTAAATAAAGGAACAAGTGCTTTTGTTTCAACATTAATACGCAAAAAGGTTGCGCTGGCGTCACTTATCAGTTTAGACAGGAAGGTAGCCTGCATCGTTGCTGACTTCGATGCTGTCTCCTCGAAGCAGTCTTCCTTGACTGCTTCGTTCGAATTGGAACGAGGCTTAACATGGCGTACTGTCCGCGAAGACGGCAACGAAGCTGTCTAAACGGTAAATGGAACGCACCCTATGCCTCACCAGCCCTTCTCCGGCGACCAATCAGCGCGCGCCGTGTGGCACGAGAGAGACTTACAATTTTTAAATACCCTTAATACACTGCATGTTTCGCCCCTCCCCAGGTGGTTTCACATTAGTGGAGATGGCCGGCATTTTTTTTTCTTGACTCAGCGCACTGACCCCTCCCCCCCTCCCTCGCATGCCCGCCGGCTCCTTGCCTCCTTGCCACTTCCCCTCACACACTTTTTGGCCTAGCATTCTTCTCCTCTCCACTTTCCTCCACATAGTTTTGAACAACCGCAGGCATCGGTGGAAGTCAAGCTAAAGGGACACTTTAACGTTTCCTATGAACCCTTTCACTTTTTCTCGTCTAGAAGCAATGTCAAAGGTATTGTTATCAACAGCACGGAGCGGCAATGCGTGATATGCTCGTCGCAGGAGATAGTCCTTCCATTTCTGCTTTACTTTTCTCGGCTTTTTCTCTATAGTGCCTATGGAATGCGTTTATTGCTGCAACAGAAAGGAAGCGGCCAAAGCCGCTACATTCCTGTAATGACGTAATTTGAGCAGTCAAAGAACTGCAAGCTTGGAGAAAGACAAAAATCTTTTTAACAGGTTTCCCAGTTTTTTGATGGGCATAGTGCAGTAATTTTTCACTGAGGTAGTTTGTGACCCCCTGTTCTAAGTACTGGATGTGTTCGCAGGCTACCTTCTGCAAGAACCTAACATTCAGACAAAGGTTGATGAAAGTGTTGCAGGGTCCATTTGAAGAGATCCGCTGTTAAAAGAGCGTACGTTTGCAAACTGAATTCAAACAAAAAGCATGTGCATAGTGCAACATTACCTGAAAAATTGCTCTCGAACAAAATGTCGCATATCTGATAAAAAGTGAATAGATGCTGAATTACTACTTCTATCAGTTACCCAGTAACTTCGGCCTTCTTCTTCTCTTTCCACCTCTACCAAAAAATAATTTTTAGTTTTCATATTTTTACATTCATGCTTTTTTATTTCCCCGATTGCTCGGTTTAGCTGTGCTACCCCAAAGATAGCTGTACGTCGGGAAGTTTCCAACAAAGCCACCTGGTACAAAATATACGTTCGACTACGGTATATGCTGGTTTAAATGCGCCGTAGCGGGCCATTCTGCTCTAAGTACTTTTACGCCATCGCCGCGACTCTAAACTCCGGTCGTGGGAAGATGGGTCATTTGAGTCATAAGGCATGCACACAACGACTCAATGCAATAACGTTTCTGTAGAACCCATCAGTGAGAAAACGACATCGGCTGCACTTGTGTGCGTATGCGCCGTGGATAAATTGCACGGGCGACATGGACGAAAAATCGAGCAGGTTCCAAATGACGCGATGTGTGTACAGAGATCGCCATCTTCATCCGCCGGCAGATCTTGCCTACAGAGCAAGGGAAATTTCCAGAGTGCTTTGAATCCGCCACTCGCCTATGTTCAAGGGCCATGGCGACAAAATAAAACTCTTTCAGTTTGAAATATTTAGGCTTTGGTAAACCCCCTAGCTTCATTCCAGCCACGAACCGTGTTTTCTTTAACCGAAACAACTCAACAGATATAAAAAAAAAACTCACAAACGCTGCTTTGAGTGCTTTCCACAGTGTGCAAATTTTTCTGCGACTTCGCTGCTTTGGCGCCGCTCGTGCGGCAAAAAGGTACATATTTGTTGCCGCGGCAAGTTTTCAAATGACAAGCGGTGTGCCCAGAAGAAGTTCGACCATTCCAAACATTTGAAAATTCGCCTCAGCAACGAAAATCCATCTTTTTTTGCGGCACGGGCTGCGCCGGAGCAGCGAATTCACAGGGAAATTCGCACTTTGTAGAACGCGCTTTACATTGACGTAATGTGGGCACGCCTATCGGTCAACAAAATAAACATGGTTATAATTGTGTTAAATCCACGTTAGCATGCAAGTGATACGATCAAACGTAACTAGAAGCCCGTATACAATCGCCCGGTCATGTTTCCTGGTGGTGGCTTAGTAGGGCGGCCGTCAATCACACAAACAAAACTGTTACGTCTTAGAGAAATGGCCGGGAAATGGTTTGGGAGTCGCCACTGCTTCGTATATTTCCTTTATTATGTCGATTAGTATTTCGAAGTTGCTGATAAATTTGGTATCATTTTTATCAGGACAAACCACAAAGGACCCGAGAAAAAGGGACAAAGCACAAAAGACAAAGCGCAGGGTTTCATTCTTAATGAATCAAACTTGTATTTTGTCTTTATGGCCGACTTAACATTATGCGATAATCGCCCCTTGGACGTTCCCCGCTCCCACTGTCCGCCCCCCACATCCTTCCTAACAGGTTTTCTCATATGTTTCAAAAAATTCTCATCTCGTATGTTCACTGTAGCAGCTTGTTACGCAATGCGTGCAGCTCGGTGATTGAAGTAAAACAATTTATTTAATACTTTAGAGACTTTGCAGTCAGCTTGCTGGGCCTTTGAAATAACTGCGCGCAATATTGCCTTACCTCTGGAAAAAGCCCGCTTACGGAAGGCAGCTGCGATACAGACTTTCCACGCAGAGAAACTGAAGTCCAATGTTACATCTCCTCGACCAACAAATACGGGAAACGATTGCGTCTTCTGCCCACAACGTTTCCCCGGCATGTTTTTCGACGGCACTGGCGTTGTAATACGTGTTTTTAGTAGCATGGTGCACTGTTGAACATTTGAAACGTAATAAACAGCGTACACGCGCGACCCCACCAACTGTCCGTTTAATAATACCTTCCAGATTTGAACGAACCTTCCTTCCCTTCTAATGATTTCTTCAGGTGGTGCGCGCACCCTCGATCGCGTTTTATATTCAAGACGGGAAAGACACGCTCCATCTCTATTTGCATTAAATTGTTTGTTATTTGTCTCCCCCGACATCTATGCTTACATCACTTAATACCGGAGGCCGCGCGAAATATCACCGGGGAAACGCGAAGCCTCGCAGGCGTGTACACGAGCTGTGCGGGGCGCGTCCACGAGTCGTTAGATGCGCTGGCCCTGCGGCCCTTCGCTTTAATCGTTTCCGCACTGTTTGTTCGGCGGGCGCGCAACAGCGGCACGCTGCGGCCGAACTACCGTGCAGCTCGCACATTCGCGCTGTTTTCCAGCGAAACTAAAGGCGAGCGAGCGCTCTGGTTCTGCTGACCGGCTCAACCACGCATTTCTTCAGCGTTTCCGCGTGCTGTAGGCGCTCTGAGCTGGGACGGAGGAAACATATTAAACTCTCTCCTTCCTAATCTTGGCAAGAGGCAAATGCGATGCGGCGGGTCTCCGGGGACGGGGACGGGGAAAAGGAAAGAGCGGAGGGCAGCCGAGCCCGGGAGAAATGCCGCTGGCGGTGCCACGCCGTGGTAAAGAGAAGGGTTGAGATGGAGGAAGTTGTGAGATGCGCAGGAGGGTTTAAAACGACGAGTGGAAGGCGCTTCCGCGGCATCCGGTCATTCAGCCGGAACAACCGCTCGTCGCTTCCTCGGAAGGTAGCAACATGAAAGAAACAGTAAGCGTGCCTCCAGCGTCGTTGTTTTAAATGACCCGGGCCGTCTTCCGCGCCGGTTTGCTCCGGAGGTTGCGCATCGTTCGTACACGGTTCGTGCGTACATGTGAGTGGTAGTGTATCGGATTTTGTTGGGCGTCCCGCAGGGTGCATGCCTAGCTCTATTCGGATTTTTTTCGCTGTGTGTGAAGTTGAGGCGTCAGTTTCTGTTCGTGCATGCTGTCTGTCCGCATTTGTCTGGTAGAGTATTCTGGTAAGTCTCTGCCGGCTGCGCGGGCTCCGCGTCTTCGCCTGCGGGAAGCCATCTTTGTGCGGCCGTTCGGTGCCTCATGGCGAACAGCGCATCAGGCTAGGAAGGTTCGCGAGGGCTATTACGTTTTATTCTTTCACGTGGTGTCCAAAATCAACGCCAAGACGTCGATTTAGGAGCCGTATTCTTGTTTGGAGCAACGGTGCCACGAGAGCGATCCACCCCCGCCCCCCTTCTCCCCAACTTTCCGTTCTGCCGCCATAACCGACACGCGTTGGACCCATGTGCCTTGCAGAAAGAGATGGATAGTTGAGTCTGTCTCTATTTCTTCCTGGGATGCTTGTGTGGATTGTTCTGCTGAGAGCGCAGCAGAGATTTCAGTAGAGGTCACCTATGCGCTACCAGACGCGGTGGCTCAGTGGCTATAGCGCTGTGCTGCTGAGCATGACGTCGCGGGTTCGATTCCCGGCCGCGGCGGCCGCTTTTCAGATGGAGGCGAAAAGCGGAAAAACACACGTGTGGTCTAGATTTAAGCGCACGTTGGACATCCCCAGGTGCTCAAGATTAATCCCGAGCACTCCACTACGGCGCGCCTCGTCGCCTGTGTAGCGTCATGGCGCTAAACCCCATAATCAATCAATCAACTATACGCTATATATGATTGATTGATTGATGATTGTAGGGTTTAACGCGCCGGCGCAACGCAGGCGATGAGACGCGTCGTAGTGGAGGGCTGCGGATTAATTTTGACCACCTGGGGATCTCTAACGTGCGCCGAAATCTGGTACACACGTGCGTTTTTGCTTTTCGCCTCCATCAGAAAAGCGGCCGCCGCGGCCGGGAATCGAACCCGCAACCTAGTGCTCAGCAGCGCAACGTCTTAGCCACGCTATATATGACGGACACTGTATCAAAATATAGTCACGATAACCACAAGTAATTACACTCTGTGAAGATGGATGAGCAGCGAAGCTGGGGTGACACGGAATTCCTATCAAACGTACAAACTCGGAGCGACTTTAGATTTTTCCTTGCTACTGGAGTGTCACGACTTCATGGAACGGCCTTCCCGGGCTTTACCGCAGCCCCACACGGGCCATACTGATGCGTAAATTAGCAGTGAAAGCAACGACAACGGTGCAGCGCAGTCGTCGCGTGCTAAACTCATAGCAAACCGACGCGCAGTTCATAATGCCATACGAACCGCGCCGATGTGGATGATCGCCCTGCAAATGTTCTTTTCGTATGCATACCGCATATGCGTACTGTTCTGATAATTAAATCGTTTAAAATAATACTGAAGCGATTAAAATGTGTCTTTATGGGGTATTGCGAAATTTTAAAGTACTATTTTGAAACAGCTGGCTTGGCCCTTCCGAATCGAAGTCGATAAACGTTCATGTAAACTTCCAGCTACAAAAAAAAAACGGAATAAAGCGCAACTCATTTTAGTACCATTTCATGTTTTATTTCTTTGCCAATGTAAATAAACATTTTTTGGGTCCCTGTTGCTCCTGTACGTGTTTTCAAATTCGCTAAAACGTCGCAAGCCAAGCCAATTACGAAGCAAAGCGGAAAGCTATATTCTTACCATGACTCCCATGTTTGCACGGTCAGCCTGGAGTTGATCTCACTGACGGCTGGCGCCCAGAGAGGGGGAAGAGGTGCAGCCTTAAAGAGCGGTTCCTATATCTATGCGTCCCGTGCGTAGCGGAGTTGCTGTGCGTGCGGCTGTGCGCAGGTGGGGTGAGGGTGCGTCCGTGTGGTGCGTGTGTCGTGTGTGCGTGTGCGCGTGTGGGTGTGCGCGTGTGCGTGCGTGTGCTTGTGGCGTGTGGTGTGTGTGTGTCGCGTGTGCGTGCCGTGTGCGTGCGGTGTGTGGTGTGCGTGCGTGTGTGGTGGCGTGTGTGCGTGTGTGTGGTCGTGCGCGTGTGTGTGCGTGCGTGTGTGGTGTGCGTGCGTGCTGCGTGGTGTGTGCGTGCGTGTGGTTGCGTGTTGTTTGGTGTGTGGTGTGTGTGTGGTGTGTGTGTGTGCGTGTGTGTGTGTGTGTGTGTGTGTCATGTTCTGATTTGTTTTTTGCCGTCTTCCTTGCTTTCCTCAGTATTTATTTCAGCCTCCACGTGAAAGCACTTCAAGGGGCAAAAAGAAAGCGTCGCCTCCTTTCGCCTGCATTGCGGGGCAGCCTCCGCATCCCCCTCCATCTCCCTCCTTCCAGTGACAAGCTTCCGATTTCGAAGGCGCAACGGGCACCGTCTGATTGGTTGGGCGGTAAAGCAGCGAGGAAAGCGCAATTTACATAATGGCCGCAATCGTAGTGAGGAATTACCATAATTGGAACTGCAAGTAGCCTCCAGGCTGGTGGCTGCGACTTTCATAACGTGCGAGATATAGCGGGAAGACGTTGCGGCCGCAAACGGCGCCCTGCTCTTGGAAACCGACTGCTTTGGTTTCCCTCCGTTTCTCTCGTTTTTTACTTTACTTTCGCTTTTCTCTTCCTTGAGATCGGTGCGGTGTAACCTAAGTAAAGGTTGATTCCCCATTTGACGCGCACGCTTCGCGGTGACTGCGGTATTTTAGGCACAAACGCTTCTGTAGCTTTGTCGGCGCGTTATTTTCCCGCAACCCCTTCCAACGTAGATGAAGTATAGCTGCGCTGTCCCTGCGTGTTCGCGTGTGTGGGTGGGTGCAGGTGTGATTATGTAACGACGATACCATGCATCAGGTAAATTGGTCGTCCTCGTTTTCGTGAGATGCAGTTCCGGAAAGGCTATGTACGCGAGGCTTTCGTAATGACACGCCGACATTCTCGTAGGCTACCCGCGGTGTGTTAGGAAGTGCTGTTCATAGACAGCACAGCATTACTATCTTATCTAGCGAGCACCTTTGCCGGGCATGTTGGATTTATTGCTTACTTTTGTGCATTTCTTTGAATGCGATGCCTACGGCAACATATCCGGCGAGTGGGAAACGAGGGCTCTTAGCTAACACCGAGTCTATAAAATTTGCTGTACCACCCAATAAATTCATCTCTCCTTACGTTTTCACACTTCCTCACCATATAAAAAGAAAAAGGGCTGTGGCGTCACTGAACCAGCGCTCTTACTTGCCAGTTTGAACTGGCACTAAGATTTCGGGAAAAACAAAACTAAATGAGTGCATTTCGCAATTGAATAAAGGCGTACGAGTCTCACAATGAATGCGTTTTTTAACCAGAAACGTTTTTCGGTACTTGCCCAGCCGCTTCTTAGTACGCAGTGCGGGGCTCCTCGACCTCAAAATCAATCAATCCAATACAGTTCAATTAATTAGGTGTGTTATATTTGTAGTGGAACAAAATGAATTATTTTTATCATTTTACGTGCATCTTGACCGGGCGTCTCCCCAAAGGAGTTCGACAAACTAAACATGATCACATTAAGCCAGCCATAGCGCATACTCCAGAGTGAACGAGCTTAATGAACCTTGGCACGAATATAGTTTCATCTAGTCTGACGAATATAGATCGGACAAATATAGGTGAGACAAATTTAGAGATATTGAAATCAATTTCACGGCGTTTTCACCAAACCGAACATGTGGAGGCTTGAGAGTTATTTTCTGCGGGGGTGCTCGCTACGTGCTGCTACGATTAACTGAAGTATGAAGTCTTGGTTGCAACTGTCAAGTATACCGCGGGTCTTCGACTTTAGATTCGATACAGGGTTGTGCCACTGAAAGTTTAATCGAAAAGGTTTGCCGAAATGTCCCCACTCGTGTCTTTTTTTTCCCCGGCGAAAGCCATCATTTTGGGGGCTTGTTGGCAAACGTCATAGTGCTCTACGTCTATTTGGATTCAAGAGAAGACAAACCTGCTGCGCTGAGATGTTCTTGCAACTCATAGCTGTGAGGCAAAGAAACAAAGAAACGAGAGGAATTCGTACGCGAGAACAGATTACACCAATAGAATCGTAAAAAAGTGTCAGCTCCTCAGGCTTGTGTTTTTTACAGCGAAGTTGTCTTTGGCTACGATCTAGCAGATCATCTCGGACAACAGAGCGATGTAGAGAAGAATCGCACGCGAGCTTAGCGCCACTTTGCGACGTCCACTCAAATCCCCGGGCTCGCAAAACAGTTCGCCACATTTTCAGCGCGTGGAAAAAAGTACGGAAATGTTAAGAACGGTCTTAGGGCCTCGATATTTTGATATAAGGCGGCTGATACTGCCCCTAAATAATGTTTCTCTCTCCAGCAATGCATAAGTGTTTAGCGGTGATGCAGACTTTACGCGGATCGGTGTAAGTTTCGTAGTTTGGAAGCTGGCTTTCCGATATTTTTGCCCGGACTCTCAGTTTGCCATCCACTCCGTGCGCTCCCTCTACTCGGTTGAGCAGAGGATACCGCAAAGAGTTTGCATGCCAAAATCACTTTCGAGGATCTCCTCGACCGGAGGCTCGAGTGGGGAGGGGATTCAGAATACCAGGGTATGTGTTGCGCACGTACGCGTGGCCAGCTGTGGAGGGAGCGTGTTTACAGAAAACGGCGCTAACTCCAGTGTTATCGAAACTATCCCTAAACAATATATATGACGATTAGCCGGTAAGACGATTCTACCATTATGCCGGAGTTTCGTTTCCTTGTCATGATTATTTATTTCACAGGAAAGCTTCAAACGTTGCAGATTCAATCTGTTATCAATAGATGACCATCTACAGAGGTAGTATGGTAACAGAAAATGGCTGTAACTGTTGTTTTTTATCGGAAGTATCTGAAACAAACTATGTCGCAGTTAGCCAAAAATACCGCGTTCACATTACGTAGCACAGATTCGCTTGTCATCTATCTTCACAGAATGGAAGGACACTATTTTTTTTCCTTTTAATGAGATAGCGCTATTTAACTTGGCTGGTCGAATATTGGGCGTCGTGGCCCTGAGATGCCTCAAAAAGTGGCCAATGGCTCAAAGAAAACAAAAAGTGGTGTGAGAATGCTCTAAATGTTGTCCAAGTTCTCAAGGAATCTCCCGTAAACAGCGTTGAGTAACTGTGTTGAATAGAGGAAGAGAAATCAATGTTTATTTGATAAGCTTTGGTGCTGCTGTTAGGGCACCCTCCCTGTGGGGGGCCCCCCTAGTCCCGGATAGGTCATGACCTTGGCTGGCAGTCCAGGCCCTCTTCACCAGTATGCGCTGCGTCCCAGGGTCCGGACTTTTCAGGCCAGCCACCCACTGCTCGTAATACAGGGAAGGGTTGGGGGAGTAACCTGGGGATTGTCCGCACTCCCATACTTGATGTTTATAGTGCCGGGTATGGGACAGAAATTATAGGAGGCCGGGTGTAGGGTGGAGTAGATGGCAGGAAAAAGGGTGCGATAAGGATATGAGTTGGTTTGTAGTCTTCGGAGGCTGCTGACTTCTTGTCTGGATAATTCTGGATGCGGCGCCGGGAATATTCTTCTGCATTGGCGGTAGTGGGACGGAATACCTCCATATTTAACCAGAGGTTTCTTCTTGTGAGCAACAGGCAATGCTTGTACATGGTGGATTATGGCCGCTAAGTGCGTGAACGTAGGCTTCCAGTATGCAAGACGAGTGCATCTTTCAAACACTACTGCGGATTTGCAGCTCTATCCATCTGGCTAAATGCGGACCCGGTAAACGCCCTGCGGCCTTCAACTTATAAACATATGTTAGAGGCATCTAACGAACTTTCGTGGCTATTTTGAGCGCAGTAATTATGGAAGTAGGAATTAAGTGAGTGTTAAAGTACATTTCCACAAAATGTCCGCTTCTCTTGTGCCACAGTAGCGCCATCATTCAGCGTCCGCTGAAACCTCCAGTCGCATGGCGCCGTCGCAACAGTTCACGCGCGAGCATTTCGGACTCTGGGAAATTAATTGATTGGTTGGTTTGTTGATTGATTGATTGATTGATTGATTGATTGATTGATTGATTTCATTTATTTATTGATTGATTGATTGATTCATTCATTGTGGGGTATATCTCGCCAAACCTCCACCCGGGCTATGAGGCACGTCGTAGTGGGGGACTCCGGATTAATTATCACCTCCTCGGAATCTTTAACGTGCGCCGAACTATTGATACACGGGTGTTTTCGCTTTTCGCACCTCCATCAGGAAAGAAGCCACCGCGGCCGGGATCGAACCCGCGTCCTTGGGCTCAGCAGCAGCTGGGAAATTGAATTCCATGAAACAAACTTCATTACAAAAATGATTTCCAATGGCCTAAGAGGTGGGAAAGTGGGTGGGATGAGAGGGCGTCTGCATGTCGAGTAAGAAAGAGGCGCAAAAGGAAAAGGATGGTGATGATGGTGATGATGATGTTGATGAGGATGTGAAGACACGTTATACGGTTGGACACTGATGCTTTCGTATCACTCGCATGGTAAAGAAGGATTAAGGAAGATCGTAATATTTTTTTCACAAGCCTTGCTCTTTGACTGAGTACACTATCGTTGATTACAGTTTGATTACAAGGTCACTGGCGTCAAACATGGTACGTGGGTTTGGAGGTTTAAGACCTCGAGTGACGCCAGGCAAAGAGAGAATCGGGAAGATGGCGAGGAGAGAGAGAAATAATAGAACCGCTTAAACGCCATGTAGCACGCACGCCATCTTTCTAAACAATCCCTTTACGCGCAAATACGCTTTTAATCCGAGGGCGCAGCAGTTTTCCCCGACCGACCGCTGTAACAGAGGACGGCGAGGGCGGCACTGTTGTTTGCAGTTCTCCGGCGCGATTCAGTTTACTGCGCCGTTACGAGCTCTGCTTCAGTGCACCGGATAGCCGCTGGATGAGTTCGTCCTGCAGCAGTGAGGGGGGAATGGGGCGCCGGGAGCGTGGTTTGCCAAGAGAGCAGAGAAGCTAAATCAGAGAGTGACACGGGGAAGAGAGGGGGTGGACAGGACTTATGGCCGTAGAGATGAAAACTGGCATTAGAGGGCGAAGACGGCCGGAGGCAGTTTTCGGGAGCCGTTACACTCAAGGGAGAGAGCGCTTCGTAGAGCCTTGTACATGTTGAACAGAATTGCAGCTCACACAACGATCCGCAACCCCCTCCTTGTTCTTATTTTCCTCCGTTAATGGTCAAGAGAAAAAAAAAAGATCGCTGGAACTCCCTTTTTTTGGGCCGACCCGGCCACTCGCCCGACAGTTTCAGCAGCAACGTCTCCCACCTCGGCCCATTACTCAACGTTAATGTCGCCCGCGAAACACCCCGCCGAGGTTCTTGTGCGCGAGCGCGCGTGTGAGTCGTCGTTCAGCTCTTTCGCTTGTGGCGACAGCGAACCCGGCCGAAAGTGGCGGAGCCCGGAAGGTTCTTGATTACAACCGACCGGGGGCGGCCCCTACCCTGCTGCTTCTTCCGAGGGGGGAAAAGTGTCGCTTAACTGTTAGCTGCTTTTCGGATCTGCGTTCTGTTGACGGCAACGTTCTCGTAAGTAACGGTATATAACGGCCATTCCGCTTTACAAACAGAGGACGTGGGAGTAGACGAAGTGAGAGAGCACTGGACGAAAGTGACGAAACTGGATGTAAGTGCCCAGCGGCGTCCGTTGTTTGCGCGAGGGCGCTGCGCTTCGACGTGGCTGGTACCGTCGGGCACCTGATTGCGTTCTTCTCGGTAGTTCTTGTTTTTGTTCCTCGATATTATTGTCTGCTGGCGTATTTTCTAAGGACTTGTGGTCTTTCTACTGGTTCGCTCTCTCACGCCTGAGGATAAAACCGCGCCATGACAACGAAAGAAAAATAATAAAAACGGCCAAACAACTTGGCAGTCAATAAAGCTGATATCCACTGATTGAATTGCGTCTGCTTGGAGCTATCGAGGAAAGGCCTCGTTTACGAGAAACAGGGCCTGGCTGACATTAAACATTTTGATGGCCACAATTCCGCGGCTGGTGGGAATCCAGAGGTGCTTAAATAGGCGATTGTATCCAGTCTAGAATTTTCTCTTAGGGTTACGACACGGGTTCCGCTCAATGGCATTCCGAGAAAAACGTACAAAAATTATCACATCTCAGCAGTTTCAGATGGAATCTTTACCAAAAATATTTCTGCCGCCGAAAGATTGTTTTGGTATCCTTGCGCGGCCTTTTATACCTTGTCAGTATGGCCACTTTGCGTTGAAATTGTAAAGACGGTCATATAACAAATTCGCCGCCGTCAGCTTTCGCGCCATTGCAAAATGCAGCGGATTACACTACTTACTGTTTATTTTGTGAGACGCGTTTTGGGCGCATTTTAAACACGCTGCCAGGGACAACTAACTTCAAGGATTTTACACTACGCTTTTAAGTGACTTATACCATCCACGAAAAACATTGTGTAAGACACTGTGATTATATCATAGAATATGATTTACACCTTGCCCCAAGAAAATGTTTTCTGCCGTTGCAGTTGTCCTCCGTGTATAACGATGCTTTTGCTACCATTTACCTTTAAAGCAGGGCAACCACAAACCGGATTGCTATTTTGCCGCTCTAACCCAACAAGCCATGGGGAACACGTACGAACCCGTGAGCGGACACCTAAAACTGCTCTTTGACAAAGGTGGTAATAAGGCTTCGGGCGTTGACAAAAAAAAAAAAAACTTTGCATGTTGTGTTCCTTACCCATCCGCAAAAAGGAAAAGGCCTAAATGTTCTGGTGGTGCATTGGCTATTGCTTACAATAAAGCCACGAACTTCGCTTGCGGACTTCCAACCATATGATAATCTGCGACACCGCAGTGCAAAATAAAGCGGCAAAAGACAGACTTTTCTAATAAACTCTACTGAATAGCGCCGGTGGCATCACTTGCACACTTTACTCATGTAGCGATGTGTCGTTAAAGCTTTCGCTTAAAAAATAGCAGCGTCGTTTTTGTTAAGTGCAAGCATGGACACTAGCATTGTCGTTAGCGGCACGCAGCCGTATAACGTACCCCACGCAGTGGAAGTGTGCAACGGTGCGACCAGCGACCAAGCGAGCATAGCGCTCAAGCAATTGGGCGACGTGGCTCGTCGGATCATGCGTTTACGGCTGGCCAAAAAACTTCTCCTGCCTCTCGGTTACTGGCATCGGCAGCACTCCTCTCCCTTTTCTTGTCGCTGGGATGGGTATAGTATCGCTCCGCCCTGTCGCTGCATGGGAGTAGGGCTTGAGCTTCTACCGCACACCCGCAACGGTCTTGGAGGTGTGTAAACCACTGCAAAAAATTCAGGTTCCTGCGCGCCATCTGCCTAGCAAACATCACTAACGCGGTGAAGCAATGCAGAGGAGTCTAAATGCAATTCCCCTCCTTTGGAGTCGTAGGACTCCTCGACACAAAGCACACTCATCATTAGCGTTAGAACAGGATAATCATGGCGCGCACCCCTGCCGAAAATTTCAAACACGTAGACGGGCACTTCACATTCTTCCACAAGTGTCGTAACGCTTCCAAGTATAAAACTCTCGTCATTCATGTACTATGATCCACGCAGTTTTATCTAAAGGAAATGGCATTCTTTTTTTCTCTCGTTGGAAAACTTGCATCGTAGCTTTCTTATTTACGTTTCATTTTTTATTCTATCTCTCGTATGAATTGTTACTAACATTGAATTCAATGTTGGTTGACACAAGTCGACAAGAACTATAGA
The DNA here is from genome assembly GCA_013339765.2 of Haemaphysalis longicornis. NCBI lineage: Eukaryota > Metazoa > Arthropoda > Arachnida > Ixodida > Ixodidae > Haemaphysalis > Haemaphysalis longicornis. The sequence goes on from CM023450.1 coordinate 91,144,844, forward strand.
GGTTAAGTAGACTGTCTACTTACTGTCTATATACCTCCTAGCAACAACCTACTAACTTTTTTACAGCCATTTGGTACCGTGTTTGAATTGAAACAGTTATCTGTACTTTCTACAGACGTTTTGTGTAGACTTTCTACTTAATCGCTGCTGTTAACCAAAGCGTTTTTGACAGTACACTCAAAATGTGATGTATCTGGAAACGCCGACCATTCGTAGGCCGTGCTGTCAATACTTGAACACCATATCATAATTGAACCGGGCACTACATGATCTTCTAAAAAATATCGTGTAGGGGCACAAAAATGAAAACAAATGGGGCACCAGCTTAGGCTAACGGTTCTTGGAGGGATACAGCACTCACATTTATAGAGGCATACATTCATTCCTACCCCTCCGTCAGAAAATTTCCACAGCCGAACCAACGCAAACGCAAACAAATGCGGCGTCGAAATCGCACTTTCACGTTCAGTGCACTAAATTTATATATAGCCCCCGTCTGTCCGATGTAGATGACGCGGGGAGGCGTGCCTCTCAATACATGTTACACAACTGCACGTTATTATTAAAACGAAAGTGTTTTATTCCCGGATACACGAAGATTTCGCCCACGTCATATGCGTCACGGAAGTGGCGCCAGTTCAACGAAGCAAGCAGCCTGTAAAGGGTGCACCTTTGCACACAGGGTCTTCTTGCGGGGAAGCAACATTTAGTACTAAAGAGTATGGTATACGTAGGGTTGTTACTTTTCAGGCTTTATATTTTAACAAGAAAGTCTTTTATGCTGCGATACCCCAAAATTTCACTGACATCATACCGTCATCGGAAATGACGCCAGTGCACCTTTGTGTAAGCGACCAACCAGCACGACGTCACTCGCCAAAACACACACGGAAGACAGCTGCCGACCCGCAAATCATGCTTAGCTGCAGATTTCACTGCACATTTCACTTTCGTGTTTTAGTGATTCCTATAACAAAGGAATCAATTAGAGTTTTTTTTTCAAAAATATAATACCCCCAATATTAGGGCGTTAAAGATTACGCATATCTCCTTTTTTACTTCATAATTGAAAGCTGTAATCAAACAAACCGAATACTGGAACTGGATACTAGAAAGGGCGAAGATAGGCAGGCGGACCGAGCGTTGGCTGCCTCGGATGATTGACGCCTTTCTCTCTCAGTCATGCAAAAACGCAGCAGAGGCGAGGCAGGAGATGAGAGCGGCCAAAGCATTTGCGCCGGCCAAATTAGGGCAGCATTGCGGGCGATATGCGATTATCGCGATTATTAGGGGCGCGTACAGTAGTCTGTCGGGAAATATGTACGCACAAAATTCGCTCCTTTCAAGCTTGTAGCACTTAGTCTGTGTAACTTAAAACAAAGTAACGAACGGTTGCGAGTAGTTGATGCCACTGACTGGCGCTTGTTCGAAACCGCTGAACAGCCATGCCTATTGCCGTGCAGAGTGGGAGGCAGCGATTCTTGAAGGAGCAACCTGTGCGGCTGAGGGAGGAACTGGTTCTTTCGAGGGAGCACCTGCACGTGTGGAGGTACGAAAAGTGGAAGCGGCTCCCCTTTTCTAGCTTTATTTCTTGTAGTGCAGAAACGTGAGGAGACATGCCTTGATAAAAATCCAACACAAGCAATGCTTCTTTCCCCTCCCCTTAAGAAAAGAAAAACACTGATAACTCTGAAACTATGTTTGTAGAGCTCCGCTGAGTGTTTGCAATGTTGATTACCGTGTCAGTATGTGCAATGCATTTCAGCGTTTCAAATAAATACTTAAACCTTAAATATGCTCTATGTGAATCTAAGCCTTTCCCATGAATATATATATATATATATATATATATATATATATATATATATATATATATATATATATATATATATATATATATATTAGAATAGGGGTTGGCTCTTGGCAGTCAAGAAAACATTGGGAAGCAAAGGGGGGAATGTGGCAGATCATTGAAACAGATCGAGAATGTGTGAAGAAAGAAAGTGGAGAAAAAATGCCCGCCGGATGGGATCCGAACCCACGACCTACCAGCGGGGCTGTTTTCCGCTCCACTTTATCGGGTATTTATGTAGCCGCATAAATATCGGGTAGCCGCACGGTCGCTGTGCAGGCGGCGGCCACGGCCGCGAAGTGGCCCAGGCCGGCGCAGGTAGCTCGAGTGAAAGCTTGTTACCGCTGCACGAAATTGTCCCCAAGTCCCGACCATGGTGGCTTACATGAGAAAGGAGTTAATGATTCGATGGCGGGTTGCATTAAAAAATGTCATCTGCACCGCTTACGAGAGCGGCACTCGAATATCCACCGCAGTGCTAAGCCGAACACATCTGTAGGCGGACCTGTAGGCAGACCGGCCGGCTGCTCCCAGCGCGCGTCTTGCCACCCACCGTCTCGAGCGTAGCGCGTCGTTCTTTAGCCGCGGTAGCATTTGCACTCGCAGTGCCTGCGTCACATCCACGGTCGCTTTTTAATTAAGCGCCTCACGAGATCAGTACGTGGGGGCATTCGCAGAAACTGCCGTCGATGCGGATTCGACAGTGCTACGGCGGCTCTGCTCTGTGATATCCCTCCGACGGTCACGTGGTCAGCTTTGTTCACACAAAATCCACAAAATCCATCGTTTCGCGGCACTCGCTGAAACCGAAACTGCGACTGGCCGCAGTGAAAATGCCTCTAATTAAACAACCGTCGCACGCTGAAGCGAATCAGGCTTCTACAGGTTATAAGTACGTCACTAGCTACTTATCGCAACAAAAAAAAAAAAAAACAAGATGCAAAATTTTTGTGTCAGTGCCCCTTTAAGAGGATTCAAGCGCTGGTCGACCACTCTCGACAAGTCGTAGACGTTCGAGTCATGGCCCGGTGGTTAAAAACAAGGTGCCCTTCTCTCCGAGTACTCGGTATGGCACTGCCTACCACACCCAGGCACAGGACTAAATTACCTTAATATAAATACCCGAGAAAGTGGAGGGGAGCAGAGCCCCGCCGGTAGCGTAGTGGTCATCGCACCATACGGCATATTCTGGAGGTCGTGGGTTCGAATAGCACGCGGGCGGCATGTTTTTCTCTACTTTCTTTTTTTTTAAAATCTGCATCTGTTGCAAGGATAATAAATGACTAACCACATTTTCCCTTTGCTTTCCGTGGCTTTCCTGACTGCCTACCCTTATTTCTGTCCTAATTTACCGAGCCCCTCACTTCCTAGTCTGATTCGCTATATACAGTATTGTCCACTTATAACAATATCCAAGTTCCAAGAAAATCCCATCGTTATAACCGATAATTCTTATAAACGGGTTGCGAAATAAAAAGACAGGACAGAGCTTAAAACATTTTATTCGCATGCCAGCAAGTTCGTACTACTACTAATTTGCGTAAAAGAAGCCACAGTCGGTCACCTTTGTTTGCCGCGTGTGAAGCTAGCGCAAAACTTTTCCAAGAGCATCTATAGGTGCTTCACCTAGCTCAGTTAAATGTCCTTGGCGGAAACAAAGTCCCCGAGGGACTGTATCACGCATTGGGCCTCCTACGAAGACACTACCTGAGTAGGCTGCCCAACCGCGTCGTTAGAGTCATCACTGTTGCTCTTTTGGTGCACATTATAACCGGATTCAATCGTTATATCCGATATCGTGGCCCTGGAGCATTGTAATAAGCGGTTTTTTGAACCATAGAAAGAATACAAAAGTTGACGGTGCCATAGCTGTTCTTCATCGTTATATCCGATATATTTTTATAAACGGTATCGTTGTACGTGGACTCGACTCCTATACTACTGTATCTCTCCTCTCTCTCTCTCTCTCTCTCTCTCTCCTCGATATAGTACTATATATATATATATATATATATATATATATATATATAATCTAGATATAGAATTCGATTCGATTTAGCTTAGATATATATATACTATATATATATATACTATAATACACTTGTCGTCCAGCCTGTGTCCGGGGCACCGGCGGAGCAATAATTTATTTCTGTCCTCGCGCGTGGGCCCTAAATTCGTCAGCAAGTTGAGGAAGTGCTCTTTTCTGCGCTGGCTGATTGAGTCCGAAGTGATTGTGCAATTAATCGGAAACGAATGTCGAGCGCCAATTTTTTTCTTTGCAAATAAAATAAAGAAGCTGAATGGAGCGAGCAAGGCAGAGCAGTAGCCGGAGGCTACTAATTGCACCGTCAGTCTGATGGCGCGTTAATTCCGCGATAACCTGAAGGCTCGTTTCCTGGTTCTGGTTGGTTCTGTCGCTAGCTAAATCTATCTCGTAGAGAAAATGAGATCTAGTGATGTGGAAGCAGTGATTCGTAAGCAGGAGCACAGTCGGAGAACGGGGGAAAAGTGCGGAAAAATTCTATCTGAGGGCCAGGTCTTGATTGCTTTTCAACTCCCTGAAAGCGCATTTTGGAACAAAGGCGGATTGGGGGTTGTGCTTGATTTTTTTTTCATGTATTGAAGTGAGTTCGCTTGACACGGGCGTATATCCTTTATATAAACTCTTCCGCATGTTATGTGATCGCATTTTTTATCGGTCATCACGCGTTTTATTACTGTTCGGCCCCGCCCAACTCCGACGAAGTAAGAGAGATTGAAATAAAAAGAAAGCCGCGAGAGATAAACATGAGTAAAACAAACTAAGCCTCCCTGTTCATTTTCTTGCTTTTTGCTATTAGGCTTTATTTTACTGCCAGCATAAAACGTAATATCTCCAGCCTGGTTGCATCTCGGCGTAGCACTTGTCCCACTATGCCGTTCTTTTATACCACCATCTCCGATAGACGTTTATGCCATCATCTTTGGTTGACTATCTGAGCTCGCGACTGAATCTTGTGCGCTTAGAATTTTTGAGAGCCGATGGTGTTGCTTCCCCTCAGCTGCACCGGTATGTTAATGTCGTGAGGATGTTCTATAAAACTGAATTCTTGCAGTTTTTTCTTAGGACCCATAATAACGTCGCGGCTCGGACTTGATTTATTATTCCTATCTTTCTTTCTTGAAAATATTCAATACAGTCACTATTTGTTATAGACACTAAGCCAGTTTCGCTACTACACTACTTACCAGCTATTTAGCATGTCAATAAGGACAGTTCCTGTCGGCGTTGCTATGAATGGCATGATTTGTCTCCGCAATGGCTAGTGAGCTGTAACGCTCGCGGATTTAACGCGTACTGCTGCGAATTTTACTGACTACCAAACAGGATCGTCACCCTGTATTCTGCTATGAGGGGACTTATGGAAATCCCGGGCAATCCATGTCTATCTGGAATGTTTCTTCGGGGCCCTGCAGCGACCCCGTCGCGTGAGGTTATCCTTCACATTGCTGCTGTTACTGCTGCAGCCCGTTTGGAATAACTGTGATGATTTTGTTATTAGTGCTCTTCCGGTGAAATAAATTTGGGTTCCGCATTCCGGAGAAAAATATCAAGTAGGTGGCACGTGTGAATTTGTGAATAGAAGTGGCATGTATTCATAATTGTCGAACTGTTTGTACCAACGTAAATGATTCGACGTTCCCAGCCGGGGGCTCTTTTGGCGACCGCAATGGCTTCGCGGACAGATGGGCTATAGGGTGCCCTAAAGTACGCGGGAAGAAAGATGTCCCGAGGCCGTCCTTTATATCGAACTAAACCATTCGCTGTTTCGGACCATGAACTGGTCGCCGCTGCAGACGACCGAAATAACGCGTCTGCCCGTAATTGATTCCCCAAGAGAGCACGCCTGAAGGTGAATCCCGCGTACGTCTCTAAGGACAGCGCGTGTCCGCGACCCAAAGGAACAGCAATTCGTTTACAGTTCAGTTAAGGACAAAAAAAAAAAGATGGCGCATAACACGGAATTAAACGACGGATCAGTCGGAACGTGAAGCCCGATGAGTCTGAGCAAACTGGTGGAACGGGGCTAATGATGGTACCACTGGCCGCCCCCTGACTGAACGTCTGAATAACGAATGTGAGAAATAAAACAAAAGAGCAGGAGGCGAAAAGTTTTTGAGGAAAAAAAGAAAGAAAAGGTGGGTGGCCTCCTCAGTCCAGAAGGCCGCGCTGAAGCAAATGCAGAAAAAAAATAATTCCGCGATGCACTCTCTCTCGCTCGATTTCCCTTGGCTGTAATTCCTTTCGGGGTCAGACAAGCCCGATTTGTTCACCATTCCACGTTTCCTGCGTAAAATAATGGGGCGGCCGAGAAACCTTGTTTGGGATTGACTTTGCGACCGAAGCAGTTCTTTCTCCAGTCTTGTTATCTTTGTGTCCCTGTTTCGGGGACGAAGCGGGGAGAAGGCCTCGGTCTGGGACGGTTCTGCCGGATTTAGGGTTAGGGGGCAGCCCGTAGAGACTCAAAAAGAGTGTGCTTGAGTGGGAAGCGTAAGGGGAAAGCAGGCAGTCTCTGCCTTTTCTTTTCCCATTCAGGTGTTGCTCTTAAGTAACGGCAGGTATTAAACAAAGGGGCCATAATGGGAAGAAGCAGCAAAAAAAATGTGCAAGGAAATCTTTGGACCACTAATTACGTCGTCCCGGGAGCGCTATATTGTTCGTTTCGTCTGGCAGCCAGATGTGGCCCAACGAAATTCCCGACATGTTTGTATTCTCTTGGCTAACGAACTGGAGGTAATAACGAATTTGAGGTAGTTAAACGCTAAAAATGCACAATTTTTCTCTTTCAGGGTTTCTTTCTTTTTGTCTTTTAACCTGTGCAGTATATGGCTTCTAAAACCGCGAGCATTCCGACAAGAAGCGAAGGTTAATCTGAGTGTGTCAGTGAATCTTTGCCCAAACCTCCCTCACAACGAATTACAGTCAACTCATTCATGCGACCCCGCCGGTGCCACTCAAATTTGATCGAAATGACGGCCAAATCGAGTTAGCCTAAGCCAAAATACATTGCTTCGTATTCTACTGGGACATCTACGATTTGATTGAGTTAGGGAATAGAATGGAGTAAACCGTGAGGGAATGAACGAGTGCCAATGGTGTTTAGAAGCGCCATTTTTGCCTTTGGATGCGTAGACGTATGCGTATGTATACGTTTGTTTATTACGTATACTATGTTTAGCTTTGATTTATGATTACTGGTCGTGGACCGTTATTTTACCTCCCGCTTTACCGTAAGTTATGCAATGTCTCGAAAATGATGTGAAATCCGCGGTTCTAGAGTCGGGCCATGTTTCGATGCGGTTTTGCAATTAGATTTACTCTTATTTCGCTTGCCTAACTGTGTTTTCGTGGCTAATTCCTGTGTTACAAAACTCACAATATTTAGCCCTCTGCGGAGGAATTACATTCACAGCTTCATTAGATCTGTTAGCGCTACCTAAAGCTCTCTCTCTCACAAAGATGAAGGCGTTCCTGTTCTTACAAAATATTAACACGCAGGTGGATAGTGTTGAGAGAGGCTGTGCGGATCTCACGGCATCGTTAGTGCCTAAGCACCGATAATCGAAGAGATCACCAGAGACCATTTGTTAGCAGTAGTCTTTCCGAGTGCTGCCCAGTTTTACTTGAAGTAAAAAACAGTTCTTGGGCCCCACGTTGTTTACCCTAACAGTCATCGGCCTGGCAACTTTGCTAACAAGAACGGTTCATCTGTAGATTTACGCTGATGATATTTGCATTTGGACAGATGGAGTGGCACGACGGCACGTGCGCGCACGCCTGCAAAAGGCTGCAGACTTGACCAATTCCTATCTGCACACAAAGGGTTAGAACGGTTTACCAGCAGATGCAGAGTGTTCGCGTTTTCACGGAAGCCTATGCAGGCATACCGTTTGTAAATTAATGGAGAAAGGGTCTCGTATCTCAAATGTCACAAATTTCTCGGCATGATTGTCGATAGAGACCTTTCTTGGAGCCCCCACGTGCGTTGTATGAAGAAGCGGCTGTCCGCAGTAACCCATATTCTCCATTTCATTGGAGGCAAGACGTGCGGAATGTCCATGAAATTAATGTTGCAGCTATGTGATGCAATATTCTTGGGCTCCCTGCGGTACAGCCTGCCTGTACTTTCAGGTACATGCCACACAAATATTCAGGAACTGCACGGAGTACAAGCGCCGGCCCTCCGAAATTGAGTTGGCCTACCATGGTGCACGTCAACCACTGCAACCACTGCTGTAGCTCGTGATCACCCTTTGTCCACCTACGTGACAATCGATACACTCAGGGCGCATTTTAGGCACTTAACCAGACTGCCTGATCATCGCCTTGAGATTATGCCATCGGAACGTCCCCATGCGTGTTTCGCAAAGGTTGTAGCTGCCCACATCACTAGCATGCCATCCAACTACACGCCTGCGCCGAGGCCGCTGCTCCCACTTTGGTGTTCGATACAGCCACGAGCATGCCTTACAATACCAGCTTTAAAGGGCTAGTGAAGAGCTTTCCAAAAAAAATTTGTTGGGGGCATTACATTATGGTTTTCCTTACTCTGAATTCGTAAAACATGTTTATTTTATGTGTACACACACCCAACCACCTTTTTTCGTCAAAACAAACGACACGTGCCACCCGCTGAGCGTGGTGAGAGCCCTGGCTGCCTTCGCGATTGGCTGGCAGCAGATGACGTCATATTCGGAAGTGCCGGTGCTGCGGGGACCGCTGGGCCTGAAGATCTCATTCTGTTCCCGTTCAGATACGGGCTAGAAGGTCCTCTGGTGAATGGAGGGCTTACACAATCTTTCCTTAGAATAGGAGAGCCTGAGGGAAGTATAAACGCAACAGGTTTGCTCGCGGCGAGCTTTAGAAAGGGGTTCATCCCCGACGACTCATGGCCAACTTGTTTCTCGGGTGCAGGGAAGTTGCGCAGACACTACCAGCGCTAGTCACAAGTCCTAGCACAATTTTTCAACCCAACCATCATCCCCATCCTCTAATGTGGAACTTTGTTTTTACATTTGGACAGGCGGCAACAAGCTCTGTGCAGCGGCCTGCGATGCGCACAGGCAGCGCGGCCGCCGCCGGTCACCGCGTCGCGCAGAGGTGCTGGTGCCGGGTCGCTGCTCGGCCGGTCAGCGGAACGTGGCATTGCTGCACATACGCATGTTTTAGAATAGGGGAGCCGAACGTTGGTCGCCCGGAAAAGGTAGAGGAACCCAAGCGCAGCACGCTGGTCCCCGACGAGCTTTAGAACGCCTTTCCCAACAGCTCCAGCCGGCTCAGGTTGCCCGGATCGCCGCTGATGTTGGGAACTTTAGGCTTAGCACCAAGGGAGCTAGTTGGTAGCCGCTATCTCTACAATTGCGAATGACTATGCTTAACACAGTTTTTCACCACGCTATCATCCCCTTTCTCGCATGTGGAACCTTATTCCTACGTTGATAGTCATTCTAGCGATCGGTGCTGTGCTCATTCTTGCGCTCAGGTAACGCCATCCATCGGCCTCTCGCCGCATCTCGTGCTCGGGCAGGTTCGTTTGCTGCCGTCGACGAGCCTCCGCGACCGGTCGGCGCTCCGCATCGCGATACAAATTCGATCACCTCTTTCGAAATCATCTTGGATGACAATCCCTAGCACAATTTTTCACCACATACTCATCCTCTCTTGCACGTTAAACTTGCTTTTCGCGACGGCCTTGATTCTGGACGGCAGCGAAGGGCGGTCGCTGCGGCGGCATGTGTGGTGCGAGCCGTTTCGTGCGACGTACGGGCATGCACGACCGGCGAGTGTGCGGAGCGCTTACGCGCGCAGAAAACGCTTCATGCTTTCACCTTGCTTGATTTCTTCTTAAAATCTAGCTATTCAGCTAAGCTGTCGTCACAGCCAACAACGTTGATCGGGAAAACGAAAGCCCAGAGCGCTGTGGTCCCACAAATTTCCTAATTCCCTTATAATAATGGACCAGGAACTTAGGGTACCTCCGTATTTATTTGAGCCCGTCGCTTCGCGTACGAAGCACAGAGCACCCGACGACACGGCCTGCCCCGCGACTACTCGTGAAGGCAATGTAGTAGCCACGGGCGCTCGGGTAGGAAATCTCCGGTATCTAGGAGTCGCTTTAGGGAATCACGCAGTAGCATTACGGTTAAAAATCGACGTGGAAGCCACTCTAGACAATGATGATTAATAAAGTGCAGATTACACGCCTGCTTAATTCGGAACTTCGCCCAGAAAACTGGGACACAGCAAAGCGGCGGCGCACGTCGCTGGCCGTCTTCCGAATATGACGCTACTTCCGGTCGCTGCCGCTCAGTTTCTCACTCTTCCGGCGATGCGGCAGGGAGCGGTGGGCGGGGCGTAGGGTCAACTTTAACGACGAATACTGCTGTCCCCAGCTAAAAATGACGAAAAAACGTTACAGGCATAAACTGACCAATGTAATAATTGTAAAAAAGTAGAGTTTTGCCCGAATTTAAAAGCACTTCAGTAGCCCTTTAACGAAGAAGCGAGATTGTCCAACGCTAGAACTACAGCAGCTAACTCTAACTTATCTACACGAGAGATAGCCAATCCCACCACTTCCACGGCTACAGAATTTACCGCCATCCGTTGCGCCCTTCACACCATTGATCAAGCCTCATGCGGAAAATGGGCGATCTTCTGCGACTGTAATCGCTCCACTAACCCCTGTGCCGTGGACCTTATGAACGACTGCTGGCCGAGATAAGGCTACTGTATGACCGCACTGCCCAAGCGGTTCATGACATTGCATTCCTGTAGCTTCGCAGTCACTGCGGCATTGTTGGCAATGAAAGTGCGCACGCTGCCGCGACCTTCGCAAAGCAAAAAAAGGGGGCCAAATTCATTCCGTTATCCAGGACGGACGCCGCTAGTACTCTCCGAAAGCTTGCCCGGGAGACCACGGATAGCCAAATGGACTACCCGAGAGTTCACGAGCTCTCGTATTATTGCCCTGGACCCGCATCTTCAGCGTACTCTTCCGTTAGGCTTCTTACGGACTAATGCCACCGTTCTTTGCCGTCTCTGTCTGGGGGTCGCCTTCACAAATTCTTACTTCTGTTTGATCAGAATGGCAGACAACGAGGCGTTTGAAGTCTGTGACGCACGGGAGACCAAACGCCATGTCCTATGCGAGTGCCCACGTTTTACATCGGCAAGGACGCAACTCTCCTCAGCTTTACGGAAGCTGGATTCTCGGCGGCCGTTCTCTGAGAAGAAAATCCTGGTCACTGGCCCTCTCCGTCATCTACGCACAAGGAGACAAAAGCGTTCCTGTGATTCCTAAAAACAACGAACTTGCGCAGAAGACTGTAGCAAGAAAAGACTACTCTCCATGAATTCAATGAACTCTACCGTCTATAGTACCGTAACGCTGGACACACTTCTTTACGCCCTGTCCTTACGTTCTCCTTCTTTTACTATTTCCATCTTTCTTTCCAATTGTTTTCCTTCCTCACGTGTGGGATAGCAAACTAGGCAACCACCTGGTTAACATTCCTCCGTTTCCTTTCAATTTATTCCTATCTCCTAATCGCTTTTGACAGTTCTGGGCTTCCCGCATTTTTACGGACCCGACCTACTGGAAACAATGCCGAGAATAACACTCCTAAGCTACACAAACAGTATCTTGAAGTCGGGTGCTGCAGGTTATTTTGCATGATTCAGCCTTAACAAAGTGAGAATTTTTTCAACAAAAGAGAAACAGCGCAAGGGATGATGACCAGCGAATAAAGTAAACAGACACGCTGCGTTCTCGTATAATCCACAGCCCTGAACCTTTATTTTTGTGCGTTGCTAAAATCGGAGAAATACGTGTATAACTATTCCACTGCGCTCTATTCTCTTGCCGCAATTGTAATCAGTGGTTGGGCCCCGCTATTACGATTTAGTGTCCGGTGCTAGAAGCTACGCCTATAGTGCCTAAAGGGGGCCTAAGGTCGAACACGCAACTATTCTGTACAATGAGTCTCTACTGCTCCTGATACCGCCACAGCTGACTACAGCGGACATCTTCTGTTGCCAGGCCCGAACCATCCGCGGATTTGCCTGGACGCTATCGTAAGCTTGATTTTTCCATATGTACCTATAGGATCTCCAGTCCGGAGCACATCCTCGTACTGCCGGCGGTTTATCCGACGAGAATTGCAAATCGAAGAAACCCAATATCGCTCATGGTAACTGGCGGTACATGAACGACAGACTCACTAAAGTACATCCTAAGTGGTCATAACTAAGCTTTTTCAGTCTATTTCTCTATATATTTATTGTTTTAGTATTTATAAGCAGTGAAAGATCGATCATTGTTTTAGGCGCTCGTAGGCTGTATTAAGTCGTACTTGCCGTCCGAAGCTGCTAAACTTCCTTCTTTGCTTTTTGCTGCTATTACATGGTTGCCCCCATGCCCGTTCTCTTCACTTTGACTATTTGTTAAGGTTAGCCGCAACGGAAATGTGACGCACACTACCACCACCTTTCTTGACCACCTCCTTCTGGTAACCTATACCAAGAACACGCTGATCTTAGCATTCCAGCTGGCAGCATGGACTAGACACTCCGAATCACCCAGATCCTATCTTCGTAACTATGCTTCAAACCAGTGCATTTTACAATACCCATGTCCTCCACCACATATCTCCTTAAACATGCCCCTAAACTGCCCTGCCTGCGACATACCGGGATCCACATACCGCCTCGTATGGGAATATCGCCACCAACCGCACACACTGAGCTATCCACAATACAGATTGTAGGAGGTCCAGTTCATACGTGACTCAGCAATAAGTACCGCAAAAAAAAATACGACAGAGGATCACACGGACACGCGGACACAGCACTGCGTCCGTGTGCTCTTCAGTCGTGCTTTTTGCCCTGTTTCCTGCTCATTTCTGTACTATTCGCTTTCCAAGAGCAGTGGGAGAACGGGCTGACAAGCTCGTGGCTTGAGGACCAGGACTTCCTGGTCAATCGGGCCCGAGCAGCAACGGTAGCCCGCGGCTTTCTGGAATGAGAAGATGCCACACACTTTTAAAAGCGAAGCTTTATTGTCCTGAGTTTTGCCGTTGTACGACATCAGGCCTTGCAGACAATCCGACGTTCTCTGACGATTATGATGAATGCTCGTAGGTGAAGGGAAAGAAAGAAACGCTTCCCGTGGCCGGAATAGAACCTGGGTCCCTCGACTTATGAAGCCGGCGTCTATCCAATTGCTCCATTTACACATGATCGAAGGGAACACCAAGTAGCAGGCACTCATTCACGCCATACACCCCAAACCCAAACTTCAGGCCTGCGGAGTGCACACTCAAGAGTTGCCGTCAGTATTCCGGAAAACTGGTGCGTACCTTCAGAGTAGCACATACAAGCAGTGTGAGATTGGACAACCAAAGAATCCATCACGAGAAAGCTTCGCGTTCAAACATCGTCGTCGTTAGACGGAGGTATGCAGGATTTTTTGTATTATGGGCTCAAATAAACGGTTCTTCTACGCCTCCTCACCAATCAATGACTTTCGTAAATCCACTTTCTCATCATAGTTTCGGCTACCGTGTTGTCAAGCCGATCTTGTTTCCTCTATCGCGATGTGGGGTTGCTCCGCCTAAGTGCGAAAGCGTACAACTTTTTTCAGGTAACCATGGAGAAAAAATGCAACTGTATTCAGTTTGAAAGAAATAGACTTTTTTAATTCACTCAGCTCAATTCCAGCCAGTAAATACGTTTTCTAAATGAAATAAGGAAACGCAAAAAATGTAGTGGAACCATTAAATTTCGCGCTGCCGGGGCGTATTTTGTGCTGGAGTGCGCGCTATGAGCGAGCACAAAAGACATCGTGAAGAGTGTATTTAGTGCGCGTCAGCATTCAAGTGATACGATCAAATAAAACTAAAGTTCCCACTACAGCCACCAAGGTGTGCTTCTTGGCGGTGGCTTAGGTCAGCGGCTTCAAATCGCATAATCTAAATTCAGTGACTTCATAGAAAAATTGCCGGAAAGTGGCAAAGTGGTCGCCACTGCAACACCTCTTTTCTTTTATTATCTCGATTGCTTCTTTGAACTTTGCGGCAAAATCGGTGCCCTTGACACCGGCATGAAGCAGTCAAACCAAATTTGTACTGAGAGAATTTCCATCCTATCTCCCACTCTTCCACATATCTTTTCTGGTGACCTTTAGGCGGGCAAGTTCAGAGAAAAACCTTGCTTTAGAAGCGTTGCAACAATTATTTGTCCTTTATTTCATTGTAAATATTACCAGTTTCTTTCGAGATGAGAAAAGGTGGTCTATAGCTTACATGGCGAAAAAAGCAGCGATGTTATGCGAAGACAACAGGACAAAGAAACTAATTCACCGGTAACTTCGTTCTTGCGAGAGGAATACGGAGAGTCCCTCTAAGAAAATCGCGCAACATCAGGCAAATCCATGGTAGACCACGTTTTCAGACTCCATTTAGTGTAGCGAAGATACGAATTAGCCGGCTCGTCTGTTGAATTTTTCGTGCAACTGCATGGTGTATTTTAAATACAAGTGTCCCCCATGTAGTGATACGACAGCTAATGTCTCGCGCATGTCATTTAAAGAAATTTGAATTACTCAAAACGTAAAAACGTATCCATGTCTCACAAGGTACCAATATACGACTATCTTCATTAAAATGCTCTTAAAATAACAAAAGAACAGTGGTTGATTCCTCTGTCACAGGAATCAGTGAAACACGAAAGTGAAATGTGCAGCGAAATCTTCAGCAAAAGGAGTGTGATTTGCGGGTCGGCGGCTGTCTTGCGGGCGTGCTTGGCGAGCGAAGACCTGCTGGCAAGTCGTTTCGGTAAAGGTGTACTGGCGTCATTTTAGTGACGGATATGACGTCAGTGAAATCTTGGTGTTTAACACTTTCGTGTTAGACTATAAAACCCGAAACCGAACAACCCGAAGTATAACGTACTCTTTAGTAATAAAGGTTGCTTTCCCGCAAGAACACCCTGTGTGCAGGGGTGCACCCTTTACAGGCCGCTTGCTTCGTTGTACTGGCCCCACTTCCGTGACAGATATGACGGAAGTGAAATCTTCGTGAATCCCGAAATAAAACACTTTCGGGATAAAAAGGAATTTTATCGCCTTTCCTCTATACCGAAACTATGCTCTAGTCGGAAGCGATCTCGGCAAAAATTAAAATCAACGAAAACGAAAACTGACGATGCTTCGCTATTTCTGGAGATACGCTTAGTTTTGATAGACGTTACTTTTAGTTTTGATAGGACGTTACATCGATACTTTTGATAGACAGTTACGATACTTTTCTGTTTCCATGTTCGAGAAGCTCAGCTGTCGGCGTTTGCCCTGTTATCTCAATCAATAGAACATTGTGATTGGCTAATGTTCACCGATCTTAATGGATTTGCATGGTTCCAGATAGGATCCTCAACGGAGACCCCGTGATAAGGATCTCGTGAAATTAAAAAGAACGCTTAAATGCCGCCTCTGCCTTTTAAGTAATTGGTACCGTATCGGTTGGTATGTAGCTTTATGAAAACAGACCCTCGGAGCTGCAGTTCGAGTCGAACAGAGCAGTGCGTACACGGCCCGATGACGTCTGGGCCCATCTGCTCTTTCATTTCCCTGCGGAGCCAGTTGGCTGCGGTGCTCTGTGTCACGCGAAGCGATATGTGATCATGCGACAAGACTGGTAAAGGGATATCGACGCTGTCAATCGGCAAGCGAAAAGGGCTACACACCCCATTTCGCAAAGTACCCTGTCTCGAGGTATTTTCCGTGATAAAGGCCGCGTTGTGTCAAATATACGCTTTCGTTCGTTTGTCAGTCGATTCCTGCCTCTTCCCCCTTCCTCTCCCAGTGCCATTTCCCTCGGTTTTACTCTTTGTTTTCGAGGTGTTTGCAGGCGATTGTGATCCCACTAGTGCACGACATCATTCAGTGCCGCTAAGACGAACAGAAGCCGCTAGATGTGTTTTGTTATGTCTTCCTATTCGATCGTGCGGTTATTCTCCTTTCCTTTATTTCTTTTATCATAAAAGTTGGTACCGCAAAGAACTGAAAACTTTTGCTTTACCTAACCCTCGTGTGAGCCGATGTTTTATTCGTTTTATTACAGGTCAGACTGACTGGATCCTTGATTAGAAAACAATGATATAGGATACCGATGTCTGTTTCGCGTCCACAATTTGAGCCTCGTGATCGGGAATGCAAGGTCTGGGTTCACAGCACGGATGTGAAAGATTGGCTGCCAGGTCCGTCGTCGTGAAGAGCTATGGAAAAGAGTATGCTTAGCTGAAATTGATCCAAATCTCAACGTAGTTGTTTATCGCACCCGTAACCAGTCGTTGGTATCGTGAGCTCATCTCCAGCACCCTAATTTGAGCCTCCAGGCCTGCAGGTTGATGCTGTTTTGGTTATACTGAGGTTCGTGCACTTTGGAGGCAAACAGATCGCGGTTGTTTTGAACAGAGCGTTCACTCAAACCTGCCAAGTAAACGTCAACGAAGCGTGATAGTTGTAGGTTAATTTCTTCAAAATTCGCTTTTTTGTAGTCGCGTATGGTTTTCATGTGTTTTGTAGTTTTTCGTCACGATATGGTAATTGAAAAGCTGAGTAACGAGTGATCGCTAATTCCCGGTAAGTGCAGAATTGGCGAAGCAAAGTCGGGATGTGTTGTCATAATCAAATCAAGAGTACTGGCTGAAGTGTCTGATATTGTGGTTGTATTAGTCACTCACTGAGACATGAGAAGGCAGAGCCAAAACTAAAAAAATTCATCAGCTTGTGCAGAAAAGGGTGACAACGTCACCTGTTCAGGTTTCCAAAGTATGCTGGGAAAATTGAAATCTCCCAGCAAGAATAGTGGCTAAGAAGGAGCGATATTATGCTACAAAACAAGTTTTTGCTTACTGAGGTTGATAGTAGCCCAGATTATTTCAAGATTGCAGTCAATTTGAACACATGACGAACGGATGTCTTGAACTCAAAGCCGTATAATTGAACAGAATTTTGTTTCGAGACCTACCTTCAGCGGTCGCTTAGTGGCTGAGATGTTGCGTTGCAGGTTGGCTGCTGCTGCTCTTATAAAGGCGCAAGGAACACCGACATAATGCGTGGGTGCATTGTGCGCTATCATCTTGGCCAGTACATATTTGTAATGAACGTGTCCAGACACAGGTTCCATTGTTAAATGTATGAAACCAAAAAGAAAATAGGTAAAAATGGTGTATAATATTTTGCTCGGAAAACAGTTCAAAGTATAAAATTCTCAAGTTAAAATCTTCTGCCTGAGAGAGTCTGCAAGCGCAGAAACTAGACGTTTGGGGTTTCGCGAAGCCTGCCGAGGAGAAACCAAACAGCCGTGCACGCTTTTGAGATACTTCAACGACGTGACTACAGAAATTTTTATAGGTCTCCTTAACGACACTATGGTCTTCAGAATACGCAGCACTTGTATTTATACCTCCTGCACGAAATGCGAGACAGCTTCTTAATACTTTTTTTGTCATCAAAGCGTCAAGTTACCCGCCGTACGGCGGGTAACTTCAGAGCCAATCGTTTACGTACAGGTTGGGACTTAATATTGCCGACCACGCGAGCGCGTGGCAAAAGCCACCGATGCGCGCTCTGGAGGCCCGGCGCCTGTTGCCGAGACTGGTGCGGCGTGCATGAGCGTCCTTTTAACTCGCTGGCACGCTCATTTTCTTGCTTCCTGCAGCGGTGCTGCGATGGTCACTGAAGCACCGCAGAGCGACGCCTTTGTAGCATTCCTTTGGTCCCGATGGCATATTTGGGGCATAATTTGACGACTGCGCCGGCTTTGCACTAGTGCTCCTCGCGTCCTGATAAACACTTGCTCGGAATGTTTGGTTTGTTTGTTTCGTGCTTTATCGGTTAAAGACGATGATGAAAGACGTTAAAGACCAAATGAAGCGTGTACGAAGCACCATCACAGGGTGCCGCGCTAGGGACAACGAAATGCCAACGATATGATTCGCTAACCTTTACTCATCTTCCTTATTTTGTAAACTATTCGGCCAATGAACTTATCTTTCAGCTCGCTTTCCGCTGCCGATAAATAGGCGATTTGCAAATTTTATAAAGGAAATTATTTCATTTTTTTAATGTCTACTTCTTTACTTAAAATTATAGAAACGTACGACTATATCGATATAAATTGTCTGTTCGCTCTGCCCGTTGGCATTCGTAAAAATGGCACCTCGGCTTGCCATGGAAGAACGCCGTAAGATTATTCGCTAGTTTTTGAATCCATTCTTCAAAAGGAAATTTGCCGGCTTACTAATAGGCCAAACGATGCCGTTAGCCAAGCAATTCATGCCCTACGGGTATAAGAAAGGCCGGCTTGCATTGATTAATTATGAGGTTTTAACGCGTAGACGCTACACAGGCGTTGAGGCGCGCCGTAGCGGAAAGCTCCCGATTTATTTTGACCACCCGGGGATGTTTACCATGCGCCGAAATCTCGAACAAACTTGAGCGTTTTGTTTTCGCCCTCTCAGAAGAGGGCCGTCTTGCAGATGCCCGGCGGAGCGGAAGGACAAGGTCATCAACAAAAGAGGACAAGCTGATTGTTTTGCAGTGGTTTTACACCCGTTCCTTAGTGATAAAAAACTTCGGAAGGCCCTAAGTAACGATTAATATTACGGCTAAAAGTAGCGAATAATATTACGGCGTGCTTCGATGGTAACCCGAGGTGCCATTTTTACGAATGCCGGCGCGCAGAACGAACATACAATTTACATGGTTATGTCTTGCTTTCATTTTTAAGTAAAGAAATAGACATAAAAAAACGAGAATTTTTTTTATGGAACTTGCAAATCGTCTACTTTATCGGCAGTGGATAGCGAGCTGAAAGATAAGTCAAGTGACTAAATAGTTTACAAAATAAACAAGATGAACGAAGGTTCGCGGTTCATATCCCTGGCATTTCGCTGTCCGCAGCATGGCGCCCTGTGATGGTGCTTCGTACAAGCTTCATTCGGTGACGCCATTCGCAAGCCGCTAGTCTCATCGTCTATAAACGATGAAATACAAAATAAAGAAATTCCGAGCAAGTGTTTATCAAGACGCGAGGAGCACTTGTGCCAAAGCCGGCGAAAGCATCACATTAAGCCCCAAATATGCCAAACATTCCGAGCAAGTGTTTATCAAGACACGAGGAGCACTTGTGCCAAAGCCGGCGAAAGCATCACATTAGGCCCCAAATATGCCATCATAATGAAAGTAATGCTACAAAGGCGTCGCTCTGCGGTCCTTCAGTGACCATCTCAGCACCGCTGCAGGAAGCGACAAAATCTGCGCGCCTGCGAGTAAAACAGGCCGCGCATGCGCGCCGCGCCGGTCTCGACAACCGGCGCCGGGCCTCCAGAGTGCGCATCGGTTGCTTTTGCCACGCGCTGGTCTGCAATGTTAGGTCACCAGCCTGTACAAGAAAATGGCGAATTCGAAAGAAATTTGAGCTCCTTAATTAAATACGCCAATAAATGGGCTAAAGAAAGCAGGACTCGCTGGAAAAAATTATGGCTCGAGTGTCTTGAAACTGTTCACACATTTTTTTTCCTAAGGGAGCGGCGTACCATCACAGTCCCGTCCCTATCTATTATGGGATTGGTCTCACGTTACCAATTTAAGGGAAGTACCGCAATTTCTTCCGATTTCGTTTTGCTTGCTCATCGATTTGTCATTTTCATTTATTTCTGTCCGTTGTTCGTGTCGCGACATGTCAAAAGAAATTTTCTACGCGCCAAGTTCTTGCGTCAACCTTTTTCGAGTTTCCGGGGTCACCATTTCTGCTTGTTCTGCAATTCCTTCACGCGAGGGACATGAACCTGCTTTCGTATGAAATGCACATTGTCACCGTGTTCATGGAACGAAAGAAAGAAAAGATAACTGAAGGTGGGTGATAACGCTATATTTTTTTTTCGGCGGCAAATTATATGAACGGATAACCTATGCAGCACGTGGCTCTGCCGCTGCTCCCGAAATCTATGCTTTGCTGCATGCGGCAGGCTGAAAGAAGAAAAAAATACGTTTAAGCGAAATCCAAGCCGCGCATTTTGCTCCGTTTTACCCAAAGAAAAATTGCGCCGGGCTAAGCGATTACGAAGCACGAATTAGTTCTGCCCACGCTGGTTCTCTTGCCCCAGTTTCGAGAGTATCGCTTTTACTCCCTGGCTATTCTTCGGAGATCCTCAGTGTTTTTTTAGTGCGCGTATTTTTTAAGCACACTTCCCGGGCCCATCTCTAATACTGCCGCAGGGACGTAACACTCGGAATATTCCGCAACAGGGACCAAACGGGATCTCTTTTTTTTCTCCCTTCCCGCTCTGTCCCAATCTCCCTCCATGTTTCCCTTCGAATTTTGCAATGGTCGCAGTGAGATTGCGACTGCGGGTAGGAAACTGCAAGTAGGAAAACGAAAAAAAAAAAACACCGTAACAAGCCATCAGATGACGCGTAAGAAGAATAAAAAACAAATGAGTAACATGAAGCGCCAGGGAGCTACGATGGTCGTATTGATCTAGTTTTACTCCCTGGCCATTCTGTTGCCTTTTTTCCTCTCATGGCGGAAGCGGGCACTCTGCGCCCATGCAAGACCTGTCATCGTAATGGTGCGAAGTTGATTTAACAACGTGCTTAGCGCACTAGTTTGGCAGAGCGCTGCTGCTGCAGGCTGCGAGCCATTTCACGTCGCCAGGCCTTCTAGGAGGAATATTTAATTTAAAAACTGTGAAGGAAGCCTTTTGCGCCTGCTGCATGACCCGAGAAGTTATATTGCCACGGCATTCTTCTCCACCTTGCCCCCCGCCCTTTTATCCTCGCGCGTTTAGCCCAAGTCCTTCACTTTTCTCACATCCTTGGGTGTGTTACCTATGCCTCGAACCGAGCTCATGCTGCGTGGGCATCGTCCGGAAGCATGTTCGTTTTGTGATGGGCAAAGCATACATTAAGTGGGGCTGTCGCAAACTTCTCCGCGACCATTTCGTTCCGCGTACACTACTGAATGTCCTGTAGAGGGAATCGATTCTCATAAAGCGTGAATCAAACGAGCGGGTTGGCGTCGATCATGAAACAGCTCGGCTCTGTTCGCCCAAAGAACAGAACGAGTGATCCTTATAAAGAACACGGATTTGAGTAGACCTCATCCACATTAAATGGGCGATGAAGACAAAATACAACTTTTTCTGTTTGAAAGGACTTGATTTTGGTAACTCGTTCAGCTCTATTCCAGTCACAAATACGTTCTTTTAACCTAAAAGCGGAACAAACGTTCGACAACTTTAAAATTTTGCGCCATAGTGACGTAATATGAACAGGGGTGAGTTACTATGAACCGGCATTAGAAACATTTTTATCAGTGGTTTAACTGCGCGCTAGCATTCAAGTGACTACAATCAAACAAAACTAGAGGCCCCACTACAGTCTCCCAGTCAGATTTCTTGGCGGTGGCTTAGGTCGGGGGCCGCCAATCGCAAAACAGCAACAAAGAACATCCGTTTGGAGGTATGGCTCAAGGCCGCATGGGGGAAAGGGGGTGGCAGGGAAGACGAATGCATCAATGAAGACCTAGCAGGGAGGAGTCATCGCAAACCGCCATAATGCGGAGAAAGTGTCTTTGCTGCCGCCCTCTGGACGCATCCAGTCCTCGTAAGCAAGGACCCAGGCAAACCGATGTGTCGAGCGTGGCCCTATGACACATACTATGCAGTCCCATACAAGGTGGTGTATGGCGGGCTTCAGCGCCTGCCCACATGCATAGCAGACTTATGAAAAGTCGGATGGGGATGCCGTCGGAAAAGAAGGATCGTTGGAAGCTGCTGTAGGTGATTGCCACCCCGTCGTGTTCTGCTCGAGGTGTGCCTCCAGCTGGCCACGACGTCAACAGTTAAGTCTATCCAGCACGCACACAATTAAAGAAGACCTCGGCTGCGCGGGTACACCCAGCTGGAACTGTGTCCGGGTTGATGGGCATTGTAAAGAGGAGATCGTCACCGCGGCGCTGTTTGCGGCGGCAGCGTTCGCCATCAGTATCAAAGGAGAACTCCTCGGGTGAGGGAGCCGTCAAGCGGCGGGCGGAAATTACCGACAAGGACTTTTTTTCTTGAGAGTTTGCCTTACGGCATAACAGTTATATATACAACATCACATTTGTTTCACGAAGAGACCGGTACTGAGGGCCCCATATGCCACCGCTGTAGATCAGGGGTCTCCCAGGATGGAGCCCTGTGCCCCGGAGGTGTTGCAGGCGAGAGGTTTGAGGGCAGGGCAGGTCCATAGAAGGTGGCTCAGGTCGGCTTCGGACGCAGGGACCTACAAATGGGACAGGTGTCCTGCAAACGGTGCGTGATAGCGGGCAGGCCAAGCGTGGGTTACTGCTGGGGATAAGGCCACCCCAACTCGAAGCCTCCGCAGCAGGACCTCCTCCCAGCGAGCTAGCCCACTGGGGAGGTCAGTTCCACGCGGTGGAAGTAAAAGACTCGCTCGCCAGCTCATGAGCCCACTAACTACCGAGAGGACTTGAGTGCCCGGGTATTAAGCGTAGTGCGGCAGTTATGCCAGTGTGCAGTTGCATCCGTTGCACAGGAACGTTTGATGTGATGAGCCACAGAGTGCCTTCTGGGGAGTCCAATAAGATCCCGTAATGCTTCTGTGCTGTCCTGTAAATATGCTGACGCTTCGAGATGTACCTGGATCAGCCGCGAGCAGACGGATAGCCAGCTGGACCCCCTCCTTGATGGCATAAAGCTGCAGCTCTGTAGCGGTAAGTGGTATGGTCATCTGAAATGATCGGATTGTGTGTTCGCCGTGTACGTGTGTAACGGCCGCCAGGGACGCTGTATGTAAATTGCGCCGCCATGAAAAATCCAAGATGACATAAAGTGCTGTTGACTATGTTGTGTCCAAGGGAGTTGCGGGGGCCAAAGGAACATGACTCTGCGACGGGTGGATCATTTGGCAACATCAGGTGGGTGCTGGTCGTTGCTCAATAATGAGCTCATCCTCCCAGGGTGAAATACGTATGTATGGCAGGCGCACACGTAAGCGGTGGCCCTGGTGAGTGAGACTGAGGTGGTCTTTCGCTCCTTGAGCCCCCGATTGGATGATGCTTTCGAGAGTGGGAGGACCCGCATACCGATACAGGTGCTCTACCTGCGTTTGTTGTGGAAGCCCAGTTGTAGCTCCAAGTGCTTCCCCGTAATGGACCTCCAGCTCGTGGGTCTGCTCTTTGGTGAGTGGATAGCAACATGGCGCCATTTGTGGCTTTGGACCCGAGTACAGTTTGTACTAATCGCCTGGATATGTTCCGAGATGCTCCGCCAAACGTGTTGGAGATGCGGAAAATCAGGTGCAGGAGGCTACGCCACTATGGACGAAAATCCTCCAACCATTCTGCAGCGGCACTGTTCTGGTGAACGGGCACTTCGAGGGCACGCACTCATTCCTCTGAAGCAAGCTGGCGTGGAACGACTTCAATGGTCAAATGAATCCGGGCGCGCCTATGCAGGAGTGCTTCATTTGGCCAGGAGTGTGTTTTCCCAACGATATTGCTATTCCCGTGTGAGCGACGAGGGCGGTGACGTGGTCTCAGGCCGTCGGTTTGCGGGGTGGTCACCTGCCTCGGTCCACATTGTTCTATCATCGGCATAGCCGTGACATGAACTCCTCCCATAAAAAGGCACCCCCTGAATCAACTTCTTCATACGAAAATTAAAAAGAATGAAAATAAGGATATCTCCCTGGGCACGCTGCAGAAATTAGTGATGGAAAAGGTGTCGTGGTGGCCGGATCGGATTTCGTACATGCGGTTAGCCAAGAAGCTCCGTAGGAAATTGCGTAGCCGCTTACCCGGATAAACCTGCACTAGGGCATCGGGAAACTCTGCGTGTGATACGGTGGCGAAAGCCTTCTGTAAATCACAGTAACCAGAATGTATGGCCACTTATACCGGCTTGCTCCCAGCAACTTTCGTGGAACGTAGACTGTCGTAGGTGTTCAAATTTGTTGGAAGCCCGTCTGCGCCGGGGGAAGTAGTTTTCTCCTTCCAGGTGATGGCTTAATCCTGTCGTGGCCATCCGCTCAATCAACTTACAGATGGTAGACGTGAGCGAGATTTGGCGTACCTTTGCAGTGACTGCGGGATCCTTGCCTGCTTTGAGAATGGGTACCACAAAAACATGCTTGGGGGCTGAAGGGACGACACCACTAATCCGTATTTCTTTAAGAGCTTGAAGAAGTTCCTCTTTCTGTGCTACGGGCATATTGCGAAGCATAGACCAAGACACTCCGTCTATTCCTGGTGTGCTAGACACATTGATTTGCTCAAGGGCAACCGTGAGCTCAGCGGAAGTAAAAGGCATCTCAATTTCTTCGCTGTCGTTCACAGGCTCCCGAGCGTAGATTGAAGGTGGTGGTTGAGACGGTGGTTGTAGAAAGAAAATACACGCGGCCTCTGTTTCTAATACCTAACGGGATCGCCCAGTACTGAGTAGTACCGTGTCCACCATATCCTGCAGCTTGGTACTCCGGGCGAGGCTTGGACGGTGCTGCACAGTTTCCGGCCCCAGCGCGGGAGGAAAAAGAGATATCCTACTCATGGTTCCCTTCGGGGAGATGGGTGTAATTTTCCTTATTGCATGCGTATATACGCGAGTGAGACGAGATTGAAGTGGTATCTAAAGGTCTTTATTTAGGTTTGCACGTCTTCTTACTTTGAGTATGACGGCCTTATGGTCGCTGAAGTGCACAGTCAGTGGATCTCGTAGCAGCGGTTGTATGCAGTCGTCGCCGTTGCAGTTGGTAAAGACGAGATCGATACACGTTCCGTGGATTGTAGTTGGGTGTAATTGCTGTTAGTGTTTGCGCTGATGCTCTCACTTAATTGCGTCAGCACACTCACTGACGGGGCTGTTGCTTCCATCCTACTTCATCTGAAGAATCACGCAGTCAAGCGCAAGCACAACCGGAGTTGTTGTTGTTGTTGTTTTGTTGTTCCAGACTTGCGGACGCCGGCACCGCCGCGATACCAGCAAAGAATGGGGGATTGGCCAAGAAACGGTGGTGTGCGGACGCCGGACCACCGCTGACGCCGCGGGACATACCCCCGAGCATAAGACGCTCCGCATCTAAAAGAGTCGCAGTGCTCTCCTTAACGCTTGCGGGCCAAGGGCTTCGTGTGTTTGCTAATGCGTGCTATCTGGTGGCGGAGGCACACCAGGTCGACATAACTGCGACATCATATACGATAGCGCTCCTGCAACTCGTCGCGAACTTTCCATAGGTTTATCGGGTGTCGGTCTGGAGCAGGCGTGTCCGGCTCTACTTCGACGACCATCCCAGCACCGTTTCCAGCTATCAAAATGCGATTTAGCAAAGATATGGGTGCGCTTAAGTTGTGTTTGGGGTGTCTTTCGTGCTTCAAGAATTCGAGCTCCCTGAAACGGGCCAGTCGACATACCGAACTTGTTTGGTTTTTGTCCGTGCGCTGCCAGAAAGCGTGATCCAAATAGGGTAGTGGTCACTTGCCCGCGTTGGAGACTCGCATTTTCTTAGTGCCACCGTCGAAGGACTGGCCCGGGTCAAATCAGTAACGGTGTCCCGCTGACACGGCGACTGCCCTAACCGGGTGGGGTACGACAGGTCATTAACAAGGATGAGGTCCGCATCCTCTGGTGACTCCACCAGGTTGCGGCCCGGATGTTGGGGACGCGGTATCCCCAATTAGTGCTCATGGTACTGAAATCACCCCCAATCACAACTGCGTGTCGACGGTACAGAGGTCGCAAATGCCGGAGCCATTCAAAATTCGCACCTGGTAATGAGGACGCACATATATCGATGCCGCAAGTGAATTCCTCCGACCAAGGGACACTCGGACAGCCACTATTTACTGTACATCGTTGCTCATGCTTGCTGTAGGCACTTGGCAGTAAGGTGTACCTTTCCGAAGGTATAAAGATATCTGTTGGATCACTACTGTGGTGGCCGGGTCAGAAATTGTGGCTTACCGAATACATTTGGTGTTTAGAAGCGAAGCTGCTTTAAGAAAGTCAGTGTAAGCTTGGATTTTGGGACTTGATTGATTGATTGATTGATTGATTGATTGATTGATTGATTGATTGATTGATTGATTGATTGATTGATTGATTGATTGTGGAGTTTTAAAGCGCCGGCGCTTAACAGGCGATAAGGCGCGCTGTAGTAGAGAACTCCGGATTAATTTAGACCATTTAAGGATCTTTAACGTGCACCGAAATTTCGAACACACGGGCGTTTTTGGTCTTCGTAACTTGCCTTCCCACAGTGTGTGTTGCAAAGTGAAGCCTACAGATAAAGACAAAATAGAGAAAGCGGAGGAACGAGACCACCACGGTCGCCAAGCGTAATCGTGATGCCTGGAGGGGCCCCAATACCACGAGCAGAAAACGCAAAACGGCAGCGTGGCTACAGTCCTGCTGTCCGCTTCCCCAGTCGTGAAGGCGCGGTTTCAGAGGAAGTCTGTGGGCAACCAATTCAGCGTCGCTTGAGCGGTGTGCGATCGCTTGGAACGTCTCGGGGAACTCAGTCCCACTCATACGGGAACCCACAGACAGCTTCGTTGGTCATCCACCTCCAGAGGGGAATGTCATTGAACATTTTTGTAATAATTTCCACCTCGTGTTCAACCCTTGTTTAGCCAAACTAGCTGTTTACAAGCACATTGACTTAAGAGTTCCTGCGCGAAACACTTTTCGTAGCCACAAAGATTGGTAGGCCGCTGAAAAATACAACCGCATGCCAAGCGGAAGGCACAGCAACAGGACGTCAGCTTCTTTTTCCCAGGGTGTTCAGCGAGTGATTTTTCTATGCTTTGTCTTGCTCGTGTTTGCTTTTTTTTATTTAGTTTGTTTTGTTTTTACTCAGCATGAACCCTCCATCATCGATCGTTTTTTCCTTTTCGACAATTTTCTTTGTCTGTGCTCTCCACATAGCTAGCTTTCGCAAGACTCTCCGTTGACGCATTTTCTTGTCATTTTTTCTAAGCGTGCCGAGTTGAGGCTCCGGCGGGTGCTGCGTGAATCAATAAACCAAATTCAAATCGATGCGCAGTTTGCATGTCTACCGCCCGTATTCCTGCCCGCGCGCGCCCACGCGATGCGTCTTCAAAGGACCACGGTTTGTGGCGTCCGCTGCGTTCTCGTTTTTGGAAGTAGGCCCTTGTACATATTTTTTCCCTCATTCAGTCATGCTTCTAAAGCGCCTGCCCCACTATGTGGGTTAACCGAACACGGACTAAAAAGATCCGTGGATGCTACGCACTTTATAAATAATATTAGAAAAAGTGACATGCTTCTTTTTGCTTCCCGTTACCTGTTTTCTTGACCGTTGAAACTCTGTTTTCTGCGTCGCATCACTCTCCGCAAGCACTTACACAAAACGAGGCAGCTGTGAAGAAACGGCGAAGAAAATGGGCTCGGCAACTTTCATTAGTCGGAGTACGCATTGTTTCGGGAAAGGACTGCTCAGATGAAGAAGAGGGCACTACTTGCAACGATAGTTTATCTGGGGTTCAAGAACTCTCTCTCTCTCTCTCTCTCTTAACTTATATTAGGTAATCGGAAAAAAATGAGAACAGAGGTGACGTCCCAGGGGATTTCCCGCTTTTACAAAAGATGTCGCTGGTGCAAGTCGCCGGGGCTGTGTAATACTGTTATACTGAAATCCCAAAGGGGTGTTGGGCTTGCGGTTTCGTAATTCTGGCCGAATTAAAAATGGCGCAATTCCGCAACCAAGTGGTGAAAAATGGTGAGCGAAATCATTAGATGCGAAATCCTATCAGCGGGGACGTGGTGACATCACCTGATTGGCAATTGTAACAGCAGGTCGGCCGGAGTAATCGCAGACACTTTAGGGAGCACGTTTTCACAAAGAAGCATTTGAACTTCCACCGCCTCTGAAGTTGTCGAATTCTAGAAATTCCGGGCCTATTATTTGCTACACGTAGGGTTATTTACAAAAGCAAGGACAAAACCCCTATTCCTGGAACCCTCGTCTACCCCAAGGTAGGGCACCTGGCACCATTGTGGAGGATGTTTTTGCACCAACCCTCTGTTTCTCTCCCTATCTCCACTTCTCCTGTCCGTCTGAAATGTGAAGGGGACTGCGATGCCCTCTTACGAGGTTTTCAGGAGTGACGGAGATGCCTTGTTACGACCGCGTTCGGTATTGAAATTTTAAGTCAAAGCAGTGCAGGTGTTGTGCGGTGCGACGTCGAGGAGTGCATGTATAGCGTATTGCCACTAAAATCGTGGGAGCCACTTGTGCCCACAACTTGAAAGTAAAAAGAAAAGCGCGAGGACGGAATCACAGAGTACAAGACTCACAGCCTGTCTCCTGCTTACAAGCGAAGGTCGTAGCAAAGTTATGGAACCATAGGATACAAATCTGAGCAAGTACGTGGTGAGTGAGGTTAAAGGGTTTGAGTCCAAAGCGGCATCTTGGGCTCGAGCCCACGGGGCTGCTTCGACAGTTTGTTGTAGAGATCGCGTGTCACTCGCGCGCATTGCGACGGTGCAGAGCAATCGACGCCGATCACTGTTGCGTACTGAGCGTGCAGGCTGCTTTCCACCTCCAACTGCATTTTTCGCAAGACATATCAATGCGCGTAGTTCCCAAGCTGTTCATTTTTTTTTTCCTTATTTCAGATGTTACGTATCAAAAGCGTGAACGCTGAAATGTTGGCACTCAGATTTTTTGGGGCCGTCATGGATAAATATTTATCCATAACAGAGACTTTGGCTTCCGTCTAAGCACCCAGCTCCCTTTGAACTTTTCACGCTATTGAAAAGCACTCACTTGTCGATTTAGACCCTGAGTTGCCTATACACAACATTTGTCGGTTGCAATGTATTGCGCACCATCGGCACCTATGAGGGGCTCCATGAGACGTGCCCGTCCTCTATGATGTGCTCTATGAGCTACCCACCATCCAATGAAATACCCATTCCTGCCGTCAGGAATGAATAGGAATAAAACTAGCTTCAGTTGGCAGATAACGACGATTGTTATTGGGAGCTTTTATCCCGTGGCTTACTTTTGTCCTTTTCCGATTTTTCCAGCCCTGAAAAGGCCGTTTATTACGTTGAGCATTCGGCTTCAGTGACAGTTAGAAACCGCCCATCATCTTTTTCCGGCTCACTTCGTCTTCGATGTTTCAGCCCTGAAAAGCCGTTATTACTAGGCATCTGCTGAGTGCAGTGAGTGCAGTTTATTTTCTTTTCGAAAGAGGGACCAGCTCAGGGGTTAGCTGACGAGCCTCGGTCCCTAAGCCGTACAGACGATACACGCGAAACACGAAAGACAGAAGGGCGCACTCAATCAAACTATATATAGCAACACTTACTAGAATACATTGGCATCATGGGAATACTTTACCTGCCCAGATTTAAAAATCTGTAAAAATGAACTGTCGTACAATTTCGTACAACGGATGAAATGTAATCTCGGTCAAGTTGTGTGAAAAATTGAATATAGATATATACAAACAACACGCACACACTGCACAATGCTATATATGGACAGTAACTGCTTTTACATTAAATTTCGTTCATCGAGTTGTTGGTCTTTTTCTGAGTATAGTTAGAAACGCTCATCATCTTTCCATCATCCATATAACCTGATCATTGCCCGCCATTTTCCCGGTCATGTTCTACACACGACGCACACGGACCCAACCGTACACACTGTCTGTCTTTTGTGCGGCTGTGGTGTGTGCCTCTGTTGCAGAAAGAAAAAACTCTAACGACCGCGTAAAATATATACGAAGGTTGACACATGAATCAACTCCAGTTTATACGATCTACATCGGGTCGCCCTTCATGTAGACTCAATTGATGCACACTTCAAGTGTGCTTTCTGCTAATTTACCGCGGTACCACTTTAGTTGTGCCCTTAGACACCGATTGTTAGGCTCCTCAAACATTCTTGAAAACAGCTAAATAAACATTTCACGTGTACGTTCCTTGCGACATTCTCGAAATGAATGGCTACCAAATCATCAACGCTGTTTTTTTTTCAGATTTGTCTCCTTATAAAAGGAGAAAAGTAATCTAGCTAAACGAGAAGTTGACTACCCATACGTGGAGGTAGGCTCCTGTTGAGTTTATCCCCCCCCCCCCCCCCAAAAAAAAAGAAATCTGGTAAGGGCTATGGCCAGGTATAAAGGCCACTTTCATCCAAGTGACCTTCGCCCTGCGTCCATCGCTGATTGTGGTCTGACCGCAGCGGCCGCTTCCTGGCTAAGGCCATTGTGGGCCTTGGCAGCAGCTTGCAAGAACGGCAAGCGGAAATTTTTACGAGAATTCCTGATCCCTTCCCTTTTCGGCAAACGCGGCGATACGTGCACTGTATATGCGGGAGCGTGGGCTGCGCTGCCCGAGTTCTCTCTTTCCGCTTTTTCCCCCGCTGGCCACGTTCCCCTTCCCGTTCCGCTCTCTACCGAGGATAAAGACAGTCCCGGGTCTTTTTATTGTCCATGCCAGCCGTGCCAACTCTGTTTAGTCGAAACGAAGCCTTGTTCCCTGGCACCAATTTTTCTGATCTCGTAACTGTCATCTCCTGTCCTACTCCAGTTGCGTGTTTTTGTGCCATTCCTTATCTTGTCAGTCGAATATAAGCGCGGGGAATTCGTCAGCGATTACTTGATATGAAGCCAGAAAGAAGGCAGCTTCTTTGTCTGCATGGTGTTGGTTGTGCCAGATACGGTCTTCTCCGCTGTTTTTATCTATATCGCCGCAGCATCGATTTCTTGCGCGGAGGATTGTTGTGGCGCGCACACCTTTCTGTGCGCGGTGACCGCGGAGGGAGCTTCGCTTTACGACTTATCGTTCGCCCCTCGCCTTCCCTGGCCGCTCCCGTAGATAGATGCGCGCCGGGAACCTTTTGAGCCGCAGCGGGATGGTTTTTCTTTACAAGTGGCGCATCGTCTCCCTCAATCGAGGCCCCCTTTTGATCTTCCCCATTCACCAACCTTTCGGCCGTCTTGTCTTTCTTTACTTGCATTCTTTGGTTTCCCTCTTTGTTCGTTTCGCTCTTGTGCTTGAACACTGCCGAACGCAGCCATTTGTGGCGGGGTGCCTCGCTTATTCCGTTGCTCTGCTGCATTTGTGTGCTTTCTTCTGCAGCCTTTTCGGCTATCGTGTGTACAGCCGCCTTATCTCCGAGCCGTCTCGAAGGTTGTTTGGGGCGAGCGTGTATGCGAACTGTGGGCTCCAAATTTAGGGTGGCCTACTTCTGTTTGGGTGTCGCACCTAGAAGTAGCACTTACACGGTTTTGTTCCTGACAGAGGCGTGGCAAAATGTGATGCGATGATGATTTGAAGCCCGGGAGAGGACGGACGCCGTGCGTTTTAGAGTGTGCAAGGTCGGTTCATCCGAAATGTCACTGGAACTATTCCTTGCCACAAAAGATCGAATTCTCGAGGAGGAAGGAGGAGGAGGAGGAGGAGGAGGAGGAGAAAGCGAAGCCGAGAGGTTACGCTGGTGCAGACCTTGGTTTGCCACCTGGCACTGGAGGAGGGGTGTTCAGTGTATAAAAGAGAGGCCAGGTGAAAAGCGGGAGATAGAGGCAGGAACGCGGCCGAATTCTAGTCCCTTTTCGGGCCCAAGTAACATGGAGGTACACACCTGCTGTAACGCTGGTCACCTCATTTGGGCGCCTGGCAACCCCAGTGATTCGTCTGCATGCCCCAGGCATTGGAAATAAAGCCGACTTGCCCCACTGGTCCTGAAATAGCTTGCCGTGCTGTTACTGCACGAGCGTAACAGTGACCGGAAACATATATGCACAAGATGATTCTGTAACGTCCTCGAATTCGCTACCAAGCATATATCGAATATAGCAGGATATTCCCTTCCTTTGCACGCTTCCGAAACCCAAGAGAGGTCAACGACAGCGAGAGTAAAATCAGATAAGTTGCGTGCCCCAAAAGCTGCCTAATTTAATTAATGGATCAATCAGGCGTTCCTTTGCGCATGTGTGTCCATCGTAGTAGCCGGGTGTTTTTAATATTCTGGTTGCACCCATAAGCCCTAGAGACGCTGGCCTTCCACGACCGTGGGAAAAGAATTTCGGCGCGTGGATCTCGCATCCCCGTGCCCTTGCCCTGGGAAGTGTTCCGGGGGCAGCCCATTCCCATTATGGGAACACTCGATGGTATGCCCTCGATGGTATGCTGTCAACAGCGGAGCTGTTTCAGGGCGAGCTTTTCCGCAATTCTGCTGTAGGCTGTCCGCCACTGAGGGGTAGGAGAAGGTTCCTATGCGCAACAATAGAGGGCGCAGTGGTCTCGCCACTTTCGGTCACGCAGAAACCGGTTTCAAGACCCACCGATAGGCGGTGTAGCGGTCTCGCAGGGGCGGGTTCCTCTCCTCCCGCTATTGGATGGAACGCCGAGCGAAGGGAGCCTACCGTCGCTGAATCTTCGTTGCCGATTCCTTTGCGCGAACAGTCGAATATCCGCGGAGACGGCTGTGCCCTTCTTCTGCGAGCGCGCGTTCACGCAAGAGAACCAACGAATTTATTTTTCAGCAGATTTTACACTGGGTGGATTCTGGCTTATTTTCTCTAACCCAGAGAAGAACTACGATAAGCAGTGGGATGAGTTTAGTCAAAGCATCGCTTCTTGGTATTGTTTCTTATTGCCCACATCACAACTCAGCGTCATTATGCTATGGTATGAAAATAGCGTGATGGGTGGTACGAAAGAAAGAAAAGACAAAAACTTGTGCTGACTAACCAACATATGTTTTTATTGCGTCAGGGCACCGGATTTATACGAGCGAGTCAACCCTGCGAACTGGAAAGAAGAAAAAGAAGTCAGTATAATGTTAAAGTGAATTTTAATTTGCTGCAGAGTGACTTTGGTGCCCTGATGAGATAAAACGGTCGTTATTCAGCGCAAGTGTCTCTCCCTTGTTTTTTGTGTCCCGTCTGTCGCGCGGTTTTCGGCCATTTGAACATGTGCCAACCAACCCAAGTTTCCGGACTATGGAGGTCAGTACTCATCGTGCATGAGGAGATTAACTTGGGCACGGATTTGACAACCGAGCTTGATTTTGGCGCATTTGTAGCCGGACTGTACATCTGCAATGCCACAGAAATGAACGTCAAGTCGGCTGCTAAATCTGCGGTCACAATTCCTTCCTGACCCCTCCAGTAACGTGTTGGGCCATGAACGGGTGAAACGGCTTTCGAAATTGGGCTCCTGCAGATGTCCTGGGATGGAGGAATGGTTAGCAGACTCTCCGACGAAGGTCGTTAGTGAGACGATAAGGCCGTACGGCGCCGGGAAGCGCGATGCACGGCACTGCGCTAGATGCAACTGGAGAAGACGCCATGCGAAGCAACAATAGGGCAGGCCACGCAGAGCGTAAAATCCCAGATGTAAGACTTTAAATAGGGCCGCTTTGAAAGGCTCAAGCGCTCGCACTGAGCTCTTACAGGGTAGAATACGGCGCTCTCGACTACGGGCTCGACAAAATAAAAATAGAGGGGGGGGGGTGTTCTGTAGGGACAGAGTAAGGGAAAGATATTTCCTGGTGCCTGAAGACCTTAACACAGTGGCCCGAGTTTGGGTAACGTGCCATAATCTCGACGTTCGGTTTAGGCTGCTTGGTTTGTCTTATTAATTTATTACTGTCATTTGTTTGCGTTCCCGCACTGTGTATCGGGAAGATACTTACCAACGATGCCGTTTTAAAAGGTAAAGAGCAGTAGCCGCGCCATCACGTCTTTTTTGTTTATGATGTCTGTACCGAGCGTAGCCATATTTAAGCTTTCGCCCTGGGGATCTTTCCAAGCACCGTACAAGCGCCTATCAGCAATGCGCAGTGGATAGTGGTGGTGCAGTATAGCTAAACACCGTCAGATCTCCAGTTGCTGTTGGCGTTCGCCAATATGGCGAGTATATTCCCTATCAGAATTACTGCTGCAATGTGTGCGTGCGTTGTATTTTATTCTGACGGCTGATCTGGTGCGTGGACGAAAATCCATGACAAGGTAGCCACGACCGTGGACACGACCGATAAGGACTACGCGATTTGCAGCGGCTCCGGCGCAGCTGTCAGTCGACAGAGGCCCTATATAGGCCGCGCGGCAAACAGGCGTCCGCTTGCTCTTTCGTTATCTGGGGACTATTCACCGATGACAAGGCTGACAGGGAGACATTTTTGTCCGGTTCTCTGCCTTTTCGATCACTGTCCATGCGTCATCACGCAGGGAATCGGGGCTGCCCGGGTCGCGGGTAGTGGCGGGACTTTCCACTGGAAACAGGGATCGATGGCGCAAGCAAAACCTCCAGGTTTTATTTGTTGACCTCTCTTTCCGAGCAGGAATTGCGAACAATAAAGAAGAGAGCCCTCCTGGAGCCGGCATCGCGTGCATTTACGTAGTTGAGCCAAGATATTGTGTCGCATGTGCTAAACGGTCACTTGGAGCCCATTTCGTTTGCATCCGGGCCTTTTCCGCACTCGGACCTTCCTGTAGCGAATCGATCTCTCGACTCGCAGACCATCAGTGCAGACGCCCGAGCCCCTCCTTCACCGTTAGCAAACGACCTATATTGAGGCGTATACCGCCGCGGCCCTCGAAGGTCCTGAGAGTGTATAGCTCCGGTGTTGCTCGGCTGGGAAACTCCTCTATACGGAAGGGGCAGACGGCGTGCCTTTCGGCGTGCACGCAGCGGATCGCAATCACGAACTTCATTGAGAGTCGTCGGGCGTTCACTGTAAGGGGGGGAGAGAGATTACAGATATCGGTCCGAGAAACTGGCGTACCAGTCGCGCTGCACCGATTTGGGCACTCTCGTTCCCGCGGCGTCGCTGATGGTGGCATTCATCCCCAACCGTCTTCGCTTTTCACTTTCCTCTCACTTTGGCTCTCCTCCTCGTGGCGGGAGGCAAGTCGTAGGCAAATGCCATTTCGGAACGCAAGGCTGCGTCGGATTAGGGAGGTCACAGTACGACATACCTCTGCGCCGTGGCGATAAAAACGGCTTCCAGCAATAGAGCAAATGTCGGTGTAAAGGGTAACAGAGAGTACTTATAAATGCACGTATTGGCGGAAATGCTAACGAGCGCGCTGGGGATTGTTCTGTTAGGCAACAGAAGGGACGTTTCCAGACCTCTGTGTTTATAACAGGACCTCTTTCATTCAGAACCATTGTTTTTAGTGCATCCTAAATGCGATTTGCGTTAACTGAAACGTAAAGGCCCCGTCCAGACGTTTCTAGAGAATTCTCTCTTCAGCACCAACACAGGAGCCGGGAATTTAGGGCACGTATTTGATCTCTCACAGTTTAAGGCAGCCAAGTCCCTTGTTTCTTTCTAGGTCCTACATGACTACTGTTGCGAGTGAACGTTCCAGCCATCATCATCACAGGCCTGTTTGTGTCCACTCCCGGACGAAACCCTCTCCCAAAGATTTGCAGCCATGCGTATCGAGCACTAGCTGAGTCAATATTTTTCCAAAACGTTTTCGTCGCTCATCTCGCCAACAAGTTTTCGGTCGACCCCTGTTGCGATGGCGGTCTATTGGTAACCACTCTGTCAAAAAGATTGTGCGCTTGTTGTCCCTCATTCGCCTTACGTGAGAAGCCCATGCCCATTCCCTTCGGTTAATTTGAACGAGAATGTCCTCAATCTGAGTGTGTTCCCTAATCTATGCAGCTGTTTTCCTGTCCCTCAGCGGGACCCTAGCATTTGGCGTTCTATGGCCCGTGGTGTCTTTCTAAGTTAGCTTTGAAGTCGTTTGGTGAGACCCCAAGTTCCTGCCTCGCAAGTCATTACCGGAAGAACGGATTGAATAAGTACAAGCTTCTTGAGTAACAGAGGAAGCTTACCACTCAGAATGTCCGAGTTCTTACCAAACGCAGCCCACCCCATGCTTATTCTTCGGGTAATTTTCCGTTCATGGTTCGGATCATCAGCTATGAATTTCCCACGATATACATTTCGTACAATTCATTGCCTACCTGGAAGTGATGTACTTTGGCGTGGTGATTCGACATTAC
The DNA here is from genome assembly GCA_013339765.2 of Haemaphysalis longicornis. Classification (NCBI taxonomy): domain Eukaryota; kingdom Metazoa; phylum Arthropoda; class Arachnida; order Ixodida; family Ixodidae; genus Haemaphysalis; species Haemaphysalis longicornis. The sequence goes on from CM023450.1 coordinate 91,180,807, forward strand.
CTTGGATTTCTTTATGTTCATTTTTAAGCCAGCAATCATACTTGCTGAGCACAATTGGCAAAGCATGCGCTGAAAATCCTAGCAGCTCTGATTGAACAAGAAAATGCCGTCTGCAAACATTAGTTGGCTGAATAATTTCTTATTGATGCGCAATCCGGTTTTCCTTCACCTACGCTTTCTGGACACGCCCTCCAGACAGGCTGTGAAGAATGGTAGGGATATTGTGTACCCTTGCCGGACAACCTTTCGTATAGAAAATTTACAGGTTCTGTGATGAGCCTGTATAGCTCCCTTACATCCGTCGTATATAATGTTGAAAAGCGCAATGTATGCCTCGTCGATAACCGTGATCCCGTAACGCCTGTGTTACTGCTGAAGTGGACACTGTGTCAAATGCTTTCATATAATTTAAGAATGCCATATACAGCGGTGCATTATACTCTTAACACTTTATGATTACCTGATTCGGTTGTGTGAATATGGTGTAAAGTCGAGAAGCTCTTCCGGAAACTGCTCCGGTTCTAGGAGCTGTTGAAAGTCCAAAGCGGCACTGATGTGGTCAAGAATTGTCTTGGTAAATAATTTGCAGTTAACTGACAGGAGGCTGATGGGACTGCAATTTTTAAGTTTTTTTGGCATCACCCTTCTTATGTAGAAGAACTAATTTCGCGATTTTCCACACCTTTGACACCCTTAAGGAGCTCAAGCACTGTGAGAAGGGGTGCAAGCTTCGTTGGCACAACGTGGCCTCTGACGAACAATATATCTGACGCAATGCCATCAACTCCTCCAGCTTTGCCTTTCTTCATTGCTTGGAGCAACGTCGCTACATCATGTGTTGTAACCGGCGGAATCTGACCCCCAGCATTTGCGAAAAAAACTTGTGTCTGAGTCAGGGGTAGAAGCGAAAAGGTTTCTGTATAATTCCTCGGCTATTTTTAGTATCTCATCAATATTGTTTGTTCTGTGACCTCTGGCGTCCCGGAGTGCATACATTCTGTTTTTGCCAATAGGGAGCTTACTTCTGGTCGCTTTCAAACTCCCTCCGTATATCAATGTTGCTTCAATTTTTGCGACACTGAAAGCACGGATTCGGGCATGTCTTGCGTTTGTTGATCAATTTGTAGAGCTCTGCAATTTACTTTGGTCTCGCGGAGTGCGGACTAACATTTTCCGGCGCCTATCAATAAGGTCCTCAGTTTTCTGTGATAACTTGAATTCGAATGCGGACTGTTTTACTCCTACGGCTAGTGCTGACTCCATGACCACATGTGTGAAATGGTAATTGAGAGAGTCCACATCATTGTTGTCAGTAGATAACAGAGATGATTTGTTTTCAAGTAACACTAGGAATTCGTCCACTTCCGTCTGACGGAGGGCAGGTTAGGCATCTTCCATTTTAGCACTTTTTGATCTTTCCCTTCTTAAACCTAGGCTGATATACGACTCCTGACCATCCTCTGATTACTGCTTTTATCCCGACCAATTGCCTGTACATAGGGAATCATCCGGGGAGTGCCAGTTAAAATGAAGTCATCTTTGCTTTTAGTTTCCCCCATTCGGGACTTTGCAAGTCTATTTTGTGTTCTGTCTTTGGCGGAAGAACGTATTCATAATTCGCAGACTATTTCTTCCGGCAAAGGAAACCAGCATGTCTCCACTGTTGTTTCTATAACCTATCGCACGCTCCCCTATCTGTTGTGGCCCTATTATTGCATTGAAGTCACCCATAATGACTCTGTACGGAGCTTTTTGCTTATGCAATTGCCAATTCAATGTCTTCGTGAAATACGTTCACAGCCTCATCATCGTAAGTGGATGTAGGCGCATATACATGCAGCACGTTCAACGTGCGATTCTTATTCAGTCTTATAACGAGATATTCTACACGCGCATTAATGCTGTGAAATTCTAAAACATTCCCTCTGATGCGCTAAGATCCAGCAATCCTACACTCAAGTGATATGTTTCAGAATGCCCGCGATGACCGAAAATATCACCAGTAGGAAGAACCCCAGATCCCTCCGCAACTCTTCTTACCTGGCTTAACCCTACTATATCCCGTCGAATATCGGATAACTCACGTAAAAGAACCGATAAACGTGCTTCGCTCGAGAGATTTCGAGCACTAAATGTACAGAGAAACAATTTCCATTGGCGGCCTACCTGGACCGCGTGATTCTTAGCACCTCCTGCGGTATTGCTTGCCTTCCCGCCGCCTTGTGTAGGGGCAATGTCTGCTGGGGACTCCAGGCCGGCAGGGTAATTGTATAATGATTAAAAGGATTTTGGCAAATGTCCTCAACTAGTGTTGCCAAGTCAACAAGGCTTATGATGATTATGCAAAAAAAGTTACGATACAGCTTTAAAATTCACAGTTTCACTAATCCTGCGCTCGTAACTAGGTTGGATTGACCCGCGGACCAAAGGTCATGGCCAGGTGGAGGCACACCTCAACAATAACACGCCGGCGCCGCAATGCCACTACATCAGCTTCCAACGATGTTTCACCTGCGACGGCATCCCATCCGACCCTTTATACGTCTGCTGTGCATGTGGGCAGGCACTGAAGCCCATCGTACACCACCTGGTATGGGAATGCGTGAGGTCTCAAACAGCCACGCCCGACACACCGGCCTGCCTGGGTCCTTGCTTACAAGGAATGGATCAGTCCAAAGAGCCGCACCAAAGAGACTTTATCCGCATTATTGTGGTTCGTAAATATCCTACCCATGTTAGGTATCATTGATGCATTCCCCTTCCCTCCCACCCCTTTCCCCAATGCGGCCTTGAGCCATACCTCTCAACTGATGTTCGTTTGTTGTTATTGCGATTGGCTGCCGTCGACGTAAGCAATGGTCAAAAAACCTGAATGGGGAATGCAATTGGGCCTCTAGTTTCCTTTGACCGTACACATGAATGCTAATGCGCCGTTAAACTACTGATAAAAATGTGTACAAACCCGCCGCGGTGGCTCAGTGGCTAAGGCGTTGCGCTGCTGAGCACGAGGTCGCGGGTTCGATTCCCGGTCGCGGCGGCCGCTTTTCTGATGGAGGCGAAAAGCAAAAACGCCCGTGTGTGCGAGATTTCGGCGCACGTTAAAGATCCCCAGGTGGTCAAAATTAATCCGGAGCCCTCCACTACGGCGCGCCTCATCGCCTGCGTTGCGTCGGCGCGTTAAACCCCCACAATCAATCAATCAATCAAAAATGTGTACAATGCCGGTCCATAATAACTCACCCCGGTCTATAGTACGTCACTATGGGGCAAAATTTTAAAGTTTATTCAGATTTTCAGTTTCAAGAACGTATTTTGTGGCGGGAATACAGCTGAATAACCTGCCAAAATCTAGTCCTTTCAAATAGAAGGAAGATGTATTTGGTATTCATGGCGCCTTTAATGTGGGCTAATTCCACTGAAATCCGGGTTCTTTATAAAATTCAATCGTTCTGTCCTTTGGGCGAACAGAACCGAGATGTCTCATGATCGGCGCCAAGCCCCTCGTTTGATTCACGCTTTATGTTAATCGATTCCCTCTACAGAACATTAATTAGTGCACGCGGAACGAAAATGGATGCGGCACAGTTTTCGACAGCACTCCCTAATGTTTGCTTTGATCATCACAACAAGAACATACTTCAAGAGGATGCTCAGGCAGCATGACCTCCATTCGAGGCATAGGCAACACACCCAAAGACTGGCATGCGTTTAAGTTTCGCCCTGTCTTGTGAAATTTCGCGGCAATGAACAGCTTCTCACAATCCAGAGACCCCAATTTATTTCGAGAGAAAAACATCGCGATTGGCTAGAAAATGGGGTTGACTCAAGAAACAAAGATGCGCCTTCCCTTCAACATCGCCTTCAGAAATGTCTTCAACATCGAAAATATCACCTGGCGTCAGCTAGCATGACGAAGCGCTCTTGTGTCTACTGCGGTTGAATGTGGCTGACACAGGGGCAATGCCTGTATAAAATCACCGCTCTGCACTGTTTATTATAAGCCCGCGGAAATACTGAGCGTGCATGTTAGAAGTTCAGGGTGCCAAAAAAGGTATTCAGTAATGTAAAGGGCGCATGACACGGGTTTGCCACGTGATTATCCTATGGGTATTCAAGGCGAGGACTGCTGCGGTCACCGGTATGCCGGTTACCACGCCCCCCTACGGGGCTTCAAGAGGCCCAATAAAACGTTTCTCTCCTCTCTCTCTCTCTCTCTCTCCTCCTCTCATCTCTCTCTCTCTCCCTCTCCATCTCTCTCTCTCTCTCTCTCCTCTCTCTCTCTTCTAGTCTCCATCTCACGTTATCTCGTCCTTATCTCTCGTCTCTCATCTCACTACTCCTCTTCTCTCTCTCCGCCATCTCAGTAAAGTTTTTTGTCAGAGGATCAAGAATTCCAAAGCCTTATTATTTAGCAATTATCGCCGTGGTAATCCAAGGTTGACGGCCACAAAACAAATCATCGCGAAAGCGTACAACCTACGTATAAACGGTATCCAGGCGTAACTTGCGGTTATATTGCGTCAGCATTCTACGACTAGCTCTCTTGGAAAATCTTGCATCCGCTCACCACTTAACGCGCTGCTCGCGATTGGGATACCCGCTGTCTTATGTACAGTCATGAAGAAATTAAATGCGAACACGCAAACATGAACCTGAACAGGCAAAACCGAAGAAAATGTTTAGTTGAGGTTCCATAATGACGTGGTTGTGGTGTACTTGGAAAGAGGCATGGCCAAACATTGTCACCGTTCTGGAGCCATGTGACAATTGGAATAGCATGTAAAGAAATTGCGCTATTTATGTTTTCCGGTTGGTTAATACATCCGCGTCCGCATTTTAGTTGTTCATGACTGTACGTATTGGCTACAATGACTATTCCTGCCCTATGACTATGCATGACATGAGGACTGCTTAGGAGTTATTAAGACTAACTAGGTGTGGTCACTTTTAAACTACGTAGAATTAAGAAGGTCTATCTACGTCACTCAGATTGATGACTACAATCCTTTCAGTGACTAGCACTATTACCACAGGCTAATTAAGACTTGTTAAGGTCAGCTAACACTAATCAAGACGCGCAATGCTACTTAGGCCAAACTGAAGTCGAACAAGACTACGTAAGGCTCTGGTTGTCAAACCAGAAATGGACCGAACAAAAAATAGAAACCTAACCGGTTATTTTTGCCTGAACTGATCCCAAAGCCGAACCTTTCTTTTCTGAGATCGCTGAATCTGAGGCGGAACTGCACCGAGAAAATTAATAACGGTTACCAGTTCAATACGAAACCGATTCGACCACTCGCTGTGAGAAAATACTCTTTTCGCGCTTTTGTTTTTCGCGCACCATCAACATCGTTACCTCTCGCGAAATTTTCCTCTTCAAGCCTATTACAACACTATCAACACTCTCTTCGTGGTCGTACCAATTTGGCAATGCTATGTTGCTGCTGGTCGCGCTTGCGGAGTGCAAGGCTGAAGGAAACAATAGCACACTGTCGGCATTCTTCAAGCGATGGGAAACACGGGATTTGCTTTTTCTTCGCTGCGAGTTGATAGGGGCAAAAATACCGCAAGATTACTGCACTGCGCAGCGGCGAAAGCCCACACTGTAAACGTACATCCTTGTTGCATTTCATAATTTGCTTAACGGGGGCCATGAAGACAAAACACAACTTTGGTTCATTCGAAAGATTGCCTCGTTAGAATAATACTCAAACACTTTTACACACACTTCGCTCAAACAAGCTAGATAAATAGGAAAAAAAGGGAAAGACCATGTGACCCACTAGCGCATTTCCCGCAACAGAAACTATGATGTCATACCAGCCAGAACTGCGATTGGCGGAGGACGGCGAAAGCAAACGCAATTAGGCAGAGCCTAATATAATACCTTGCCGAACGAGCTATTTGCGCTTAAATTAGGGCACATTCTTTTTATAGCAGTAAGAATGGGGGAATAAACAGTGGAATTTATGAAAGCACACGCAAACATAGAAGCACTGATGCGTACCGTTGTTGGTGCTGCGCGCACTATGCTTGTTTCAGCTGCACAGCGGTCCGCCGCTCTCGAGTTGTCTTACACGCACTGGACGATTGGCGTAAGCGACGTTGTCTTACGTGACCCTGTTTGTCAAGCAAAAACAAGTCAGGTGCAAATACGGTCAAAAAGCAAAGCAACGGCAGACACCAGTCCGTGCGTGAGTATGGTAGCGCCGTTTGGGAAGACTGACGGCAAGCAGCGCTGCAGCCGAATTACGCAGTGCAAGTTTGGTTGTATACGGGCGCGCTTATGACTTGATTGCTTACGTCCCGAAACCGCACGATTTGGCGGAAGAATAAAAGTTTTAACCTAAATGGAATAATTTCGCAGTGAACAAACCATCGTTTGCTTCCGGACAAGCACTAGGAGCACTAAAAAACGCGAAATCTTTCCAATAAAACAAACTTGCAATTTGCCCTCATGGCCCCTTTAAAGAGGTCGCACACCTGGAAAGTGTGAATACTTGACAAGTGATATACGCAGAAGGGGTTCATTGGTACGACAAAGGGAAAGAGGCATACTCGATCGCCGCCCCTGGCAGTGGTTTTTAGAAGAAAGCTATAACGCATGTGGCCATATTTCTACGGTGGCTGATTATTTCTAAGTGAATAGCCTTTTTTCTTCCGCCCTGCCACGCACATGAAATGCAATATCATCAAACGCGGCAATATTGTTTCGGTCACTGTGTTTCCGCGGAAAAACAAAAATATTACACCCACCACAGCGAGTTCATACACGAATAGTTTGTGCTCTTTTTTGCTGCCTTCAGCCATCGAATAAGTATACAAAACCAAAATGTAGATATCTCTGGGCACCCTTTCCTTTGTCCGACCTTTCACATTACCAAACACTTCATCACTGTGTATAATGACTGGGGTAATAGTTAGTTTCTCAGGATGTGTAGAGCCTGCAATTTTCTATCGGTCATTTCTTGCCTTACGCTGACTACAGAAGTTTGTTACAAGCCGCTCTACTTTTTTACTGCTCAGAAACGCAGTTACAAGGCCATATTTCGTGCTTCATAGCTACAAAGCCACACACAATGTAACGTGTTTCTTAGGCATGTTCTAAACAATAACGTTGGCTTCAAGTTGTGCAAGTTGGAAAAAAAATCAGAGATATCCTTTGGTTATATTGGTTTGAAATTAGAGCGAACTGCCCGAATTACCTGCATAGCAGTGCATTTCCCAAGCTGAACCATTTTTGCTTCATAAACTGAAATTGTCATGAATGAAAAATGATAACAAACATTATAAAGAAAATTTGACTCCTTACCTTGTTTCTATGCAAAAAAACCTGCTTACATTTTAATATTTTAAAAATGTGTCATGGTTGCAATTATTGTTCGGAAAGAATTCCTTCCCGAAACCAAAAATAAATACGTTGACTCATTTTTAGAAGTATGCAAGTTTCGACAGAAGAATAATCCGCGCCGACACCTGCACTAACGTGTTTTAGTTTCGGTTAGAAAGTTTATTCCGCATCATAGTGCTGCAAATGTATCACTGCCTTCCTAAATGTGCAGTTCTTGTGGGAAGGCAGGCAGATTAGCGCACCCCATTAAACTGTGAATAAAGGTAATTTTGTAGATGGAAAACATAGTACAAAGAAATACGTACAAAAGAAATCGTGAAGGCAAGAAGCCATTGGCATATAAAAAAGAAAAAAATTACAAGAGAAGAAAAATGTGGTATCATGCGTTTTACTGATTTAAGGGTTTCGAATTTCTCACGGTTCTGACCGTGATTTTATTTTGGGAACGGGAAAGCTTTTTTTTCTGCCCCATAACTTCAGACAGGCTATCTTATTTTCCGTGCACAAGGAGCTATACAAATACTTCGTCACAACTAAAAATGTCGACGGGGCCCACATCTCCAACCTTTCAAGAAAACACCGCAAACTTGTCCCTACGGGACGATTTTAACGCTGAGCGAGAAAGTAGCTGGCCAGTCGTCACTACTACGCCTGTTTTCCCTTATATTTGGCCCAATTTTTAGTTATTTTTGAAATTGCACCCATGTAATTGATAAAATGTAGTATTTTGAATATTTCTTTGTATTTCAGTTTTACGGTCGCTTTAAACTACTGAACATTTTTTTTTCCCTTCGCTGATAACTCAACTCGAACTGATAATTCAATTAGAACCAGTTTGCAAATAGATTAGAAGCTCCCGAACCAGACTGCGAACCAGTTCAGTACGTCGTTTAGTCGAATAGGGATTGAACCGGAACAATAAAAAATTAATGGAAGGTTGCACTCACGCGCAAGACTTGAATGGCGAAGCCGTTGTAGGTGAGCTTTTGCCTGACACATAGTGAAGTTTCAGTATTATTGTTTTTTTTTTGCATAGTTGCGGTGCTAGTAATCGTCGTCATATGCATCGAAGAGGTCGTCTTCTTCACGGCGAGTGGTGGATGAAAAGTCATCCTCAGCATTGTAGACTTCCACCAGCTATTCCTCATCCACTCGAGAAAGCGGTGGCGGGATCTGCAAGTCGTCCCGGAAGGAGTGGCACACTCGTTGCCATGTCTCCAATCGTCCATAACGACCCGCCGCGGTGGCTCAGTGGCTAAGGCGTTGCGCTGCTGAGCAAGAGGTTGCGGGTTCGATTCCCGGCTGTGGCGGGCGCTTTTCTGATGGAGACGAAAAGCAAAAACGCCCGTGGGCACGAGATTTCGGCGCACGTTAAAGATCCCCAGGTGGTCAAAATTAATCCGTAGCCCTCCCCTACGGCGCGCCTCATCGCCTCCGTTGCGTCGGCGCGTTATACTCTACAATCACACAATTGTCCATAATGGCTTCTAGAGAATGCGGCGGCGGCGGTGACCTCTCCCAAGCAGGGTGGCTTTTCAATTTTAGTGTTAGCGCTGGAGTTTTTGTCATGCGCGCTAGCGCTTGAGGACAGCGCTGTTTTTTTCTTCGTTTTTTTTTCTGTGCTAAAGCCACTGCGCGAGCCGGGGCCTGGGCGGTCGCCGCGAAACACGCACTCACGAGCGCTCGCCATTTTCTCTCTCCTCGAAGGTTGTGCCAGTTTTTTTTTTTTTTTTTTTTTGCTAAAGCCACTGCATGTCCGAGGAGGCTCGGCGGTCGCTCCGTGTCAAGCGCTTACGAGCGCTCGGCATTTCATTTTGTATTTTTTTCCTGCAACGTCCAACTTACGGCTAGTATCAACAGCTCCCCAATTAAAAACATTCTTCAGCCGGATGTCTTACCGAACGCGTATTTTTTTCAGTTCGACGCAGTGGTGAGGCTACCTTTGATTATTTCGGAATTACTCGGAATTAAAGCGAATTTCAATGAATAATCCTATGCAAGCGAAATTAGGACTAGTAAAACTTTCATTCATGTAACCGAACATTCGTCGGGCTAATTACAATTAGTCAAACAAGACACGTGATCACTTTGGCCTTGTTGATATAGTTGAATAACCCCAATACTCAAAGAACATTGCATCATTCTCGGCCCGTAGGGCTCGGGTGCACGTGATTGAGCCAATACTGACTTTGCAGGATGGCAAATTTCATAGCGACTAGGTTCGAGTGTGATTTATTGCTTGGTGGATCATTTGTTGCACGCGTCAAAAATGCGCCCAACATGCTGAGGCACTACCAGAGGGTTCCTTACAGTAGACTTCTTAATAATTTATTTTTTCATTGGCTGAAATATATAGCTCTCGATTTTGTACGTACACGCTTATTAGGACATCACATTGGAGGTAGAAAGCTGCTTTTCCCGGAGAAGGAAAGTACAAACTAAAAATGTGGCCGCATGTGTGGCTGCTTCGTCGCAAATTAACGTGGAAGAGACGTTGCGTTTCTACCGCTGCCATGGAACGCCCATTTTCCTTGATACCGTTCGCCACCCATTCCGAACCGCAGGCTCTCAAAGAATTCAGATTTAGTAAAACTTCCTGCATCAGTAGAGAATACACTGCGAGAGCACTGCAACGTCCGCTGTGGCGCAAGCTAGATGGCCGAGGCCTGATTTTCATTGCGTTCACAAGTCCCCCGCTATTGCCAACCCAGCACCGGTGGATCATCGCTGGGGAAACAGACAGACAGACAGACAGACAGACAGACAGACAGACAGACAAAAGACAGACAGACAGACAGACAGACAGACAGACAGACAGGACGGACGGAGGACGGACGGAGGACGTTGTTTTCCCAGTCTTCCAAAAGAGCCCCTTGATGCGCAAAAGAACAACCGGAACTTCATATCTAGTACTCTGGTGTCACCATTGGGTCAATGCTGACTTCGCACTTTGTTGCTTTCCAAAATTAAAAGAACCATAATCGGCAGGTGAAGTCGCGTTACTAGCACCCGTTCCTTCCACAAGTCTCGTCGTGCTCAATGTTGCATACATGTTCCCTATGATGCTCGAATGGAGAATCTTTGTGGAACGTCGCGTGCATCTTCCAAGGTGCCGTGGAGGGTTGCACTGTCATCAGATACCTATCGCCTTCCTCTGCGCCCCTACGCCTCCCCATTTCTTTATTCAGTACGTCGACGTTAATGATCACGCGCTTCGCACCGTCCGAACCACTGAGTGCTCCCTGAAAATCACACTGCCTGACCCCAGCTTGCCTCTTCTCCACGACGGCTCACATGAAGGCGCCATCTGCGTAAGGCGGCGCCATAAGGCAAGCAAGAATTCGTGGTATACTTAATATTGTTGGTGGCGGGATCGACCTGCATCTTGGAATTTCTTGCAGAGTCTGCCTTTATCGGTTGGCTGCCGGACTCTGGAATCTGGCCATCATAGAACCCGATCTGTAAGAGGATGGGGACCACTGCACCAATCGACACACCCTGCACCTAGAGTGGGAAACAGTCTTTGACCTAAAACAACTACTTAAAAACTTGACTTCATTGCTGAAACTCGTTTAGTATGTGCTCCTTGGTGTAATATTTCTTGTAAACTTCTTTGTTGACACCAAAGTACGTTTTATGGGCTTGAAACAAAGAAAAACACAAAGAAATAGAACCGATCCGCCCCCCCCCCCCTTCGAGTGTTTCTGAGGAATAAAAACTAGTCGATTTCTTTATAAATAGAGAATATTATGATTAAGTTTGCATGAGTTTGTATCAGAAGGCCTTAAATTGCGTCAAGGCATACTTGTACCAAGCGGATGAAAACGCTTGTGCAAGTACTGAACAGGACACCCGGGACAACCGGAGCTAAGCGACCGAAGCCGCTGACTGGTGGAGCGTAGTAACTGTTGGTTGTGATAGCATAGGCTACGCGATTTAGATGTCAGCACCACGCCTCAGGTAAACAGCGCACGGCACTGTTTAGCAGAACTGTTATACGCTAGTTTCCCGGAGATCACTGGGTGCGCAGGCGGAGTGCGGAGATCTAAAAGTCTCATAGTGTCGATACAGCAGAAGATACCTCTGGTGCGTTGTCGGCGCTCACCTTGCAACCACTGCGCACCCTCGCTACACACCCGTCGTGCTTATTCGGACACGTGCCTCACAGCTCCTGCGTACCCGCTCGAGTCGAGTCTCACCTCCAGCTCGTCGTCGGGCGCCCTTCACAGCTGCACCCCACTCTTTTCGCTTACGGCCCGCGTGTCATCCATAGATGGCGCTACGGCCATCAGCACTGAAGTACACTCCAGTCCATTCGACTGAACTGTAAAAACAAACTTCACGTATATACTTAAAAAAATATTCAAATAAAGGTTATGGTGAAACGGCATACAGTACAAGGTTAGAGCGCTAACTTACACGTAAATGCAGTAGCAACGTTTAATGCAGAGACGGAGGATACTAGTCATAGTACGTCAGACACCCGCTGCAAGAAAAAAGTGATAACACTGTAAAAACGTCTTCATGTCGCTAATAAATACAACAGCATTTAGACTCTTCCAAATCTAGGCCTATAGCGGGTAAATGTAAGTAATTCCTAAAGAATGAAAGCACAATAAATTTTAAGGGAGCAGCAGAATAGTTCTACAGAGGGAACCAGTAAAGACACCTCGTGGGAAAATAATATTTGACCTTTAGGTTTTGTCGCCGCTGTCGATCGCGTCCCGGTCTCTGACTCACTGTCGCTATAAGGTAAAAAATAACTTTGTTGACCGTAGTAAAGAAAACACAGGACTAGGGATACAAGGACGTCCTCGTCCTGTGTTTTCTTTACTGCGCTCAAAAAAGTTGTGATGGATTACCAACTCGCTCGTACCGACACGTTGGTAAAAAATAGCTTTAGTCAGGATGGAAAGGGAGAAGCCGGAGCCTTTTTAGCTCCATCAATCGCGGCTAACCCTGACCTACAGACGACATCGGCGTCACATTGCCCCGGCCTTGTAACCGTTTCGATCTTCGTGGCGCCAGGCAACGATCCACTGCTTCTGAGCTGGACGCTTCAGATCTACAGGCCCGCCGGGGCAGCTCATCACAATCCATCAAGTCGGCGCGTGGAAGGCGCCGCTGCCCGACGCCGTGGAAGTCGCCAACTGGCCGGCCTCCGCTCCCGCAGCGGGAGCCGAAGGCTGAGACAGATCGATATCACTCTCACAGATGCTGTTCATGAACAGGACGGGAATTTACAAATTCTTACTTTTTTGGGCTGCTTCAGTCGAACAACGTCGCCGAAGAACGGAGAATGGCGACTGGGGCGAGGGATCAGATGCCTGTAGAAAGAAAGCACAGCTTTGTTATCGAAGCAGTGGTCGACACACTGACGCTGATGATGCGCTTTGTCAACATTTGGCTTTTGCAAACAAAAATGCTAGTTCTGGCCTTGCTACCATTTGACCGATTTCTTAGGTTCACCACAAGGCAAAGCCCCCGTGCGCTGCCTTTATTTTCGAATCGCTTGTTCTAAAACAAAGCGTTACTAATCTCGTTAAGATGTTTCGTCGTCGCGGTTAATTTGACCTTCATTTGACCGCAGCTGCGCCGTGTCCTTGGCAACTCATCACGTGACTCGCCGGGCCAAGCTCCGCCGACGGCCGCGTTCGCTAGCCGCTGCCGCCACCGCTGCCGGCTTGGCGTATGCGCTATCCACAGGTGGTTCGCACCTGACCACGTGGCTCGCCGCTTGTGTGCGAGCTTCTGCATGGATGAAATCGAGACCTGGCCGTCTTCTCTGACCGTTGGGCAGGAGCTGGAGGCTTTGAAGCGTCGTCGGCAAGCGGCCCCTGACCACCACGCGGATATCGCACGGCCAGCCGTTCGCCTAGGAGAACGCCGGAAGCGGGACTATAACCGTATACAAAGGCAGACGGTGCAGGAACAGTATAATAATTACAGCTAAACGAAAGGTTAAGCAAGTGAAACCACGACATAACCAGGCTAAGCCAAGCTTTCGCTTTGCATATCCAGGGTTAGGTGAGCCAAGTCGCAGCAATTTTTAATTTGGTTGCACGAATAAATTTGCCGTGGTTGAACTAAGTTAAATCTGGTTTGTCGAGTGAAAGCAGAGTTGTCGCACAGAGAGCTCGCAGTGAAAGCGCGCACCGCAAGACAACGCACAGACCCGGCTGGGCGCAGTCACCTGTCTAGGCGCGAACGCGGAGTAAGCGTTTGTCGCAGCCACCGCCTCCTAGTCGCGGTATTATATCTGGTTGCAAGCGCCCTTACTCTTCCCCCTGTACGCCTCTGCGTACCCCTTTCTTGAAACAAACGACCAATCAGACGCTTTCACTGCACAACCGCACAAGGTGCTGGCTTGACCTTGGCAGAGGCTAAGAAGGACAGCTTTTCGCTGCTAGGCGTTTTTTGGGTGTGCACTGGTGGGGAGATGTCAAACCGGTTTGCAGCAAAACCGGTTATCCGGTTATTCGATTTACCGAATATTCCAGTTTTCAAGCCAGTTAAGCGGACAACCGGAGTGATGGGCTGGCGTGCTTTGTTAAGCGGTTATTACGGCTATTTGTTTTATATACGAAACCCGAACCGGAGCCCGAGCGAACCTAAGCAGGTTTTATTGGCATTGATTTCATGGCGTCGTGATTTCGCCGTCGCTTTCTTGATGCCGATTTCTTTTCCGCGGCTGCCCCAGTGTGAAATTTTGCTAACACTTGCTCCATTGTGAACGCTTAAGTGAGAAAGTTGAAGTCGGTGTGAGTCATGAGTCATTGAAAAAATTATACCTTAGGGGCAAGGCTCTATCACAAAGCATTAAAACGAGCACTTCAAGACTCCAAAACGCGCAAAAAGATGAAATTGTTTAAACATTGATAGGGTCGACGCCTGATTTAGGACTGTGTAATAAACAGCGCATTTTACAGCGTGCGAATAATGTTTCTCATATGGTATCATCATGCATATGATCGAACCGGATAATTAAACAGTGTAGGTGTTAGAGCCTCCGAAAAATGTGTTTTGAAATCGGATATACGTATCCGGTGTTTAAAATCCGGATGTCCGGAAAACCAACTGTCAAAGCCTGCGGTTTAACCGGATAACCGGATTGAGGGATATTGGCAACCACTAGTTTGTAGCTGGAGTAATATGGCGTTCGGCCTTAAAGGTGCACTGAAGTGATATGTAAACATTGCGGGATTACTAGCGCAAATTGTAGTCCGGAGTCCCCAGGCCATGTTTCGACCACTCTAGGCGCGTTTACGCGATTTTATTTAGTAGAAAAACTAATTCGAAAACGCTGTCCTCCTCTCTTTACGCTCGCCCATTTTCTGTGGCGTTTTCGTGTGACGTCAGGAGGGGATGAGCTGGCAATGGACCTCTCCCGGGGTACGTCACGCGGCGGCCGTGACGTCACGGCGAGCGCACGTGCTGGGTGTGGCCGGGAGGGTGGTTGGCAAAACATTCGGACCCGCGCGCGGCGCGTATGCAGTGAGGCTGCATTAGACGCGCGCAAAAGTGGAGTTTGTGTTTATGTGTTCGGCTTTCTGATGCCGGTGGGTTGCTGTACTCTCGGCTAAGCAAATCGTGCGAGCAAAATCAGCGGCATCAGGCTTTGCCGCGTCCCCAAACAGGTAAATTCGGCAGGTATTGTGGGTGCGTGCAATGCGCCGAAGAGGCTAGCAGCACAAGCAGCGACATCGTCTGCTCTTACTCATAGCAACGTTTCTCATTCTCGAACTTCTGCTGTTCTTCAAAGCGCAGTCATATCGTCTACATTGGCAGTCAGCGCTGATTACTGCCATGAAATGATGCTGTTCATTTACCATCTGCTATCATGCAGCACCAGCAGAAATAGTACCGGGGTTGGGGTCAGATGGAAACTTTCTTGCTGGGAAATATTGTCATGTTTTGATGAGATAGAGTACTGTATTAAAAATACAATGAATGCCTGACCTGCTTAGCTACGCGAAATAAATGTTTCGAAGAAGTATCCGCGATAGCCGCCTGCCGCCAGATCGACAACGACAAGTTTGGTCGTATGGGGAGATCTGTTCAAGACGAACAAAATTCATTGCTTGTAAATGCAATAAAGTTTTACTTTGATCAAAGATATTATGCCTTAAGGACGCGGCAAAACTGATATGCTTGCCGTGCTCACATGCATGTAGCATCATGCCTTCGGCGTGAGATGGGCCGCTCACGCGTCTCGAAAAACTCGATATCTGTTGGCCCTGAGCGAACGGACTCAGTGAATGTATTCTTTTGTTGCGGCCTCCCGACGCCGGCGAATTCAGCGGGTGTACAAGGACACTTACTTTAACTATCATGAAATAACGAGTACCGATAATTATTTCAGTGCCACTGTCGCAAGCTATGCGCACTAACAATATGTGGCTGCTATGTTACTCTCGCAATGGCGATGAGCCGTTTCGCGATTTTACTTGGGAAAAATGTAACAAAGCAATCGGTCACCTATGTATGAGCACGACATCATCGCGATAATTTTATTTGAATAATTTTTGGTTTTTGCTCTTTATATTTTTGTTTCGTTGCTGCTAATTTTACTTTTTAATCTTTTCATGCTTTACCTTTCCTTTCCCCCCTCGACATGAAATCGTTCGTAAGCCACTGTCTCCGGGCGACGCAGAGATACCAAGAACAGGGAGCGTATAGGCTGCCTGAGGCACCGCGCTCAGCTTAAGCGGACCTCGAAAACAACAATGAATGAGCTTTCCTTGGTATGTGTCCTAACAAAAAGCATCATAATAAAACATTCTTGGAACGCGTCGCAAACGCACCAATCTTCAGAATGACTCGTTAATGCTGTTCTGTCATGCACTGATTATCCGAAAGCGTCACTCGTCATATACGAAAGTGTTGCGGAGGTTGGTGGTGCAGAAAGCTACATGGAGGTGCGACGTCCGCAGCTAGGATAGCTAGACCCCCACCTGTAATGTATGCGGCCAGCGACGGCCCGAACCATCGGCACATCATTCCTTTCGGGCACCGCGCGGCCAGGCCGGGCCGGCGGCGCAGGCGCGTTCTGCCAACCGAAGCCGCATTTCGCGGCCGCCAGCAGGCGCCACCCGTCGCGCACGTGCGCTTCTTGACGTCACGGTGTTTACATACAGGGAGAGGTCCATTGGCTGCGCTACTGCACGGCTCCCCGGCCGACAGAGTCAGTCGGCCCAGCGTTTCGTCCGCCGGCCGCCGGCGGGTCGTCGCAATCAAGGAGGTTAAAAAAAAATTGCTTGGTCGCAATTCGTTCGCTTAGTTGAAACGAAGCCAGGACACGTTTTGTGAATGGAAGAATGTCCTTTTTTTACTTGGTTTGTTTGTACACTGTATCTAGCTCCAAGTCAAGGTCGCTTCACACAAGCGCTGCACATGCGACGCTTCGCTGGCTGGTACGCCAGTAGGAAAATATAAGGCCTCTTGAAGGCGGGAGAAGAGTCAGCGAAGTCAATATAGGTACTAAGCAAATAAAATCAACTGATATTTTTACCGTACAGCGTAAAAATAGGGCGCGGGAAGCACTTTTTTGCGCTGGGCGAACAAGCACAGCGTCAGCAGCACGACTACGCATCTGCGAACGCTTTTCCGTCTACGAAATGCAATTGCTAGACGTGAGCTACTGTGGAAACTCGGGCGACGCTTACTGCACGATCGCAGTACAACAAATAGTCACCTAAGCGGCTTGAAATGCCAAAACTAAATAAAAGTGTAAACCGGTTATACAATATATACCCTATATTAGCAAGGCTTCCGCGTCCCGCTCCGTAGCCTAGCAGTCTAATTACGGTCTGCAACCTTCTAGCCAATATTTTCATTAGTATTTTATAATCAACGTTTGTTAAGCTTATGGGCCGGTACGATGTGACTTGGCGGAGTTTGACAATATCATCTGTTTTGGGAATTAAGATCGTGTGGGAAGCCGAAAACGATGGTGGAAGGCGTTTCTAACATATACGCTTCTTCAAACACAGCAGTTAACACGGGGGATATGTCATGTTTAACAGCCTTATAAAAAGCAGCACTCAGGCCATCTGGGCCTGGTGACTTTCCCAGGTTTAAGTTGTCAATAGCTTCCTTAACCTCCTCAACGGTGATAGGGGATTCCATAAGTGACTTTGCTTCATCATCAATTTTCGGCAGGAGTGACACAAATTCACTTTCAAACTTTGCCAGTTCAATAGGGCTTCGAGAAAACAAGGCCCTATAGTTTTAAAAAAAAAAACACGTTCAATATCTACTTTTTCACTGCTAATTGTGCCATTATATTCAATTTCCGTTATTTCGTAACGGCGAGCGTATCTTTTTTGCGCCCCCAGCGCTCTCTTGGTGGGCATTTCGCCCGCTATAAATTTTTCCGCTCTCGCTCTCACAAGCGCTGCGTGATACCGCTCCGCATCTATCTGCTCAAGTTTAGCTTTTGTGGCCCGTATCTCTTCTTTAAACGCCCCCGGTGCTCGCCTTTCTTCAGCAACCATCGTCTGCAACATAGTGCGCAACAGGTTTTCTTGCTTTTGTTTCTTCTTTTTAATGGCACTTGCCCTTTCGATTGCTCCCATTTTTATTTCTTGTTTGAAGTGTTCCCATTGAACGCCGTATTTTTCACTGCTGAAAATTTTCTATTTTTTCCAAAGAGTTTCTTACTCGTTCCATAAAAATATCATCTTCTAAGAGTTTGTCATTTAATTTCCATAAATCCCATGTAAATTTCTTGGTGTTTCCTTTTTACTACCAAGGCAAAAGCAAACTAAGCAGTGGTCGGAGAACGAAACAGGGGATACGTATAATCACCACACGAAGGCAGCAATGTGGCTGAAATGTATGCCCTATTAGCATCTTAGTGGGGCCGCATCAAACATGTGGTATTAAAGGCAGGTAAATTTTTACGAATATACACAAGGCACGGAGTGGGGCTTGAGATTTGTGACGTGACGCATACAGGCGTCGCAATGCTACAGGTAGACCTAGAAAAGGCGTTTGATCGTGTGCCCCACGATGGACTTATGGCGGTTTTGGAACATAATAACATCGGATCAGTTATTCAGGGGGTGTGCGCATGGTTATAACAACTGTACAACTAGACTTATCGTTAACAAAGCGGTTGGAAGGCGTATAGAAGTGCAGAGGTCGTGAGGCAGGGGTGTCCTCTTTCCCCCCCTCTTTTGCATATATATTGAATCATTATGTTTAAGCATAATAAAAAACGACACTGTCAAGGGATTTCAACTTCATGCAGCTGAAATTAAAGTTTTAGCATACGCGGACGATATCGCTATCTTTTGCGTAGATCAAAAAAGCATTGCTAGGGTCATTAATACAGTTAAATGGTTTTGTTATGTTAGTGGATGTGCTGTAAACTGGGACAAGTGCCTGGGCATCTGGCACGGAGAGTGGAGTTCAACACCGGTGGTATTTCAAAATGTAAAGTGGGTGACGACACCGGTGAAGTACCTTGGTGTTCCCCTAGAGTATTATGCTGACAGTGACCCTTACTGGAGGAGACAAGCCGTAGAGCTTAAGGAAAAGGAAGAGAAGTGGAAGGGCGCCAATTTATCCATTTTCGCTCGCACAACGATTTGCAACCTTTTTATGGCGAGCAAACTTTGGTACGTGTTACAGGTACTCCACTGTTCACGGGCAAACGTCCAAAAGTTACATCGTGTTTTCGCAGTTTTGTTTGGGGATCAACCTGGGAGAGGATGAGTCGTACAAATCTCTTTCGACGTGTACGGGAAGGGGGGTTAGGTTTAACGCATCTCTTTTTACGTCAGTTGGCAAACCGCTTTCTGTTTGGAGGGATGTAAAGGATCCCTTTTTGCGCACCGTTTGCCAAGTGAGATTAGGCAGGGTTTTGCCTGAGTTGTCTGTTACGACATTGTGTATGCCAGGTGGTATCCGTGGCTATCTAAAGAAGTTGTGGACTCGTTACGTTTTCTATGCGCACGGTTTTCGTTAGAGTATTTGAGCGCAGTACTAGGAAGAGACTGTATAACGATCTCTGCGACACTGTTTTTCCCGTTCCTATGTACAGAATTGCTCACTCGGCTGGCACGGGTCGAGATGTGTTAAAACGGGTTAAAAGAATGCCAGTTGCACCGGGATGTAAAACATTTTTCTTTCAACTACACACCGGGACACCTCCTTGTGAAAACATGGATGCAAGAAAAGGGCCTTTTTATGCCGGGGGGTGAACATGTTGGTTATGCAACAAACCGGAAACCATTGAACATGTTTTCATTGACTGTTGGGACGGGGTCTTCTTCTGGGATGTGCTGCAACGTACGCTGAAAAAAGATCTGCCAATCGATGCCCATGGTATTCGGTATTTGTCCGTTGAACCTGATGATGATGGCGTCCCTCTAGATCTAGTAATGTTACTAGGACTGCACAGTATATGGAGATGCCGAATGGCAGTCCGCCACTCGGACATTGATGCGCGGCCAGTAAATGAGTATTTTCCGAGAGGCCATATTCTCTTTTCTTGAAGTTCAAAAGGCACGCCAATGTGTTCCAGACTGGTTGTCACAAATGGAGGAGTTAACAAAAATGAAAATATTTTAGTAGTCAGCACTGTACCCTAGAGTGGAACAGTGATTTTATGTCTTAGTGTAATGGGTTTGTTTTGTTGTTGTGTATTATGTTTGTAACAGCGGTGTTTGTCTGGAAATAAAGAAAAAAAAAAAGTAGCTTAGCAGTCTGGGGCGCTAGGAATTCACCGTAAATGTTTTGCGAGTCACGAGTTCGAATCCCCGCGGGTACGTGCTTTTTTTTTTTTTTTTAAGTTAACTTTTTTGTTTTCCGCCGATGTTTTCTATATTGAGTTCACCTTTTTTTGGGGCCGCAACGTTCATGGCTACACGAACTAGTTCACAAAACGCGCGCAGGCTGGCACTGGCACGCTAGCGAGTTCTCGTTGGCGTGCTGTTGCCATAAGCACCGACTGCTTGCAGGCAGTGGGCACAGGCCAGAATGAACAGACCCTTGGCCTGGTGCGAGCACGCTTTTTACGATACTGGCATGAGGGAGGCAAGCTCCAAATATGGGGGAAAAGCGCATGACATTTGGGCGTCTGCGGGTACGCGGAGGGCGTTCATGCACTGCGTAGGTCTCGGCTAGTGAATGCTACGACTACAAGCCGTCCTGGGAGGCTTATCTTGTGCATTTTACAGCCCCAAATGGCAGAAGCGCGGTACGATGATTACTGAGATATTGAGAATGCCCATCCAACAAAGCCATTGGTTATGTTTTACAGAACCGAAACCGAAACCGAAACTTGTGTGATTGCTAACCTTGGGCATCGTCCAGTCACGGCGCCCCTCCTCTCAACGTCACAGCCTTAGTTGGTGCGGCCGCCGCAAACCGCGCATGGTAGTTTTTCTTCTTTCGCGCTTTGTAAAATAATTACCGATTTGTCAACCGGAAAAAACGATGAAAAGTGTGCTAATTTGAGCCAGTCTACGCAGTGCAAGCAAAAACGGGAGCTTGACAAATTCACTTCAGTGTCCCTTTAAAAAGGCGAATTTAAATAGGGCTTTCAAAAAGAAATCATTTCTCTATTCCAATAAAGGTAGAACGTCAGATTCTCCTGCTGTTTCAACTGGGTATTTTCCCCTTCTATTGCACTTCATTCTATGTACGAACCAGCTTATCTTTGGGGACTGCTTGTGGTAGGAAGTAAATGAGCAAAAAATTATTTATTTATATTTATTTATTTATTTATTTATTTATTTATTTATTTATTTATTTATTAGCGAGACACCTTTTAGTAAGCAAGGACATCGCCACCGTGCAGGCGAAACGTAAATTTCTCTCTTCAAGAATGTTCCCCTTGCAAGTAACAAGAAAACGAACTTTTCGGCTCCCATCTCAGGAGCAAACAGTTATCGCTCTTCCATATCTTGGAATTCGTCGCATTATGTGTACATGTTCTGCGACAGTTAAATCAAAGCGAGAAGAAGGGAAGGATGACTGCCAGGAAAATGCCATAAAACGAAGGAATCCCATGAGCCAATCTAAACGGCCCCACTCTAGCGGCATGACAATGACCAAGCCAGCCGCTCTGCCCCCCTTAAAACAGGTTCGGGAGTAGGAACACTCGTCAAAGACTACACGACAAATCCCAAGCATCCATCCCAACTCCTTCTCTTTCTCTAACGATCGAATTTATTTGTTTTTTAAAAGTCTCAAGTCGAAAGGAAGCCCTTCGTTTATCGCGTGAGCGGGCATGGGACGATCTCCTAAATTGCTCGGAAAGACAAATCGTGACTTAATGGAATGAAGAGACAGAATGAAACCTGAAGATGTCAGCCCCACTAATGGTAGGGCTTGTTACTTCAGATGAAGGTGAATACAGTGAGATGACAGTTGGATATAGACAAAGAGAGAAAAAGAAAAGAAAAATAAAAGAGGGTGGGAAGGCGTACAGATATATAAAATGCCTATGTTGCACAAGGTTCCCAGGACCTCTTCTATACCTGTTCTGGCAAGAAGAGTAAGCGGAGTTTTCGTTCCCCGCAATGCCTCGTCGTGATTACGCCACGGTACAAGGAAATGTGAGAGTTCTAAAGCACCCACGCGTCTGAGCGCACAAGTGCCTCGATGCTGTTGCACTGTTGACTGCCATATCGCGGCAGCGGCTTAAAATGCACCTAACTATTGACAGTAGTGGAGCACACTGTACACAAAGACGACTCTAACCAGCCCAGCTTAAACAAGAAGCTTCGGGTATATGCAACAGTAAGAAGCAACCGGTTTAGGACGCCTTCAGTGCGCTTGGGCAGACCCCGCGTAAGCCGGAAATCGTACTTAGGGCCTAGCACGTGGAGAGGCGCAGCTGGAGTATCCATCCTAGGTCAAATACACCTGCTTTGTATCATCGTTGGCCGTCCAGCTGATCCTGGCGGCCCTTGAAAAGCAGAAGCCGGTCGAAAGCCAAGAGGGCTCGGCCCCCTTTTAGGGCAGCTGAAGGACTCGATGGGAGTAGAGAGGCGGCTGCCGGGTAGAGGGTCTTTGGACAGGATGACGTAGGCCGCGTCATGGTGCTCCATTAGGGACACCACAGCAGGCGATTCAATAGTCTTTACTCACTCACTCACTATCATCGTTGGAAGACGAGTTTCCAACGGTGTAGCTTAGGTTGTGGGCTCCTCTGGCGGCCGCATCGGAGACGATGTTGCCCGTCATACCAGAATGACCTGGCAGCCAGTAAAGGCAAATTTCATGTCCTTCGCTTCCGCAATTGTTTATATTTTAGTCATATCCAAAACAACTTGGTTGCGAAAGTCAGACGGCTTATTTAGTATTTGCAAGGCTGGTCGTGAATCGAAAAGAATTACCCATCGGCGAGCAGCACTTCCGCTTATGTAAAGGAATGCTGCTCTGAGAGCTGCTAGCTCAGTGGTGGTGGAGCATGTTGTGTGGCTGAGCTTTTCTTTAATGGACCATCCCGCTGAAGGAATCCATACGCCGATTTCTGAAGAGGTTGAAGTCACGAATCCATCTGTGTACACTTGGATGTGGTCGGGATAACAGGTATTGATATGCTCGCGGACAAATATATGCGTTTCGCCCTTTGCGGGTTTTAGTCTCCCAATAGCGCTCGGCTGAGAGGCTGGTCTCTTTGGCGCGCCGACCAAAGAGCTTATAAGAGCCTGTGCAAACAAAAATTCCGGTGACCTGCCTAGCCTTCAGGCTATTTGCCCACGCCCCCCTTTTTTTCATTCTGCAAGAAGAATAAAAAATGGGTTTGTCTAGGGAAGCCGTTAGAAATAAAAGCTGTCTCTTCTGAATGTAAAACGTAGGAAAAAAAGAAGGAAGAAAAAGAACTTCGCCGCTTTACTTTGGATGTGAGCCTACGTTTTTAGCTCTGCAGTTGACCCAAATGGCGGGAACCTTGCGGATTTCTGAATCAGGGAGAAATGATCGAAGCCTCGTTTCAACAGACTTCCTGGCCAGTGCGTTAATTTCTCTGGCGCAAAGGATCTATACCTAAATCGCAACAAATTTTACTCATCGCTACTGTAACTTTCAACCTGTTCTTCAACGTCAGCCACGTCAACCAAGATGCAAGTAGACGTGGAGGGGGAAGATATCGACCCCGACCAGGTCACCAAGTCGCTCGGATGGCGCATCGTCGGCGAGCACAAGGCACAGCCACGTAAGCAAGGCCCAAACGTCACCGCCCAACAACCGAAGTCCAACAGAGCCACCCGAAGAGGGCGAGCAAAATAGGAGGAGAAGGAATAATATTTATTTTTCTAAGAGAAAGGGGAGGACTAACGGATAGTGGGTGGTGGCCTCAGTCCAGGCCGCCTTCAGGCCCCCCAGCAGCCCTCGCCCCAAGATCAGGTACTCCTGATTCTCGAGCTCGAAGCTGGTCAGCCTATGTTCCCACTGCTCTAATGTGGGTGATGGAATTGGATTGGAATATTTGACGCACTCCCATACGAGGTGATAGGTGCTGTTTGGTGTATTTCATGTTGTGCAGTTGTAGTGGTCGTGGGTTCCGAGCTAAAGACAAGGTAATTATTAACGCCCGCATGCCAGCGCTACCGCGCGAAGACACGATGATCATGCTGAGACCCCGCGGGGGCCTCGATATCTCCAAGACGGGACATATCGAACTCGGCCGCGCCGCATATAAGGCGGCGGGTATCACGAGAGACGAAGGAGCACGGGATGTCATCTGGCGCGTGCTATCAACAAATATCATCGTCGTCAGCACGCCAGACAGAGACAACGCCGATAAGTATGTGAACAGCAATAACATCGTCATTCGAGAAAAGGCTTACCAGATCAGTGCGTACGAGTCCACCGCACACGGAATGGTGAAAGGGGTAGTACGTCGCAAACCTCTCGAAGACACCATCCCGCGACATAAACGCAAATGTGGTCAACGAATTCAACCCCACGGCAGTGGAAGCAAACCGCAGAAGCAACACGAAGACGGTAGTGATTGCGTTCGCCAGTAAACAGTCCCCAACTTCGTGAGATACCGCGGACTATTAATGAAGTGCTCGCTCTAGAGAAAGGAAGTCAACGTGTGCTACCAGTGCGGAAAGCTGGGACACAGAAGGGACGTGTGCCCAAATCCAGCGGACCGCATCTGCAGAGGGTGCGGAACACCCAACCTACCCGAAAGACACGAGAACGAGTGTAACCCCAAATGCAACCTGTGCGGAGGTGAACATCCAACTGGTGACAAGAAGTGCCGCGCTCGCTTCAAAACACTGTACGTGGTGCGCAAACGGCAGTGGGAGCGCCAACGAACTGATGACGCCCAGACGAAAATTTTGGGAAGACCGCCGAGCCGCGATAGGGCGACAGACCCGCGACGCTGTTCCCAATCTCGAGAAGGTAGGAGCGAGCGCAGCTGCTCATCGCGACGCTCGAGCTCGAGAGCGCCAACACCAGAAGGAACAGCCGGATCACGCAGCCGCTCGCCGGTCCAAGTCAAGAAGACCCGTCCGCAACCAGGGAGCCACCGAAGACCACGGCCACGAAACAGGCAGGCTGGGCAGCGGAGTCTCCCATCGCTCTCGGCAGCAGCAGGGACTTCCCACCCCTCCCACCCTCACCTCCTGCCCCTCCCGCAAAGAACACAGGGAAGAAAGATTGCGACGAATGCGCACAGCTCAAGACATTAATAGCCCAGACAGATTAGAGAGCTCCTAACTAGAATAGAATCACTTGAAAAATCCAACACAGAGGAGAACCATTGCACTCAACGCAAGGCGGCCAGGAAGGAGATCCAACCGGACCCACCCGCAACAGTTGAAATGGAAACAGAGGCTGCTACCACCGAACAACCGAAACAAGAAAACGAACCGGACTGGGCAAAACCATTCCATAGCCTCACAGCAATGATTGAAATACTCACCAACCAGATCAACACCTTCGAGAGCCACGGCAAGCAACTGTCCACCAACGTAGGAACAATCAGCAAATAAGATGGACAGCTGTGTCAAACAACTGAGTCTAAAGGTTAATTCGGTGACCACCCGCCGAGGCGGCCCAATGCGCGAAAGGCTTTACAAGAGAAATACGAATCCGACCTATCTCCAAGCGCCTAACCAGGGGAAAGAAGCTCAATGATAGCGTCAACCACACAGCAACAACAGTAAAGTCACGGTCGGACCTTACAGTGCGGAGTGGAATTGCCGAAGCTACAACAACAAGAGGGCGGTGTTGCAACAGCATGTAGCACGTTCAACAAGAAACCGGACGTAATTATGCTTCAAGAAACGGTCACAACGACCTCGTCCATTCCCGGGTACAAAGCACACATCAGTCCCGCAGTGGGACGGGGCACCCTCGTCCGCAAAGGGCTCACCTTCATGGAACGTAACGTCAAGCAAAGAAGAATCGAGGCACAATACACCTTCACCGAAATTATCCCGAGCAAGCAACGCAAGAGCATTATATTCCTGCTCAACATATACAGTAACCCCAAGCACCCACTACAGAAGCTTCGATTGCTGTTTCACCAAGCAGGCACGCGTGCAAATAGCATCCTGCTCGGGATTGGCGGGGACATCAACGCGCCGCACATGGCGTGAGGATACGGCCGACACTCGATCAAGGGAAGAGACTTGATGCAAATCGCCCTGGACAATAACTGCGCTCTTATTACGGACCTAGCCAACCCCACCAGGATCGGCAACTCCGTAGCCCGGGATAGGACACCAGACCTTACTTTTGTAAAGAACAATCCCCTGGGAAAGATCACGTAGAAGAATACGGAGTCGACCTGTGCAGCGACCACTATATCGTGGAAATCACTATACCCGGCCAGCTCCAGGGTCACACCAGGAAACACAAGTGGACGTACTGGGAAGGTTTCCACCAGCACTAGCCCAAGGAACGCCCAGCTATTAAAGACATAGGCGAGTGGACCACCGAGCTCCGAGAAGCTGTGCAATCGGCAACCGAAGACAATAGAAACAGACGAGGAGGTCGTCGCCATGGACAGCCACGTGGCCCACCTGATCGAGGCTAAGCGTTCCATCCAGGCACGCTGGAAGACGCAACGAGACGCAACGACTGAATCGCAAGTTACGCAAGAAATTGGCTGAACTAAATCGGGCTATTGAATTACACTGTATGGTCCTGTGCCGGTAAGAATGGAACGAGATATGCAACAAGGCGGACGGGCAGTTACACCGCGGCTGCACGTGGAACCTTATACGCCACTTGCTCGATGAGACCAAGAAAAAGACCCATCAGCGTCACCACATCGCCAAGCTCATGCACACGGCGGTACAGCAGCAAGGCAAAGACGCAGTGCTAAAGATATTGGAGGACAAGTATCTACCCGCTACCCCCCCGGTGAGACACCCACCGTACGGAGGGTCACCGAACGCGTGGCTCGACCTGGACATCACGGTGGCCGACGTGCGCACCGCGCTGCAAGAGCTCAACACTCGCTTAGCAGCGGGGCCACACCTCGTTACAAACCAGATGATGCGTATCGAAGCCTTAACCCAATATTACGAGTGCTGGTGGTCGGGCATGCTACCCCACCAGTGGAAGTGCACAAAGACCATCCTGATCCCGAAACCGGGCAAGTCACCGGACACGAACAACCTCCGCCCCATCTCACTCACGTCGTCATGCGTGGGCAAGGTGCTGGAGCAGGTGATCCCGGCTCGATGGTAGGACAACCTCGAGAAAGATGGCCTTTACCCGGACTCAATTGTCGGTTTCCGGCACAAGCTGAGCACGCAAGACGCCATGTACCAGCTAAAGGAAGCAATTCTCGACAAGGGAAATACGCAAGAGAATAGAGCAATTCGCGTCCTGGACCTTCAAAGCGCCTTCAATAAAGTGAAACACTCGGCTATACGGAGCAAGTCTCCTAACTAAATATGGGCGGAGTCAGCTGCAATTACATCAGGGTCTTGCTAACGGATCGAACGGTGAAACTTCACGCGGGGGACCTCGAAATCAAGGAGAAAAAGCTCGGTAGCACGGGGACACCGCAAGCGTCGGTCATCTCGCCACGGCTCTTCAACCTCGTCATGATGGGGGTAGCGGAGGTGCTGGCAGAAACGAACGTCTGTCACACAATCTATGCCAACGACATCACCCTGTGGGTTGCCAGCGGTAGTGATGCCTACATCGAGACACAGCTTCAGGCGGCGGTCACCGTCATGGAGCAGCAGCTCACGGGCATGGGCTTGGTCTGCTCGCCAGGTAAATCCGGAATGCTTGGTGATATCACCGAGACGCAAGGGCAAGATCCCCCAAATAGACTCAACCGCATCAAGATCGTCACGGCGTTGGGGCAGCAAATTCCCGAGGTGGCAAGAATCCGGGTCCTGGGTATGCTCATCAGCAGGAACATGTGCAACAGCGAAACCCTGGCCAAACTCAGCGGCAAGGCAGCGGAAGCAACCTGCCTCATACACCGAGTATCCACGCGTAGAGCAGGCATCAAAGAGGATAGCCTCGCGCGCCTCATCCAGTCCTTTGTTATAAGTCACATCACGTACGTGGCTGCCTACCACAACTGGCTGGTCACGGAACGCAAGAAGATCAACACGCTAATACGCAAGTCCTACAAGACGGCGCTAGGCCTCACGGAGACCACGAGCAGGACAGGCTTACTTTAACTCGGCGTGCACAACACCCTCGAAGAGATTGAGGATGCGCAGCTGACCGCACATCTAGAGCACCTCTCAGCAACCAAGACGGGACGCCAGATGCTCAAGACCCTGGGTTAGAGCTCCCGAGCAGCGGACCGGCAGTCGAGCGACATCGGCGAGGATGCATGGGCTCGCATACGAGTGGACCCGATCCCCAAGAACGTCCCCCCGGAATACAGCAAAGAGCGGCGAGTGGCGCGGGCCGAGGCCCTCATCGAGCAGCACGCCAATGACGAGCACACTCGGTACGTCGACGCGACGGAGTACCAGCGAACAGGTTTCGTCGCGGTGGCCGTTAAGGCTACCACGGGTGTCACAACCGCGGCAGCGTGCGTGTGGTGCACGGGCGCCACGGACGCAGAGGAGGTCGCCCTCGCTCTGGCGATCTCCGAGACCGAGTGGCGCACCGTGCTCAGCGACTCAAGAACCGCTGTGCGCAACTTCGCCGAGGGTCGAGTGTACGCCCAGGCGGCCGCCATCATCGGGAAACCAAGCTTCAAGGCAGAGAAGTCCGCATTAAGTGGTTTTCGGCGCACAATGGGCGAGTGCGCAACTACGTCCAACCACAACGAGAGTGCTCACTCGGAGGCGCGTGCACTTACCTTCCGTTCCCCCGAAACCGACCGTCCGATGGTTGTCCGAGAGCAAAGACCGCCTAGCAAGCTACAGCGAGATTACCAGGGCCTACCACCAGGCTCGACAGGTAATGCCACCCCCCACCAGGGTCTCAGCCGGGAGGAGGCCGTGTTACTACGGCAGCTCCAAACCGGATCCATTCTCGAACCGGCAGCGCTGCACATGTTACTTCAGTACTTTATTTGAGTGGTGTTTGCAAAGTGTGTGAAGTGGGTCTGGCAGACAAGTGGCACATCTTATGGAACTGTATCCGGTTTCCAGACGAAGCGAAGTCAAGGTCTTATCCGCCAAAGCTCCAAGAAGCAGTGCGCGGTAGCGACAAGGACGTTCAACTTTGGGCCATCCACCAAGCCCGGGGTGCGCCCGAAAAACACAGACCTGGCGACCCGGCAACGGGATCCGCTGGCGATGTGCAGAGTAGGTCAACGCCAGGTCGATGCCAGGCCCGCGTCGCGGCGAGTAAAAACCGCCGATTTGCAGGCATCAATAAGGTTATACCTTACCTAACCTAATTAAGAGAATTAATTGCAAAAAGTGCAGTTTTATTGTTTCCGTATTTCAATTCGATGCCTAATTGCGGAATGTTTCCAATGACATTTGCGAAAACGTGCAAATGACTTCCGTTATGATTGAATTCGTTTTTTCGCCATGATTACAAGAACAGAAAACCAAACGTCTGTTATGTCTCCCAAGCATGTCAAATTACCGCTAAGACAGAAATTGAATAGTTCAGCTGTCTCCGACCTTGTCGCATTTGCAGCCATGTCTTTAAGTTATCCTTTCTAAGCAGCTTCGGAATACCATGCATTTCCCCATTATGACACGGCGGCTTGGTGTTTTATTTTATTTGTATAAGGAGGCCAAATTTTATAGAATGACTCTGTGATGACGCTGTTTGCTCGTGGTGAGCTAAGGTTTTAGGGTCCCTGCATAAATCGTTCTGACTGTGTGCTTTATCGTATAAGGGAACATCCACCAACCAGCAAAAAAGTATAACCCTAAAATCGACGGAGTTTTCTTGTAAAGCAAAACGGAAAGATTTTGGCGAACTTCGCAAAAGGAGAACTCGCGGGTCATCAGAGTGAAATATGTCGTGCTCGACAAATCGACGGCGCATCGCCTCTGGCCAGGGACAAAAATTTGTTCTCGGAGCCTATCAAACCGGGTGACAGCGCGCTGGAATTGGTGTGCCGCAGCTACACGACCCGCCGACCAACCCTCAAGAAGTTCCGGCACTTTTCCTCCTTGTGCGTTTGCCTTTCGGTTGTCGCGAATTTTTGGTTTCGGGTATACTGGACGAAATGCGCACCTAAGGCGTGCAAAAACACAGGCGGGCTATGCACCGTCTGAAACTGTAAAAGTGGCATGAGGGAGTCAGCCCACATCAACTGACATCGAAGCTGATATGGAAGGCTCTCTGGTCTTCGCAATTTATAGCACCCCTTTCCTTCGTTTTATTTGGTTGCTTGGCTCCCCTATTAAGAAATAGTTTTTTTGGTGTTCCAAAGGGCCAAAGAAGACCAGGCGCTAAAACAGGTGGAAGACGCACGTCACCTCATGTACGCAGGTGACATCTCCATACGGATCAAAACAGGCTCCCATGCACATATTCAAACACAACTACAAGAGGCACTCTATGAAACCCAAGAAGCAGCCAAAAGAATTCGCCTGACTTGCTCCACGGAAAAAAACAGAAGTACTCGGGGTCACCAACAGAAAATGGAAGCCACCCCCCTTCAGCGTACCCTGCAGAGAACAGCCATTCATACCCCATCTACTATCAAGATCTTTGTTCAATACTTCCAGAAGGATGGCGCGGGCCACACAAAAATGAGCTGGATTCTAAAACAAGGTGAACAATCACTGCACCTTATGAAACGTGTCTCCAATAGGCCGAGAGGACCTAAAGAAAACGACCTACTTCGACTTGATAAAGTACTCAACACAGCTCGCATAAGATACTGTATTCCTTATACAAACATCAGCAAGACCCAGCCGCAGAGATTGGATACTCTACTACGAAAAGCCATAAAGATATCTTTAGGGCTACCGATAACTATCTTTGATAAGGCCATCGTGGAACTGGGTGCCAGAGACACAGTAGAGGAAATCGTCTCAGTCCACAACAACAACCAACTTAGGCGACTGAGGCAAGGCAAGGGCGAAATTCCATTCCGGCAATTGATCGGCTATGGTTGCCAAGTACCGGTGGTCGAGTACTGCGCGTTAGAGCCTATTGACCGACAGCAGTTAAAGAGCACCCAATCCCGATAATACGGAACCCACTGACAGGGAGAACGAAGGGGTTAAATACTTCAACAAGAAACCGGAAAGAGAACCCAGGGAAATGCGTGTATACACGGACGGGGCGGGAAAAGGCATTTGGTGGGCTGTCGCGTATTGGACGGGACTAGACAGATCTTATACAGAAAAAAGCAGACAGTTCAACTCAGCAGGAGAAGCGGAACGCAGCGGAAGAAGCGGAAATACGCCATCGGCAGCGTTGTTATTCACCTCTCCCAACCAGCCTGCTCCCTCAATATATATGCAGACAACACGAGGGCATGTCGACAGTTAAACTCAGTCATGCGTCCCGCATGGCGGCACACCAACTCAAACGTAATAAAGGAACAGCGAAGCCCTACTGGATTCCTGGTCACGCCGGGTACTGGGAGACGAAATGGCTAATCAGCTTGCCCGAGACGCATGCGTCCCGGCTTCCAGCAACGGCTGCCAAAGTCGGACATCTCAGAAACCAATCCACCCGCAACTTCACCTTAAAGAATACAAAACACGTCTACTTCCAACACCCCACCCCACCCTAACCTAACAAGACAGCAGCAAACCCTATTCCATCAGGCACAATCCGGAACAAACCCGCCGCGGTGGCTGAGTGGCTAAAGCATTCTGCTGCTGAGCACGGAGGTCGCGGGTTGAATTCCCAGCCGCGGCGGCCGCTTTCTGATGGTGGTGAAAAGCAAGAACGCCCGTGTGTACGAGATTTAGGCGCACGTTAAAGATCCCCAGGTGGTCAAAATTTATTCGGAGCCCTCCACTAGGGCGCACCTCATCGCCTGCGCTGCGTCGGTACGTTAAACGCTATAATCAATCAATCAATCAATCAACAAGCCGGAACACTCGAAAGACCTGCGAGTCTACATGTCATCATAACTAGCAAAACAACACCTTTACCATTGTGTTCACAGTACAAAATTACCAATAGCCAGGACCACATCCCTTTGGGGGTACCACAATACATCCAAATAAGAAAGCAATGCACTAGAGAGTCGCTGACCTCACCTTGAAGAGAAGAGGAGCAACGCGGCCTGATGGACTTCATTCAAGAAGCCGTCAGCAAAAGCCTGGACCGAGGCCTCTGAATCTCGCAACGCTCCCTACAGCTCCTCCTCACTTTGTACCTGTCATTAAAATATTCAGCAAGAGTGCGAAGCTGGGCGAGTCGGTAAGGATCCATGTTTAATACAGCGCAAGGGACAGGACGAGAAAAGGACAGCGCCCGTCCTTGTCAGCTTTTCTCGTCCTGTCCCTTGCATTTTTCCCACTTTATTTTATTTCCACCTTCGGGTGGTTCAAACCTCTCTTCCCGTTTGGCCTATTCATTTATTTCACAATTGGCAAAGGCTGGTTATACGCAAGTGGTACCGGCAGAGGCAGTATATTTTACAATCCTTTTTGGAGCCTCATTATAATTTCCTCTCTCTCTCTCTCTTCCTCCCTCTCTCTCTCTCTCTGAAGACGAAATATCTCTTCATAAATGAGCGACGTTGAAGTGAGATAAATGAGGATTTTGAGTTCTTTTGGGATACCTTGAACTGCGTATCATACTTCCGTATGCTCTATTGGGCACCTTCGTTTCTGTTAATACCCTTCGTATTATGCCCCCAACACTTCTGCTCCAACGCTCCACAGCAAGCGACGTCATACTTTTTCGCAAGGCACACTTCTGCTTCGAGGCTCCTTGACCGGACGCGCACCCGAGCTCGGCTGCTCTAACGTCTTCCCTTCCCTGCTCAGGCGCGCCGCACTGCCTTGGCGGCTTCGCCTGGCTTCTCTCGCCGTGACGAACGGATCCGATATGT
Organism: Haemaphysalis longicornis; assembly: GCA_013339765.2. Taxonomy (NCBI): domain Eukaryota; kingdom Metazoa; phylum Arthropoda; class Arachnida; order Ixodida; family Ixodidae; genus Haemaphysalis; species Haemaphysalis longicornis. Next base: position 91,213,560 of record CM023450.1, read on the forward strand.
TTGAGCCTCTTAGTGCGTACGCAGTGAAAGGTACGAGACCCTAGTGTTTGTTTTATCTCTTCTTCATTTCATTTCCCTTGCACCCGTATTGCGACTACAACAAATGCTCTCCGAGTGTGACTAGCACTCTCTGAAAGGATTTAAAATGTTAGATTCATTTCCCAGAAAAGATATCAGCATATGAACGCGGCGTTAGCAATGATTTTTGAGCTAGCTGTACCTGGGAATAGTTTAGAAAGTCGAGATATTATCAAACGCAGCAAGAATAAATAAATGTCCATAAGAAATAGCTGAAATAAGAGCCTTTGCCACGCTTCTAATAATAGAACTCAATAAGGTTTCGCTGGTTTAACAGCAGCCGTTTTTCGGCGAACTGGAAATAGAGTGCCGAAGTAATCATTCCTCGAGGAAAGCACCTCCCCAAAATTCTCAAGGGCGATGTTTCCCACGCTTTCTGCTGCGCACACGCTTCGGCGCTGTCTCTTCGCTTACCAGTTTTATGTAAGCATGAAGAAAGGGTAAATTAGTTTTTGTGGCCTTTTTCTGCTACACCCGGAGAGTGCTGAGACGTTTCCGCCTGGCTTTACTTAGCACCTACTCCTCTGCACGTTTTCCCTTCCTCTCCGTCTCCCTGGTTTTGTCATTGCTAGCGGAGTCGAGGGCTCTGCAATTTGAATAATGCCATCGATTTAGCAGACTCCAAATTGATTTCTCCGAGGGCGCCAAGAAATGGCGCGGGCATTTATCACGGCTTATTTAGCCTCCCTCGGAGCGCCCCCTTTATTTCCCCCTCCCACCGCCCTTCGTCCTCTCCCCAATAAGTACGCCTTTCCGCCTTTGTTGTCTTCACCGAAAACACCTCCGAGACCGTAAAGCGTAACGTGTTCCGACAGTCTTAAGACCAAACATATTCTCGCATCGTTAGGATTTTCCAAGACCGAGGAAGCGTCAGCATCTTGGCATCTCCAGCGAACGATAAGGCTAACGACGAACAACCACAGCGAAGAGGAAGTCTTGTGGGGATTATAGTTATAGAGGTGGCCGTTCTCACTGTGGTGCTGCTCGGAACAGCGTCATCTGTGCTGAATTTTCACGGCGAGACGGCATTTCAATCTTTGAAGGGTGAAAACTAGCCTGAAACTCGGGGTCCTGGCACCAATATATCGCCTACACTATACCCTTGACGACTGTTGCTTGGTGATGGAAGAAAGCAATGTCGGACGATCCCACATACGAGGGTCGATACGAGGCGGGAAATAGGGAAAAGCGAGAACTCTATACGTGACAAAAGAAAAAGGGAGCGTGGAGACCAGAACGCAGAAGAGTGCGGCTAAAGTAGATTAAGAGGACAGCAAGAAGAAGAAGAATAAGAATGAAAACGAAGAAAAAAATGGAAGGCATGCAAGCACAGTGGGGGAGTGACTACGGTGTCGGGCCAAAATCCCGGGCGTGTTCGACACTTACTGATCTCGGCACCAGGCGCTTCGGCATTTGTAACCTGGCGGACGACAAGTTTGAGGGAACCGCTCACCGCTTCTTTCCCCTTTATTGACTTCGTCCCCCTTGTGTCTCGCTACATTGTCTTTCCTCGCCACTGTCTTAGAGCGGCCTTGTTCTTTGTCGCAGCGGCCGTACTCGTCGTCGTCTCGGAGAATTGAGCACGCCACACGTGTTTGCTTTCCGCGTCCCAGCATACCGAGAATTCCTTTCAGCGCTTGTCGCCGCGTGCTTTTTTTTCTTGGCTCCTTTCCTCAATATTTCATCCCGACGCGTCTCCTTTTGCTCCGTTACTTACATTCCTGTCTACCTTCCCTTCTCTTCTTCCTCTACTTCTCCCCCCTTTCTGTCATCGTAAAAAGGAAGTTCCCTCCCCGCACAGCTTATTATGGGGCTACCCATGACTGGGCGACGCCTTTTAGCACGCTTGAGCGGTAGGCTATAGTAGAGTTGGCGTCATCTCATCTCCCGGCCGCGCCACATTGTTGCTGTCGGCCTACCGAAGCGCGCGCCACTTTCCTATCGAGACTTCTTGTTTTCCCGGTTCCGCACGCTCGCGCGGACAAATGAACCTGAGGCGACAAGGTGCATTGAAAGGAAAAGAACATAAGACAAGGTATTTCCTCCCCGAAGTAATTCTCCCGCATGCCTCCCACAGCTTGGTAGCCTAGCGCTGACGGCGCCATTCGCCACGCCGTCGCTTTCGGTGTTCTTTCCGTGCGCGGGAGGACAACAACGAATCCGAGTCTCCCGCGGTCGTTCCGCTCTCCTTTTGTCGTCAAGCCCGTTTTCGCGTTGTCCGGCGTCGTCCAGTCGCCCGGTTCTTTGGGTTAACCCAATGAATCTGCCACACTCCTCCACAGATTGGCTCAGCGTTCGAGTTGTTGGCGCTTTCCGGCCTCGTAAGCACCGAGACTCGTATCCCGCACCGCTTTACTTCTCACTACCGTGGTTGATGCTTTCACCTCGACCTTTACACGTCGCGATTGTCCCCCAGTTGCTACGGCTACCATACATCATCATACATACATACATACATACATACATACATACATACATACATACATACATACATACATACATACATACATACAATCAAGCATCCTACATACATGAGATGTACATAATTGTACGTAATGAACATTAACATACACCTGTATTAAAAACTTTACGGCCACTTCAGTGGGCTCACGTGCATTGAGGGCGAAATCCTGGCGTAGCATTGTGACTGGTAACCTTTATACGCACTTTTTTCCGTCGGCAGAGCAGCCCCGCCTTTTTACCGTTCTAAATTCATCGTAATACACCTCAACCCAGCTTCAACCGTATGTTAATTTACCTTTTTCCATCTTAATCAGACTTAATCGTCTCAAGCCGTCTTATTCTCCCTTAATTCCAACCTTACTGTAATCATTACCACTAATCAAGAATAACCGATCCTAATTAATAGTATTACCCATTGAATCTTTACTGATTCATCTTAATCCATCCTAATTCATCTTAATCCCAAATCACCCCAACTTACTAACCATTACTAAGCCGTCAAAGTTCAATCACGAACTACTCTGGGTAATCATTAATAATCTCTTATACACGGCTTGGAACATCTAGATCGCTGCTGGCCTTCCTTGAGTGTTTGTACCATTCCTGTCGATCCGGGAGTCGTTCAAGGTCACCTACGAACGAGGCATATAAGGCTGTAGCCTTGATAAAGGCAAGCTGGGGGGACATTCGGGTTGATTACGTATATCATCGCCTAACCCCGGAACGGCTTGGATTAGAGACGCTTTCATTACCCAGAGGTACACCCCCTTCCTGGATGATGTATTTTTGGAATTTCAGACTCAGGGTATGATAAAGGCTTAAAAGTGCGCCTTAGATACACCAATGCTTTTTGGATTCCTTGAAGTTACCGCCTTGGTGTTTGCGTGAAAACGTAAGTAGCTCAGAAGCCGTGTTATAAAATAGATGAATACACATGTATATTTGCAGAGCATGAATGTATGGGACGAGGGATGACATGCACACACTTGCGTCAACAGAAGCAATGTGAAACACACTCGCATCATACGAAACGCCGAGAAAGCAACTTCCGAGAGCTGGGCGCATGGGCCGACGTTCAAGCTCTGTAACTGTACACCCCGCGCACCGCCAAATTTGGGCGAGCTGCGCACGCAGTCCTGCGCACAATGGGCCGGAACAGGCCCACCGGGGACCTCTCCCGCAGGAGCGTCTCTGCCTTTGCAAAGTTGTTGCTTGCGCAGTATGAGGACCCCCGGCTCATATTCATCGCAAACGCGTGCCTCGAGGATGGAGGGGGGATTGCGGTTCCAAGTTGAGCGCCAGTGGCCGTTCTAATTACATAGTAGGTTCTCGTGTCAGGCGTGTCCGCGTAGCGCGGCGGTGGTGGTGTCGAATGCTTGGATAAGCGTTCTCGCGGCGCTCGCGCGCTTCTGCGGCGTGCTTGGATGGGCGAGGGGAATCTTGGCATGCATGATCATAACAAGGTCCAAGGTTGCGGGCCATCTAACGTGAATAGCAGCCGACAGCGAACGCGACTGTGTGTACTACTTCTGCGGTCGAGACGCCGCTCTCTGGTGCGGACGGCCGCAGCGTGCGTTTCAGGGAAGCCAGCCGTGAGCCCTTCCAAGTCATCTTGTCACAAAGCTAACTAGACAGTCGAACTGGCAGCGCGCTTTCCGCGTATTGACACTTCTCTTGCGCAGTCGAAAGAGGCAGTCAGGGACCGTGTATTTTGTCTCACGTAGGGTAGTAAAGATAGTGCGAATGTAGAAGCAGTTTGATAAACGGTGCGCCTGAAAGCCGCTGTCGCTTTTCTAGACGCTCCTGAGTAAAAACTTCCGAACTATCGGTCCTCCTAAAATATCGGCGATTGAAGATTCGGCCGGCGACTGTAGCCCAAATGCAGCGATCTTGCGGAAGCAACTGAAGCAGCGCGATGAAATAATTACTGCGGCTCGGCGCCGCACGCTGCACGGGATAAACAAGACGTGATTTCGGCTGTTGCTACAATGGCTGACTTTGCAGACGACGAGGTTTTCTTCACTTTCTCGCGAATGCGTAGGAAAGCGAAGCCATCCATTGCTTCAATATTCCCCCATGGGTATATTCCATACGTAACAAAGGCACGTTTACTTACAATAAATATTCTATTAAGTGGGCTTCCGTCCCGTATTCCCACAGCTCGTTTGTAAGGTTTTATCAACTGTATGGGGTTTTATCAGGAATATTTTATGTACGAATATCATAAATATATATTTTATCTTGTCAGACCATGATAGATTTGTTTCATGGATAGAATAGGCATTTATACAGACGAGCACTTGTATGGAACCTCCTGGTAATAGATTAACAAACACATCCCTTGAAAAAGTCCAGTTAACGTTCTAGTTCGTTAAGGCGTTTCCATAAAAGCGCGTTGAACCCAAAATTGCCAGGTATTCCCCACCGAATGCAGTGCATTTAGTCAGCCTACGTTCAGGAGACCTGTGCCTTAAGAAACAAAATGTTGTTGCCTAGCGTCTGTGAAAATGCTCTAAAAATGTTGCCTCTAGTGCTCAGTCACGGGACTTCCAATGTCGCACACATTCTTATGTTTATTTCTGTTGTTTTTTATCCCCAGGGGGAATATTTGAAAAGGTCGTATTGTCTTAGTCCAAAATAAAAAAATACTAATTATCGTCCCCCCAAAAGGAAAACTGTGACTTCCTCAAATTGTGTGTGACGGGATGTCAGTGGCAATAGTTGTTTTCTTTTTTTTTCGAATGAAACAAAAAGGTGCTGCCGTTAGAACTGGATCATTTAGAATCGAGAACAAGTGTTCTCTTTGTGACAAGTTTTTACCAAATGAGCGAGCAGTTTACAAAGATTTGTGAAGCTTCGGCTGCAGCGGTACAGGTGCTTACAAGAGAGCAGCAGCGCCCCATAGTTAAATCCGAAGTATAAAGTTTTCAAGAACTGGTTGGTATTTTTCTTACTAAACGCAAACAGCGCAAACGCAGTGCGACGCAACGGCATTGCAAACAACGCAAGCAGCACTGCATTGTCGCCTTTGTTCATGGATCTAAACTCTGACAACATTCAGCTGTGTCGATGCGTACCAATTAAAACAAATCTATGTATAGAATAGTGACAAATCCGCCAGCAAATCCGGTGCGTCTGAAGTCACGTTCACGGCAGTCAGTGCGAATTACGGGGTGGCTGGCGAAACGTAACAAATAAAGTCAATTTCTGAAAGCGCAATGGTGATGGATTCACATCTACCCCTCGCAGCGCCATCCATTAAAACAAACAATAAAAGCAAACAAAAAAAGAACAACAAAGGGTACCTCAAGTGCACGTGCTTTCAAGGCTGTTTGAAAGGAATTTTTAGATGCAGAGCATCTGATTCACTCGCCTAGTCCCTCCGGCATCGTCGTCGTTGTCGGCGTTGTCCACCCCTCCCCCATTCTCCTCGCCGCGCCAGCTGCGCTCCCCGCCGCTCACCCCCTCTCCTCTCCGATAGCGAACACTCTCTCGCGAGGGGCATTGGATTGGATTCGATTTCATTGGATTGGATTGGCTTGGCTTGGCTTGGCTTGGCTTGGATTGGATTTGGATTGGATTGGATTAAAGTGAATTGTGTTGGATTGTGTTGCGTCATAGCCGCGGCAGACGCGCTGGGGCCGGCGCATGTGCAGTACTCTCTCTTCCGCGGTTTCCTCTCCTTCGGGCGCGCTGCGCATATAACCGGTGTGCCGTTCTCCGGCGAAGCAACATCCACCGGCTTGGCTCAAACACCTAGTGTACACGCCGCTTTACAAGTACGCCAACGTCGTCATCGACTGGGACCGGCTTACGCAGTCCCCTCAACGTTATGCGCGCTATAAAATGCGGTCCCTTCGCCGCTCCGCCTATGCGTCGCATCTACACAGGGGTCCCGCGAGGGGAGGTGGGAGTTTTTCTCCTTTTGTTTCGCTTTGAAATGAATGGCACCTATGCTAGTCGCAGCGTTTACGAGTACGCACAGCTTCGACTGCAGACGTGCATGCGTGCGCTCTGGATGCGCTCTCGAGGGGCGACGATGCGTACGAGTGGGAATTGTTTCGGCATGCAGAAAGGCCGAGCCGGAAGCGTCGGGAGAGAAGCCCCGAGGTTTAGAAACTGGAGTTTGCAGTCGGGGGGCTTCCTCGGAGGGAGAGGGCAGCGAAGGCGGAGGGGAATTAAAAGGGGAAGCTTTTGGTCGGCACGGCTGCAAACGAGCACGGTGGCATCACCACGCGCATTCGAGTGATGAAGCCCCTTCTTGGTGCTTCGCATTGTGTACAATCGAATAAGACAGCCCCTCGTGCTCTGCTGTGATCCGAAGGGCGAGGAAAAAAAGACCATGAATGCGATCGCCTGGAAACACTGTCGCGCCCTCCTTCACGAAAACGTCGTTATTCGCGAGCGCAGGGTGGAGATTTGTTAACTAGTGTGCGACAGTGGAAAGCTCCCGAGGGAAAGATCGCGTGGATGAAAGAATAATGAGGAAGCGTGCAGTGGGGCGGAAAAGTGCACCTACTTTTGCCATTTTCTGTCCACAGATTTTATTCAGAATTCATGAGCCACCATGCGCCGTACGGTAGACTTTTTGGTTTTTCAGAATAGCGATTTCATTTTCCGTATAAAGCGCAGATGAACCAGCACGAGTCCGCAGGTCCCACGGTCGTTGGTATGAAATAAATATACACTGTACACTGATTGGCAACCTACATTTCAAAAGATGAGATGCCGTCCCATATGAGTGCAGTTAGCTTGTTAGCTATTATCAATTGTTTGGATTCTCGTAGGGAATACTGTACTCTTGCTGGCCTCGCCAATCCCGATAGGTGAAATGCTGAAAGAAGTATGTAAAGCCAGTTTCCTTAACGAGTACTTGTTGTAAGCCATTCCAGCATATAACATATAAGACATGATTACTTACCTAGAATATAATCACTTGCTTCATTCCAAACAGCATGGCTTTAGACCTGGTTTATCAACCGTTACTCAACTAGCTTAAATAACTGATGCAATATTTAGTACACTCAACACAAATGGCCCAACCGACGCTATATTTCTAGATTTGTCTAAATCATTTGATGTCGTCCCCCATCCTGATATAATTACAAAACTACTCTCAATTGGCATTGAACGAGCAGTAGTCGCATCGATAGAATCTTACTTAAGAATTTGAACACTGTGTCGTCAATATTGAGTGTCTTCGAAAAGTTGGACCTGTACTCTGGAGTTCCACAGGGCTCTGTGCTGGGCCCTCTCTTTTTTAGCGTATATAAATGATATTTATCGTAGTGTTGAATCCCCTATCAACATTAAATTATTCACAGACGACTGCGTGGTATACACAGCTGTTAATACCCGAGACGACCGAACTAAATTAAACAATCCTTTGCGACATGGTGTACAAAGGCGGGTTAAATACTACTAAGACAATTTCTAGCACTTTCAGCAACAAAAAGACGCTCCCTTGGCTATGTCTATACTGTACGTGATGCTACTATCAACATGACTGATAAGGTTAAATATCTAGGTGTCCCACTTACAAGTAACCTCAGTTGGCAAACGCACGTCGACAACGTCTGTCAGGGTGTACTACCGAAACTGGCAGTTTTGAAAAGAAAGTTGCGTAATACCCCTCCTTCTGCAAAATTTCACGCTTACAGAGCAGTAGTACGACCTATGCTGGAGTATGCAGATGTTATTTGGAGCCACTACCAACAATACTTGATCAGTACAATTGAAAGAGTACAGAATTTAGCTTTGCGTTTCATTTATTCCGTTTATTCGCGTCACTCGAGGCTAACCATTTCACGTAATAGGGCAAACCTGAAAAAAATTCGAGCAGCGTAGGGTCATATCTAGCTTACATTTCTTTATCAGCTTTACTATGGTCTCTTCAAATATTCACGGCCGTAATACATTCAAGAGTCTGTCAAATTTCCGCGAGAACACATCACAGTAAAACAATTATGCAACCGATCAGTCACATTATTATACATAATTTTTTTGTTTCCTCGTCTAATTTCTGACTGGAATACGTTACCTGAAGAAACAGTGAACTCGGTGTCGTTAGAAGCGTTTTTGAAACGTATCGGCATTACATGTTTTGGTTGAATTGTTGTGTTTCGAAATTGGAATACATTGTCATTGTGTTCTTCCCCGCACCCTTTTCTATCGGCCTACTTATGCCTTTGCTTATTTGTGTTGTGCGTAATAAAATCACGCCGAGTAATACTCATTCATTGTTGAGTTGTATGTTGAATGTGAGTCGATGTATTTCTTTGTGTTCACTCCTGCATGGGCCTGAGAAGGGCCTGCAGCATATGTAAATAAAAAAAATAATATAACTTCGGTGTAGGATTTCTGACTCGTAGGGCTATAGAATAAATGTTGCAGAATTTCACAGCATTAATGAGCATGTAGCATCTCTCGTTATTTAGCGCAATAAGAAGCACACGTTGTATGTGGTGCAGGCCTAGGCGCCTACCTACACTTACGATGATGAAACTGTTGACATAATTCACAAAGACATTGAATCGGCAATTAGACAAGTAAAAGCTCCTTAAAAGTCATTTTGGGCGACTTCAATGCAACAATGGCACAACAGATGGGGGGAGCATGCGATAGGGAAATTTGGCCTAGGTTATCGAAACAACTGTAGAGACATGCCGGTCTCGTTTGCCGAGAGGAATAATCTGTGGATTATGAATACGTTCTTCCGCGAAAGACAGCAGAAACTGGACTTGGAAAGGCCCGAACGGGGAAACTAAAAACGGTATTGACTTCATTTTAACTGGCACTCTCCAGGTGATTCCCGATGTACAGGTAACTGGCCGGATTAAAAGAAGTGATCACAGAATGGTCAGAAGTCATATCACCCTAGATTTAGGAAGGGAAAGATTAAAGATGCTAAGATGGAAGATGCCTAACCTGCCCTCCGTGGGACGGGAAATGGACGAATTGCGATTTTTACTTGAAAACACATTCTCTGTAGAAACAAAAATTTTCGAATGGGCAGCACCACCCTTTTTTGATTGGTTTGTAGGCGGTCCCTCATCCCAGGTAGCGAGGCCCTCTTTCTCTCACGAAAAAAAAATTAATTGAAAGCAAGAGATAGAAATGCGGCTTTGTTATTTATTTTTGGGCTCAACATCGTTTGCCGTTCCCAACATAAGCTTTGAAGATACGACTTTTCAGTTATAGCAAAATTCATGTAGATTGAGTGTCGCTTGAAAGCCAAATATGGCAACAGGACGCTTTAAAGGGGCCATGAAGACAAAATACATCTGTGTTCAATTACAAAGAACTATCCTTCGGTAACTCAGTCAGCGCCATTCTAGCCCCGAAAGACGGTTTTTTTACAGAAGATACGCCAAAAACATTTTAAAAAATTCAAATTTCGCGTTTCAGTGACCTACTACGGGCGGGCGTGATGTAATAAGAGCCAGCACTAAAGACATTTTTATCAGTGTTCGAACTGCACGGCTGCATTGACGTGACACGATCAGACGAAACTAGAGGCACCGGCTACCATCGCTCTGTCATGTTTCTTGGCATTTTCCTAGGCCGGCGGCCGCAAATGCACAAACAAGATATTGTGGCATCATAGAAATGTTGCCGGAAAATGCTGCTTCGCACTTTTTTTTTTTTAATATCTCGATTATTTGGTTGAAGTATTCGATGAAAATGGTGTCACTGGTTTCGGGACAGAGCAGCCTTTTTAACGAGTCAAACTTGCATTTTGACTTCATGGGAATTCCTCAAGGAAATTCCAATTAATGGAACCTCACGTTCAAGTTAGAAAGAAAAAAAAGTAACGGAAGCACACAGGGGCCTTCCTTGCAATGTAGGAAACCTGCATGATCCACGGGGCAATCGTAGCACAAAATTGGCAAGGGGCATGTCAGAGACCGTGCCGACGTGGTACCCTGTCCGAAAAAAAAAATTGCATGTCTCGCGGTGGGAGGGGCGGGGGGTTCATTGTAATGACTGTGAAAGCTTTCATGCGGCAAGATGTGTCTCGTACCTTCTCCTTCGTTTGACTTAGTTGTTCTAGTTGCCTCCTCCCCCCCCCCCCCCCCCCCCCACTCCACCCTCCTCAAAAATAACATCATGCGTGTAGAAATTGTAAAGCACGAGCTTTTCAAAGTTCTTCAAGCCTGAGGCACCACTCGCCTGACAGGAAGGAAAACGAATGGTTACTTTAGCTTGTGTATACTATACTCAGCCGACAAGAAGTACTCCTACCCGCGTGAACGAGGGAAGAACCAAAATTATTGGCGGTAATGCTCATAAATTTTACGTCAGATTTGTTTTTTTTTAGTCGAATTATATCGATTAGTGTTACGCAGGGCACCTGGAAATAACACAGTCATGTACGACGCAGTGACCTGATTTTCTCCGCCCGGTTAGTTATTGTGGACAACAATCTTTAGAAGATCAAGAGACAGTGCTCCTTCGTATGCTTTCAGAAAAAAAAAAATGGCAGGCGTTAAAGTGATAATCGTTAAAGGGCACCTCGAGCCTTCGCCAACTTTTGTACCAACAGCGAACATTTTACATCAGCGTATACATTATTCAATAATGCCGATTCACTATGCCTGAAAGAAAACACGTTTAGAGGCTACGTAAAATATTTTTTGTTATTTTCCATGGAATCCCGCAACCGTTCTTTGTTGTTCGCGCAAGTACTTTTCTAAAGAAAGATACATCGGTCAGCTGGCACCTCGAGAAGAAGAGAGAGAGAGAGAAGGCTCTTTATTGAAAAAAAGCAGAGAGTTTTGCCGCCATTTAGCAGTTACGTAACAGGAGTTACGCATTTTAAAACTGTAATGAGAGGGAGAGATTAAACGCTTATTGAAATCTAGAGATGGGCTTGTACTTAAGATTTCAGAAGGCGCCCCTAGGACAAGATGCCTTGAGCGCGGGCAGCATCGAGAGCCCTCCGGGCAAGCCAAAGCTATATAGCCAACCCTTTGCGAAGTCGACACAGACGTACTTCAACATGTGCGTTTGTCCGTTTACACTGGTCGGCCCTAGAGTCTTCCGTTGCTGGAAGCTAACATTTCTGGCAGGAAGTGGCGATTGGATACATTCGAGGAATTCTCCGTCCGGTGTGCAGTTTTATGAAATCCAATCCGCATGCCATGATTCCCTCAAGCGTTTTCTCATTCCAAAGTTATAGCCGACAGATTTCGCGCATAGGGCCCGCTTCGTACTTGCGCTGAAAAAAACACAGCGCGAAGAGGTCACTTCCAGTTGTGAGATGTCGCTGGCTGTTTTTCTAACCTTGATTTATCTAAATCACTTCGCGAAAATATGGGATAAGCGTGGTGACCTGAGACAGGGAGTTCATTAGGCGCCGGCCAAGAAGCGGCTTATTTATTCAAAGCGCCCTGCGGAGACTTCGGTGATTACGTCCGTTTACGGACCTTGCCCTGTAACGTATAGGGGGTGGCGCTGCGTTTAAAGTCTCACCAGAATTTCCAAATTTCGATCGACAAGCGGCGCTACGTTTAAAGTCTCACCAGAATCTCGAAATTTCGATCGAAAACTCCAGAGGAAGATTTTGCGAGTGGTCAGTGACCGCGTTAAGCATTGCAAGCGTATTTTACCTGTTTCATAGTTCACTTTGCTTAACGACTCGAACGAATATGTCCTGGAGTACCTTCGTGCCCTCTTAGAGATGATCACGAATAATTCTTTTCCGCTTTATAATGTATACATTTAGCAGATAGAGCTAGCAAGATCTTGCGTTGAGTTAACTGATTTGATAGTGAACGACACAAAACAGCTTTAGGGGCTCTTTACTAATTGGTCGTAACTTCACGGGTTTTTTTTTCTGCAGGCCCACATGTACATGAGGGTGGACACGGCATAACGCTTGGCGGACCCCTCACTTGTAAATAAGGGATTAGGATTTTGTTCAACGGGCTGTAAGTGCAGCAATGTTTAGCAATGCATGAACGCTTGCCGGGAATCACTATGCACCAGAGACATCCATGGACGCGTTCCAAGCATGCGGGTAGGAGGAGGCAATGAATCTAGCTTTCTACGATAGCTAACGATTAATAGTGACAAAGTAATTCACCTATAAACGAGGGATGCCCGCCGAAAATGAGTCTTTTGTAACTCGAGAACATTCTTTCTGCGCTTTCAAAACCCCTCCAAATTCAAACGACTGCCCGGCAGAACGCATCTCTGAAGGGTTCCGCGGCTCAGCACACCCTTCGAGTGTCACTGCCGAACTACGTCACGGGTGCCCCGCTCAGTTGTTATCGGCGGCCGCGCCTACATTTTTCAAAAGGTAATTCTAGCGGGGTAAATTCTGACTAGTTTAACGCGCACTCACGGGGACTTGGGTATTCCGCATATGTTTGGACGTGTACGTCTAGATAACGAAACATTTTGAGTACTATCATTTTGCAAAAAATATTGCTTTTAATATTTTTCAAAACAATAAACATGGTGAGAACATTCGGGAGAGTCTTTTAGCACTTCGTTCCGCAGCATACGCCTATTTTGAGATAAATGATACTTAAAAGGAACTGTGGTTAGATTAACTCAGAGTAGCTAAGGCTAGGTTTAGGTTAGTTTTATGTAGGTTAGCTTAGGTTGGTTTTAGTCCAGGTTAGGTTACATTACATTGCGTTTAAACGGCCTGTTTAGGCAGCTGACTCTACAGAACGACCTACAAACACTCCTCCAGGTGATACACACCGCCTCAATGTACGTTACTTACAAGTTGCCGCGAACTTCGCAGCTAATAATTACCCCAGCCTCCACGACACCTTACATATTTTTTATATAGGTCAGAAAGCTGCACCTGTTTAGAGTGTGAAGCAGCAGGTGTGCAGAAGTGGCAACTGTATACTGGACGGTTCATTTTATGTAGTAAATTCATCGCATTTGTATTGACGTTTAAGTATGAGACGCCTGTAGAATGCGAGACGTGAACCGGCCGGTAGGGACCTCACAGGTTTCATTCCGTGACCCGCCCTTTTTCCTGTGGCTTCTTGACATACGTAAGCACCTAGGAAACTGCATCAGCCCGCCAATTGTTTAAATAACAGAGAAAATAACGCCGCAATATATCTGAATGTCGGGCCTACCCCGAAAATAAGGTCGGATGACAACGCACAACACCCCTTGGATGTCAAAGCTGCGTGTGCGCTGGTGATGTGGTAAGCCCATTCATTGTTTCTAACCGTCCGAATAAAGCTGAGTTCTATTAACATATGTATGAGACAGCCAGAGTACTGACTAGCAACCGCAAACGATAAACGTGAAGGAGAACGCGGAAGGGTATCCTTCTCTCGAGATGGTTGTCCCATTCTTATCTTTCATGATTGACAAACCGGCGCGGAAACAACACGGCACAAAAAAAGGAACGAGAAGTAGACAGCACAGCGCTGAACTCACAACTGATTTATTTTGAAGAAAACATTGGTAATATACATAGATCAGTCTCCCACGTGGCGGTAAATTGTTACAACGAATAAACACAAACAAAAAACGCAATCACTAATCGGTCTGCACATGTGTAGTCTTTTTGGTTTATTGGTCATGCAAGGGTGTCGCTCAGATGAGCTTATTCTCGGTCATGCAGCACTATTGAGGGCATACTTATACAACGGTCGGCCGTTGTGATACCGTATAAGCACCGGCTCTCTCATAACTTTAAAAACGTGGCAAAAAGGTACACTGTCGACGTGGTGTTCTCGGCCCCAAATAAATTAGGAAAATTGTGCTGCACGGCTGGACCAAGATTAGCTTCCCGGAATAGAAGGACAAAAAATGTGTGCCCGGTAAATCATTCAGACCCATTTGTGAAATGTGCAACGGGTGTCGTGTATACGTTCGCACTTAGGTGTGGACATATATACGTGGGACAAACCGGGAAGTGTCTGAACACCAGGTTGTCGGAGCACCTGCGTTCATTAAAAGGGAATCCGCACAGCCACCTGGCAAAACACTGCAGCTCACACGGATGTGTGCTGCTCTTTAAGGAAACCCCTGTGTTGTCGAGACACAGAGATAAAACAACAAGGGAAGTTATCAAGGCCTTTCAAATCAGACGATCTGCCGACCGTTGTATAAGTATGCCCTCGATAATGCTGCCTGACCGAGAATAAGCTTATCTGAGTGACACCCTTGCATGACCAAGTAAACCAAAAAGACTACACATGTGCAGGCCGATTAGTGATTGCGTTTTTTGTTTGTGTTTATTCGTTGTAATAATTTACCGCCACGTGGGAGGCTGGTCTATGTATATTACCAATGTTTTCTTCAAAATAAATCAGTTGTGAGTGCAGCGCTGTCCTGTCTTCTCGTTCCTTTTTTGTGCCGTGTTGTTTCCGCGCTGGTTTGTCCATCATGAACGTTCACCAACTCGCCCAAATCACAGAACCTCTTGAACCATTCTTATCTTTTCTTATAGACGTGCAGCCCACCCTCCCTCCCGGTTTCCCAGGCCCGTCGGCTGTCACGAGCAGAGAGCGACATCATCGACAGAGACGTCACACGCATTTTCCCCGGCGAAACTGCCGTGACAGCGGTCTGCCTGCCCTACGGACACACGCATCTATTTCCCTAGCGAGCAGTGGCCATGATAGCTTGCGCTCTGCTTTCTTCGCATAGCAGTATGACGACGACCGATAACGCTATTTACCTATGACGGGGCCGATCGGATCCGTTGGGGAGATAGGCTGACCTTTCGTAGTTCCCTCCGTTGACTGGTTCGCCCTTGATGGCCAACGTGTTGTTTATTTTGGCATGCCCCTACGAGCGGATGTCGGTCGGTGGCAGCTGCAGTACTGCTCCGGGGTGTTTGTCACGTTGCGAGCCCGGAGGTCGATCCACAGACGAAGAACCCGCGAAATGGACGCCTCGTGCTTGACATTAGAAGCAGACAATACCACTCTCTCAAGCGCAGCACACGAATGAGACTGCACCATAAAGGGTGCAGTAAGACCCATCATAAACAACGATCACACAAGTTCTTTACTGTCCGGAAACCTACGTGCTACCCAGCAAAACATCTTTCTGCAATAAAAAAAAAATCCTTGGTAGATTCCTCGTTCAAGAGCATTGAATATGATGACAGGTGGTGAGTGCATTAATACACACGCGTGCGCACATATTCACACACGCACACTCACGCAAGCAGGCACACACTGCGTCTTTCCAGTACTAATCCGTTCCACAGTTAATAAGGAACAGCAGAAAAAGCGGGACGACCCGCCACTGCCTGATGAGGCGTGGTATATGGATGCAGCACTTCCTTCCGTCCGTCGTCTACAAGAGGAGCAGACAGTAGAGCGATAACGACGGGGATAACGGGACTAATATTCGTACGAACCAACGTTCGAGCGAACAAGTATTTGTTTTCATGTGTCATAAACACGTTATTGTTTTCACCACAAGCGAAATATATCGGCCCTAGCGAACGCGGGTTGTTCGGAAAAATCTAACGCCCCTTTCTGGAAGAAAGATGGTTGAAACACGAAGCTTTCTCCGATACAGATCCACAGTGTACAATCCAGTCAGGCAAAGTCCAAAATTACAACAATGCCGAGGTAACCGGATGTGATGTTATAATTTTGTATCTATTAGTTTGTGATTGGGTCTTCACAATGGGCTTATTCGGTTAGCTTAGCGTTGTCGTTGATTTGGCCTCCCCATGTAAGTGTAGCGTGTGGCGTGATTAACGTGACATAAGAGCGCGTGCTCGAGAATGCTTTCATCATCATCATCATCATCATCATCATCGCTTTACCGTACGACGCTAAGGTGCATTCGTCTACCATTGGAAGCCGTTATGCATGTAATGACATTACATTGTTTATGCGATGCGTGATTTATGGGCCATTTGGGGAAACCCATTGTGTAAAGTTCTCAGTCTTGTAGCAGGGTTGGCTTTCCTGAGGAAATGTTGGCTTTCGCGCAATGCGTTCTTTTTTTCGACACCACCCACATACATTGTTTGTGTGCTGTGTGATTTATGTGCCGTTGTGTAAAGTTGAATTTCTTGCAGTGCGTTTTTTCCGACCCGACCAAAAGTGAGACATACAGACCTTCGCTTTAATAAACGTACACCGTGTGGTTCAGTAGAGCGCGCAATGCTTCAGCTATGGACTCGTGTAACCCGATAGACCCGATGGCAGCGCCGTTGAGCAGTTCGATACGACGCGTATTGTGCGGAAATTAGCTCTCTTCTGCCGCTGGGCAGGTGGCCGCCGCGGCGTCGCGGTGATAGTTTCTCGTTTCACTCGCATCGTATGATGCAGTAAGCAGACATAACACTAAACCTTCGGGTAAGTAGCCACCACGGTCGATCGTAAAGGACGCACAGTTGCAAAAGGGCCTGTGAATCATTGAGGCTGTGAAGCTTTCAATCACTGTTCAGGATCCAAGCCCACCCTACCTTTGGAGATTTTTTTTTTGTGCCACAGGTTCTTTCCTTTCGAATCCCAGTTCCAAGGGACAGGCTGGCTTCGGGTCTCACACACAAAGTATATCGGGGAAATACGTTACGGCGATGGTCCATACTTACGAACCCTCCTAATCCCATTTGAGGAAACATCATTTATTTATTTATTTATTTATTTATTTATTTATTATTTTATTTATTTATTTATTTATTTATTTATTTATTTATACTGTCAGCCCTCACTTGAGGGTCATGACAGAGGGAAAGAGACGATACGGAAAGCAAATACAGACATTGACGCTTTCAGAAACTTCACTAAAAGCAATCACATATTCCTGACTGTGCGATGTAAATATCATCTAAACATGTCTGTGCGCAGCGCAGGCACACACACACACACACAAATATATATTTTCTTATAATATATATATATATATATATATACAATATCATATATATATATATATATATATATATATAATATATATATATATATATATATATAATATATATAATATATATATATATATATATTTATTATTATTTATTATTTATTTACAAGGTACTGCAGGCATGAAGCCCGAGCAGGAGTGGTACAGGCAATAAACAGGAAAAAAGAATATGAAAAGGCATCAAGCCTAACATCACATACATACAACAACCAATTAAGCGGGATTACATGACTTACATTTTGCAAAAAAGGGGGGGGAGAAACATGGCACTAAAGTAAAGCAATGCAACAACACAATGAAACAGTGGATAAGACAACAGCAAATCATTTTCACGTCCCCTTTAAGACATGCGCGTCGATAGAATCTGTCGAAAGAAGGGCGGCAAGCGGTAGCGTGTTCCACTCACTGATCGTGCGTGGAAAAAACGAAAATTTGAAAAGATTAGTTTTGGCGAAATATGGAGTTAAGGCAAGAGCATGTGAATTACGACCGCGCCGTGTTGCCAGGAGACTAATGTAGGGGCTGGAATCAAATAAGAGCTTCCGGTTAACTAATTGATAGAGCAATTTTAGCCGAACTGATTTGCATCGGGATTCTAATGTTGGGACAGCATGCCTTTCCATGAGGGCCGAAACGGAGTCTGTTCGCCCGTACATACCATAAATAAAGCGGATGGCTCTTCTTTGAATTCTCTCGAGGCAATCGATATTGGTTTTCGTGTGAGGATCCCAAATAACGCAAGCATATTCGAGTTTCGGTCTAATTATTGAAGTATACGCTAAGTATTTAACTTGAGATGGAGAATCCTTGAGTTTGTGTCGTAATAAACAAAGTTTACGGAAAGCTGCAGCGCATATGTTAGTAATGTGAGAGTTCCAACTTAAGGTACTGGTTAATGTTACTCCGAGATATTTGTGTTCATATACTTGCTTTAGCGGTTGGTCACTAGTACAATAAGTAAATTCCAAAGGGTGTTTCTTTCTAGTCATTCGGAGGTATACTGTTTTGTCATGGTTTAGTTGCATGTTAGAAGTTTTGCTCCAAGAAGCAACTTTTCTAACGCTGAGTTTAACGCAAGTTGATCCTCGATGCTTTTAATTTCGTTAAAAAGGATGCAATCGTCTGCAAAAAGACGTATTTGGACCGGATTATTTATCCCATTAACAATGTCGTTACAAAAAATAAGAAAAAGTAAAGGCCCTAGCACACTTCCTTGCGGTACGCCAGATGTAACGGGGAGGGCGTCAGAGGTGCTTCCATTTATGTCGACGTACTGGCTGCGGTTAGTTAAATAGGCAGTTACCCAAGAAACTATAAACGGTGGAAGCCCGATTTGAAGTAATTTGTCGATTAATTTGTCGTGTGGAACGCGATCAAATGCTTTACTGAAGTCTAAGAGAATGAGGTCAACCTGTCCTCTCTTATCTAGAATTGAAGAAGCGTGGTGAACAACTGTAAGTAATTGAGTGATGGTCGAGAATCCCTTGCGAAACCCGTGCTGAAATGGCGAGAGGATTTGATGAGTATCTAAAAATTCCGTTATGAACGTAGCAACGACGTGCTCCAGTAGCTTACAGGCAGATGATAACATAGATAAGGGTCTGTAGCTAGAAATTAAGAGTGGGTCTCCTTTTTTGGAAATAGGTACGATACGGGCTATTTTAAAATCAGAAGGTAGCGTGGCTGAATGAAGAGAAGATTCAAAAATAAGGACAAGGAATTTCATCACAGTTTCCGCATAACGCCGCAGAAATGCGTTGGGTATGCAATCGGGCCCTGGCGTCGATTTGTTTTTTAATCGGAGTAACATATTTAAGACACCATTGTGCGAAACTATATTAACATCAGGATAGGAAGCTACCGTATTACTCTCTTTCAACTCAGACTGCGAAAATACGCTATGAAAATACAAATTAAAGTGATTCGCGATGACTCGAGGATTGGTCAATTTAGAGCCGTTGAAGGAAATCTCAGTGACGTTTTCTTTGCGCTGTCTAATAAAGTTCCAGAATTTTTGTGGTTCCTCTCTTATGAAGTTCGGTGAAGTAGTGTTATAGTAGAAACTCTTGGCACGAGTAATAGCATTGGAGAGGGCAGTACGAATCTCGGAGAGCTGTTGAGGTGCTGTACGTTTTTTTCGCAAGCGCATGGCTTTGCGTTTAAGGTGAATTATGGATCTAGATACCCAGGGCGTATATTTGGCGGTCTTCTTAACTTTATCGGGTACAAACTTTCGCAAGCAGAATAAACACATATGTTTAAATTTATTCCAAAGGACCTCAACATCATAATCAGCGAAATTAGACCAGTTATTTTCGAAATACTCAATAACTGCTGTGTCATTAGCCTTCGCGAAGTTTTTCACATTTCTGAGAACTGGGGAAGTTGTTACATTTTTATAAAAAAGAAAAATTGACACAAATACAATTTTGTGATCTGAGAAATCGTGTTCGACAGAAACGTCGTACTTTTCGAAAGATCTGGGCAGAAAAACGAGGTCAAGTATAGAGGATGAATTTCCACAAACTCGTGTTGGTTGCTTAACTACTTGGACAAGGTTGTGTGTAAGCATTATGTCAAGAATATCATCACTGTGACAAGAATCGGGTTTTGTTCTCAAGTGGTCCCAGTCCCAGTTGGGAAGGTTAAAATCCCCAAGGACGAGAAGCTTATTGTTACTAAAAGAGGCCATATGGGTTCGCAGGTTCACAAGAAAATCGGGACCAGAATCAGGTGGTCTGTACACAGCGATAACAATGATAACTCTGTTCCCGAAGGAAACCCTTAAGCATAGGCTTTCAGTGTCTGGCGATTGGGCAAGAAGGGAGGCTTTAATACCAGTCTTTAAGATTACTGCAACACCGCCACCTGTAGTTGGCCGGTCCCTTCGAAATATTTTGTAACCTGGCGGCACTAAGTTGTCATCTGGTATCTCGCTGTGAAGCCACGTTTCCGTAACAACGGTCAAGTGTGGGCTGTGACATAACAAAAGGGCTTCAAGCTTTCCAGTTTTGTTAGCGAGACTGCGGGCATTTAGGTTAACGACCCTGATGGTATTTTCAGATGGCTGTCACAGAGCAGACGACTCAGAATTGTTTTCACTACCATCACGTGACGTGTCTAAAATATCTACCGCGAGCGTGTAGCTGCTAATCCCTCCACTGGACTGCGAAGGCGTGTGCCGTTTATCAGAATGAGTGGAAATTATTTGCCGCTGATTAGAGTTGGCGTTCCAGATAAAAGTATCACCGTCGACGTGCAGTTTATCATGGACGAGATAGACTTTTTTACCAGCAGCTTTCTCGCTTTTGGCACTTTCCCAGAGCATTTTTCGTTTCTTTAGGGTATGAGCTGAGTAGTCATTCTGAATGGAAATTTTCGTGCCCTTTAGTTTTTTTGCATTTTTGAGGACAGTAGCCTTTTCATTAAAGTCCTGGAAAAATAAAGTCCTGGACTTTTGCCCGAACGCCCGCCAGAGGACCTGCCCATAGCCAGCGAGGCGGGACTTTCGCCCCTAATGCGAGCAGTTCAGAGGACTTGCCCGGGAAGTGCTTGATGCTTCCATGGTTATACGTGGGGTTAAGTACGTTATATATTTTTCGCAGAAGTTGTGGAGGAGCACCTGACAGCTTAACTCCCATTGCAAACTCAGCCTATTTCAAAACTACACTCAGCCATACCAACCGACGAGTGGCGTTTCGCGGCAATTTAGGAAGACCAGTTACAGGAGGCACGTCTCATCAATGCAGAGAGAACTGACACAGGATGCAATGTCGTGCAGGCTTGAAGTCATGTATATCTTTTCACGCTCTTATAAAGCAGCCTAACCTTTTGAGAGTGCGGTTCAAAGGGAAGGCGTTGGCACTTTTTCCTGATGACGGGTGTTAACGCCCGGAACTTTTTTTTCATTGGAGCTAAATGCACGTCTCTTTGATAGAGAAATGTATGCGTATGAGGTCGCCTCGTTAACAATCTTTACGTTTAGGGGGTCTGCTGTTACAGTGTTTGCTATTGGCATAACTGTCCGTGAATATTGTATATACGTCAGTGCGGGTCGTCCTGGTCCTCAATTTCGGTTATGAAACCTCCTGATTATTAACACTACCCCGCATGGGGCACCTTGATCAATCTTGGTGACGGTGTTGGCGACACCGCGGACCCCGATCCCCCCATACTCACGCTGTAACCGACCGTGGTAATGAGTTTTAAGGTGAAAGGTAGAAACCTCAAACGGTGGCCGTCGGAGCCCAGGTCAAGCTCTGGCGGATAGGCTCCTTGTCTGTTTACCAGGCAGGGAGTTCTGGGACCTCTTCAGCTATCAGGGTAAGGGTGACGAAGAAAGTACCCCCGTCCCCTGCTTTTATACTATGCTTTAAGGTATTGCCTAACCCCCCCCCCCCCCCAAAAAAAAAAAAAAAAACGTGATCGGCCCCCTAAAAGGGGCCGCATCGAAGTATCGTTGCTCCCACTGCCATCCTTAACATGTCCTGAACCAGGTCATTACTCTCGATTTCTCGTCATGGAGTCCCTCAGTCCATCACCCACCACAACCTCCCCTTTGCTTTCCGAGGTTTTAAGTGCAATGCACTTCTTAAGTGACCCTGAACCTGCGTCCGCCGGCGATGTCCGCGCACGTGGAGATGGGCGCGCTCAGCCTGGCCGCTGATATAGCACATACCCACGTGGGGGATTGGCCAGGAATCTCCTCGTCTTCCTTGGCAACGGGGGGAGATGGGCGCGCGCTGCCTGGTCGCTGACATGGCACATACCCACGTGGGGGATTGGCCAAGAATCGGGCGTGAGAAGGGCTAATGCACCTGCTTAAAGGAGTACTGACACGAAATTTCAAAGCTGAGATCCGCTCTAGCAATCAAGTACAACGACAACACAAATAGGTGTCTGTGAATAAATGCATCTTTCTTTCTTTGTAGTTGTGTGTGTGTGTGTGATCTCTCTTTCGCGAACATTACCGAACCGCGCAAATTCAACTCGTGCATTCGCACTTTCACATTCTTCCCCTCGGGGAAATGCGGGGAATTTTTTCTTGACTGCCAACCATTATTTTCTGTATTATTTTCACGGAGCCCCTCATTTCCCATTTTCTGATTCGCTACATGCTTAGCGAGGGCCTCTGTTCTGGCAGTCTTGGTGCCAAAGGGAGCTTAAGAGGGTTCAACGCTGGTCGACCAGTCTCGACATGTCGTCGACACTTGAGTCACGGCCCCGGGGTTAAAAAGAAGGTCCCCTTCACCCCGAGTAGTCCGAGTGGCGCTGGCTACCACCCCCAAGTGCAGGAAACAAAAATACCTTAACATAAATACCCGAGAAAGTGCTGGGGAAACAGCCCCGCCGGTAGCGTAGTGGTTATCGCACCAGACCGGTATTCTGGAGGTCGTGGGTTCGGATCCCCCCCGGCGGGTATTTTTTCACCACTTTCTTTTCGACTCAAAAAATTCTTCATCTCTTTCTATGACCCACCACAACCTCCCCTTTGCTTTCCGAGGTTTTCTTGACTGCCAACCCTTATTTTCTGACTTATTTTCACGGAGCCCCTCATTCATTTCTGTCCTATATTTATATATATATTATATATATATATATATATATATATATATATATATATATATATATAATATATATAACAGTAGGTAGGGCCGGTGTGCAGTATATCTGGTCTCGCATCCTGCAAGGCCGCACCCCATTAGGGAGTACTGACACGAAATTTCAAAGCTCAGATAACTATGTAAGAAGCTTCCTTAATATATCTAAATACCCCCTCCGAACTTTTAGCCGTAACCCTTGAGTAGAAGATATTTTAAATCAATTTTAATCGTTGCGAAGAAAGCTCACGAGAAAGCTCACCACGCGCCATCGACCAAGCTCATGACGTCATCTGCGCTTCGACCCAAACGGCCGACGTCCGGGCTCCCGAAACGTATTCGAGGCGGGCGCGGTGCTGTTGGCGCGTGCTTTCCCGCCTTGCGCATAAGGTCAGAGTTTTTGGGATTGACGTCACGAGCAATTACGGCTGGACCGGACGTTCTGGCGCGCGCGCACGAGCCCAAAGCGGCATCGGCTGTGCGGCGACGAGAACAGTGACGTCAAATGCGCCTTTCCGTCATGGCGGCTGCTTCAAGTGTTCGCTTCACCTAAAGCGAAACTGACAGGTATAAAAGGAGCTGCAATAATTATGAATCTAATAATAACAATTTATCTTTCTTGGGCTACTTAAACGCGAAAATTTTGGTCTGTCTGTCTGTCTGTCTGTCTGTCTGTCTGTCTGTCTGTCTCTAACTCGATTCAGCTGCCCGGCCAAAGTGAAAAGAAGTTGCACAATAGGTTTATATACCCACAGCCAAATCTAAACTTGTAACTGCGGTGGCAATGTTCATACTAGTCCACTTTGTTGAACAAGACAAAGACATTACGCAAATACAGGGTGTCCCAGCTATCATGCACCAAGATTTAAAAAAAGAGTAATGGCGTAACTCGAAGAAAACCTAGTGCATAATGTTTGCAGTACTGGGGAGAAGCGGACAGCATTTTTTTGTTTATGAGACTTAACTAATTCATTGTAATTAATGATTTAACTCGAGAAGTACTGTCCTAATCACTAAAGTGTAAATGAGGCACTTTTGGGTACGAACGAGCGGCATCTAACTGCGGTATATTCAGCGACGAACTAATTGCGTACACATTTATTCTGCCTGATAAAGAAAACGCGGGAAATATGAGAAATATCACGGGACGGTGCCTCCGCGCGCATCGTAAAGCAATGCCTCTGAGTTAGCCAGAATGAAATAAACAAATGAAACAAAGAAATCTCGATGGAGTTTGTGCCTTATCTGCACACGCGCCCCGAGAATCCCGCTGTTGCCGCTCCTTCCAGGCATTCCATAATCAAGGTGATGCGCTGTCTCTTCGGGCGGGTGACAGGCGAAGCAGTTGCTTTCAATCAGCTTATTTGGGGACGCTGCTTTACATACGCGCGGAAGCGCCGTCACGTGGTATTTTTCATATTTCGCGGGTTTTCTTTATCACTCAGAGAAAATGAGTACGCAATTAGTTCGTCACTGAAAATACTGCAGTTAGATGCCCCCGTGGGTACCTACAAGTGCCTCATTGACACGTCAGTGATTAGGGCAGTAATTGTCGAGTTAGATAATTAATTACAATGAATTAGCGAATTCTCATTAACGAAAAAATTACTGTTCGCTTGTCCACAGTACTCCAAACATTGTGCACTAGGTTTTGATCGAGTAACGCCTTTGCTCTTTTTTTTTTAAATCTTGGTGCATGATAGCTGGAACACCTGTATAACGCAGAAAATCAATACATAAGTGATATTTGCAGTGTTCCGTTATTACACAAATCATGCATGCTGGGTTTTTGCGGTAGCAAATGAAATACTACACCAACTGTAGAAAAAATACACTCCCTCGCCTGCTTTGCTCAGGCTCCTGGCGGCAACTTAAGAAATCAAACGCCAACGCGCTTCATTTCTCGGAATACGACGCCACGCAAGATTACTCAAATTAAAATAGATATCCACTTCAGCTGTTAGAAACTCGCCGATCAATCGCTCTTCTCTGTCTTTTCACAAATATCAATTCAGCTACGCCATCCCCACTGCATCTGGAAGCACCTGTCCGCATGTCAGCACGGCTTTATAATCAATTCAGTTTCAGCGAATATTTGGTAGACACGTTCATTCAATTATCTGCGCTTCCACGTGCCATTTAATGATCTTCCAAACGCCATCGCCTGCTTATCAAACCGTGATGCATTTCATGAGCGACTTACCAGCCATTTTTGAAGCTATTGGCACATCTTAAAATTGTTGCATATTGTCAAACTCTTCTTTTCTTTCGCTTTTTAAATATATTGTAGTCACTTTGTAATAAACCTTGCTCAAAATTGTATAATATGTTGCCCACAATTAATGTTTTGCCATTTCACTTGCTTGTGTTTTAATTTATACCCCGCCTGATGCCAAGATGTTCATAATACCCGGTATTCCAAAGCATGATGCTCATTGTTGTTCACTTTACCAATGTAATTCCAATGTATTGCGCTGTGTATTTTGGTTTATTTTCCCCCTTACGCAATGCTCTTCGGAGGGCCCCTGAGTACTGGAAAAAATAATAAAACATGCAGCAACGAAAGGTTCCACTAGACAGGTTCCACGTTCCGCATGCAAAGCTCGTGGAGTAGGGCAACGTGGTTCTCTAAACGTTGGAGTAGGGTGCCTCGATCCACACGCTCCTCCGCCGTACGGCAGCGCTGAAATCGAGGACCCCGACTTGGAGAAGTGAAACGCGGGAAATTTAAATTGACTTGAGCAAACCTCCAGCGTGTTTAGATTGGGCGGAGCGCGACTGGAGAGGAACAGCATGAAAGCTGAGCGGGAATGTAAAGTGAGGCATTTACTTGGCTAACGTCTATCGTCTTTCGTCGACATTTTTAACGAATGAGCAGATACGCGGCCAATTTTTTATGCTGCGTTCGACAATCTGATGCGCCATTCTATGAGTAATATGGTCGTAGGCAACTGAGCCGCGAAAGAAACGCAATAGAAAAATTTCGTGTTGGTATTCCTTTAAGATGGGGGATGGCTTCGTACTGGACTATACGTTAGCAGGCCACTTATATTCGGCGAATAGGACGACGCATGAGATATGAGATTGTTATAATGAAGAATTTTGGGATGGTAATGCTGGTGACGGTGACGACGAAGACATAGGCACCTCGGCCCCTCCGGAAAGATGGTCTCCCGGCGTGTCCGATATGTACCTTGCCTGCCTGCCTTGCTCCACCCCCACTGAAATAAAGAATAGCGGTGCCTACATTTTTGAGACCTTTGCTGCTATATTATGGACTGCTACGCATAAAGTATCGATGCAACGGCAACCGCACTCGCGCTTGATGCAGTGGTGGACTTTGGGGTCTCTCAAGTGTATGCAACCTCGTATCGAGTCTTCTGGTTGGTTATTCATGCCGTTGCCTTCTTGGGGAAGGCTTCCGGCACTGCGCCCCGCGTCGAAGGTGTGAACCGAACATCGATTTTCGGGGTTAGGTATGCATGACCGAGAGGAGATTGCTGTTGGGCGCAGTGCATTTCTGCACAAACGTGGGAAAGGGGTAGCAGGGGAAGCAAGGGCCTTCCAAACCAATTTGAGCGTTTCCAGCACGAACAAAATGGTTCATTACCACCCGCGCAAGTGATTCAGCGCAATCCTTGCTCTGCGCCATCAACGCAGGGCTGCTTGCTTCGCCTGTGGCCGGCTGTTTAATATGCATGCTCATGGAGCGTGATTTATTAACTAGCCACCAGCGTGATTTGCGTCTCACTGTACCCACAGCAGCACTTTGCCTTCAGCTACGGCCCTCCCTTGCACTGCTGTCCTATGAGTGACATTTCTTTTTGTTGTGTGTACTTTGGTGAGCTCTCCTCGCTCTGGTTTGTTGCTCTTCCGATAAGACTGCAGCGGTGAAGGCTCCAATCAGGGACCGCGATGCGCTGTTGACAGGGCGCGGTGAAAGCAAGGGTTAGGGGAAGTGGAGGAAAGTAGTGCCTACCGCTCTGCAAGCAACACCTTTAATTAAGGCAGGAGGTCGGACTAGTCGACTGCGAGCATGGAAAGGCCTAACCCCTACCAATAGTCCAATGGGTGTACGTCGCAACAGCTCTGGCTACCGCAGCAGACGAAAAGCACGCATGCCATCGAATGCAAGCCGCGGTTATACGAAACACAAGTAAATTTACGCAATTAGAAAGCAAACATGCATGTATGTATGTATGTATGTATGTATGTATGTATGTATGTATGTATGTATGTATGTATGTATGTATGTATGTATGTATGTATGTATGTATGTATGGTATGTATGTGATGCTATGTATGTATGTATGTATGTTAATGTATAGGTATATGTATGTATAAGATAAATGTATGATGTATGGCGATGTTGCCCCGCACGGGCCCGTTGGTAATCTTGGTGACGGTGAGTGGCGGCACCGCGTACCCCGAGCCCGCATACTGAAGCTGTTACCTACCGTGGCAAAAAGTTTAAAGGTGAAGGGTCAAAAGCCGCGAACGGTGAAAGTCGGAGCCTTTATCAAGCTTCGGCGGACGGGCTCCCTGTCTGTTTATCACGCGAGAGCTCCGGGACATCTCTGACTATCAGGGTAAGATTAGAAAAGAAAGTACCCCTGTCCCCTTCTTTTTCCCAGGCTGTATGAATAAATCAACCCCCTCCCCAGAAACCTGATCGGTCCCTGGGTACAACATTCGCGCTGGTATTGCTTTTAAAGTTAGGCGACGAAACCGCCAGCATCGCTGCAGACTTCAGATGGTGTCGCCTCGAGGTGTAAAGTTCGAAGTCTTCGGGAACCTTTAAACCAGCCTGGTGTCATCGGCTGGGGTAATTGGAACGCTCCCTAAATGGGCCGCATCTTTGCATGCGGCCCATTTACAATGCGGTCGTACATTCCGCAGTTATCTAGCTCAATTAAAAAAAAAGACATTCCATAATATTTCACTGAAAATCTACGGCACACGTTATATGAGACAGTGCACAGGGCAGCTTGAAATATGATAAACCTATGTTTCTGCTTTTTTAAGGCTTCTTTTACCGTTGAAAACAATAATAAAGAAGTTAAACTGAAAACAGAGTAAGAGTAAAAAGATTACTCCGAGCGTTGTTTTCCCTCTTAGATTGCCTTTCAGGAATGCAGATAACGGAAGGAGGCCTGATTGATCCCTGTTTAGATATTCCACAAAGCAATCAAGATTTTACCTTTGTCTAAGGAACCTTCTGTTTCCGTGCCTATAATTATGTTTTGGTCGTGCAGAATGCCTCTTCAGGAACCTACCGACCGAGGTGAACACTAAAAGATAAATTTAAAACTTTATCTGATCCATGGAATAAAATAAATTAATCAGACACAATTTCTTCTGAAAAGACTGAGTGGTTGCCATAAAAAGCTAAGTTTCTTTTTGCTGGTTCATCGTTTTAAGTTCAGCGCCTGTTGAGGGAAAACACTGTGGGTCAAAACTGTATTTAGTTGGGCTCAATAAAACGTTTGCATCCTCCTCCACGATAGAGTGGAAAAAAGGCCATTCATGGGAAGTCGTCTGTGATACGAGTTCACCTCATGATGCGTGTCTTTTGTACACATCGCTTTCTCTAGAGGCTTTCTTGGTCTGGTGGATTTTTACGCCTCGGTAGTTAGCGCGGCCGCATGTTTGCAAGTATTTCTTTGCATATGTGTGTCCCTGCTTGTGCACGTGTCCCCGCATGTATGTGTTCTTGTGTGCGTGTTTCCGGGCTTTGTCGTTTCCCTTGTTAGCAAAAAATTCCTTAAGGTGAATAGTATAGTTTCGTCGTAACAGATAATTTAGGAAACGTCTTCTTAGGGTCTAATTTCGCACGCTTACGAGTGCAATTTCACAATTTCATGCTTTGTGAATATCCTACGTCGCGCACCGAGTGGCCTCCCAGAATTTCGTGTCGGGTTAGTCAGCCAGGACACTTGTCTTTTTAAGTGCAGATATATTATCAGTACCAGTAGTAATGAGGGACGTTCTATCATATGATTCCTGATCACGTATTAATGGCGAATGCCAAACGCGAAAACATCCTACCTGCCTGGCAACACTTACTAGACAACCCAGCTAGCTTGCTTATGGTAATTGCATGTACGATGATAATTCCCTCGCAATGGTAATGCTCTCTCGAACTGGGCATGTTTGCACGTGCAATGGACGAACATTACTTCTGGCTCCCTCCGTAAGAAATGCAACGCTGTTTTACAGAAACGTATTGCGGTCGTGGGAAGGCTAAAAGGTCACATCAAACGACATGTTTCACGCTATGCATGCCGCCCCTAGATGTTACAAACCATCCAATTTCCTCCCGCGTCATGACTTTGTGCCGCGAACTTGCCCAGTTATTGGCTGCACAATTTCTACAATCTATGTTTGATCAGGTAGTTCACATTTCTCGACAACTAGTAAGGTTTATTTGTTTCGCCTTCATAACCAATTACGTTAACCACGTTTCCGGAAACCTGCGGCGTAACCTGGAAATTTCCGGCCTTTTCTCTAAGGTTACCCGTATGCACAACCTTTCTTGTGCACGATTTTGGAATACGCCGCTGCTGCCCTTGACGTGAACTGAATGCGCTTAAATGAATCCAAAATGGCGTAGCCAGGTTAGTATTATTACGACTATCTTGTCGCAACAACATCTCCCGACCCTAAAGTCCATGACCTTTCAATCGTGGTATTTGATCGCAGGACAGCTCGGCTTCACGTATTCCACAACCTATTTAATTTTACGCCTCTCGATTACCGTATATTGTAACGAGGTGATCCCATGGAAATGCCGGTTATTCGGTGCGGTCCCACACGACAACCTTTCAGGACTTTCCTTTTAACGTCTCCCGGGAATTGAAGAATCTTTGTAAACCAAGAAGATATGGTCTCAAAATAGTGGTTAAATTAAACGTGTCGCTGAACGTCAATGTGACATCACCAATTGTTATTCGCCGTGGTCATGTCCTTCGCTCAAGTAATGTTCTACACTAAGACCTTCAGCTCAAAAAAAAAAAAACACAAATAACGAATTCTCAGACAACATGCGGACGCGGCCACCAGAGCACCGCGTAGAGGAAGAAATTTATTTCCCGCAGCAGTACGCCGAATGCTCGACCTGTACTGAACGTGAAAATGACAGCGAAGCTGGTGATATACGCGCCAATACAAATCAAGAGAATTACAACTGAAGGAAGAGGAGGGGAACAGTAGCGAGGAAGTGGGCGTCTGGGGAATAGATTTGGTTCCACTTACATCCCCGACATTCCCCCCTGTTTTGTGCGTCAGTCAAACGGAAAAAGCTTAATATTTCCCTTAATCTTGTGTCCCCGGAAGCTCCGGATGAATACTTGGTTTCTCGCTTTCGTTTTCTCTCTCTGGTAATGGCGCATGTAGGGTCCCCTTTCCGGAAGAATGACCTGTCGTCCCTTTATGCCCTTGCTCCCTACGCCGCCACCTTCGCTGTGTCATTTTTGTCATTAGGACGGGTAGCGCTGTCGGGAACAAAAACAGGCATTTTGTAAGGCGATGCATCTTTCTGCGTCTGGCACATTTTTCGCTGTAGGGCGCACTCAAGTGTCACTTATCAAAC
Organism: Haemaphysalis longicornis; assembly: GCA_013339765.2. Taxonomy (NCBI): domain Eukaryota; kingdom Metazoa; phylum Arthropoda; class Arachnida; order Ixodida; family Ixodidae; genus Haemaphysalis; species Haemaphysalis longicornis. Next base: position 91,244,172 of record CM023450.1, read on the forward strand.
GCAATGAAGTAATGAACGAATGAATGAATGAATGAATGAATGTTATGATAAAAAACGGTGAGCTTTTTGGCTGAATACTTACTTGCACGCAACGCTTGAAGATCGCTACTATTCGGTCTATCTTCCAATCGCATTTACTAGCATTTCATTCATTCATTCATTCATTCATTCATTCATTCATTCATTCATTTTCCGCATCCCCACGCTGGCGTTATGTACTGGGACAAAATAGGAGCGACGTGCACGCATGTCGATCACCCGTTCTTTCAAGGTGTAGAAACACAGCCACGCGACGCTGCAACTTTTAGCAATCAAACGCGGTGCTCCTTTCTCATTCTGCTGTATGAATTTTATACTACAAGGACAACCTTGAGAAACACCATTCATAAACATTACTAGACGTAATTCAGTAATGCAGAATGCAGCTTTAGACAACCTTCTGTTTGCAAGCAACGCGGCAGATACTGCGGGCATTCACGGGGAAAATGCCGGAAGTTTTCATGCCACCGCTATTCTGACGTCCCTCTGTAGCAGCGCCACCACCCTGAATGCCTAGTTTTTCAGCCTACGCTACTACGGCAGCAGTAGCTACCAGCGGAAGCTCCCTCGCATCTTTGCGACCTCGAGCTGTTCGGTGGGGCGTGACACCTGCGAACCTGAATGATTTATGCACGCCGGGTGCACAACCATGTAGGGGTGCATGACAGTTAATTTGATCAGTTTCCTTACCCACATTTGCTGACTAGGAGGCTCGCGTTTATTAGCGCCAATATTTTCATCCACTAAGTACAGGTGCTCCAAAAATAATACGGAGCACGGGAGCGGTGGCCGGAGCGGGCAAAACTGCATGCCAGCGCGATCTATGCGTAGATTCGCAAGGGACCCGCCGCGGTGGCTCAGTGGCTAAGGCGTCGCGCTGCTGAGCACGAGGTCGCGGGTTGGATTCCCGGCCGCGGCGGCCGCTTTTCTGATGGAGGCGAAAAGCAAAATCGCCCGTGTGTACGAGATTTCGGCCCACGATAAAGATCCCCAGGTGGTCAAAATTAATCCGGAGCCCTCCACTACGGCGCGCCTCATCGCCTGCGTTGCGTCGGCGCGTTAAACCCTACAATCAATCAATCAAACCAATCAATCAATCAATCAAGATTCGGCAAGGATAGCGAGAGTGCGTGGGCACATCAGGCTGGCCCCTCTCGATGGTCATTGCGCTCGCCTTATCGCCGGCTCAAGCGAAGCCGCGCTGCTGCCACCCCTGCTCGCCAGGGGCGCTTTCGGAGCTTCATGAAGGCCTGTTTACGCAGAGCCAGCGAAGAAAGCTTCGTCTTCAGCGGGGTCCCCTTTCTGCTTCGTCATGAATGCTACCGATTTCACTATGGGTGGCTGCCATGCTTAGCGATCCGCTTGATTTTGAATAATGTGGCTAAAATAATGCTTGGCTCACGCTAACGTATAAAAATGAGCAACAAACAAAAAATTAATGCGCGCACACTGCGTTAGCGGTACGAATGGGCGCTCAAATAAAATGGGAAGTGATACCATTGGAGTCCCGTTACTTGAACAAAAATATACTTTATTACGCGGGAGACACAAACCTACACAAATTCACTTAAAAATGAAGGGTGTCCCGGCTTGAAAAGGAAGCGATTGGGTATATTTTGCGACAATGCTCAAAGAAATGAATCAAGAGTGATTACCACTGAAACAAATTCTGAAGCAGCCCTTTTTCTTGTCAAGATATGTGCTTTGTAAGCGGTGAAAAAGTTGCTCATTTTTATGCGTTAGGTTGAGCCAAGCATTATTTTAGCCACATGATTTAGCCACATCAAGCGGATCGCTAAGCATGGCAGACACCCATAGTGAAATCGGTGTAGGTTGCTGCGCGAAGCGCAGCAACCTACACCGATTCGCATGTTGTCTGAGAATTCGTTATTTGTGTTTTTTTTTATGTTCAGCTGAAGGTCTTAGTGTAGAACATTACTTGAGCGAAGGACATGACCACGGCGAATAACAATTGGTGATGTCACATTGACGTTCAGCGACACGTTTAATTTAACCACTATTTTGAGACCATATCTTCTTGGTTTACAAAGATTCTTCAATTCCCGGGAGACGTTAAAAGGAAAGTCCTGAAAGGTTGTCGTGTGGGACCGCACCGAATAACTGGCATTTCCATGGGAAGTGTTGGAAATGCGATCACCTCGTTACAATATACGGTAACCGAGAGGCGTAAAATAAAATAGGTTGTGGAATACGTGAAGCCGAGCTGTCCTGCGATCAAATACCACGATTGAAAGGTCATGGACTTTAGGGTCGGGAGATGTTGATGCGACAAGATAGTCGTAATATACTAACCTGGCTACGCCATTTTGGATTCATTTAAGCGCATTTCAGTTAACGTCAAGGGCAGCAGCGGCGTATTCCAAAATCGTGCACAAGAAAGGTTGTGCATACGGGTAACCTTAGAGAAAAGGCCGGAAATTTCCAGGTTACGCCGAAGGTTTCCGGAAACATGGTTAACGTAATTGGTTATGAAGGCGAAACAAATAAACCTTACTAGTTGTCGAGAAATGTGAACTACCTGATCAAACATAGATTGTAGAAATTGTGCAGCCAATAACTGGGCAAGTTCGCGGCACAAAGTCACGACGCGGGGAAATTGGATGGTTTGTAACATCTAGGGGCGGCATGCATAGCGTGAAACATGTCGTTTGATGTGACCTTTTAGCCTTCCCACGACCGCAAATACGTTTCTGTAAACAGCGTTGATTTCTTACGGAGGGAGCCAGAAGTAACGTTCGTCCATTGCACGTGCAAACATGCCCAGTTCGAGAGAGCATTACCATTGCGAGGGAATTATCATCGTACATGCAATTACCATAAGCAAGATAGCTGGGTTGTCTAGTAAGGGTTGCCAGGCAGGTGGGATGTTTTCGCGTTTGCATTCGCCATTAATACGTGATCAGGAATCATATGATAGAACGTCCCTCATTACTACTGGTACTGATAATATATCTGCACTTAAAAAGACAAGTGTCCTGGCTGACTAACCCGACACGAAATTCTGGGAGGCCACTCGGTGCGCGACGTAGGATATTCACAAAGCATGAAATTGTGAAATTGCACTCGTAAGCGTGCGAAATTAGACCCTAAGAAGACGTTTCCTAAATTATCTGTTACGACGAAACTATACTATTCACCTTAAGGAATTTTTTGCTAACAAGGGAAACGGCAAAGCCCGGAAACACGCACACAAGAACACATACATGCGGGGACACGTGCACAAGCAGGGACACACAGATGAGCGTGTAGGTTGCTGCGCGAAGCGCCGAGTAGCAGCGGTGGTAGTTTGGGAGGGGTATAGTAGCATCCCGGTTACATAGTGCCACGTACGGGTCGAGAACGGCGGCACGTACTCACCGCTTTAATTTGGGCCTCGAACAGCACGCGGAACAACGCCGACGCAGGGAGGACTCTCCGTTAATCTTAGGCGTTCAGTAGACAATTAACTGCCACCTTGACGAGCAGCGGACTATACATAAATGTTTCTTAGCCGAGCAATGGACGGGCTACACGGGCGAGCGAAACTGCGTCGCCCCTGTCTGCACCGCATCCCCTTTCTCGAATCGACCTTATATCATGGGAAGTGCCACCACCCCCCTCGCCGTCGAACCGTCGTCCCCCTTTCGTATCGATTCTACACGCGCGTGCGTTAACGTGAAGGCGAATCCATAACGGCCTTATCATACTATAGGGGCTTCTTCATTGTATTCCTCCCTACCCCAGCAGCCCTGCTTCCTTCGCGGGACAAGCAGGCGTTGCAACCCGGCACACGCCTGTCTCCTGCTATCATCAGATCTGTTTAGTTTTGTTTCCGAATTTCGCATGGCTTCTCCGCGCGTTCCCCGCGCATTCGGCGGCCGCCGATCGTTTCTTGTCTGCTGATGCGGCGGGGGGGCGGATTTATTTACTCCTCGTGTAAGTGCACGCCAGGGCGTGGCGCAAGCTGTTTCCTCCGGGCTAGCACGTCACGCGCCCATCTCTAGGGGTGCAGCACGAGGGGCTCTTCAGCGCGATTATCGACCACGATGCGAGTAGGCACGCACACGCGCTGTGGTTCAAATAGATCAGGATGTAATTGCTTTATTTGCGGTCCTGCCTCACTCAATTGTGGAACGCTTAGCTCACGGCACCATGTTTTCCAAAAATTAAACATACTGGAAAGAATTTTAGGATGCGAAAACGGGGAAGTCGATTGGAGTATTCCAGACCATTTTCCGTGCTGCTGCTGCTGATGATGATTGCTATTGGTTTCCCCTTTGTAGCGGGGTGATGACATGTCATCTTACCAAAAAGGGACTAATATACCATGTTTTACACTCTTGGTTTAATACTAGCACTGCTTAGGGCAGGCACAGAAGCTTATTAGGCACAAAATACTTTTTTTTTTTCCTGTGACAGGTGGTAACTGTCCTAGGCAATATTCCCCTCTCTGCTTTTCGTCCACCAGCATTCTAATCTTCTTTTCGTCCCCTCGACAGCCTTATAGTTAACTTCCTCTGTGATACCCTTAAAAGCCAACTGCACTCAAAATTTCGACCGCGCGAAATCACCGTTCCTGCATAGTATAACTAAAAAGACCGCGATGTACGAAGTATGACGCCTAAAATGTGCGTAATTACGCCGCAAGCGACCAGCAAAAATCAACGATTTCGCAAACGAAACTGGGCAAAATGCGGCCATTACGGCAGGGGAAGTGACGTATCAGCCGTCGGCGCGAGCGGCCAGACGGCCTGGAGTGACGGCCTGGCCTGACGGCGCGAGCTGTGCGGACCGGCCGACGCGGCCGGCTCGGCCAGCCAGAAGGAGACTGTGAGCGCGAGCGTGCGGGGGTGTGGGAGGCGCGCGGAAAAGCGAGCGCTTGTCCGCAAGCAGCACACCGCGTAGGCATGATGTCGCGACGACACTCGAAAAGGAGAGAACCGACATACGGTCAACGAAGCCTCTTCGGAGCCACGAAAGCCAGGCGTACCGGCGCGAAATACGAGTTTCCTGGATTCTCCCGCTGCGAGGCAGGCCGATCGGCCTGGACGGCTGGCATGTCACTTCCGCTAAATGGCTGTTTGCGCGACACGCCGGCAGGTGCTTTGTCGTCTGCAAGGGCGTTATTTTGAGCGCCTGAAACTGAATAACCACGCATTGCACAGAGCTACCGGTCGCGTCGCAGTAGTTCTCATGGTACCTACTACACATTTCGAAGGCATTTAGCCAAGGTGAAATTTGAGTGCAGTTGGCCTTTAAATCCTAGGGCTTCTGGAAGCCCAATATTCTCTTCATGTAGATTCGGATGGATACCCTCACATTCTAACACTATGTGCCGCATAGTTTCTGTTTCTTTTCCGCAGACTACGCATACCCCATCATTTTGAGAATACTTCCCCACAAAACTCTTAGTCAGCAGGCAACCTGCTCTAGCCTCAAAAAGCAAAGCACCGCCCTGGTAATTATCGTAGAAATTTTCCTTTCTGATGTTCAATTTCCCAGCCCTGTACAACTCTAACGACGTTTCAGCTTCCATTTTTTTCCTCCATTTATTCGTTTCAATCTGCCTTGCCTCTTTTTGGTTACCTTGGCTGTTTTGGATTCTCCGCTGTTCTTTCCGTATTTCATCGTTAGCCTTCTAGTCTTTCTTAACCACTGCGTGTCCACGAAATTTTCAAGTATAGGTACCTAAAAACCTTAGCTGCCCACCTTCGTTGATCCATTGCCCTATACCTCATCTCAAAGCATATTTTACTCTGTGCTTCTCTTACTTCAAACGACGCCCAGCCCATATCTCCATGAACTGCTTCGTTAGTTGTTTTACCATGCGCGCCTAAGGCCAAACGTACTACCGTTCTCTGTTTACTTCAAGGCCTGATAAAACCTCTGATTTTAAGCAGAGTACAGCATTCGCAAACGTGAGACCCGGACCATTACACATTTCCACATTCCTCTTACTACTTCATATTTGTTATACCCCCACAGAGCTCTATGCTGCATTATAGCTGCGTTTCGCATTCCCTTAACCTTAAGTTGCTCCTCGTGAGTTCTTAAGTAGTTATCCCATGCGTTTATCCACACTGCCAAATATTTATATTCCTTCACTCTAGGTAATTCCTCTTGCTGGATTGACACTACGTCAGTGGTACCGTCATTGAAAACCATTATTCCTGATTTTTCTGCACTGAAATTTAACCCGAGGTCGGTTGCTTCCTGGCCGCTAATATTTTAGCCGCTGGATATCGGTTTGGTTATCAGCTAAAAGAACTATGTCGTCTGCGTATAACATTCCCGGAATATGCTGTTGTACTACTTCGCCTTGCAGCATATGGGTTAGGCTAAACCCTACTTGACTTTCTTCCAGTTTCTTTTCCAACCCTGCCATGTAAAGCATGAACAGTATTGGGCTCAAAGGGCATCCCTGTTTCAGTCCCCGATGGATGTTGACCTGTTGGGAGCATTTCTGTCCTTCCCATGTAAGGTGTACTCTATTGTCTTTATAGATCGCCATAAGGAACTTTATTAACTCGTCATCTAATCCGTGGAGTTTCAGCAATCTCCACAGCCGTTCTATGTTTACGTTGTCATATGGCCCTTTAATGTCCAAGAACTAATCTATAGTGGTCTATTCTGTGCTTTCGCAATTTCAATGCATTGCGTTATCATGAACAAATTGTCATCCAGTCGCCTGTCTTGTCTAATTCCATTCTGCAGTTCCCCAAGTATATCATTTTCTTCCACCCATGCTTGAATTTCTGATTTTATCGCCTGCATTACAAATCTATACACCACTGACGTTACTGTGAGTGGTCTGTATGAATCAATACTGGCTTTGTCTCCTTTGCCTTTATATATTAAATTCATCCTACTTTCTAGCCAGTCCTCCGGTGTATGCTCTGGTGGCTGCAGACGTACGCATACACTCACAGCCTGCAAAGAAACGGGTTCAGGGGTAGAATTTACTAAGTACTGTTGATTTCGTCATCCTGAGATAGTATTATAAGACATTTTTCAGCGTACTTTGATGGAAAAAAATGCTAATACGCTATACGAATGCTAACTACTATAATCTTGAAATGAATTCCAAGAACACACAACAAAAAAACGGCCGAATGATTTGACACGCGCATATATAAACGGGCACTGTCTCTGTCTGTCTTTCGTCCTGTTTGAGATGCAAAGCATCTCTTGCTCTCGGCTCCGTCGTCCGTCGTCCGTCATCCGTCCATCCACCGGCCCGGGAAGACACCGGCAACATTAAGGGGAAGCGTGCTCGTCTCGTTCCGGCCCAGGACGACACCGGCAACACTGTCACTCCAGCATCTCATGGTCGGGGCTATGTCCCTCCCTTGTCGTTGTTGCGCCGACCACACCCCCACTGCGCATGCTCGGCTCATCTCGGGCCGGCCCAGGAAGAGACCGGTAACACTGTCGCTCCAGGAGCCATTAAAGGGTAAGACAACACCGGGCGTTCAGCAAGCGAGCATGCGCAGTGGGGGTGTGGACGGCGCAACAACGACAAGGGAGGGACATAGCCCCGTCGCATCTAATAAAATTACACCATCTTCCCGTAGGGGAACCCTGAGGAGTATGCGAAACAGCCATGGGCTCAACGCAATTTCCCATTTCGTAGTTCCAGTAAGTGAAAAGTTCGATAGTTACCATGGAAACCCAACTGTAAATATAACGGTAGCTACGTACCTCAACCTAACGGAAACGACGAACTGAAAACTAATGGGCACTTGAATCGACCCCATGGCTGCTTTGCATACTACTCAGGGTTCTCCTACGGGAAGATGGTATCATTTTTAACGCTGTTGGAATTTGTTTCACAGTCATGAACCGACTACGTTTCAATAGAGTACTGCGAACTTTTAGTAAGCATACTAGACTAATATCCGCGGCGATTTGAGTAAGTCATTCGCTTCAAGTTCGACGATCGCCCGAGTGATGAGCGGTGACGTTCGAAGGAAATGACATACTGAGCACCGCCGGTGCACGGAAGGGTCGCGACTCGCGGTAATAGACACTGTTAGCCATGCTGTACAGACACGCTGTTTTGCAAATGAGGCAATTAAGTGGCCGATCATGGGCGGAGAATCTGCTTTGCTTGATTAAGCCCGTGCGTGCATCGTATCTCCCAAGCAAGATCTCTTTTCATTTTTTTTACTGCGAAGCAATATATGTCTCACACCGCAGTTTTCATTCCTCTGAAGCCAATTTACTCGATGCCGCTCCTGGGTTCCTTCTCGCCACCGCCGATTTCTGTTTTACAACGGTTATGGCAACGGTTATTCCCCTCGCCATCACCGATGCCTCTTTCACAAGTTGTGCAGTCGGGTGTTGGTGGGAGATTTAAATGTGGGAGTCAAATGGCTCAATGCGCCCTGCCAGGTGTCCTCCGCAATCGAGCGGTTTCTGTCTGGGTTGGTGTGTTGCACTGACAATAAGATGCGTACGACTGGGCAGCGAAAAGGACATTCACGGGGGTGTCCGCTAGGTCAAGGCTTTCGAGGTGTTACTCGCTATAGGACGGGCGCATGTCGTTCGTTTGCAGGAAGAAGAGCGGGAGCTGAAGAAGCGCCGGCCACAACAGAAGCGTGAATGCGGGCGAAAACAACGAAAATCCGCTGCCTTCCCCGTTGGAACCTGAAGTTCATCTGGTCGAGTGACTGCGAATCCCTCCCGGATGAACAGCAACTGGCTCGCTTCAACGCGGACGTAGGCCAAAATCACTTGTTCAGCCCAAAGGGCTTTCACAGTGACTTGTTTGGCAGTGTCTTCTAAGTATCTTCGACAGTGTCTTCGGCAGTGTCTTCTAAGCACTCGCTCATGGCCGGTTGCAGGTTTATGCCTGTACGGGTTGGGAGTGAAGTTGGGGGGAGCGCACGCGCAGCTAAAGGTTTCATGCTCTTACGGATGACATGTACGTTGTGTTGGCGTGAGGTTTAAACGTGGCCGTCGAACAGCCCAATGCGACCGGTCGGGTGTTCTCAGTGCAGTGTTGTACACGTTCCTCCAAAACAGGAACGAAAGCTCGTTCCTCGTTCCTTCCCAATTTTGAAATGAGTTCCCGTTACAAGTTCTTTATTGCGAAAGGAACGCGTTCCAGTTCCACTTCGAACATTGGAACGTGTCGTTACAATAACGTTACATTTAATTTCTAAATGAAAATATGGTGTCGGATTCCTGAGGCGAAATAAAGTGAGAACTTTAAAACTCCGATAGAACAACGCATATTATAGGAATATCAACACCGCCGGTAGCAGTTTATCTGGAGATAAAAAGAATTCAAAGAAACGCTCCAAGACGATTTTTTTTCAGGGAGCACCGGACAAACTCCAGACAAGTCTAACTGCGATTTTGGTCCTCGTTTATTACCGGTGCAACTCATATAACACTTCCCACTTTGGTCTTACAAATGCGCAGTAACGTCACTGCGCTTCAGATATGCGAATAGAAAGTTACTGACATGCAGGCACGTAACGAAATGTCTTGCATTAGTAACCGCGTCGAAAGGAACAATACATAGGCCTTTAATGAATGCTGATTTAATATTACAGTTTATTTAAAATACCTTACAGGCGCCTTTGCAGGTAATTTAGTAAGGAGTTTACTAAAGTGAAGCTTTCCGGATCACATTATGATAATTATGCCATGCAATCGATCGGTTACACCCTACCAACGGTATTAAATGATCTTGCCACGAAGTCAACTGATAGTTTGTCGTTTTCCAAAAACAAGTTGAAAGAAATGTTTCTATAATTTGTCCGTGATTGGTTAGTAATCATCTCCATAGCTTGCCTTTGTAGCCTCCTGTGTTGCAACTCGGAACTCGTTTTTTTTTTTTTTATACACTTGTTTTTGTTTGCACCCATGTAACTAGGCTGTGTTCTGTATCCCTGTATAAGAAATTTTTTTTGTTGAAACCCTTGCGCCTGTTTCAGACTGTACTTCTGTAGCCCTATTGGATTGTAAAAATACGTACAATTGTGTAACATGTATATACCATTGTACGTGCTGTTTGGTATTTTACCACCGCTGCTGTCACAAACGGGGCAGCCGCCACGTCAAGCTGTCACTCAGCTTTTTGCGGCCGCTCCATCCTTGTAAAAAAAGAAAATAAAACTTTATTATTATTATTATTATTATTATTATATATACAGCACCAATTTGCGAGTAACAAAACACAGCCGAATAAGATGACTGCGAGGTTCGCAATCAAAGTTTAGGTCGGAAGATGATAACAAGAAAAAAAAAAATAAAAGCCAACAGCGTAGCCATACACGAAATCTACGCACAAGAATTACAAAGTATGCCGAACACAATCAGGGTAGTAGATAAAGGAAACAACCAAAGATAGTACAGCGTGTTGTTGGGCTAGTTGGTATTGCATTTTTAAGGGGGAAAAACTGCGCGTGAGAGACAAGACAATAAGAAAGGAACAGGACGGGCGCATGTGCAATAGATGGTATCTATTCAAGTTGTTTTTTTTTTCAATAAAGCTAGTTGTGAGTATGCGGCTGTCCTGTCTTGTCTCTCACACGCAGTTTTTGCACCCTTAATAACAAAAGATAGCCAATTATGCGAACGCGACGCATGAATCAGTTGCGGTGGTTAAAATACGCATAAGGGAAAAGCACAGGAAATAACGCGGAACCTAATCACGCAGAACCTAATCACGGGCGTAAAAACATTTACACTATAAAAAATGCAGTCGGACTCAAAGTGCGACATTATAACATAAACGAAACAAGTACCGATAAATAAAAGTAACGAGAAAACAAGAAAAGACGTAGCGTGGTACAAAAACGACTGGTGCTTTGGTTCTTCAAGCAGAAAAAATTTAAGTACATAACAAAGTTACAGGAAATGGCAAAAGAGCGTAAAAACGTAGATTGAATGAAGAAATGTAAAAAAGAATTAGTGGAAAAAATATTTCCTAATGGATAGTCACAACTAGGTAGAGTCCCTTGGTTGAACTCAGCAAGAGTTGCATCTCGATGTTGGAGTCAGACAGGGGAACCCGCTTTTTCGTCAAGACTTCGTTGGCAACGTTGAAGAGCCGTTCCACGGAAGCGCTTGACTGTAGTGACGTGTTGTACTTGAAGAAAAGTTGGTTCAGTCTCTCGAAGGTCTTCATCTGTCACAGCGGGTAGTCAAGTACCAGGAGGTACCGCGACAGCTCCTCCTGTGCCTCGGCTGGAAGGGTTTGCTGCCGAAAGGAAAAGAAATCCTCGGGCGTGGACGAGGTGGCAAAATCTGCGCTGGATGGCTCGGTCACAGCCAGCTGCCTTTATGTCGTTGGTCGCCTTGTCTTGCATAGAACTGATGATAGCTTAAACCTTGGGATTAAGAACCTAGCGACAACAAAGCTCGCGCTTTCCTTTGAGGGGTCCAAACCTGCAATCCCGAACAATTCCCGGTGACCCGCTGACCCTGCAATCCCGGTGACCCTTGGAATGACCTCAAAGCCAGAGCAACTCTCTCGACAAGTACGCACCCGCGGCTCACGCGCACTAATGTGGTAATTACCCCTGATAATCGGTGTTTCACATGGTTCCTGCTTGCGCCGCTCGGACTACCAACCTTTTCCCGGCAGGGCACAATTATATCGGCCAGACGCGCACCCTGGCCTCCGAAGAAAAGCGATGATAGGTGAAAAGCATTCTCGCGGCTGCGCTATTCACCCATTGAACGCCGCGTAAGCTCAACCGGCATATGAAAGCAAGCACAAGCTACGGCCCGCTGCGTGGTTATTCTTCTGCCTTTGACCTTCGAGAAAGCACATTCTGCTGAAGGGCGGGGAAACTGTACCCCTTATAGGAAGAGAAACACAGTAGCAACTTGTGGATTTTTGTACTCGAGCCTTGGAATCAAAAACCACCAATTCCTGGTGATGTAACCATTGTAGAAGGAACGCCGTTCTTGCCGTTCCTTCAAAAACCTAACGAGGTACCGTTACAGTTCCACCAACCCTTAACAAAACAGGTGGCGTTCCTCCGTTCCTCCAAAAAGGATCTACTTCCAGGAACACCGTTCATTGGAACGCCGTTCTGTACAACACTGCCTCAGTGGTAGAGTGGATTGAGTTGGCGTTTTTACAAACAATAAGGTGCCTATTACGCGGGTGCGAAGGAGACAGCTCTACATTTACCCGGTAGGAGTAAAATTCAGGTCTTTCCAAATTTCATTCTGGTAATTGGCTACGCAGTGTGCTTAGTGGTAAATTACAAACCTGCTTTGTTTCGTGCACTCCGTGGAGGGCGTGCAGCTTCGCAGGTCATCCGATTTGTGTGTACGAGATTTCGGCGCACGTTAAAGATCCCCAGGTGGCCAAAATTAATCCGGAGCCCTCCACTACGGCGCGCCTCATCGCCTGCGTTGCGTCAGGCGCGTTAAACCCTACAATCAATCAATCAAGGTCATCCGATTTCAGAGTGGAAAGGCATTAATGTTCTTTACCTTATGGTTCTGTTTGGTAAGAATTCATAGTTATTCTGGGCACCAAGCGGACGACATGTGAGGAAGGAGATTTAGAGGTGGGCTTCTGCGCATGGCAAACACAGGCATTGATTGTGAGGCCACGAAACTTTCGAAAATCCGGTGATACTAGATGGACATGCAGTGTCTTTTAGGTAGAACTTTTGAACCGCTGTTCATAAAAGCGGACCGCTTTCGGCAATTTAAGCATTTCTTTTCGTTTCCCGGGGAGGAATATATCCAAAATAAATTTCAACTGCCGCATTCAGCACTGCCATCACTTTATATATCGGGACGCGCATGCTATTGTGGGAGCACTGCTGTGGACCAACGGTGTCAGGATTATTCAGGCGATGACACACGCCCCGTTATTAGGCACGTAAAAATAACGTGTAATGGGGCAGGTGTGCGCTTGAGTGTTCTTTGGAGCAAACAGAACTGCGGCTGCAGTAAGTGAATTGCTAGAATTTTTAAACGTTACGCCACTGTAACTTAACATCGCACGCTTTCCACGTTTGTTTTTTACCCCAAAACTACAAAACCACCTGTACACTCTTAATAAAAAAGGTCGTAAAAAGGTAGTAACGGCCGTATTTACTAACTCCTTACGAACCTTACTACCCCGCGGTTTTGTACGTAGGCTCTGCCACTAATAACTGCATGGTTAGTAAATTAACTGAGTGTAGGAAGTAGTACGACTAGATTAAGGACGTGCTTATGACTAGGTTGTGCATGGCCAGTTAGTAAACGCATGTAGCTCAGAAGAGTGCTATCGCTGGGACTTGGGGGCAGTGGTGATTACTGCCTGCTTCGGTTGGTAATTCTGACAAGTGCTACATTTACTACCTACAGTTACTAAGTACCTAGTGTATACTGGGACAAGTAACTTGTTAGTATTCCATTAGTGAATGCCCCGACCTTTTTTTAAAGAGTGTAGCGTTCTAGCGGAGCGTCGAAACTATACGGTGGCTTCTTTCCTCTGGGGATAGAGTAAATTTTCGTGGACGCACAAAACGAAGGAAGCCTCTGCCAGTGTTTTAGTGTGCGTTTTATATTCGAAGCATGGTTTCGCGAATACCGGTGGGTTTAGGCGTTTATTTCTGGCGACAATATTTCGGGGTCGGTTTCTTGAACCCGCTTTTATCTCCTGGGGGATCTTATATTACAACGAAGCTTTATATGCCTCGGTTGCGCCCTATAGATTGTAACAACAAAACGCACTGCGGGAAAGTAAACAAACACCAACACAGGAAAAGCACATGATGATGATGATTATCATGATGATGATGACGATGGGGATAAATTGCGAAGCGCCGCATGAAAAAACACTTCTCGGAGTCGGAATAGCACCTGGGTCCCTCCTGTAGGAAGCCAACGTCTGTTCGATTGCGCCATTCTGACAAGGCCGAAGAAGTGACGTCTAAAGTGTAGGCATATACCTATACTCTAAGCTACTCTAACATCGAAATAAACCGACTTAAAAAAAATCAATCGGAAACACCCGCTTACTTGATTTCGTTAAAGAAAGCTTCTCATTTCAACCATCTTTCTCTTTAGACGAAACGGGCTTTCAATTTTTCGTTATAAACAGGATACCTGCCTTAACAAAGAGAATGAACAAGAAGTGCGTACAGGCAAGACTTTTCCGAACGACTCACACTGGTAGCATGGCTGCGACATACGTGTCAGCATGGTTGAGCGCAAAGGAAACATACGGTACATTTGAATCACAGCAAAGGTACATAGCCAAAAGGAGCGATCCACTTTTAAATTAAATACACGCCTGAATATACACATTTAAAAATTAAAAAAAAAACAAACATGAAACCAAAACAAAAAAAAACTCCCCCCCCCCTCCCCGAAGGGGATCGTGTGGAAATGCGAATGCATTGGGTGCACCGATGAGTGCGCTGCGGCAAGCAGTCACGGAGAGAGGCGCGCGCTCCACTGCATTCATATATATTTTTCCGAGCGCAGCTAGCGGAGAGAGGGTACGCGGAGAGGAGAGAGAGACCCGCGCAACACACGCCCGCCCCGCGCGGGAGCTCTCTCCGCCGAGCTCCGCGATGCGAGCGCCCCTCACACGCCCGAGCGCGCTTCCTCCTCTCCACTCACTCTCCACTACTCCGCCCGAGCTCCGCGATGCGAGCGCCCTCACACGCCGAGTGCGCTCCTCCTCTCCCCTTGCCCTCCGCTACTCCCGCCCGAGCTACCATGTGCTCCGGTTGCTAGGGGCGCCACAGCTGTTGCTAGGCGCACGCCGGCCAACGCACGACAACCCCCGACTAAGAAATGCATTCGCATTTAAAAAACAAATATAAAACAGTATAAGAGAGGCATAAGGAGTAGGCGCGATCAAGCACGATTAAAAGGTAAAAATACCCTGTTCACTCCAGCGGAGTTAACAAAGAATCAGACAAAAAAAAGGCACTGGCTTGCCCTGTCGGTTCGAGCAGCGTTGAAAACTGCAGTCGGGGGAAGTAAACAGCATGGATATAGTCGACACCGCTCGGTCGTCGAATAATGTAGAAAAAAAAAGACCGTCATTCCACTCTTCAAAGGTAGATGATCAGCGGAGCTGTTTGTGGAGTATTGGTTGGCCAAAAACTCCCGCACAAGCCGCGCCGTCACGCCGGGGAATCGCCCAATGGCTATGTTGAAAGTCTTCACTGTGAAAAACGCCCAATGAGCGAAAGCCAGCATGCCAAAACCAAGCTTGCACCAATTTCCTTAAAGTCGGCTTTTCTTTTACACACAAGTGCATTGCTTGGAAGTCGTTTTACTTGGGGCAATATTGGCACGCAGTGGACCTGAATATGTGCTGCCACTCCTGCGGCTGCTGCTGATGCTGCTGTTGACAATTGTGATAAATATAAAGCACCGCGGAGGGGAACAGGTGCCCGAAGACAGATGGTATGCCAAAATGAGGAGGAGGGGAGAGGCTTTTCTGATTAACACCCGCACGAAAACAGGGGAGTTATCCTATAACACAGAAAAACTGCGTGCGCGGCCGCTGCCTGCCTGATGGGGCTGTGGACGTGACTCAGCAAGTGTGCGTCACTGCATTGCTGCTTGTGACTGTGGCTTACCGAGTGGTGGCTTCGTTCCTCCGTTTGCGTGCATTGTTTTTTCGTCCATGGGTCCTCCCTGGCTCGGTACTAGGACGACACGACGTAAGATGAAGCTCTGTAAAAATAACCTTATACTAGTCATTTGACGCACACTTAACTTGTCAAGCGATAGTAAAATAACTCACTGAAATTGTCTTCGCGCATTTTATTGATTGTATGCTTCGTGTTCCCTGATAATACCTGGGAGGCACCGCTTTTAATTTTGGTCTGACACTTTTGGTGAATGGAAGCTCTGTCCAATTCCCAATGGTTCTTGCATTTTCATAGCGTCAATTGAGTGACGACCGTTGTTCTATTACTAGGTGAAACTATCGCCATTCCATTAAAGAACCACGAGTACTAAATGTCCTCCGCCATTCTGATTTTCTTACTGTCTTATTTGTGCTTCTCTCCCATTCATTTACAACTCAAAATCAGCAACCTTACCTGCCTCTGGCTCCATAGCTTGACCGCGCTTGAACTCCTCCACAAGCTTTCGCCACATTTGTACTGCTTCTGTGAGCGTATGCGTACGGGTTAGCCCATGGCGCATCGCCGGGTGTTCATCTCAGTTGCAGCCCTAGCGAAACTTCTCTTCTTGCGGGGCCTCCTCAGTGTCGGCAGCAGTGTCGCTCCTAATGACGGCCGCCGTCCCGAGGCCGGCATCTCGCGCTGGGCCGCACTGAGCCACACCAGTGCATATATCCCTTGTCACCTTGCAGCAGGGAAACTTCCTTTAATTAAAACCTGATCGCCCGCCTGATGATGTTTCCGACCGCTTCCGACCACGCATGTGCAGCTGGGTTCGGTCCGACGCCCACCGCCTAATTAGGTCGACCGCGGATGAAGGCGCGCTTGGCGCTGTGGCGAAAGCCTTGTTTCCTCTGCTTCTTCCTCATTTTACCGCGAGATCTCGCTTCCTCTTTCCCACTTCTGTCTTTCTCATTCCCTCATTCTGTGAAGAACTTAAATGACGCGTTTAATTTAGAGACGCGCATGAAAATACGGCGCGTTCACATGTTTGGAAGACAGGAATAAACGAAATGAAAAAACGGAGAAAAATGGTTGCAACATGTTTAGTTACGGCGACAATTTGCAATAGCTTCGTTGAGTGCAGGGAAATCATCGGAAATTACCGCACAGGCTAAGCTTGACGTTTTTTTAACAACCATAGCCTTTCTTGGGCTACCTGCACGTGAAAATTTTGGTCTCTCTGTCTGCCACTTGAATCAACCAGAAACGTTCTTGCTGGAAAGCCAGCTCCCTATTGCAATACTTAAAGCTTGAAATTTGTGGGTTAGTGTTCGATGCGGGGGAGGGGAGTGTGGCAGCGGGAGAGGCAGAAGGAAAACTGGACAGAGAGAGAGAGAGAGATATGGGGACAGTAGCGGGTAGAGGAGGAAGAATGAGTGGGAGAAAGACTAGTAGGTAGGTGATGGGGAGGATCGTAAGCAGGTAGAGTGGATGAGGAATGGGTGTGGTTACAGTGGGGAAAAGGAGAGAAAGGGAGGAGACAAGTATAGAACGGTGGGAATATTTGGAGGGTAAATGTAGAGGAGAAAGAAGTAGCGGGTGTAATAAGAAGATGAGGGAGAGTGGGAGAGTGAGCGAACGAACGGGAGGAAGGAGGGAGGGAGGAATAAAAAATGCTGCGGCAGAGATAGGAAAAAGAGTTGTGGAGAAGAAGGGTGAAGTGGAGGAGTACTAGTACGGATGGGTAAATATAAAACTATGGCGAAGAAAAGTGGGCGAAGTAGAATGTGTAATAATGACGGGATCAGGAGGAGAAGATGGTCGGAGGAGGAAAGAGAATCGAGGAGAGGAAAGAGGATGAGTCGCTTAGTCCCTGAGGATCGTCTACCCGTCCCGATCCGCGGTGGCCAGGGGGATGGCTGGTTGAGTACTTAGGGTGGTGGCCACCGCTTGACTGTTGCCGTTGGCGTGGACCACCACTACGGCGAAAGTCTTGCGGCGACCGTATTCAACCGCGTCCAAGTGTCTGACGCCCTCATCGGTGGCATGTAGGTCTGTTAGGGCCTTGGCTCTCACCTTTCTTCTTCCTTGGTTGCATTCCGAATGAACTTCCTTGGGGGTAATCGGCCGGATTTAGGGGAAGTCCAGATTTAGGGGAAGTCCGACCGGATTTAATGGGGAACAGGATCAACTCAGTAGCCGCGTCTTATTTCATCCGATATCGGGCTCCTGGTGCCTTATTGGTCATGGAATCCTTTACTGAGTTTGTCTAGGATTTTTTTCCCGCTTTAGTAATCGACAGTCTTTCGAGCTAGAGAGAGAGAGAAACATCTTTAATGGGGAAATGAGGTCATTTCGAGCTAGGCTGTCCACTGTGCTCCAGCTATTTCCTCCACCGTGCTATGGACCCCAAATGAAAGAGCCGGTTCATGTTTGTGGTTTCCGAAAGTCCTAGGGTCGTGTTAAAAGTTCTGCATGTGATTATGTCAATCTTGTTTTTTTTTCGCTGCGCTTCCATCTGTAAAAAGCCGCTACTTACGCAATGTGGCAGACCACCAATGATTTAATTAGACTGACGAGGCTTTCCTCTTTCATGCGACTGTTCTACGCCGTGACCCTTGGAGGAGTCTGGTTGTATTTGCTGCTTTGCCGATGAGGCGCTTGGCTCCGTTCCTTCCGTTGTCCTGGACGGTCATCCCGAGGGTTTTGGGTAAAAAAATTAAAAGAATGCGCTGATAGGAGTGAGTGAGTGACAACAATGAGAACACGTTTACTCCATTTTCTTGCGCTTGGTTGTTGCTATGGATGAGCATAGGATTGTTGGAGGATTTTTAGGCAAGGGGAAAGTAGGAAAGGATAACTATGCCAAGAGTTACAAAGTAAGCGGCCTGGAGTTCGGTCCCTGGGAGTCGTTGCCATTGTCGTCTACTGCGCATCGCCGTAAAGACGGTACCCGCTGATCGGTGCTGCAAGTCCAGAAGGAAGAGCCATAACCCACAAGCTTGTAGCGGAACGGGTAGTCACTTCAGGCGGCGAGCAGGAGAACTGGAATGACATTGATAGGAAGAATAGCGCAATGAGCATTCGTATTAAGGCGGGCTTTTCGGCAAGTTGTTATTCCATCGTAGACATGTAAAGCGCAAACAAAACAGACCAAGGACGAAGCAGGACGACAGGGTTAGGGGCTGCTGTCCTTGACGTCCTCCTTCGTCCTAGTTCTAATTCGTTTGCGTTTCACAGATCTACAGGGGGCACTCCGAATACTCCTTCCTTATGATAACCCAGTCCAAACAATGTTATGGAAGCCTTGCGAACGCTATAGAATTTATTTTCTAACCGCCCTGAAAAATCTAAAAAAGTAGCATTCCGCCTGACTTGACGAGCCGCACTTGTGCAGAAAGTAGGTAATAGTTTTAAACTGTGGTACTTTCAACGAAACGACTACTTGTTCCGCATGCGCTGCGCAGAATTCTGATTCAGTTACATTGGCGATTGCTTAATGCCTTTGTCACCGTGCTTCAACATATATGGGGCTTGCAAAAAAAAAGTGCTAAAACTTGCCTTCATTTGTGTAGTAGGCTGCCTTTATTTCCATCCAATATTCGGCCTGGAATGCTTATGTAAAATTACTTGTGCAGTAGCCTTCGAAGGTACGCTTTCGAGCCTACATATTACTCATTCTTCCCATACCTTCTGACGCTAAAACCAAACCGCTTTGGGGCCGCAGAGTAAACTTCCAAGCGTCTACCCCGCCATCTTGTATACGCTCTTCTTTTTTCCTCTATCTCGCTCGTCGCAACTTAAGAGTAATGTCATCGTAACCGAAAGAACTGTCGCCGCCATAACGTATGCCCAGCCTATACAGCTTCGCAGCAGAATTACGGTCGTCCCCTGCCAGCGACCAGCGCCGACGGCCTTGCTGCTCACCCACTAAAGGGTACCCAGTGTGCATAACGCTCGTGCAGAAATAACTCAGGGCGGGGGGACACTCGCGACGACTTTTTGCGCGCTATTCGCGTCGCGCCTGGCCCCGGTGCGTGTGTATAATTAGAAATAGCAACTGCGGCACCTGTCACAACGCGGATCCATAAATTCCTGCGCACTGGACACTGACCGTCTTCCTCTTCCATCTCGCACACATGTGTGCAGTTGCGGATGCTTGTTTCTTCTTTTGTTGCTCAAGCTACACTACGATACTTCGGGCAGTCTTCGCTGGGTGACCAGCTTTGCCCTTGAGCGCTAGAGGTCAAACCATACCCCTTTCTGCAAGTGCCCGCGTGGAGCAGGGGCCCGATAACTGGAAGGTGGCAAGGGAGAGATAGGCGAGGAGGGAAAGGAGACATGCGCGGGACCCGTGCGCGGGACGTGGCGGAGGAAAACGAGGAGGCCGCCGTCCCAGCAATAAGAGCGTGCCACGAAGGAACGCCATGAGGACACGTGCGGCGCAGATCCAACTGTTCGTCCCTCGTGCAGCGGCGAGGCTTAAACAACGCCGTCAGGCAAAAAAGAGGAAAAACGCTACTGTTGCGCACAGCTTCACTGTCTTCAAGTCTTACGCATTAGTGTGAGCTTCCTGCATTTTTCTCCTTTCTTATTCGAATCTCCGCGAAGAGAAGCGAACAAAATAAAAGTATGTATCGCAGCATTGCCACGTGTGGAGGACTCTTTTGCTCTAGGTGTGCTCTCTGTCTGCCCACAGGCTGCGCTGACTCATGGCTCTCTGAAGAGGGGCGGACATCCCTGCTTGTTTCTTCCAGTTGCGCATGGATGCAGGAATGCATCCGGAGAAATCTTTTCTCTCCGTTTGTTTGCGCTGCCATTATAGTAGTATCAATGGTTGAGATGTAAACCTAAGCGTGCCCTGCAGGTGAAAGCACTTGCCCACGCTTGCTTCTCCCTTGTAAATGCGCTCCCGCTCCACCCCTATCGGCTCCTTGTCAACTCGTGTCCGCTATTGACCACCACACCAAAAGCGGTCAGGGAGCGCGGCGCAAATGGGTTCAACGGGGGGCCTGTCTCGCTAGAGTTAATTATCAACATCAAGCTCACCGTTTTCTTTCCGTTTTAACTTCACTGGTAGTTAACGGTTCGCGCATTTTGGACCTGGTAGCTGTGTCAACAGACGGGGCTTCCAGCCACAAGCAAAAGGGGAGCAGCTTTGGTTGACCAGTTCTCCTGCTCCTTGGTCCGCCCGTAGGACTTGGTCCGTGGGCAAATATGTTAACTGTTACAAAGCGAACCATGCTTAGTCGTTCTACTTTGCGATTTTGTCCGCCATTTTGTCGTTCCGTACGCCCTGTAGCCTTGCGGAGTGCAGTCCCAGCCATGTCTTGTTAAATTCAAATTCTTACACTAGAACACTGCCTTACAGTTGCTTGGTTTTGTATTTCTTCATAGTTAAAGTACTCCCGTTCAGCTTAATTATTTCACTTCTATTAAACGGAGCCGGATAAGAAGTTGGCAGCCTAAAGGATTGACTGCCAGAGCAGAATGCCTGCTGTCAATAGGCAGACTAGGCGTTGCCAAAACTCAGAATTGTTTCGAACTAAAGGAAGTTTTATAGTCGTAACGTACCGTAGCAGTCATTGATGTCATTACAATGAATACGGTTGGGGAGAGATCTTAATCAGTCAAAGTCCGACGTGTTTGTTCTCACCAATCAGTATTTCACAAGGGCACCAATTCCATGACCACCAATGCATATGCAAAGTGTAAGTTTTGTGCCCTGCTCCTTCGGCAATATATTATACCTGTATTTATTCACTGAACACTGACTGAAAGACCATCCCTGGCAGCATGTAGCACTTAAAATGTATTTCTTAGTTAAGTGGGCGTGGCGAAAGCACTGGGAACATGTGGCTAACGGCCTTTCGTTTCTTCATCGTACAGGCGTTGGTGAATTCTACAGCTGGGGCCTTATCGTCGATTACCACCGCCGAACGATTTGATCAAGACAACTCAGGACAGCAAAATGGCTTCGACGTCACCGCCATCGAAGAGGCCCTGCTGCATTGCCGGTCCGGATGCGCTACGTCAGTCGCTACCAACGCTATAAGAACATGGGCCGTTCCTCAGCATCGACAGTGCGCGTGGCGAAAGCACTGGGAACATGTGGCTAACGGCCTTTCGTTTCTTCATCATACAGACGTTGCTGAATTCTACAGCTGGGGCCTTATCATCGATTCCCACCGCCGAGTCGTTTTATCAAGACAACTCCGGACAGCAAAATCACTTCGACGTCACCGTCATCGATAAAGCACTGCTGCATTCCCGGCCCGGATGCGGTACGTCAGTCGCAACCAACGCTTTAAGAACTGGACCGTTTCTCAACATCGACAGTGGGCGTGGCGAAAGCACTAGGACCATGTGGCTAACGGTCTTTCGTTTCTTCATCATACAGGTGTTACTGAATTCTACAGCTGGGGCCTTATCATCGATTCCCACCGCCGAGCCGTTTTATCAAGACAACTCCGGACAGCAAAATGACTTCGACGTCACCGTCATCGATGAAGCACTGCTGCATTCCCGGTCCGGATGCGGTACGTCAGTCGCAACCAACGCCATAAGAACTGGACCGTTTCTCAGCGTCGACAGTGGGCGCGGCGAAAGCACTAGGACCATGTGGTTCACGGCCTTTCGTTTTTTCAATGTACAGGTTAGATATGAATTTCCAATGCGCAGGGACAATAGATTTCTTGTTATTCTGGCGTTCCCACGCACCCGCTTTCTTATTGCGTATGAGTGCTACTGTTCGCGCAAAATTATTCTTTGCGGGCACGTGGAAACAAATCCTGGTCCTACTGTTATACAAACGCTCCAGGCAACCCTGGATGGACAGAAGGAAATCAAGGCAGAGATAACTGACTTAAAAAATCGTCTTGCAGGTACTGAAAAACGATCGAGAGTTTTGGTGTGCGCCTAAATGCCCTTGAAGCTAACGTTAACGAAACCCATGGAGAACTAACCACTACTGTTAAAACTTTTCAAGAGACTGTTAGAACCCAGAACAAGAAGTTCATTGACCTAGAAAACTACACCCGTAGATCGAATTTGATAGTTTTTGGTATTGCTGAATCACAAAATGAACTGAATCGGATTTGCAACGTAAGGTAATTGATGAATTGTTTGGAAATAAGTTAGGTGTGAATTGCTCCTCTGTCGCTCTTATTCACAGGCTTGGACACAACAAAGAAAACAGGCCGATAGTTGTATGTTTCCAAGATTACAGGGAAAAACAGGCTATCTGGAAAATCCTTTCAAAACTTAAGGGCTCTAAGCTTTCTCTTAAAAACGACTACTCTGCGGAAACTCGTCGGCAACGTAAATTGCTTTGGCACTCATCAAAGGGAGAAAAATATGCAGGTAAATAAGTATTTCTTGTTGAAGATAGGATTCGTATTGGTTCGGATCTTTACAGTTGGAACGACTTATCAAATTCTCCACAATGGTTGTCAAAGGTTGAAAAGCACCCCGCTAAGACATAGCAATTCCCAACGTTCCAGCTTCGCTTGAGACCTTTTAATACTAGGAGCCTAGCTAACAAAGTCGATAAGCTTCATAATCTCCTTCTTTTATATGACCCACCTATTTGCGTCATATTGAGACCTGGCTACATGATCTCATAAGTGATAACGAAATAGTACCGCCTGGATATCAAGGTTTTAGGGGGGATTGAGGCTCTCGTGATGGCGGCGTGGCGGTTATTGCAAAAGATACCGTTGACGCCTGTCTCGCAGATAAATTGCTGATGATGAAGCCTTTTTTTGAAAATATCACTTGACCATGTTACCTTTTTTATTTGTGATCTTTACCGTACACCCGATGCAGATGATATGTTCTTGAACAAATTATATGATCCACTTTTAGGTTTATGTGGGAAAAACGTAATGTTAACAGGTGATTTTAATTTGCCATCAATTGTTTGGGATGATTTAAGCTATGGTTGCTCTCCTTCTGGCGACTCAATTCTTGACACCATGTTTTTGCTCAACCTCAAGCAAGCGGTGGATGTCTGTACTCGAGGCGGGTCAATTTTGGATTTACTGTTTTTAAGCGAAATTTTTTCTGATGGCTATGTTGTAATCGAACCGGGTCCTTCTGATCATTATGTGATTTCTTTTACTTGGAATAAAGATTTAGATCGAGCTAGAAATACTTAACCTGCCACACTTATAAAGGAACTTACAAAGGCGAATGATGTAGCTATAATTAACTACCTTGAAACCAATATCGGATCATTGTTACACAATGTTGAGACCTCTTGGCAATTGTTTGTTAGAGTCATACGTCATTGTGTTGAGAATTTTGTACCGCGTCGAAAAACTTACAAGCACAGTGCAAACCCTTGGATTAGCCGGGAAAAAATCCCCATGAAGCGTAAAATTAAAAGTCTTCGCAAGAAGCTTGTTCCAATGACACCCCAGCTTAACGATCTGATAGGCAAGCTACAAACATTGCTTGGCACATGCAAGAAACTATTTGTATAGTAGTACGCTGACTGAATTTCTTCAGAGTAGCCCTCAAAAATTTTGGCAGTATTTAAGTAAGTCTAAGACTGGGATTAGCAAAATGAGGGTTGATGGCAACGTTGGGTTGATGGTGTAGTATTAACGGACGCTCGTACTATTGCTGAACATTTTAATGCATACTTCCCGAGCGTTTTTTCTCGAAGCGATGAATATGAACTTGAGCATTCATTACTTGACTCAGACAATGACCTATCAGTGACGCAAGAAGGGTGTTTTACATGCTTTTAAAACTTGATTCCAAAAAAATCTGCGGGGCCTGATGGAATTCCTAATGCTTTTTTAACCGCTACGCTGAGTACTTATCGGAATTCTTAACTGATCTTTTTAATCTTTCACTTGCTACGGGGGAAATACCGGCTGATTGGGTTATAGCACGTGTTGAGCCTATTCATAAAAAAGGTGACCGTTCATCGTTTGAGAATTACTGCCCCAATACTATTACAAGCAATTGTTGCAAACTTCTTGAGCACGTTATTTTGTAATTACGTCTATGAATTTCTCAGTGAACACAATGCGCTATCAAAGTATCAGCATGGTTTCAGAAGGGGGTTATCTACTGTTACCCAGTTAGTTACAACTGTCCATGAATTTTCACGTGTGCTTGATGTTTCTGGGAAACTGATGTACGTTTTTAAATCCCTGTAAAGCCTATGATAAAGTGCCACACGGGAAGTTATACAAATGACAGTGTCTAGGATTATCTTCAAGATAGACGTCAGTATGTAGTGATTAACAATTTTTTATCAACTGTTCTTCGTGTGTCTTCTGCAGTCCCACAGGGAAGTGTGTTAGGGCCACTTTTGTTTTTAATTTATGTTAATGATATACCTTCTGTCATTTCTGGAAATGTGTCTGTGAGTTTGTTCGCGGATGATTGAACCATATTTAAACAAATTTTCTTACCGTGTGATCATGTGGCTTTACAAGAAGCACTTATCGCTATCGACAACTGGTGCCAGATCGCGGGCATGCTGTTAAACACTAAAAAAACTGTGCTACTGTGTGTATCACCAGGAAACAAAGTCCTAGTCAACTCCACTATACTCTGAGAGGCACTAACATAAATAAAATCACCAGGAAACTAAGTCCTAGTCAACTCCACTATACTCTGAGAAGCACTAACATAAATAAAGTAGACAAATATAAGTACTTGGGGGTCACTCTCACAAGCAAGCTAACTTAATCAACCCACATATCTGACATTACATCTTCCGCATTGCGTAAGCTATGGCTTCTAAAACAAAACTAGCATCTGCACCATCGCGCACTAAAATTATAGCCCATTATGCCTGTTTTCGTTCAAAGCTTGAGTATGCTTCCATTATTTGGGATCTGCATTCCAAGAAAGATATTATGAATCTGGAACGTATTAACAGAAATGAAGTTAGGTTTATTTTTGGCAAATATCGCAGGCTTGATTCCCCGACCACCCTAATGGAATTAAACGACATTTCTACTTTAGAAGATCGGAGAAAGTTCAGTCGTATTTCCTTTCTTTACTACTGTTTGTGCGGTAATGTTAAACTTGATCTCCCTGACATTGTTAAACCGCTATCAGCACGGACGTACTCGTCACGGTCATGAATGTGTCTAACCCCAGTTTTTGCCCGATCAAATGCTTTTAAATATAGTTTTTTTCCCTACAACTGTGGAGGACTGGAATTGTTTGCCCTGTGACATCTTTCATTCTAATAGGTTTCTTGGTGACCAGGAGCGTCACCTTTTTTCTTAAGTTTTGTTTCTTTTGTTTTGATGTCTGATGTTTTCTTACAATTATGTTTTGATGTACCTACTCGTGTTTGGGCCAGCACATTGGCCTGCAGTACTGTGGAATAAATAAATAAATAAATAAATAAATAAATAAATAAATAAATAAATAAATAAATAAATAAATAAATAAATAAATAAATAAATAAATAAATAAATAAATAAATAAATAATAAATAAATAAATAAATAAATAAATAATAAATAAATAAATAAATAAATAAATAAATAAATAAATAATAGAACTCCGGATTAATAGAACTGCTGTTTGCACTAGAGCACTGCACGAGCCAGGGCTGACCCGAAAGTCTGGGCCGCCCGAATCATTTATAGGTGAGCGCGCGCGGGCCGGGAATAGGCTCCTTCATGTGGGCCGGGGATGGGCCCGGACTTGAATTTATGGGCCTGGTCGTTAAGACTTCTGACGTGAAGCGCAGAAGAGAGCATTAAAAGGAATTTTGTTAGTTTCTTTTCATTGTTTCGAGATGTTAGTTGTACGCATTATTTAAGGAATGTGTTTTGCTAGGTTTGATGGTCACTGTACTGTAATTTTAATGGAATTTTATGTACTGCATGCGCACTTTATATTTCGCACTAAAACATACCAAAGATGCAATAACAAGGAATGCTGTAATGTTGAATGGATTAAGCGATATCGTAAGCCGCCACTCTGTGCATACGCTGGCGCCTCGTTCTTTGTTGTTCTTAACAGTTTTGACGGCTGTACATATTCGTAAATTGAACCGCCGCATCAAAACCTTCAGCATACCAACACGGAGCCGAGAAAACCATGTGACGGTGCGAAGAATCTGGTCATCAAAGGCGCTGGTGTCCCTGATGTGAAAACGCGAGTTGTATTACACCGATGTGACGTGAACCGAAGACAGTGGAGGCCAAAGTACTTCCACTACCTAAGCCCACATTTTTGGATTTCAGTCCATTGTGTTGCACACACTATACAGGGTGTTTCAGGGAAGACTTTGGCTAATTCAAAAATTGCCTTCCAGAGGTAAATTGTTTCTATGGACACGATCCGGACCATCGCAGAACAATATTCTCAGCAAATTACGGCCATGGTGAACTTCATCTAAACCCTTCCCGGTGTGCAAAATGAAGCCGACTCACAACCAAGAGAGATTACACCCCGCGGTACCCTTCGACAGTGAAGTGGTCTCTGTGCGTTTTGCAATAGATATGTCCCAGTTTTAATCAGTCGGCTCCCTTCCTTTCATGTCGAGTAGCGCAAAGTTTGCCCGTCCTTATTCTTCTTCAAGAAACCAAATCGATGCCGAAAATTAGAGGCTACGCAACTTATTCGGAACCGTCAATAACTCCCCCCAACCATCAGTAGTGGAACAAGCGGCTGTTTTAGTGAGATCGGACCATGGTTGCTGCAAGGTGTCCGTCCCGGGCCAGTGCTCCAAGGATTGCGAAGTGGTTATAGTTCAGGTACGGCTACTTGACGAGAAACCACTACTCGCAGCGTCTGTGTATGTCCGCCCAGTCACCGGCTCCCAGAAATCTATTAACTATAATTGGTTAGGCCACCTTGTCTTGCAGTATCCCCACACGCCAATTCTCATCGGTGGGGACTTTAATGCCAAAAGTACTACGTGGGGATCTGACTACTCATGGTCGAGGCTCGTGTCGTGAGGCTGCCATTGATGATTATGGTCTCTCTCTCCTTAATGACCCGACATTAGCCACGCACGTGGGTCTTCATTCCGGGCAGAAAGACACTTCT
The DNA here is from genome assembly GCA_013339765.2 of Haemaphysalis longicornis. Lineage (NCBI taxonomy): Eukaryota > Metazoa > Arthropoda > Arachnida > Ixodida > Ixodidae > Haemaphysalis > Haemaphysalis longicornis. The sequence goes on from CM023450.1 coordinate 91,271,815, forward strand.
ACTGACCTAACCATTGCTACAACAGGAGTGATGCGCACGTGGAGCCCCTATGCCACCACTTTCGTCAATGATCGTTAGCCTATTCTTCCCACTCTCCGAGGCAAGCGCTTCCACACTCGCCAATGTATTTCGCACATCAATTGGCACACTCTTTGAACCCTGTCTGTATACCTCAGAATGCAGCGCTACCGCAGTTCACTGCTGTCATACACTCTGCGAAAACACCCACTAAAGGGGAAATCGTATGCGACTCTTCAACACCTGCCCTGTCCGCTCACCTTACCATCCTCTGGAAGCGCGTGCAAACCCTGACCACTCGCTATCTAACCAACGGCAAACGTCAGCGAGAGCTGACCCGGATTCGTCGCCAGTACCAAATCTTCCGACATGCCTCCCTTTCCAACGAGCATTGGCATAGTCTCTGTGCTAGGCTCGGTAAAGAAAGGGGATTTTCCAAGCTGTGGAGCACGTTTCGGAGCTTCTCGGGCAAGCGCAAGGGAAAACCTACGCTATTCGCTTCCCTCACTCTCTGAGACCGACCAGCGGACGTAGAGCATCGGCTTATAACGTCTTTTTTCCCTCATGCCTCTCGCAGCCTCCACCCACCGCTGCTTGTCATCCCAGTTCGAGAGGTGGATACAACGCACGATTAACCATGGGCGAGTTTGCGGCAGCTCTTTGCCAGTGAAAACCTCGCTCTGCCCCTGGTCATGATGGCGTGCAATCGCAGCACTGCATAACTTGGATGAGTCTGCACTCATCCAAGTTTAAACTGACACTGGTTCAACTAACACAGGATCACCCAATACCGAATCTCAGCAAAGACCCCTCTGTGCTGACTGACTTCCGGCCTATTTCTCTTACACCCACCATCTGTAAACTTATTGAACGACTGATAAACAACCGCCTTCAGTGAGAACGAAATGCGGTCACTGACCAAGTCAAGGTGGAAAAAACACAGAGACGTTTCGGAACCCGTACGGGTTCCTTGATCACACTCTTTGATCAAGAGGTAGTGTGATCAAGGAACCCGTACGGGTTCCGAAACGTCTCTGTGTTTTTCACCTTGACTTGGTCAGTGCCGCATTTCGTTCTCATCATGATACCTGACCAGACGAACTTTCGTCGAACTCTTGACTACAAACCGCCTTCAGTATTCTTTGGAATATGTACGCCCATGGTTCCATCCGTCCCAGACTGGCTTCCGTCCTCACCTCGAAACTCACGATTGCCTTTGGCTACTACGATGCGTTCTGAACCGGACGTCACGAGCCGGTAGTCCAAATTATATCCTCACTTTTGGCGCGCGAAAAGCGTTTGACAATGTTAGTCAGGCAGCGATCCTTGAAGAGCTCGCTATATCGTCTCCAAGGCAATAGACCCAAAACTGGATTCGCAATTTTCTACAAAATCGACTCATTGGACCCCACAGCATGCATCCACGATGGAGACCCAGGACATTTTATCTAGCTAGGAGCGTTGTACAGTGTTCTGTCCTTGTACCCGTACTTTTCCATTTGGCAATAGCACGTGTCACCCGAAACCTAGAACTAGACACTGCAGCTCGTTTTGCTATCTATGCTGACGACCTCACAGCATGGGTTGAGGCTGCCGACTAGGACTGCACGGAGGACATGGATGCAAGATTGCAGGCGGCAGTGAACAGCCTTACCACTAGTATTCCACCTCTCGGCCTTGAATTAGAATTCGAGCACACGGAATTTGTCCTGGTCCACAGTCAGCTCCAACCACCCACTAGTATGCATCATACCATCTACACAGGCGACACAGCCATTTCCTCCCACTGTGTTCATATTCGCTTTCTCTGCCTCCCCTCGCCAGCCACTACAGCGCTCGAGACTGGATATGTCAACTGCGCAGAAATTGCAGCCAATGCTCCACCTAATCTGTCGACCCTCAAACAAATTTGGCGATACTCACCAATCGGCGTGCCTCATGCTCTGTCGGGAGGTAGCGGTCGGTCGTCTCACTTATGGCAATCCATGACTTCGAGTAGCGCAAAAGAAAAAACGACAGAGGACACAGGAGGCGACGGGCACAAGCGTAACTTCCAACTGAGTTTACTGGGGAAAAAATGCGTGAATTTAATCCCTGGGGTGGGACATTAACATAACGAAACAAAGATAGAAAAGAACAGAACAATTTAGCAAGGCATAATAAAATTTGCACACGAAATTATTCGCACAACGCAAGTGACGTCGACAAAAGGCAGCACGAGGCATTGACTAAGGCGGCACCCACCCCCCCTCAGGGTAGCCAATCTCCTTATCGGACACGCAACGATCCCCCAGGCGTGCTGTTTCAGCCGCCTCGATTATTTCCTTTGTGCCCCGCCGCAGTGGCTAAGTGGCTAAGGCGTTGCGCTGCTGAGCGCGAGGTCACGGTTTCGATTCCCGGCCGCAGTGGCCGCTTTTCTGATGGAGGCGAAAAGCAAAAAATTACACCATCTTCCCCCGTGGGAACCCTGAGGAGATGCAAAGCCGTCGCTGCTCCCTTCAGCTGCTGCTTCGGTCTGCGCCGTCCGATGAGCTGACAATGGACGCCAATGATTCTGGCAGTGACCCGCCGCGGTGGCTCACCATCTTCCCACGTGGGAACCCTGAGGAGATGCAAAGCCGTGACTCGAGATCTTTCCATCTCCTCAGTGCAAACCCTGGTTAGTTATCACACCACAGCGCTAACGAACATGAACTCAACTCACACATGCAGAAACATTGCCACATGCGTTCCGGTCTTGCGACGTCATTGCTACAACAGAGATACCATATGAAACATCGAAAACAACGGCGTTTGTTTCTCTGCTCAATCCTTTATCTGTGGACGAAGTCTTAGGGTCTCCTATCTCGCGCTGACTACTGCGGGACACTTCCTCCTTTCTCTGTGACGAGCACATCTTCGCTCACGTATCTCTTTTTTGAGGAATCTCCATTCCCAGAACTATCGCAACAAAAATCTACTCCACTCACGTGCTTCCATGCCATGATACTGCTTCCGCTGCGCAAACTTGTGACTATTTCACACCTGTCACCCCCATTACCATAACAGCGTCCCTATGTCTCTAACAAGTAGCGTGCTCCCTCGTCGTTACCATAGCGACGGCTCTAATCACGTGGTCCCCTCAACGGGACACGATCAGAAAAAAACAGTTACCGGCGCCTGCATGTGGTCCTTTTCATCGCGATCTTTCATCCCTGCCGTATCTTAATCAACAACCTGCTTTAAAAGTGCAGTTGTTCCAAATCATGCGTCCGGCTTTGGGGTATTTATAGCTTTATAGCATGGTTGCCACTCAAGGCACTGGAACACTTGGTGTAGAGCTGCCGGGTCATGAAATGCGTGCAGTACAGGCCCCCCCTCACCTCCTAGGGATCCTATCCATCTCTTCTCGCGGATGTGACATATCCATGACACTGGCAAACGGCGATTTAGACGACACAGGGGCGATTTAATCATTGCGAATGCCGACACCATATTTGATACCGCTCTATTCGCTGTGTGTCACAGCAGTTCGTCCACTGCTTATGATGCGCCTGTTTCAAAACTCCAACAGAACTTCCACGCTGGCCTGCTCTTTTGTTTTTCTTCCTAGACTGTCTCAGACGCAACAAATTTTATGACTCGGCAACTCCCACGTACGAACAAGATTACGCTGCGTGGCGAAGTCCCTGCACTCTGAGACAAACTTTCTCGTTACGGGCGAAGGAGAGCGGAACTCCAAAATCTCGTTGCCGAAAGTGGGAGAGTATGTATACATAAGGCTCGCGGGCGGCGTAAAATATACTCCACGACGGTTTGTCCTCCTTCACGCCTCGTTCTCGCCCGTCGCCTCCGCGTGGCCAATCATAATAGGTCGTGAGTTTGGGCCGCTGGTCCCCCGAGTGAGTGAGGGATCCGTGCGGCGGTGGCTCTTGCGCGCGGCCAAACACACGCAGCCCTCTCCTGAGAGCCAGGGCGCGCGCGCGCGCTGCATTTTTCATGAGTGACCTGATTCTGCAAAGACGATGTAGTCTTCGGCGCATTCGCTCCTCTTCGACTTCCAACTCCCACGCAAGGAGAAGAAAAAACGAGGAATACAGAACAGCTACGGGGCAGGAAAGGAGGGAGAGGAAATGGGCGAGATTTGAGGTGAAGCCATTCTATTTGCCGCAAGTCTCCTCACTCCTACTCCTTTTTTTACACTTAGTTCCCTCTCCTCTACCGCTTCGAATCCTCTATGATTATTCCCTCCGGTCTGAAGACTGCCTCCCACCGACTCAGTCGGATCGGCCACGGCCGTAGGTGAGTCGTTCATTGAGTCTCGTTTTCGTTATTGAATTTCGCGCGATCAAACCCCACCTAAAGTCACACTTGATTTGCAGATGCCACCGGGCTGAGGCGTACGCAGTTGCCCTCTGGACTTCCGTCTCTTCTTTTTGCGTGGACAGGCGGAAGGTCGGCTCGCCGCGTAATAACAACTGTCTGCGCAGTGTACACTGCCGCCCCCGCCAGTGAAACACCCCGGAAAAAAGATTCGCCCAAAGCGGGAAGCAATTTGGGGACGCGGCGTTTCTCTCAGAGTACGGTTGGGAGAACGACGCGCTACATAACCTCGTTTCGTCGTGAGAAGTCGCAGAGGTGGGGGTAAGGACCAGAGGTGGGTAAGGACCTATCTATTCAGCAACGAGCCACCATTAAATTCGCGCCCGGGATTGGTTCATTTCTTTAGTTTCGCTTATTTTTTGTGCTCGGGGAGGGCGCGTGTGTGAATGTCACCCCCAGCAGGGCTTTTAAAGTGGTGCCCGGGCCTTGTCGGCGTAAAATAACGATGGCTTTTTTTCATGCCTGAATGCTTGAACGGCTGGTAACGCTGTTCATCGAGGTATGCCGAAACAGTAAGCGGGAGTCGAAGAAATAAATTATCGAAGAATCAGGCCGTGAGGAATTTCTCCTTACTGTTAACAATAAAGGGAAGAGGCATGGTTAGGTTTGGGCTATTCAATTTTCTTCTTTTTTTCTCTGTTCCTTTGTAGATTTAGTGCGAATAAAGCCAAGTCACACATGAGCATATAGAAGCACCCACGATGTGTCGAAGCGAATACCCATCGCGGCTAGGGCTGCTTTGTCTTCAGCTGGAGAAGTGTACTTAACGTGTGTGTGTACCGTTGGAAATTGCTCTACTAGCATTTTTTTCCTATTTGAGAAGAAAGTGAGGGGTTTATAGCCTCGTGTACACGTTACTTGATTGTTGAATGTATCTCGACCTGAGTGATCGCATCAGTGTTGTTCGGTAGAAAGTAGGCGAACAGAGAGCAGGTAAGGCTTGCTGTCTCCTCTCTCTTTTCGTTGTTCGCATTGGACAACGTCAGATCCCCATGGGCGTCCGAATAAAAATGATTATATCAGAGTCTTTATTGGGAGTACAGTAGTGCAGCCCCGTGAGCATTGACAGTACCCCAAAAGAATCAACTGATGTCTGAAATAGGCCTCCTGCACTGGCGTGAGGATGTTGTTGATGATGATAATTTGTGGCTCTCCCTTTCAATTGGGACTTCGGTTGTCATCAACCGCCCGGCCTGTTGTATTCCACGTACTCGCCCCACTATTAGCTAAACTAATATATTTGCCTCCCCCCTCCCACCAGCCCCGTTTTAAACTCCCGTCTCTCCTTACTCCTATTTTCTACCCCCCGCTGCTTAAATTTGAATCCGCGTGATTACTTGCTTTGTGCACCGGTGTACCGACCTCTTCCCTACTTTTTCTCCCCCACCATTCCAGTCGCCTCTTCGTCACCTCTATGGCCCTGAAGTTGATGCTCCCCCTCACAGCAAATCTCGAAGCCTCCGCCAATGTCGTTCCCCCATCGCCTCGCGTCGGTCGTATCTCTGTGCAGCCAATGACAACATTATTTATGGTTTCCCGATCTCTGGCGCAGCATACACATGTTTCATCCTGCTGTCTGTAGATGCCCGTGTATGCCCGGGTAATCAGGCACCCCGCCCGTGTATCAAAAAGCCATGCACTACCTCTCGTATTGCCATGTAAACCTTCCTTCCTGATTTCTGATTTCCCTGTCCTATAAGTCTCCGAGTTTTTTTCGCTCCAATTCCCTGTGCCCTCTTGGTAGTCTGTGCTGCCTTTACCTGCTTAACTGTTGTGTATACCCCACTTTCCCTACCAAATTTCCGTACCTGATGGTCAGCTGTCTGGTCCTCAGTATCAACCGGGTGTCCAGGCTCCTCACATACCGGTACTTTAACACTCTTCGCGGCCAATTTTTCGTCCTTCATGTCACGAAGTCGCTCTTCAAACTTTATTTTGCTTCGAGCTTCCCTTGTCTCGAAGGACGACCAGCTCATATCCCCCTGCACCGCTTCATTCGTAGTTTTGCTGTGGGCCCCAAAGGCCAGTCTGCCTACCGCCCTCAGATTTACCTCAATGACCGCTTGGGTATGTGGTTTCATGCAGAGAACCGAAATTACGAAAGTCAATCCTCGTACCATGACCCCTTTCCAGACGCCCCTTACTACCTCGTATTTGTTATGATCCCATGCCAAAGGGCATACTATCGCAAAAAAAAATCTATGCTTCATTATAACAGCGTTCTGTCTTCCTTTCGTCTTAGCGTGAGGCTCATGCGAATGCGTATAATCTTCGCTGTCGTTCCGCCATACTCCTAATATTCATACTCTATCCCCGTGGTATTTCTACTTGCTGCACTGATAATCTTTTGTGCTCAGTTTCATTATTAAAGACCATGATGCCCCATTTTTCTGTGCTAAAGGCTAGCCCTAGGTGTGTCTATTCTGATTGGTTGTAGGGTTTAACGCGCCGACGCAACGCAGGCGATGAGGCGCGTCGTAGTGGAGGGCTCCGGATTAATTTTGACCACCTCGGGATCTTTAACGTGCGCCGAAATGACGTATACACACGGGCGTTTTTGCTTTTCGCCTCCATCAGAAAAGCGGCCGCCGCCACCGGGAATCGAACCCGTGACCTCGTGCTCAGCAGCGCAACGCCTTAGACACTGAGCCACCGCGGCGGGTTGTGTCTATTTTTCACTACATATATCCATCGAGCCCTGCATACCTATCCATTTGTCCGCCATCACTGGTATGTCGTCTGCATACATTATTCCTGGGAGCCGTTGTTCCATCACCCGCCCGTTTTTCAAGTACGTTCTGCCCTCTAGCTTCCTTTATGACGCCGCCATGTAGATCATGAACAGCAGTGGAGAAAGAGAACATCCTAGCCTCAAACCTCTGTAATTGTATGTAGGCGTATTGTATGTGAACACCCCTTCTGCACTATTTACACTTGGGTTTCCTGATAAAGTTCCTAAGTACGTTAATAAATTCTGCCCCCAGTACATCATGCTCCAGGATATTCTATAGCCACTCCTTATCTGCGTAATCATACGCCGGTTTAATGTCCAAAATTCATCCATCTCCACGAAGTGAATCATGACGAGTGGGCGAAGCACTGGGGATCGTTCTTTCCGTAAATCACCCGTGACATTGCCCACTCGCACATGTAAATGAGTTACAACGCGTGTGTAGAGTATATACACCGGGGTAGCTTGTTTTCGGCGTTGCCGTTGAGCCGCTAATTTTAGAGCACTCAACTCCGAGTCCGCTTGGTTTTTTTGCCATTTCGCCGCCGCTGCCCGCGCTCTCGCCTCCGGGGTAGCTTGTCTGCGTAGACGTTAAGCCGCCGCACGCCACGCCTTACGTTCGTTTTCATCCATGGCAGAAAGAGGATGTGTGGTCTGGAACGCGCTTATAAATGTATTTACAACACAGCTCTCTCTCTCTCTCTCTCTCTCTCCTCTCTCTCTCTCTCTCTCTCTCTCTCTCTCTCTCTCTCTCTCTCTCTCTCTCTCTCTTAACCTTTTATTTTTTTTTCTTGATAACCTTTGGTGAACCTTTTGTACTAAGATATGTTTCAATTTACACGGCGCTGTGCGTTTCTCTCTCCCTCTGTAATCTTTTGTGAGCCTTTTTTGTTCTTGTTAGTCTTTTTTGAACCTTTTGTTCACAGATGTTTCGATTTACACGATGCTGTGTCGTGAGCACGGACGCCGGACCGACGCCGGGCGGTCAAGCCTCGGCCCTAAGGTGCTTCGCTCCTAACAAGGTTAACCACAAAAATCGGTTTTGTATCATTGCCACCTCTGTGCATTGGCTTACTACAAATAGGTTGTCATCTAGTCTTCTGTTCTTTCGAAACACATTTTGAAGTTCCCTAGTATCTTAATTTGTCCTACCCACTTTCTAGCTCGAATTTCACTGCCTGCATTCCTATCCTGTACAGCACTGACATAACGGTTTTTGGCCTATGACGTCAGTAAAATCTTGGTGTATCCTGGCAATAAAACACTTTCGTGTTAAAAAACTCAGCCATCGCCAGAGTGCGTCCTGCGTAACCCTTTAGAAACCTGACTACTTTCTGTTCGACTGGTGCCTGTTTTCCGATAAGCTACGTTTTCAGCATCCTCAAGATTGCAGAGATGAAAAAAAAAACACACACGAATATACGGAGCGCCCGAGCGTTGTGAAATGCTGGAGGAAATATTATCTTGATTCAGAGGACGTTAATCAGGGAGTAATGCGTCTCAAGGCTGAGAGCCTGCTTCCGAAAACGAAGCTCGAGCTTCTCGGCGAATATACATGCTGGGCTGCTCCAGCGTTCCTTTTGTATTTTTTTTCTCTCTAGCCCTCGTTTCTCGGTTCAGCTGCAGACAATAATGTAGGAACTTCCGGACTCGGTTCTTTCCCACTCTCCATCTCTTTATTCAGGGACCACCCTTTATTTACGTCCTATACGACGACGTCGTCTCTACGGACCGTGTTGTGGTTGGATTTTGAGGATGACGGAAGAGACAAACCCGAAAGAAACGGGGGAACATCTGCCCAGCGCAAACACGCAGAAATTGCGGTCGAGATTCATCATTTCTCGGACTTCCCTCTCGAACCTCCTTTTCTTGTCGTTTTGCCTTATCTCTCTCGTTTCATTTTCCACCAGTTCTACCGCTTCGGACGTTATCGATCGTGATATCATTCCTATTTGTGTGCCGAACGTCTGCTAAATCGCGAGTACAGAGCATTTCTTTCTCTTCTTCTCTCCCAAAAAACGTAGACTGCAATTTTTTCTTCGCGACGTCCCAATCATGCACGTTATAGTGTAGATACGGGTAAAGTGGAATGACGAACTGGCACTGATTCGCATGGGTCGGACGACGCTGTTAATACTGCCTTTGTTTCCACATTTCCATTCCTTATTCAGGACGCCAGCGATGCAACCGCGTATCCCCTTAGCGTCCATTGCGAAAATAGCTTCGCTTCTCGACGGCCCCAGGCAAATCCCAGTCGCCCAGGGCTCCTGTCGGTTCGCCTCTGGAACTCGCCGGCGCATCCGGAACATTGCAAAGAGATCAGTGCGGTACGAGCGAGCGCAAGCAGAAAAGGTCTGGTCAGCCAAAAAAAAAAAAAAAAAGAAAAGCTAAGAAAGTGGAGTAGAGAACGAGCATGCGAGGTGAAATGGCAGTTTTTTTTTATTTGTGATGCACCGTCTCTTTCTTCAACATTTCCGAGCTTCGTTCAATATCGCACAATCATTCCTCCCTCTTTTGGGCGTGTTCCGAAACTTTTTCACGCGTCACCCATGCGCCGCCTTTTCAGCTGCGCCTGCTCCACTGCGCCCCCTTCTTCCCGCATGCGCTCTTTTGTGTTATCTTTCCTCGACGGCTGGTATTTGCTTCACCCAGAACAGTTTGCCCGAGTGTCATCTTTCATCCAAGCTCGCAGGTATTTCTGCGTGAGGTCAAACGCTGTCGCTTTTGTGACTCGACGAAGCGTTTGCCTTTTCCTGCAACTTCTCTCTTTATTCGCGATACTTCATTGACGTTCTTTTTCCTTCTCTTTTTTTCTTTTGCACCGTTTTCTTCGGCGCTTGGCATCCCGGTTTTTATGATCTTGACTTACACGCCCAGTCTACCGCGTGTGGATATAGGGGACGTGGGAAACATTTGACGCGCGGTCGAGTCTGAAGCCGTCTATAAGAATGAGCCTCGCGTTGTGTTGCCGAAATCCAATAATCTTTGGCGGAGAGATGTTCTCCCATCAAACAGTTTGGCAGACATTGAACGAATATTAGGTGGAATAGGTTTCTGTGTCAGTTTACCTTTTCTGCTGATTTATTTATGCGATAGTACGCATTCCTTAAAGGTTCCCTCAAACAAATGGGACTCGTTCTTAAGCAAAATAAAGGAAAGGGGCTGCGATTAACAATGGATAAGGGGATGAGCGAAACTCTCAGTTGTGCGAAGACGAAAAGTATAAGCAAAAAAAAAAAAAAAACTCAGACCAGAGATGCCTGCGAGGTAAAACGCGCGCCGCATTCGTAGTTAAATCGTCTTTATCCCACTTTCTTCTTAGGCTGTTCTTTCAGTCTTGGCTGCAAGGCTGGAGCTACGTGTACGGCAAGAAGAATTTTCGGGCATCTTATCTCTGCCTTAAAGGGACACTGAAGGGAATTTCCCAAACTTCTGTTTTTGTTTGCAATGCATAGAGTGGCTCCAATGGACAAACTTACTACACGACATTTGCGGCAGCCGCACCAACCGCAGGGACACGCATCCGAGATTCGATGGGGATTGGACGATGTCCAAGATTAGAAATCGAACCAGTTTCGGTTCCGGTTCAGTGAAACAACATGCTTGGCAACCGACGGTGTTGTTGGCTGGACATTATCGATATCTCAATAATCGGTATACCACGCTTCTGCCCTGTTATCAGCTGTAAAAGCGTCAGGTAAACCTGCCATTACGGCTTGAAATCGTATCGATCACTTATAGCCGAGGCATGCGCAGTGGATGAGCGCACTCTGCGTCACCGGAGACGCTCAAACTTTGGAGCTTCGCGCCCACCTTTGGAGCTTGTCTCGCTCGTGCCTGTATCGTAAAAGGCGTGTTCGCACAAGACCAAGGGACGGCTGATTCGGCACTGTGCCCGCAAGCAAGCGAGGGTTATGGTAAAACCACGCCAATGAGAACTCTCCCGCGCATCAGTTTCCGTCGGCATGCGTACTGCGAACTCGCTCGTGAAGCAATTAAGGTTGCAGCTCAAAATGATGAATTCGGTATAAAAAATGTTGCACAAAACCAAAAAGATTCGAAATTCCGAATCGCAAAACAATGAACCTGGTGCTCCAGACCCCTCGCCCATAAACAAGCGCTGGCAGGAACGGAAATATAAAGTATATGCCGTGTAGCCCGTTTACATTTTTATTTAGTTTTAGCATTCAAAATAGCTTGAAAGACTATATCTTTGAACAACGCTCGTGCAGTAAGCGACCCCCGAATTTCGACAAATGTTCTCTAGCGGCAGTATTTCTTAAGCAGAAAAGCGATCGCAAATGTGTGGTCGTGCGGCTGACCTCTGCCCTAGTTCAACCAGAGCAAATAGAGCTTACCGCACCCTTGTTATACTCTGTGCAATAAAAGTTTCGGTTGATTTTAATTCACTAGGACGTATATTCTGCTTGGCTGTCTCTTCTCCTGCCTTTATTGGCCTTACATTTTTCTACTAGCGTAACAGTCAGCGCAGGATCGCATGTGCTCTCGTGTGGAGCTACGTGGGCTTAAAACTTGATAGTTTACAAACTAACAAACTAAATTTTTATTCTTCCAAGCAGAAATGGTGTCGTGGCTTAGTTCCAACTGAGCGAACTAATTGGGACGAACGCCGGCGGCCAGCCGACGTAACGCTGGGCTGACTGATTCTTTCGGAGGGTCGGTGAGTCGGGCAGTAGCGCAGTCAAGCCAAGCCATCTCGATTCAGCAAGGAAGATTAAGAAAGGAGGACAGCCTTTTCGAATTGATTTGGAATTGATTTAGTGTGCCTGGACAACCAGGCACATTTCCTCACTTCATCTGGGAGTGCCAGCACAGCCAGTTGTAACCTACACCCTTCCATAGCCTATACTGGATTAGTGGAAGGTGGTTCTGTCGGCCTCGCACCGTCCTATCTAGGCCCCTGAGGTTGAGAAAGCTGCACTGGCGAAGATGGCAGATGCAGTTCTGGGTGGAGAAGCCACTTCAACCGAAGACAATGCTCACACCTTGGTTCGCAGGCAACAACGCACAAAAGCATTTAACAGGCGCATTAATTGGCTTAACTAGAATGGTGCGGCAGTCTACTTCACGGACGCCAGTTTTGACTCCACTTCTAGAGATGGTGCTATCGCCCTCCATAGCCGTACCCGATCCGCACACACCATTGTCCACTTCAAAAACGCCCCAACTTGTACAACCCTGGAAGAATTCTCCATACCCACCGCCGTCGAATACGCTGCCCAAGTTCAACCCCCTGGCACCCCGATTTTCATCTTTAGTGACCCGCAGGAGGCACTACGAAATATTTTTCGACTGACAACCTCATACCTCTGACACTCCAAATTGCGCTCTTCGTGCCCATCCTCCCCAAGAGATAACGCTGGTGTGAGTCCTTGGCCATGCCAACTTGGACAGCAATGCTAGATCACACGCGCTTACCCGAAAACTCTCCCCGGGCCCGTCTATGTTGTGGCCGAATGTGTACTACCCTGCCACTCAAAAGAGTTTATATCATCAGGCACGCCGACAGCTTCTCCGGAGGTGACCGGAGCTCCCCGCCCGAAGTACAGCTCCTAACACCAAACAGCTTCAAGAACACTTAGCGCGCCTCCCTCACCTATGGGACACTCGTTAGGACGGAGACTGGCCAGAAGTAAAGCTATTTTCTCCCCCTCCCTCCCTCCCTCTCTCCCTCCCTCCCTCCCTCCCACCCCAAGGGTAATTTCACGCATGAAACACAAGACGGACTTCCTCGGGAAGACGTTCTTTATTTTTGTCTACAGCCGCTTCCCCCGCCGAAAAGAATAGCAGTAACAGCAGAATGGTGATACGGCCTGGTCAGTAAAATGCTTCTTTGGAAACAAAGCAGCACTAACATGGACGAAGCAGCAGAACAAACAGAAAGTGTGAGCGCTGTAAACTACTGTTTGTTGTTCCAAGACGAAATACGTAGTGCCTTCAAGAGCGGAGGATGCAAATTTTTTTACAAAACAATAAAGTGCGTACCATATGTTAGCAGTTTTTTCGGCTATATCTATTATCACAATTGAGATACATTGAAAGAGCGCGAAATTGCCCTGCTCTGCGTGTCCTGAAAAAATTCCCCGCATTTCCCCGAGGGGAAGAATGTGAAAGTGCGAATGCACGAGTTGAATTTGCGCGGTTCGGTAATGTTCGCGAAAGAGAGATCACACACACACACACACAACTACAAAGAAAGACAGATGCATTTATTCACAGGACACCTATTTGTGTTGTCGTTGTACTTGATTGCTAGAGCGGATCTCAGCTTGAAATTTCGTGTCAGTTACTCCTATTAAGCAGGTGCATTAGCCCTTCTCACGCCCGATTCTTGGCCCATCCCCCCAACGGGGTATGTGCCATGTCAGCGGCCAGGCTGCGCGCGCCCATCTCCATCTCCAGTGCGCGGAACAATCGCCCGGTGGACGCAGGTTCAGGGTCGCTTAAGAAGTGCATTGCAATTAAAATTGAGGATTATACCAGGTACCGCTGCGCTAGCTCCCTTCGCAGTGATAATTGATTAAGAAAGGTCGGACAAAGGAGGGGATGTCCAGGGAAAAACTTACCTTTTAGCGTTTTGTTTATTGTATGGCTGAAAGCAGCAAAAAAGAGCATAAATAATTTTTGCATAAAGTGCGCAGAATAATTTGAACTCACGTGATGGGTCTTGGCTGTTTGCCTGTGAAAACACACTTGTCAAGACATATTGGCGCGTTTGGTGCCCTGAAGGTACTCCTGCAGTGTGGTATGGGGCGCCCGTATATTGCAGGGCGGCAGAGTAATATAGAACACCTGGGGAACTTTACCGCGCGTCAAAATCTGGACACATGGACGTTTTCGTTTCTCGGGGTACCTCAGAAAGAAGGCCGCCAGACACGGTGACCGAACCCGTGCCCTTATGGTGTGCAACCAACGGCTTAGCCACTGATTATGTCCAGCGAGTCGCACTTGTCAAGTACACGTTTCAGGTGCACGACCTTAGTACGTGAATTATGAAATGCCGCACATATGCACATTTCGGTTCTTATAGAAGTAAACTGAGATGGGCTAGTTGGTGCATGATGCCACTTGAAAAAAACAGCGCCAAAAACAATACGACGGGGAGTAAAGACAAACACTGCGCTGAACTGCCAACTGAGGTTTATTTAGAAGAACAATGAATATATACTAGAATCAAAAACAAGGAGGAGAGAAGGAAATCCATAACGCAAACACACAAAAAATGGAAGTTGATGGTGGAAATGAAAGCAGCCACGTGTAATGCGTTGATCATGATCCTAGGTATCTTATCTCCCTGACGTACAACTCGATAGAGGGTGTGCTCACGCACTTACCTCCCATTGTGTGAATGACGAAAGCCCCGTGAATCTCCCTCGTGCGCTGCTCGCGATACCGCTTCAGGATGACGGTGTGGTCAAATGCTGGTGGGGATATCTTGCATGGCTGGCACTTTGCACAGTGTGCAGCTAGATTGCTGCCAATGCCTGTCCGTATCGCGTTTGCGCGCTCCCTGAGCCCGTCATTAATGCAGCGGCCAGTTTTCCCGACATAGCTCTTGCCACACGAGAGCTCAATCTTGTACACCACACCTTCTATACACTCCCTGAAGCGATTGGCGTGTTTCTTGCTGCATTTTTTGCTGTTTACCGGCCCCGCATTCACCAGGCCTCACATACCGCTAAGATTTCTAGGCGCCGAAAAAAACAACACGCACGCCCGCGCGACCACCCGCCTTTTTAATCCAATGGGACACGCTATGGATATACGGTATCACCGCAATTTTTGGGGCCCCTTCTTCTCTTGTGCATGGTGTGCGTTGCTTGTGGGTCTTCGAAATCAAAGTCTCCGCTAGCGCGCTGAGCAGCTCGCGCGGAAAACCTTCCTCGGTCAGCCTTGCTATCTGGTCCCCAAAGCTGTCCTGCACACTATGAGGGCACGACCTCTCTAAAGCATTCCGCATTGCCGAGAGAGCAATGCCACGCTTTACTGACTTGGAATGGGCTGATGTGTACGGCAGCAGGCTCTTTGAACGAGGCGCTTATTTCCAGCAAACATGATCAAGGCTGAAGTGCAGCACGAGATCAAGAAACCTAAGGCTGTTTTCTGTTGTCATTCGTTATTGCGCAGTGCAGCAATCTTGCAGGCTGATTTCCCAACACAGTCGCGGCAAACAACGGCAAATTGCATGTTCTATATTGCCTGCAGGCTACCGAAAATGTGATATTTTGTACGTTCAGTCTTGCACTCTGTTCGGACTCAGAGCAGCAACATAGGACTGCAACGTTGGTACGCATCCCTCTCTTTAACTTGCTACCACGAAGATAGCGTTGATAGTGTTGTGGTTGATCTGAGGGGGAAAATTCGGGATAATACAAAGTTGATGGTGCGTGGAAAAGAAAAGCCCGGGATTGACTGCGCAGTATCAACGATATGGCCGAACTGTTTTCTCAAGAACCGGTAACCGTTATTTTGTTTTTCTTCCGCTCCGGTTTGGCTTCATCGTGTAATGATGTGTTTTCACGCCTATTCTATCTATTTTCTGTACTTGTTCACTAACGGCGTCTAAACCACTTCCAAACTGTAAAGGCAGCCGAGAAGTTGCCAGGCCTCATGGCCTTTCGTCTCGGTTCCCTCTTTCGCGTCAGAAAAAAACAAAACACTTCAAAACTTTAAAATCCGAACAAAAAAGAACGGTGCGGGTTCGGGTTCACTTCCTGGAAAAATACCGGTTCGGCCCCGTTTCGACACCCTCTAAAATACAATGCTTAAAAGATGATTCGCCCGCACACACGCACGTATCTCACATACAATTCCGCATGCTCGCACACGCGCACGCGCAGCATGGCATGAAACGGCACGGCAAGGCACGGCATAGGGAAGGTCTGTCTCCACGCATCCATCGCCTGTTCACCCCTCCTGCATGCGGTCTCCCAATGCGAAAGGCAATAGTGCCCTGCTCCGCTCAATTTCGAATGTGCCGCACATAGCAAACTCAACGCGGCTAAACAGCTGTGCTGAAGATTTGCTTGGGGAGTGTCGCAATCATTGGTATATTAAGCTGAAGCTACAGATGTGCTATTTGACGCGTGGTTAAGGTGGAGGGTTACGAAATAATCCAGTTAAACCATCCGTTTTGTGTAATATTCGCAAAATCCTCCGAAAAGCACGCTTTGTTCTCACTTGCCTATTGTCACAAACTATGCGTCTAGGCACGGTTTCTGTACCAGATAAAGTATAGTAGAGTGGTATGGTGGTAGACCAAAGAATTGGACGAATAACCCCTCCGCGAGAAGCAGCCGAACAAGTCGACGAGCGCGGTGACAGTCGGTGAATCCAATCCCGTGGTGTTTGCTCAGGGTGTTAGAGCGCTACTAGAAGTATGCAGTCGTGTCTGAAACATTGTAGACGACGATGGAATAATGTCATTGAGGTACGAATGCTTTACATTCTTTCCCTATCACATCAGATATAGCCTGCGCAAAAAGCAAGAACATTGCAGCAGAACATAAGATGACCGTGAACGGCTAGCTAGGCACAGGCAACAAAATGTAATAGAAGCGTCAATAAAATAAAGTTTCGCATAATAAGCTATTTCCGCATGTACTCATCACCAAGTTTTCGGAGAAATTTGCAGTTTTAAATCGGATATTTTCAAGTCTTAATTCCTGAAATAAACTTTTATAGGCTGTTTTTGTTGACGATGATAATGATGAATGAAGGTGAGGTATGGATTATTTTTATACATGATGACAGTCAGTCATTCCATGTTCTTGGTACCTTATTGATGGCGTATGCCTTCCTCGCTTCAACAAACTGAACGCAGATACCGCAACTTGGACACCTTTTCACGAGCTTTATTTTCGAAAACCTTAACTTTCGGTCACTTTTTAATTTTTGCCCCCCCCCCCCCCCCCCACCCCCTGTGATGGATCGGTGTCACATGCAAAGGCTCTTTTTCTCTCTCGTTTTGTCTCCCTCCCCACCTCTCTTGTCTCTATTTCGCGTATTGAATGCTTTATCTCTTCCCCTCCTTTTTAAATATTTCTCTTTCACACAAATCTCCCCTTTCTCTTTCCCCTCTTTCCCTCTCTGAGGTTTTTTATTTTGTTTACGGCCGGAAACACTGCCTCAACCGAACCTATCACATTACCATATCATTTCCATCGGCCCATTCATATTTCCTCTGGGGTTACTACCATTAAAATTTCGCAGCATCCATTCTCTGTGCACTCAGTAGGACCGCCGACAACTGTGACCTCTGTCGCCCTTCATGTTGACTTTTCTCGTGTGCATAAGTGACTGAAGACGGCCTTAGTCCGAATGGCAAGTAACCACGGGGCTTCAGAATTGATTTAGTGGTTTGCGATGTCGTTGCACAGAAACACAGCATGTTTGCTTAGTTAAGCACGATGCTGACGTGAGTGCTGTTTTGTTACCTGTGAACTTGTGACCCTTTATCTAATGAATAAAACGTGACTCGTGCGCCGCCCTTATAGGATAACATCGTGGCTGACAGCTGGAATAACAATGTAACTGGGAATATATGCATCCGTAATACAGCACGCACTGGAAAGAATAGGCCTGTTCCTATCGACGGGAAGGGCACAGTTGGTTTTACCAGGCAGCATTCCAGTTCTTTACTGCTAATTATTTTATGACAGATAATTGCACCTGTACGTGAATGAATCATAACCTGATAACCTTTCTGATTTTTCTCGATCATGTGGCGACGTTTGTTGTTATGCGATCTTTGAACTTTGAAAGCAAGTGACCAATGAAGTCACCACGTGGGACGTGTATTATTACTATCTAACGCACTTTCGGGAGTAGTTATCTTCGTTTGTACTTTCACCTTTCTTGGTCGCCCCGCTAGCTTGTCTTCCACGAATGACTCGACTGCGCGCTCGACAGTGCTTGCTAGGGTGGACGTTGGTTGGGAACCATAGTAAACAATTGTTTCTTGGTGCGCTGTCAACGGTATATATACTTTCTGAACAAACGCACAAAGGGGTGCATACACCTCTTCAAACGTCATCTTCAGGAAACAATGGGGTTCGGTCGGCACCAGAATCCCGGGACGCTCGCCGCCGAGTCTGTACACAAAGCAGCCGCGTCGGCGGATTGCCTCGAAAGCGCGTCATCCCTATTTCATATTTGCCGCGCTTTCGAGGCGCTTTTTCAAAGAAAGTGCTACGAGTTGTGCTTGCGCCTCCGCCAGATGGCGCCACGGGTCCCGCGACCGAGAGAAGACGCAGTGAAACATCCCCCTCGCGAGGGGCACGATCAAATGCAGAGCATTTCCCGGGGGCGCACGACGTTAAGTAGTTTGCGTTACGTTAGTGTTGTTGCAATTGTGGCAACTGCTGGCGAGAGAGCGCTCGTCAGCAGTAATTTGAATGAGTCAACGATATAAGGCGCGTTCGTAGCGTCCCATTCTGTGTCGGCTTTGTGGCGCAGTGGCTAGAGCACCATGTACATTGCGTTCCGCCCGCAGGGTCGAGAGATCGAAACCGGGCGCTGGATAGTATTTTTTTTATACATAGTAGGGAGGGGTGCGGTGCGGACTACGGACGTCAAAGCGGGTGACATGGTGAGTTACTGAAATGCTCTGCATTTAAAATCAATATCTTCGGATCCCCGGTGGCAGGTTCTGTTTATTTGACTCGGCCGCACATCAGTCGTGCGTCGCTTTCACAATCCGGTGCTACGATGGTCACAGCCGCCTGAAGTGAGGGAGCTGGCTAGGCCACGTCTGAGCGATTCGCTTTTCAATCGCTTTCAATCTCATCACCCCGAGCAACTCTCAGTTTTGTTCCCGCATTTCTTGGCCAAGTCTGAACACCCGGGCAACTTTCCGGATGAACACGTCAGACGCGCACGACAGAGCTGCACTTACAGGGTTGCGTGAGGCCGTCGCCACTTTTATGAGGGCTTAATCTATATCTTCAATAAAATCTAATTTTCATTACACTCGCGTTGCGGTGGTAACCGCAACTATTGAAGAACAGGTGTTATTTTTGATTCAGTCATAAGGGCAGCGTGCGAGGCGTGACTTTCGCTGCAGCTTCCATTAGCTAATTTCTCAATTTTTTGACAACATTGTACCAGTCGCGTGCGTTCAAGTATGGTTTTTTTATATTTAAATTGTAAAGCATTAGGCTGCTTGCCTGACTGACCTCATTATTTTCCCTCTGTTTTGCTCTGTCGCGAGTCGTAATCTGTACAGAGTGCAGCTTCTACTAAAAGAACCTCAATTTATTGCACTCTACTGCCACCGCTGCCAAATTTCCCCGTGTTCAAGCTTTCGAAACACCGAGTTCCAACAAATGCGGTATACATCTTCCCTTAAGGCATTCCTCTTGGCGAATGGCAAGCCCAGAGACTTAAAGCACGGTGAGGAGTAAATCTTCAGGGCACGTCCGATCAAGGAGACCCCCTTCCGAACGGACGGATCACTGCAGCTTCGTTTGGAGTTCGGGTTGGATATTTGGAAATAGTTGAGCGCATGGCCGTCGGCTGGGGGTGCAAGATAGCCCTTGACCCCCCCCCCCCCCCAAACCAACATCTCCCTCTTTCCCCTCAATAAAATGGGTTTGCCCGGCTCACACCAAAATTCTGCCGACGCCCATGGTTGAGCGACACTTGGCAGGACAACTTGTTACTTTGTTAATGATGTGATCGGGGCGATGGGGAAATTCAATAACTACCTATGTCATTTCGAAAACGTCTCTATCGAGGCTTTTCGCATCACTTATGTTAGAAAACAATTAAAAAAAGCGCCCCAGTGCTTTCGGTTGTAATTACTGTATATAACTTTGCTGGTAACAGTAACATGATTGTTTTGTAGCTTTATCAAAGTTGCGCAAGAACGGATACTTGCGCTAAATTCCCTGGGGTGTTTTTTTGCTCCTCGTATGTATGGCCGCATCAGCAAACGGCTAGAGCGTTCGAAGACGAAAGCTAAACGCCCTGTGGTTTTTCAAAGGTGTTCGCATTCTCCTTGTGGCTGGAGGCACGTGCTTCTTCGAACGTTGACGTTCGCACCTCCGCTGAGCTCTGGCGTTCTTTCCTTCTACAACCGTCACTGCACCTCTCAGCAGCTATACAAGCACGGCCACCGACGCCGGAACACGCAGGGACCCTCCAGTCCACGTTTCAACCTCCGGTGAGCCCCAGTTGTTCATGAACCTCACCCCAACCATCGACCACGCCAGCACGGCCAGCTAGGCTTAACTGGCGCTTCGGCGAACCGGGCGCCGTGGCAACGGTAGCGTGCCCCTGCGTTGCTCACCCAGCCCTCCCCCAACAACCAGCCATGTCCTCCGAGACCGATTCCCGCTGGCAAACCGTATACCACTCCCGCCGACGCAGCCAAGACCTCGCAACAATTGTAATCCGCCCTTCAGGCATCCCACTTGCGAAGAGCAAACCCACTAAACTCATGCAAGCCATTGCGGCCGCCGCCCGCCTTACCCCAAGTGAAATTACCGACTCAATTCTTCAGCCAAGACCACAGCAAAATTTGATCGCCGTCAAAACCTTCCGCCCATCAGCTCAACAGAAGCTCCTAACCATTCGCTCCTTTCTCCTTGCCTCAACGGAAGTCCCTGTCACAACGTACGAAGCGGCTTTCACAGACTCCTGCCGGGGTGTCATTCACGGCGTCCCAGCTGGAACCTCCCCACACGAACTACTATCCCATCTCATCTCCACTGGGGCTCCCATCATCAAGGCTCGCATGATGGGCAGCACGGAAACAGCCCTCATCACTTTCGAAGGATCCTTCGTCCCCCGCTACGTCCTGTACTATCAGGCCAAATACCGATGCCACCCAGAACGCCCAAAAGCTCAATTCTGCCAACGGTGCCATAAGATAAGCCACCGCAAGGATGTGTGCGCTTTCCCCCTCTACGGAGCTAGGCCAGACTTGCTCCCAAGACCTTACCAAGCTTTCGCCCGGACAAGAGCATGACTGCTACGCCGCCCGCCACAACTGCAAAGCCTCATGAGTGCCCCGAGAAACTTAAAGCCGGCGCCAAGGTCACCCAACAAGCCTACCGCCGCCGACTCGCTACCCCTAAAACAGACAACCAATCATCTCCTGCTTCGCAAGCACCGGACAACCACACGTTCCAGATCCCGGTCTCGCTATCGCCATCCAAGCACCACGATCAGAATCCAATATCAACGACAAAATTTGAAGCACAGTGGTGCCACTGATGAACGGTGATTTGGAGCAATTTTTGTATCAGCAAATTATTATTTTTGAGGCAATTTGGAGCACCTAAATGGCGTTTTCGGAGCACCTTGGAGCAACTAAATATCAACTGCTAGATGTGTCCAAAGCGTATCCTAATGTTAAGAATTGACCAGTATCATCCAGAAGTATTTGCTGGACAAATATGCGGGTCTGCTTCCAAGCACAAAGGGAACAAATGCAGAATATCTTTAATTTCAAAGGCAGCAAACAAATTTGCAGAATGTGCTGATTCGTTTATTCAACTCTGAAGGAAAGACGAAGTTGTTTACATCTTTTGCAGCTTTTCGTTGGTAGCTGCAAGCTTAGCCATATTTTCAGCAAGGCTAGAGTTAGCTTCAGCCAGCAGCACCTGGCCAGACTCAATGTCCTTGAGGTTCTTCTGAGCCAGGCCAGCCTTGATGAGACTCTGAGCACGTTCCAGCATTGCTTTAGAGGATTCTAGGCGCTTTTCAAGGGTATCTCTTTCCTCGCAAAGCTTCAGCTGCTTCTCAGCAACTGGCTGGTTCGCAACCGATGATGCTTTCCGCTTCTGTCTCTCCTGCTCCTCCGACTCCCGTTGAAGACGCTCAGAGTATACTTTGTGGGAATTTTTCACAGCCTTGACGAGATCCCTGCTCAGTGGCACACTGGATGGGTCGCTGCTGAAGCGCTTCCTGTAGCTCTTCACCTGTCGAATGCCATTAATTGTAGTCATTCCTAAGCTTGAGCGATTTTCGAGGATTCGCTTGTTTTTGCTAAAGCCGCGCTCACAATCAGCGTTCCCATGTGGCAGGGGCAGCAAGACATGGACCAAGAGAGAGAGTAGAGGGTACTTCTGGCTGTCAGCTGACAGAGCAGCAGCCCAGTAACTATCCACTGGGGTGGTACAAGAAGAGGTTCCTTCAACTGCAGGCTTGCAGTGGAGAGAATGCCACTCATCTACCAGTAATGCAACTTGCTCGGTCTTGATAATATGGGGCACACATGCAGCCACATACTTGAGTGACTGAGTAGTCTCTTCCATACCAAGAGTTAAGCATGGGTTAAGAAACCGCAAATGCGTCAACAAATTGTTCTCCAATGGAAGCTCCTTCAGGAGGTGCTTTGCTGTTGCAATATAAAACGCCTGGGCCCCCGTCCTGAAGGCTTTTTTCTCCTGGGGGCCCCAAGTCTTCATTTCTTGCTCGGTGTCAAGCCCTACTTCGGGCAGTTGCTTGAGGTTTTCCGTTGCCCCAACATCCAGATGCTTAAGTTCAGCACTATTCATAGATGAGTACACCTCATGCCTCACGAAGCGGCTTAGAAGCTTCTTCACTCAGCTCACAGACTCTGAGTAGACAACATGAATGAGTGGCTCTTGCCTTTGGAAAGTGGCCTGAAAACCGACGAGCAGTTCTGCAGTGCTTCTCAGAAAAAACATTTTAGCTCGCATTTTTTTGTCCGAAAGTGCCATTGCTAATCCGTTCCGAAGAACCGCCCCACTTGGCCGAGCTGCAGCTTCAGTGCTGAAGAATGCTTTCAGAGCTTCGTACTGCTCCAGCACTCTTTCTAAGCTGTCTAGGAACGTCAGCCATCGATTGTTCAGGATCGGTCAGGATCAGGTTGTCAGGATCGGTCAGCCATCGGCCGTAATTAGACGTGCTCTGAAATGCCCAAGTCTCTTTGCTGTTCCTTGAGGCTCGAAAACCGAACAGCATGCTTAAAGAAGTAGTAGACGTCGATCACCAACAGCTCAACATCACTTCCAAAAGCGCTCAGCCCTGTGCTGAAGGCATTGTGCACTTTGTGCAGATTGCACTCTCCAATGTCCAAAATGTGCGGGCCCAGTTGCTCCTTCAACTTCTTTTTTACACTCTTCATCGGGTTCGGTCCATCGCTAAAAAAGCAAAGCAACTTGTCTTTCGGAAGTTCCCTTAGGCTCCTTTCAATGCAGTCTACAAGAATGGCAGCTGTGGATCGGCCGAGGTGTAAAGACTCAAGATGCTCCACCACAACTTTCTGTTGGCTCTTTGAAAAGTAGCGGATCAGGATGCCCAGCTGTTAAACGTGTTGTTCTGGCTTGGGTGTCTCGTCAATTTGGATGGTGAAGTAGACATCTGGCCATCCAACCTCTTCTAGAACCATTCTCCTGAAGTAAGGACCTAGACCGTCCGCAATTAAATACGTCGCCTTCGTCCTCCCACAAGCAAACTTTTCTGCAATCTTGGAGTCGGTAAACATTGCTGGAATAGTTATTGATACAGTTTCCACGTATGTAAATGGTACTCCTTTCACGGCTAGTGACATGGCAAAGAATGCTTCTGCTTTTGCAACATTGTCACTGAGTGAAGATGCAGTAGCCGCTCCAGAAAAGTTCAGTGATGGCTGGACTGTTTTCGGTCTCTCCAACTTGCCGCCAGCATGCCGGTGCCGCTCTGCAGCTTTCAGGTGCATTTTTGCTGATGTATGCCTCTTGACTGCAGCCGTTCCATGCTGAGCACATGAAATGACGATGTTGCACAGGACACACCTGGCTTCAGAGTTCCTTGCGCCGGGGTGGCACCACAACTTGATCAGATCCCCATTGCTATCTGTTTCTTCAAGTACAACCGGATTGAGGGTTGTGAGCCGATCTGTATAAAAAGAAAAACAAAACAGCTTGCTACATTTGTAGAAGTTGCAAAGCAAATGTCAGAATATGAATTGAAGCAGAACGAACGGGTCAGTGAGAGCGTACAATCTGCCACACAAACGGCTCTAAATTCATTTCATGAAAAACACACACGCTATACCCTCTTGTTCTGGACAAGACAACCAAAGGATCCTTTACTGACTGGGGAAGTTGCTTCACTAACTCAATACCGTGTCCCTGATGCAACCAAACAATTTTTTTTCCCGCGCCACACCAATTCATTGACACAATTGGTTGGCCTCCTAAATTCACCAGTCGAAAATTCCCCAGGGACTGGAGGTTTTATAGGAATACATTGGAAAATCTAGAGCAGGATTGCATTCCCACAGTCCACGACAGGCTGTCTGATAAGCACGGGTTCGATCCCGGCCGCGGCGCCCGTTTTTCAGATGCAGCCGCGAAAAGCTAAAACGCCTGTATTCGAGATTTAGGCGCACGTAAAAGGTGGCCAAAATTAATCCCGGGCGGCACGCCGGGCCGCACTGCGGCGCGCGCCTCATAGTTGAGGCGTAGCCTCGGCGGGTTGAACCCCAAATTTTGATATTTTTTTAATTCTGAGAATCGAGGTTGAAGGATCCCCTTCGAGCGTAAAGGGTTCGCGAGCCAGAACCCGCCCGACGAAGTAACGCCGATCCGCATGAGAACAAATCACCGGTTTATTCCGGGAAAACCAAGGTAGGAAAAAACAAACAAAGCAAGTTGGGAGCAATATAAAAAGAGTACAGCAAGCAAGCACGGAAAGCGCGTAAAGAAAACATTGCGGTGGTTGACGCCCTGCTTGTCCAGAAAGTTACAGCATGGTGCTGTACACTCACGACGACGTCTTCAGTCACTTGTGCCGACGTCGGGTGAAGAGCGTCCGCCGCGGACGCTGGTTGCTCCTCGCTGTCCGGGCGGCATGGTCGTGGCTCGCGGCCGCCCGCGGCCGCACCTGCTCTCGCGTGTCCCCCGGTGCGCACTCCCCCCCGCCCCCCGGCGCTTCTGTGAGCGCCGCTTTTACGCCACTCCGTTGGTTGTGCGCATGTTCCGGGTTGTATGCGCACTACACGTATTTGTCCCGTCTCACTGTTCATCACACACGCGCGCACGGGCTCATGAGGCACTGACGCCACTATCGCTGTTCGACGCGCCCACTTAATCACCCTGCGCGGGCGCTCGTAGGGGCTGCGTCCCTACAAGGTATACCAATGTGGCATAGACCGGATTTGAAGACGCTCAGAACCGTGAAACCCCAGCGGGTGATGCTAGACGCGCGTCATCGTGTACTCCTAGATGGATGGCTATACGGACACCTTGGTGAAGTTTCGGAAATTTCAACAGTACTTTGAAGCACTCTGGGTCTACAAGACCTAACAGGTACCACACTAGCTTTGAAAGCAACGTCTAATTACTATAAATACTATAATTCAAAACCTGGTTCCCCTAAAAATGAGAGCCCCGGAATTAGGGCAGCGCATTATGTTCCCTGAGGCAAAAGGGACTTAACCGCGCGGCACCACTCCTCTTTATGTGCAAGAAATAACGTGTAGCAGTCTACTAAATTGATCAATCGATTAAAAGAACTGCAAGGTATGAAGTGCCATAAATGAAACCCAGAGCTGCGCATCGATCTCGCGCATGCAGCCAAATAACAAGTTTTCATATTCAACAGGCGATTTATTTTAAGGACCATCCGTTATCAAGTGAGTTGTGCGCCTGCTTCGCTCCTCGCTATCGAGTCAGGCCCGCGGTATTTTCACGGACGCACTTATCTCGTAATATGATCCCCGCGGCACACCTGCACGCGACCTAACAAACTTGTAAAGCTACCCGCCAACAGATTACGGTGCCAGTTTCGGCCAATCAGAACGACATTACAACCATTCAAGCTTGGTAGAAATACAGATTTAATTTTGTTAGTAGGTTTCATTCGCAACGTCTTCCCAAAAAGCAAGCTGCTATCGTTGAGCGGCACGCGAACGTCCTCAACACACACGTGAAACCAACACGTGATAATGAACGAGCATCGACACCAAAACAAAGACTTACCTTTCTTCATCGCATAGGTGCAACAGGCCTTTAAGAGTCGTTCGTACTCAACCGCACATAACACTGAGATCACCCCAGCCAAGCAAAGCACGGTCGCAAATTACGCCGGCAGCAACTGCCCAACAAACGCAGAAGGCGGACAACGCGAATCACAGAACAGCGCGAATCAAGCAATGGGATTTTTTTTCATGTATTTCGGAACAGCCGCTTGATGTCGCCACAAGCTTGATGCAATTAAATCCCCTCAGTATACTCCACCGAATAGCAAAAATGTAGCAAAACATAATCTGCAAGGTATTTAATTCCTTTCTGGTGCCTATGGGCCTCGTGCACTGCAGTTTCAAATAAACATGTGGCGCCACCTGGGAGCGGCGGCGGAATTTTTTCTTAAGAAAAAAATAAACATATACAGCAGTTGGCTACGCGGCTTAGTTTAAACAACAACCGTAAAATAAGTATACAACAATTACCACGTTTTTTTTAATTCACAATTGTTATAATAATAGAAATATTACGCTGACGAGTGTTGCGGGAATACAAGCCGAAATAATTTAGAAAGCGCCCCTTCTCCAATCAAGCAGACGACAGTACACGGATCAGCTGCCTGCGACGCCGACGTTCCCGAAGCACATAGTACCCGAAAAGAAATAAAAAGAACAGATCCATAAATGCATTTGCGTATGTGCACGCTACTTGCCGTAAGATCGCTGCAAAAAAAATGCCGTGTATCCAGTGCATATTTTTGTAGCGCCTCAATTAGCCTTTGGTGTGCACGCTCAGAAAATACATGGAACAACCCACGGATATGCATGCTTGAATTGTACGTAGTCATACCAGCAAAATATGAAGCTTTGAAATGAAAACAGAAACGTAAATATTCACGCTACACTGCGACACAACCGTAAACAGATGGACACACACCAGCCACAATTCGGAGACTCGCATCTACACTTTTATTTAAAGGACTCTCAAATATCTCAACATGTACAACTTGTAGTTTGCGTTTAAAAACGAGTTGAAGTGGGGCTTGTTGCGCAAAATATTTTTGCTGACAAAGATAACTTGCAGCGTAGTCACACAAACTCACGTACAACCTGAGCTTTGACAATCTCCTTTTGCAAAATGGTCTTATTTTACAAGCGGCACTCCGAATGCGAGAGGAATCATTCGTGCACAATTAAAGCTCCTGTTGTGCGATCTACCATATCTGTGCCCGTGTCTATGTCGAGCGATAAACAAGGTAAATAACGTTCAGAGGCTTTCATGAAAGCCTCCTCTCGCGCATCTACGTCCAAAGGTATTCGCATATTAAGTACGCATTTAAAACCTATGAAAGCACTTCAAAAAGCATTGCGATGTTTATGAGGCCCATCCAACGAACTAAATCGTAGTTTCAGCAGTTTGAGGTAGAGTTTACTCAAGCAGGTTGGCATTTTCCAATACCTGCCTCTACAACCTGAATCTTCGGGCTCTTGAAGCCGCTTATCCTTGGTGTCGCAATTTATACACACAAACCTTTCGCCGCGATTTCACACACACAACACATCAAATCACTTCCTGACATGACAAGGCACAGGGGAGTGTTACACGGGAGAAATTCGCTCTGCAAGCACCATGAAGTCGCGTAGTCGGTCTTCTCCTCACAATAGCTGTCCGCCAACTGCTTGGTTATGCCAGCAGTTTAACCCAGCCGTTCTGATCTACGGCAAATAAATCAAATCCCCCAAGCGACCACAGCAACGAAGGCGTTGCTGGCGTCTTAGGACGTTATCCGTTATTTCCTGCTGTTCGGGGCCGGCGGCCCCACAAAAATTTTCCACTGGTAGCCAGCGATCACACCCTTACACATAATTATCCTTCCGGGACGATGCACACACAGACGACACTCCTGCACTTCTCTCGTTCTCTTGGTAACATCGCGGGCTTCCGTCTTTTATTTTTATCTTTATTTTGGGGTGCTGGTGTTCAGTCGAAGCCGTTGCGAAATGACAAGCGTGACCGCGCGCTGCGCGGAGACAAAACCACGTTGTCTAAAACTGTGTTTTTTGTGTGATGCATCGCTTTCCTGTCGCGCTTTGCGAACCGTATTACCATATTCTATTTAATAAGTACCGTTGGCTGTTCGTATCGCAGGCAACAGAATAGCGGTCATTCCTTCTTTCTCTTCTAACAATCGTACTGCGCGGAATACTATCCTCCGGACGTCGTTTGCTCATGGACTTCAGAAATTATGCCTACGTTGTCCGCAAGAAATGGCGCTGAACACAGCGCATCAGTCGCGCCACCATACAAGCGCACGAGGCCCATAAAGGGCAACATGCAACACGATAATGGTTATTGAAAGGCTTCGACAAAACTGCGCATCGGAAAAATAACGCGTCTCTAGCGCCTCTTTCAGGTTTTAGGTTATCATGCAGTTTATGATCATGGGTTGAAGGAAACCATCGTGTATAACTTTTGCATTTTATTAGATGCAGGCGCTTGCTATCAGTCCTTGTGCGCATTTCCAACCTAGGTTTTATTTATTACAGACTGGCCGTTTTTCACGGCCCGCTCCACTTGCGACGGTCGACTGAGCGAGCCCGCCAAGCGAACCGGGAGCTTGTCGCCGAGCGCGTCACCCATGCCGCAAAACGGGGCTCGTGCTGGCGATCAGAACGGAGAGGGCCGGCAATAAACGCCACCTAAAACTATTGTTTATAGCAAGAACCATATGAAACTACGGCAAGCAGGTAGGTTTTTAACCGTGGTGCGCCAGCGCTGCAACAACTTGCTAGACAAAAGCACAGTACCGGCGGTACAGCGACGGCGCCGCGGCAAACGCGATGACGGGTGCTAGGGAGTTCCGAGTTATCAAGCCGAATTAGTTATACGTGTCTGGAAACCACTGTGAAGTAGTACTTGTAACAGGCCGCGCGCGATTTCCGCGGCATAAATTTTGGTGCACTTCGGCGCACTTGCTTGCGAAATAGTTTTTTTTTTTTATCAGGCTGGCGCAGTATACCTCATCTGGCTCAAATTGGCGCATTTGGCGCAGGAGTGGCAGGTCTCTTTGTGCTTCAAGCACAACGAGACCAGGCCTACCGAACGCCAAGACGCAGCGCACTCACCAGCAGCACAGGCCCGCGACATCAATCCGTGAGCCAGCCACTCCCTCCCGCCCCTCCTGCCCAAGGCCTAAAGCCTGCCTCTACACCTATAACTGCATTAGCTTCATACCGCGATGCGCTTGCCCCAACTCTAGCTACAAATACAAGTAACCAACCCCCTGTACCCATCCCTACCAGCATCTAAGATCTCTTCCTCTTTATAAGCGCCAAATTTGAAGCTCTCGAACGAAGAGTTGGCGCCATAGAAGAAGCACTAGGTCACTCCTTCGGAAACACTAACAAACGCACCCGTTTCCTATCAGCTAGGCACCACCCTCGCAATGCAAGCTTCTCCCGTATAGCTCACAAACCATCAACACGCGGAAACCTTTAATAATCTGGCAATGGAACTGTCGCGGCCTCGGCAAGAAACTTAACTCCCTCAAGCGTATATCAAAGCTCGCGATAACACCCCCCCCCCCCCCCGAAATCATTCTCCTTCAGGAAGCCTTTCACGCCCCAGCTTTACCGGGCTACAACACGTATCACACAGGTGACCCTGAAGACCCACATTCCATTAACCTTGTCACCTTAATAGCCAAACACCTCACGTACACGGCACTTGACACCTCACAGTTTAACACACCCTATTTTCACACTCATGGCATTCTTGTGAAACCCAACCTTCACTCATCTACTACACTCAGAGTTATCAACGTATACCACCATCCTCGGAACCAACACCGCCTTTTAAATCCGTCTTCACTCGCTCTCGCGATCCTCCCCAGGACTCCCTCATCATTGGCGACTTCAACTGTCATCACACTATGTGGGGCTACTCATTCATACTTCCCCAGGGTCGCAAGCTCGTAGGCGCATATCTCCAAGGCCGCTACTCTCTCCTCAACGACAGTTCCTATCCTACGCGTACAGGACACTCTGTTGAGCCAGATACGAACCCTGACCTTGCATTTTCCCAGGGCACTCTCACACCCCTATGGGGGCACTTGCATGAAAACCTCGGGAGCGACCACACAATCATTCCAATCACCCTCACCTCCCTTAAGTCAGCCCCGAGATCAGAAGCCCGCATTTCGCTTACTAATTGGACATGGTTTTGCGACGAAGGCACTCCCACCCTGGACCCCAGAAATCCTGATGCTTGACTATCCTCCCTTCGTGAAAACTAAAAAAACACACCAAACTCACTGCCCCCACAGTCGCAGCCCCCTACGTAGACCCACATTTACTTTATATATTGGACGCTCGCCGATCGCTTATGCAGCGCTGCCGCAGAAATAAATCTAACCACCGTCTTCGACGCCGTATAAACCTAATAACTCAGGAGGCAGAGGAATATGCTAATCGATTGGCCAGCACGAACTGCTGGACACTGCGATTCACTAAACCCCCATATGAGCACAAAGCGCGCTTGGTCTCTCCTTAAAACTCTCATTCAGCCAACACAACGCATCAATCCGATTCCGAAGCTCCTACTTACCACGCAGGAGTCCCTTACCGATCTCGCCAACTCTATCCGCAGCTTACTGTTCCACAAGAGTGCAGACCACCCTACAAGCAGACTTCCCGAGCAGTCGTTTCCAGCGTCGCCCATGGACACCGCCTTCAGTTTTCAGGAGCTACAACGAGCACTAGACTCCCTGCACCGCAACACCACCCCCGGCACGGATAAAATCACGTACAACATCCTGAGAAATCGTAACTCAGACTCTCAGCAATCTCTCCTCACTCTTTTTAACCATGTCGGGAACACTGGCATGATCCCCTCATCCTGGAAACATTCTGAGATCGTTCTTATCCCAAAACCCGGAAAACCTGCATCTAAAGACAACCTTAGACCCATTTCTCTTACCTCGTGCGTAGGCAAACTTCTCGAACGCATGGTGCTTACCCGCCTCTAATGACACATGGAACACCACTGCCCCCTCCCCTACACCCAAACCGGTTTCCAAAACGACATTTAGACACAGGACACATTCCTCCGCATCTCTTACGATCTTTACGAATACCCGAGCTCCTCCCAACTTCGCGGCCTCCTAGCCCCCGACATTCACAAAGCATTTGATACAGTTCCACACCAGCAATCCTCGCTGACTTTGCGCGAACAAACTGCGGGAGCCGAATGTACAACTATATCAAATCCTTTCTCTCAGACCGCACAGCCTCTTTATGCATCCCGGGATCATCGGCTCCATCTTTTTATCTAACCTCTGGCACCCCACAGCGCTCAATCCTGTCTCCAACCCTATGCAACCTGGCACTAGCCGAACTGCCTCCCCTCCTAGACTCTATCGCCCACCTCTCCTACTCCATC
Organism: Haemaphysalis longicornis; assembly: GCA_013339765.2. Taxonomy (NCBI): domain Eukaryota; kingdom Metazoa; phylum Arthropoda; class Arachnida; order Ixodida; family Ixodidae; genus Haemaphysalis; species Haemaphysalis longicornis. The sequence continues at coordinate 91,303,309 of CM023450.1, forward strand.
TATGCCGATGATATTTCCCTCTGGTCCTCCCATGGTAGCCCAGCCCAACTCGAAGTAACTCTTCAACAAGCATGTGTTGTAATAAACAACCACGTTCGCACGATAGGTCTCTCTATCTCCCCTTCAAAATCGGCCCTCATGATCATAACGAACAAGAAAGGCAGAGCCCCTCATCGTTACCTCATCAACATCTCGATTGATTATATTCCAATTCCCAAAACACTCACTAAAAATTCTCGGTCTTACTTATCACTACTCCGGTCGTTCCTACCCTACACTGCAAACTATAAACTCTCAGGTCGAGAAAATGATTCATCTCTTGCACCGCGTCACAATTGCCAGACCGGCTTACACGAGCAACACCTCCTACGTATTATAGATGCTTTTACCATGTCCCGCATACTTTACACAGTGCCATACCTGCATCCCACACCGACCCAACTAACCAAACTAGAGGCAGCTCTCCGTAAGCTCTACCGCATTGCCCTCGGCGTGCCCCACTACGCTCCTACTAAAAAAACTTATTGAAACCGGCACATATAACACTATAGAAGAACGTATTCAGATACACAAACAAGCCCAACTTCAGCGCCTTCAGGCATCTCGCCAGGGTCGAGCACTTTTTGTAGACAATGATTTACCCAACTGCGTCGCTTTCTCCAATCCCCACAACTCCCCCTTCTTGGGCGACGTTCCCACGTATCCGCATAGAACCCCTACCTAAGAATATGAACCCCTCCAGGCATGCCACTCGTCGGTTTCTACGCTGTAAAGTCCTCACCAAACGTGTCTCCTTCCTAGAAAAGCAGGGATCGGCGGTATATTTTACAGACGCCAGTCATTTTTTCTCTACGCAAACAGGAACCGCGGCCTTTTAGATGCAGAGCATCTCATTCACTCGCCTTGTCCCTCCGGCGTCGTCGCCGTCGTCGGCGTTGTCCGCCCCTCCCCCATTCTCCTCGCCGCGCCTGCTGCGCTCTCCGCCGCTCACCACTTCTCCGATAGCGAACACTCTATCGCGAGGGGCATTGGATTGAATTTCATTGGATTGGCTTGGCTTGGCTTGGATTGGATTTGGACTGGATTGGATTGGATTTGGACTGGATTGGATTAAAGTGGGTTGTGTTGGATTGTGTTGCGTCATAGCTGCGGCAGACGCGCTGGGGCCGGCGCATGTGCAGTACTCTCTCTTCCGCGGTTTCCTCTCCTTCGGGCGCGCTGCGCATATAACTGGTGTGCCGTTCTCCGGCGAAGCAACATCCACGCTTGGCTCAAACACCTAGAGTCCACGCCGCTTTACAAGTACGCCAACTTCGTCATCGACTACGACCGGCTTACGCAGTCCCCTCAACGTTATGCGCGCTATAAAACGCGGTCCCTTCGCCGCTCCGCCTATGCGTCGCATCTACACAGGGGTTCCCGCGAGCGGAGGTGGGAGTTTTTACTTTTTTACGTCACTCGCCGCTGGTTTCCGCACAAACGCCTTTTTTCTGCCTGTCAGATGCCACCTCCCTAGAAGAACACTCCATCACTCTTGCCATAGAGCATGCTGCTCTCACAATCTCCACCGAACACCCTCCTTACATCTTCACAGATTCGCAATCCGCCGTACGAAATTATTTACAATATACCGTCAACCCCTTTTCATCTAACCTAGTGACTTGCACTGTCAACAGACATCCTTCTCACCTCTTTGTCCTGGTATGGGTACCTGGCCACGCTAACATGGTCGGCAACGCAAGAGTAAACGCGCTTTCCCGAGATCTATCCCCGGTTCCGTCTACGCTCTCGCCAACCTCATACCATCCTCCTTCCACTCGCCTTCACGATCGCGCGGCCCGTAAATTTACTTTACTCTCCTATCACCTCGCCCGCCAAGTCTACCCTTCTCCAGTCCCGCGCCTCACTCGTGCCCAAACCATTCTTCTCCGCCGGGCTCATACCCACTCCCTCCCATCTCATCACCTTCTACATCACATACGTAAGTGATCCGGTCCCCCAACCTGCCCTTCTTGAGGTGCATACCCCTCTATCCCACATTCCTACTGAGACTGCTACCCCCCGAAGCTTCCGCACTCCCTCTCCCGCATCACCTTGTGGAACACTTGGCTGGCTCCCCCGCCCGGAACAGACGTTCGGGCCGCCCAGGCGGATCTCTGCCTTCATATCCAGATCTGCAAGGACATTCTGGACTACTATGAAGACAGTGACGCCTCAGGATCCATCGTTTAGCTGACCTGGACTTAGGTCGGTGATTGGGCAATAAATGTTTTCTCTCTCTCTCTCTTCTTTTGGCTAGGCTAGATGGGCCGCTTTCGAATTCATACCCCAGTGGTGGCTACACTACTGGTGGAATTAAAAATATATGCGTGTTGGCTTACGGGATAGGGAGGGGTGCGCCGTAAGGAACACCATGTAGTCCAAATTAACCTGTTGCATTCTCACACACAAAGGTGTTTTTCTTTGAGCCCAGCGCCAAATTTGAAAGTTATGAACTTTCAAGAGGCCTGTTTGTCAAACAGCGGGAACACATTGCATACTAAATACGAATGCTTCTTCTTTGAACAGCTGTAAATAGGAGGCATTATTGTTTCTGTTAGGATGCCGTACTACCGCATGCCGCACAAGCGGTCCACTCGAGCACGCTAACTTAATAGCGTGGATGCCATAAGCCAACACGCCGGTGTGGCTGAGTGCCCGGGGCGTGTAGCGGATTTCTATTTGCGACGATCAACATAGGCTCGTAATGATTCACGACGAAACACTCTTGAACATCGGGATGCTTCCCCGACAGGAGTTGTGATCCTCGTACTCCTATTCCTTCCATTTTCCCCCAGGGCGCTTTGTGCCCCCTTGGATTAAGTTGGTACCGGTACAAAGTCAGCACCGGAATTCCACAAGACAACACAACGTCCAACTTTACGTGTCAGCATCATAAGGTAACGCAAAAGTAAACGCAATGGGTCCGCTCAAAGTATTGATTCAGAAGACTGAAAAAGGTTTCGAGACGTCGCGACAGCTGCCGCTTGGCATGGACTACCGCAGCATCTGGCTGTAAGTCTTTACGGATTCTTTTTTTTTAATGACATATTCCCTTCAGTTGGTCCAACACTGTACCTAGGGGAAGGACCGCAATAAAACTAAGAAAAAAGGGCTACAAAACAGACCTTAGACGTCTTTATATCATGATTGCTTTTGCTTTTCGTGAGGGCTTGAAGAACTGCGCTACTGAGCATGAGGCTGCGGGTTCAATTCACTGCCGCGATAGCTGCTTTGTTCATGTAGGCGAAAAACAAACACGCCCCTGTATACTGCCCTGGGTGCATGTTGAATGCACCAAGGTGGTCTAAATTCATCTATAGCCTTCCGGTACAATTTACCTCATCGCCCAGCTGCTACATTTGCATTAGCAAAAACACAATTTGAAAAAAAAAAGGGCCAGCTTTCCACTAGTGGCGAGGAGACTGCGTGCCGGCGAAGCTGTAGGCCCCACCTAGATTATTATTATTTCGGGTAAATTAATGCTTACTAATCCTTGGAGAAACGGGCAAGTTTTCTGCGTATTTATGCTTCGAGGCTCAGCAACGTTTCTTCCGTGGTGTCGTCGTTAATCCCTAATGGAGCATGAACACTCGTTCAATAAAATATGTCATAGACAAAGAAAACCCGAACACACAAATGCGAATCAGAATACGCAAAATTGATGAATGCTGTTTGTGGAAGCCCAATAATGGCGCGCTATTAGTACATATTTGGAAAGCCAGAGTTCCAGACTTTGTTGCTGTAATTAGGCTGCGCGTAAATTGGACTAGAAAGTAAATAAACCGCGCTGTTTGTGTGTTTGGTTCATATTTTCGTAATCGCGTTTATTTATCCATGACTGTACATTGTACGCGTGCTCAATGGTTTGGCGGTGGAGCTTCAACAGTAGCAAAGGGCGCCGCTGTAGGTTCACTGGCGGCTGTTGGGATTTTGTGTCCTGGCGTATGGGACGCTAATTAAGAAATGGTTGAACTTTATCGCTGCTCGGTCTGTTGGCTTTTTTTTAGTCTGGCTACAATTCTCTTTGCATCGTCAAATGTGCACCGCTCATCGCAACAATCTATAGAGCGCGCCACCCGCGACGCGTTCCCGAAGCCGTGCTTCTACCACTCCTATTCAATTCAACCTTATTTTACCAATATTTCTGGCTGGGTTGATGAGCTAAAAGCTGCAGTAGCAGCTTTCGAGGCTGTGCAGTTTGGACTCTGAGGACCAGCGACAGTTGGTTCATAGGGCACGCAGGACCGTAGCCGCTGCAGGGGCCCTGGACAGAGGGCTTCTAGCGCTTTAAAGCACGATTCCCTTTTACTTAAATAAATGTTTCGCCACCACCACCACCACTTGTATCGTGCCTCCGAGGGGTGGCCACATGAGTCCCGCCCGAGTGCGGCGAAGAAAAGCTACGGTAAAGCGGTGCCGGCGCACGCGATGACGTCATTGCTCAGCGCGAGTTTCTTGGGCATGTTCGTCGGCCCTGCTACCAGCTTAAACAGCCTCGCTGTTACAAATTTTCAAGCCTCCTTCTTCTGGAGGCGCCACTTGACCAGTCTTTTTCGCTATTAATATAATTACAGGCCGTATTTCTAGCCCTTAAAAAGCGCGTTTTAGGCACCCAAAAACAGGGAGCACAATGTTTTAGATCTCCAACCTCGTCCGCAGAGATGACATAAAGTTATACGTAAATACAAATAATTTGAAACGAAGACGTGCGCAACTTGTATCGACTCAGCAAAACCAAAAATGTTGCAGTTTATGCCTGCAAAAGAGCGCCAACCGACACCCATGAAACTGCTGGACTAATGCCGATTCATTCTTTTATTTCAACAAGCGCACTGCTAACATTTGTGGCCTATGGCCACTGCCGCTTTCTTGGGCGTCGCTTATAGTGAAACAGGCAACAGGAATGTAAAAAAAAAATACGTGAAAGCTGGGAGTATGGATTTTAAAGAATGCGTTAATTTATGTGTCTTTGCGCAATTTATTGACGACACAACAAGAAGACGACGATTTATCATGAAATTAACATGATCCTACATGAGGACCGTCAGTTGCAACTCTAGGAATTTTCTAGTACACAATGACATTATCCGAATTGTCTAGGCAAGACGTCTTAACACTGCTGAAAACACGTCCCCACAATGTTTCTTTTAGATCCTGTCAGCAGTGTCAATTTTAAGCCGTAAGAAAGTTGAGCTGCGCAGTGATGTTTCGCCGTCAGATCTTCAATAAATCGATGATCTGCTAACAAAGATGCGTTCGATGCTCAACCGTTGCGTTTAGAATATCGCTGTGTTTGAGTAGCTTATAGAAACGAGAATGTGACTGCATTTGTTTCAAGAAATTTATTTGAAGAGAACGCATAGTGCACTTTAACAATTGTAACAAAAATTGTGCCGTAATAAAAACCGTAATTTGTGCCGTAATAAAAACCGTAATTTGCAAATTTTACAATCAAAATCTCGCCACTTATTATGGTGAATGTGCGTCCAATTATATGAGCATCCAATGAGCGTCTTCGGGAGCTGGAGGAACCAGAAGACGAGGTTGAACCCCACACAGTTTCCAACAATCAATGGTGGCGGTAACTGAATAACGATCTCAAAATCCCCTAGAAAGCGAAACTTGAGGTTAAATAGTGTTCATATAGGCGCTGGTTTTGAAAATAGGCATTTAGAGTCTGTTTTAGGTATTGTTTCGTTGGCGAAGACGTCCCCGTACCAAGCTGCGTCCCCTCCGTTATGTAGTGTTAGCGTGGTGGACAAGCGGCGAGCAGAATTGCCGCCTTGGTGTTGACGACAAAAAGCCGGGAGAAAAATTTAACTGGTTTTACTGCATGGCCACAGATGAGCAGCGACGATTCAGAAGCAGCACAGAGCCGACGGTTAGACTGGTGCGTTACGTTCAGCCCCAAATGTCTGTAACCACCGCGAGGGTGGGATTTATACACAGAAGCGGCAACTGTTGCGCTGTTTCCCTACTTCTTTTGCACACGACTTGAACAAAGCACAGACCCACAACAACACTCTTTCCTGGGTTTGTCACAGCCGGTGCACGTTGAGTCTGAGGTCTGAGAGAGGGGGAAAGATCTCGTCGAGCGGGGTCTGCTCGAAGAGTCAATTTTCAACATGCGTGCGGCCGTAACTTGTTTGAGAAGGGCGGGCTTTTCTCCAGCAAAACAACGCTTCCTCGCACTACACTAAACTTTTTGTAGCACGCGCGCTCAGGGTAGCCGCACACTGAATCGTTGCAGCATGTAGGAAAATAGGCTTTATAGGCACTATAAGAACACCATAAAGTGGCTTCTCAACCTCTAACTTGTGTTTCCATATCAAAGTGGAGCGATAAGAGGGCAAGGAACGAAATAGTCATTTGCCTAAAATCCCGGGTTTCTAGTTATAAATCACCCACAACATTTCAGGATTAGATATTCATACCATAACGTTGGCGCAGCGGGAAACAAATTCTGCGTTGTCTTAAAAACGAAGAATGGGTGAAAACCTTGGAATGGATTGTGGCGACTTTAGCGACGCCGGTTGCCGCAAGTTCACGACAGTGTGCCGAACAAAGAGGGATTAGAAATTACCGCCTACCAGTTCCTGCACAAAGAGTAATCTCAAAACTATTCTAGCCATTACTTGCTTAATGTCTTAGAATGCACCGCTACTCTGTTGCACCTACCCCAAAAGACACTACCTACATAGTGGCTTATTGGCAACGAGCTTCATTTCGCCCCGTTTTCTCCAAGCAGCCACACCTAGCAAGGAGGGGCATTGGCGGTAAAAACTTCTCAGTGATAAAGTTTCGGCTACGTACGACACAGAAATCAGTCGTGGATGTGCGAACCCCTTAAGTTCTTTCTCCGCTCTCTTTTTTCCGGAATATAAATATTTTTTATCTCTGGATAAAGTCCCGACGGTCCCATGTTTCTCCTCAAATCCCTGAAGGAAGGGGGAATTATTCACTGCACCAAGCCTGACTTCTTCTCGGAACCCCTACGGGGCAGCTGCAGATTAGAAACACTTCACCTCATCTCAGCAGGTTCAAAACAGTCCACAGAGAACGAAGCAGACGTAAAGTTTGAAAGCACAGCTCGTCAGGCCATTTTTCTGCCCCGTCGCGTTTTTTTTTCGCTTTTCCTCGCGGTCCCCCTTCGCTGATGGCCGGAAATGACAGTACGTCATGTCATTTAATTTAGGAGACAAGAGACGTTGCACCTGTACCGCTGCCTCTACTTTGTTTCCCCCCGACTTCCCCGTAGAAATAAGCAGTACCCGAAGCGAGAGGGTAACAGAGACGGCCATAAATGACATTGCGCCTAATGGACACGTGGCCGTGAAGGGTTTATAAATGTCACTTGTCATTTTCGGTATACTATCTCTCACCTGCCGTGTCTGCTATGTGGCTGGTCCCCTACAAATTACCGGCTGTCTTACGTTAGTATTTCTTACCCTCGCGCAGTGTCGGCGGGCTCTATTTATTTTCCAAAGTTATTTTGACGCATGGTTCTTTATCTAAATTGAAAAGCGTCTCGGTTAGGATTTCGAGTACGGCTTTTCAAGACCCTGACGCGTTTAATTAATGAGGACGGAGTGCATTTACCTTAATTGCCACGCGACTGCTAAGCGTGCGAACAAGATCGGGCCACGAGTCAGGCTCCGCCATTCCCCTCCCTCGATATCTTTCTCCAGAGTTCCCTGCCCTTCACCAGAGGGGCTCGTACGAGATCAGTACCTGAAAACAGTCGAAGGATAAAGCCTTGCGCTGAAGGGAAGAACAAAAAAAACCCGGTTCGCTGTGGATTCCATGCCGATCAATCATTTTATTTATTTTTTGTCTTCACTTCCGCCCTTTTCCTTGTTCTCCCCCCCCGTTTCAACTTCAATGTGATCATTTTCTTCTACCCGACAGAGCGGGTGCATATATAGAAAGCGGAGGTGCTATTGTTAGCGGTCATGGCAGTCTTTTATCGAATAGAAGATCGTCCAGAGCATTCGCCGAAGCGTCTGGAGGGCAGGATAATTAAAATTATCGCATCGCGGCTGCAATGCATCAACTAAAACGAATGGCCGTTCTCTTTTGTGCCTGGGTAATTTCAGTGACTTGGCCCTTAGAATAGGGCAGTCAGTATTTTGTGCGGGTGTAGAAGCCCATCGGTGGACCAGTGTTGCGGAATTGGTATCCCCATTTCATTCCAATTCCATTCCGAGGAATTTGAACTTGTCATGATTCCATTCCTTACAATTCCTCAGAATGACAGAAGCTAGCCCATTCCCACTCCAGGAATGGACGGAAAGTTCAATTCCATTCTTTAATTCCTCCACGTAAGAACTGCCTCAGGTGCTCTATCGAGTTACCGAGGAACGCAACATGAATCTGACGTTATCATGCGTGTCGAAAACTGCAAAAGTATGGTGCAAAATGTGTCACATGTCACCGAAGTTGCCAGGTGGTAGAAAACTGGGTACATATCTCGTGCAGAACAACTACCTCATGCAAAAAATTACCGTGCCTTCCTTACGAAAGTAGAGAGAAGCGCGAAAGCTACAAGTGCGTCACACTTTCGCTGAAAGTGCGTCTAGACCGATCTTCAAACATTTAAACACCCAAACCGCACGTGAAGAACGAACCCATGCGGTGATTTTTCGCGCACTAAGTACACGCAACTACGGACGCTCTAAATGTACACCGTTACGTGGTTTGAGATAAAGGTATACTATTGTACTCCTTCATGACAGACGCGTGTGTAATCGTATTTATAACCTTTCGTTTATGTGACTTTCAAGTAAGTGTTTTAACCCAATGGAATCCCAGTTTAGCGAGAGAGAGATAGATAAAGGGAGATTTAATTTGCGCTTTTCGGTAGAGCAACCGGTCTAAGGGGGAATATATTATTTTCTGACAGAATCCGATAGTAACACTAAAAAATATTTCGTTCTAAAAAGGGGAAGTGTCACACGGCCCCTTTTTGCATAATCAGTAGCGGGATCCCACTAATTGTTATAGTACTTGCATGTTAGCATGTTTTAACGGTTTCTTCTTCAGCGACGCGATATGAAGCAGCTATTGTATTGATGTCTGCTTTTTCCGTTTTGTTGCACAGTCTGTGGCGTGCTACCTTGCTGTCTGTCTTGCGCACCCTCATACCAGCGTAATTAGTATGCTGTGAATAACTCACAGGCATGTCGCACGGAGCTCGCTCACATGTACTTACATGCATTCGAAATGCTTACTTGAATGATTTCAAGTGAATTTACAGGATTGAGCACTAATGCTACTGTACCAACACGAGAGATGAAAGGGCAGCGGCAAGGAACACCGTTAACACTTCTTGCATTCACCGTAGGAAAGTCGCCACCGCTTCCACGTTCACCTCTATTTCGCTTGTTTTTTGCCCTGGCCCTACCTCGGCACAGTCTGTTCAATACAGAACATTATTTATGACCACCTAATTTAAAGTGACAGAACCATATCGTGACGGGAGCCATAGCAAAATAAACAAGTATGGACAGGCAGTTTGTTTCCACGAACGAGCAACTTATATGTCCAAAGACCTGATCAAAATTGTTAAATGACGCCTTCCTACCCGAATCGTGGCGATATTTCAACTTTCGAGCCGAGAACAAGGCTTCAGTAAATAGGTACGTTTGTACCCAGGCGCAAAGGCCGCGTGAATTGAAGCAAAGCAACCAAACCATGAACAAGACTGGCGCAACACGAGGAGAGGGCCGCACATTGGGATCGAAGCAAACCACGGTGTCGCACTGCTGAGAGCTGTCAAAGCACTCGAAAACAAAAGGCGCTATTTTCACCACAACTATTAGAAACAAACGCCTTTCGGCAGGTGTGTGTTCTGCATTGCCTTATAGTATAATATCTAGTGTAATCGTATATCCCAGCTGCCCACTACCGTAGCGGCCGTAGCGGAGCGTGGAGGTAGAAAGCTCAGCAACATATTCGAAGCTCGCTTCTCACGCTAATGGCGGGTGCCGTGGACACAGATCCCTCACCCGCTATTTTGTTTTGTTGCCTTGGTTTTAATTTGCTAGAGCCCCGGGCACCCGCTGAACACTCGGTCAGACGGTCGACGTGTTGACGTCGTGTTCCCGCGAGATGCCTACCAGGTCGGCTCGCAAGCTGCAAGGCTATTCCTTGCGCTCCGGGTACGGAGGGTGGTAGGAGAACGCAAAGTAGACTCGTTGGGTCATGTTTTATGCGAAAGCGCTTTACATTGTTATCTTCAAGATTTCGCAGCATCAGTTTGCGGAGAGAAACACCGCGGCTTCGGAGGCGCGCCGTTCGTATCCCCGTCCCTGCTTGTCGATGCTATTCCCCGCCTGCTGGCCTGGTCACACGGCGCCCGCCACTGAAAGAGACGCCGGTCTGCCATCGGTACCACGGACAGTTGTGTAGACAAAGCTATGCCTTAAACAGCCTGCCGAAGCACGACCAGTCGACCTAACGGCGCCACCGGCCAGACGCGCTTGCGCCGCTCGAAGCTTACTTTCACACACAGTGCGGCAGGCTGCGCGTAGTCAGTTATTCGAGATGTCGGGTATACGTTCTCGTTTTTGTCGCCGCTGACCCCTTTGAGATGTACCGACGCAGTCGTCGCCACAGACTAATCAAGTAGCCGGAAGGCACCAGCCATGGTGACGCTGTCGTCTAAAAATCCTCATTCCATTCCCATTCCATTCCTGGCGAAAGGCGCCTAATTCTATTCCCATTCCATTCCTCCGAGCGTTGTCCTCATTCAATTCTTATTCCATTCCGGCATCTCGAAAAAGTGGAATGAATCCGGAATCATCCCAATTCCGGAGTGGTAACTCCGCAGCACTGCGGTGGACGTTATTGACGGGGAAAGACGGAAATGCTCTTGTGAACATTGCGTTCTGGTTTTAAGGTAGTCTTTTTTTACGCACTTGGAAAATGTAAACACAACTAGCCTTCGATATCCGCTAGCGTAGTGATCGTCGTAGGATTAACGCACTTGTCGCACGGCTGCTAACTTACCGGTGGAAAGTGTTTCTGTATTCGGCCTATCGATGTGCGCGGCATCCTATGCCTCGAGTCTAACTAGGAATACTACATAATTCGCAGTAACTCGACGCGCATTTCTCAAGGCAGTTCGACGGCCCCAGGTTAGCGCGGGGTATGCGTGGTTGCAATTACAGCCTGTTTGTTGCCGTACTCAGTATATTTCGAGCTCTGCAGGTACGCCTTCTACCTTAACTGGCGAGCTCATAGCCATTTCCTCTCTCCCTCTCCCTCTCCGATCTCTCTCTCTCTCTCTCCGTTCGTGCGTATGTGTGTGTGTGTGTGTGCGTGTGATATCGAGAGAAAGAAAGATAGAAAGAACCTCAAATGACTTTACTAGAAGCAGAAGATTTCGTTCTGATTTATTGATTGAGGCGTTTTACGTTTTACGCGCCGAGGCTAACCTGGGCTATGTGGCGCGCCGTAGAGAATAATTTTGACCACCTGGAGATCTTTAGCGTGCGCCGAAATCTTGACACAGCTTTCATTCTTATGCTTAATTTATGTTTGTGATTGTTGTAATTTATGTGTGTAATTAATGTGAATGTATGCGTGTAATGTTTGCTGATAGCCTCAACCACATAACTTTGAAAGCAGCAACAGCGCACAAAAAAAAAAACACACACACACACACACACACACACACAGAGTGATGGCTAATGCTCGGAACAAAGTTTTCCCGAGCGTAGTTGTAAGAATGGTTTTGACAATTATTGTATTAATCTGCCAGAAAGCTAAAAATATTGACGAGGGGCGCTAAACAACGGTATCATGAATGAAAACGGTCCTGTTTGTCGTTAGTGCAATTTTTCAGGGCGGATATTCATGCTGCAAGTGCACATTTTCAACACTGGGGTTTGATCCAATGTTTGGTAACTTTTCGTCCGGCGTGTGGCATGGAAGTTGGGGAGAAGGAAACACAGGCTTGCGGGCATGTCCCTTGAAAGAAGGGCCTCAGCAAGAAGACCATGCGGACGTGAGCTGGTTACGCTCTACAGAGCGTGACCATGGCCTTTTGTGTTGCGAAGGGAAAAAATGAACGAAGATAAGTCGATTACACGAGTGGCGCTGCAGTGGTGCGGACTTTTGCTTGCGTAGTGCTTGTGCGTCAATAACGGTGTCCTGGCACCCGAGACGGACAGTTACATAGACTCACGCCGCAATAACCTACTTGTAATGATGTCCGTTGAAGCTTTCTAATGTGACCGTTTGGTGGTCAACTGGAACATCAATAATTACATTGCAATTGTGTGGGTCCCCACTTTTGTTAAAACGTCCCCGCCGCGATTCGGTTCAAACTGAATCGCGGACTGGTCATTTTGGTTGATTTAGAGCACAATTTATGGTTACTTTAGAGCAAAATAATGTTTTCCTTCTCTACTAAGCGGTGAGGTCAAATCAGCGTTCTTGAACAGGAGGTGTGATCTGCAAATATGGTGTCCTGGAATGACGAGATATACGAAGGTTAATAGAATGACAGCTACAAAAAATGCGGCTTCCCCTGGCGGAGTTGGTTATATTGTTTAAAAATAAAAAAAGGAACTCCTTGTGGAGGTAACGGCTGAAGGCAACAGGGCATTAACTGAGCCCCAAAAATAAACAAAAAGAGAACATGCATAGGGCGAAGTATATGTTATACAACTTTTAGGAAAGGACAATGGTACTATACTTAACTATTATCTAAGCAAGGATTATAAATTCTAAAGGGAGCGATGCGGCAAAGGCAGCTGCACATTCCGCTTTGAATATATTGTGGGTAAGAACCTACGTAACAGGGAACTAGAAGCCCGCATTCCTGTAAACTAGCATTCAGTATCTCAAGACTGCCTGGGGCTCGGCAGCTGCTGCCGCACAGGCTACGCTCAGACTTCGTCCTCACACCATACGTGCCCGAGCTGTGGCGAAATTACCAACCACGACGATGCGGACGATCAGACCACCCTCCTCCCTCTTCACCCTCCCGACCGCCAATCCAAGTCGTAAACGATCCGTCGACCCAGGCCCACCCACCGAAAAACTCAAATGTCCCGATTGCGGCCTGAAACACGCCCCACCGCGACCCATGAGTTCTGGGACTGCAGGGCCAATTATTCGCTTTGGGAACGTCACCTCCGGACTCATCAGGTGTCGTCCTACGAGATCTGAATCCGGCACGAATCAGCCTCACGGGACTCAGGTATGGTCATGCTGGATCCACTTCTGGCTTTCTTCACGGACACGGGCCTCCCAGAGAGGCTGTCAGTCCCTGTCCCTCACCTTCCCGCTCTCCTTTTAAGCCAACATGGCTTCCTCTTAAATGATACATTTTATAACAACAGCGGGAATTGTGCACTATTCCCGCCACGTGAGAACACTAAACATTGTTCCCGGTTAAGGGTGGCTTTCTAACAAAACTATTGAATGGTTGTGTAAAAGCACCGTACATCGCAGAGATTTGGGCTCATAAAAGCTCACCAAAATACGACTTAAAGGAAGTTAAAGGAGGCTTGGTCTCACAAGTGGGAATTGCAGTCGGCAATTGGAGCTTGTGACAACGCAATAAGGAAGCAAAGATACTAAGCCCGGCTTCAATCTATCCCGGAAGACCTGCTATAAAAGAACCATCGTTACTACAACTCCGACTGTCCCAGCATTGAGTATTTGCAGGCGCATCCCAGATCATGTCTCGCTGTCCACTTTGCGCACCATTCTCGTCTGTGCCGGCGCGGTTATGTGACAACTATATACGGTGGCCGGAGAATAAGCGCTTTTATTGCGCGCTTAATACGTAATGAGCTATTCGCCTCGCTGATCCCTCGTGGTGCCTATGGTGGCGCCCAATATCGGCCGCCGTGAATGGAGCCGGCGTCACTTCCCCACATTGATGGCGGTCTTTGCGCGCGTCGCGGACGTGCGTGGGCGATAAACGAAGCATTACCGGTTCCCGTAAGAGAATATAGGAGCGCTAGATGGCTCGACGAGCCGGAAGAAGTGCAGGAAGCGACGCCACCCAAGCAACGCGAAATCGCATCGCTTTAGCGCGAGTGCGTCAGGCCATTGTTGCTACTGCCCAAAGTGTAAGGGCAGATCCAGAGCAGCTCAAATGTCGGCCGATGGTTTGCAGAAGAGGTTCGCTAACAAGAATGTGGTCCATAGAAGAGGCGAAGTTCATAGAAAAAATATATATTTAGGAATGCCGCGTCGCCAATACAAGACGCGGAAAGCGCGCAATACTGCTTTCGCAGTAATGCAAGTTTGCAGCACACACAATCCTAGAAGGGTTTAATAGAAAGACTGTCATGTCCAGATAACAATCATACCGATTTTAACCCGAGCGTTCAACCATTCAGCGCTATAATGAAGAAACTGGCTGAGAGAGCAATGACACAGCAGACACTTTTACGCGCATCCTTTGGGAAGTCACAGGGACTACATTTGTTCAATTGGCAGCTGCCGGAAAAGGCTTCGCACGAATACAAAAATAATGGTGCTTTTGCTGTGCCCCTGGTTTTTCCAGTGCCACGTTTTATTTGTAACAAGAAGTAAACGGTGGTTCCTCTGCTTTCATAACTCACTAACTGCGTCCCTTCGGGTGGCCTGTAGCGAGGAACTTCTAAGTTTGTTCACCCTTTTTCAAATTTTCTTGTGACGAAACCACATCTTCTGGGGCAGTGGTACATTTGAGACATTTATCAAAGGCTTGTTTTTTGAAACAAAATAACCATGTTGCATTGAGGGTCCTTTAATCGACTGTTTACAAAAATTGTATCCAGTTCTACAAGATTCGTCGTATTTCGTTATGTATGCCTGCTTTGGGAATGAAGAAAAACCACATTTTTTCTGCTAATACTCACTGAACAGGTATTTCGCCCTGTGAGCTTTTGGTGTTCTTGAAGGGGGAATTGCTCTGAAGTTACCGCACTGACTGTTTTGCGCAAAACTGGGAAATAAAAAAAATGGCCGCGTATCTGCTATTTTCGTTGCAAATGTCGACGAAAGACGTTCGTCGACTGGCGCCCCTGCCAAGTAAATGCCTCCCTTCTCTTTCACGCTCATCTCATGCCGTTCCTCTCCCGTCTCGTTCTTCCCAAGATAACACGCTAGAGGTTTGCTCAAGTCAATTTAAATTTACCGCGTTTCACTGCTCCAAGTCGGGTGCCTCGATGCCACCGCTGCGGTTCGGCGGAGACAGGTGTGAATTGAGGCACCCCACTATATCATTTATAGAGGCACGTTTACATACTCCAGGAGTGTTCCAAGCCTAACCAGGAACCTATCTAGTGAAACCTTTCGTTGATGTTGACGTTTGATTTCTTAAATCCCGCCAGGAGGTGTAGTAGCGCGGACCACAGCAGGTGACGGTTTCCTGCAGTTTATGTAGTATTTCATTTGCTCTTAATAAAGGAACACTGTGAATATCACTTATGCATTCATTTTGTGTCTTATATTTGCGTACTGTTTGTTCTTGTTCAGCAATGTTTACAAGTATGAACATTGACACCGGGGACTTGGACGTTTAGATTTCGCTGTTGGTATATAACACTATTGCGCAGCTTCTGTTTCACTTTGGCTGGGTGGCTGAATCGAGTCTCCAGGATTTCTTGATAAAAAATTTATTCTTTCAAGATAGACAGAAAGGCAGACAGTCAGGCCAAACTTTATGCGTTTAAGTCGCCCAAGAAAGACTATCATCTTTAAAAGCCCGCAGTAATATCAGATTTCCGCAGCGGTCCGCTGTCATTAGGCGCACTTCGGAAGCCGTGGCTTGCCCTGAGTTATATTGACTCCAAAAGCATTCGCCTGAGTCTTAGAAAGGTTTGCGTGGTACTTATTGTAAGTCGAGGCAAGAACTAAGAGATTGTTTCTGTATTCCCGCACGATAGAGTGTGCAACAAGGTGCACTTTCCTTAGCCTTTAAGTATTAGCCTTGATTTTTTCTTTGGTTTACGTTGTGTCGGTGAGCGGTTTTTTTTTGTTTTAAACAGTTCTCGCGTTCATCATCTGAATAAGGAAAAGGAAGAATAAACGTCTTCATTTAAAAAGTAAGGTTTAGTTCCTATATATTTGTTTTTTTACACACCTATTCATATCGTAACCGTTAATTGTCCAGGACCTCCAAAGCAAGAGCACACCAAAATGATTTCTATAGTGGCTTACTCTGGTGAATTAGAAAAATCTAATGTAGAAATTATTCTTTCGTTTTTTAGGGGATTGACAAGAGGGGAAGAGAGATCTCTTTAATCCGAACTGGTGAAGTCAGCCCTCCTGGTTGCAGGGCTTAATACGCCAGATCAGGATGACTGCAGTGTATAAGGTGAATGCAAGACATTTCGGGGATAACGGTGAGAGGTGTTACGTACGGGAAGGTGACCCCGAACCGGGCTCAGTCGCCTCCGTCATGCGTGTGGTAGCGTGGTGAACAGCGGCGAGCCAAATTTGCTGCCTTGGTGATGACGACAAAAGACCGAAAGCAAACTTAACTGGTTTACTGCATGGCGAAAGATGAGCCGAAGCAATACGGGAACAATAGCCTTACGGGCGAGATTAGAGCACAACTCGACAGGGGGACAGCATGGATTCGCTGCCGCAAAACGAATGCGAACTACTCACCGGAACGGCAGTTTTATACAGAAAGCCGCCACAGCGGCGTGACTTTCGCAATGCTAATTTGTACACGACCAGAAAATAGTACAGACACACAGAACACTTTCCAGAGTTCGTGAGGGGCCGGCAGTAGCGACGCTCATTGAGTCTTAGAGAAGGGGGAGAGGAGATCTCGGCCGCGGCGTCCGCACCGCCTGGACGTGTTTCAACTTGAAGATCCGTTGGCAGCCGCCGAGTTTGAGTCACCGACAGGATAGCGCCGCGGTTCCGGCGTTCACCGACAAGCTGTAATCTGTCCGAGCACGCTTTCTTACACAGCACCAGAGCACTTAGCAACTTGCAGCACATGCGAGAAGGGTAGCTGCGCGCTGAATCGTAAGAGAGGCGAAACAAAAAATTGAAATTGAGGTCCCAGAAAACGATAGAAGACGAAGATTCCAGTTTCTCCACCAGCCACGAAGAGACGATGTAAAGGAATAATACGTTGAAGGGGGGCGGAGGCAACATAATTCACGACAGAAACGATGTTCTTTAAATAAAATTTATTTTTCGCATACTGCATGCCTGTTGTGGCGATTGTAGGCATATACTAAAATTATACCGCACTCCCGCAAGGTTATAGCATACAATTGTATGTCTACTCGTCAGCTAGAAGGCAGCGGTATAAACTAACTACGTTCCGGTTAATCTCTTGACATATTCGTTTGAATGGTTTTTTCACGGAGGCGAAAAGCCAGAACTCCCCTTTAGACGACATTCTGGCGAAAGTAAGAGAAAACTACAATATAAACACTTTTTTCTTCTTTTTTGCACGGGATAAAAACGACGGGGAGCACGACAGAAATGACGATTTCTTTTGTTTCCACGGGCAATCTAAGCGACATTACTGTGTACATTTAGAACTCATTTCTTTTTCTTTCTCGGCTTCTTTCCTTGCTTTTTTTAAATAATCACACACTGATGTGGTTTTAAGGCGAACAAGGAAGGGCCAAAGAATGTCGGTGCTTTTTTATCTTTTCTGGTGTCGTTAAAAGTTTTAAACACCATTGCTATATATCTTTCCCGTAGGTGACAAGAAAGCAATCAGAAAAGGCGTTACTCGTTGAATGGGTTTCAGATGACGGCGTATTCATTACCCCTGCCGCCTCCTATTGTTTTGAAAAGGGAGCAGGCCGGTACCATCACGATGTAGAGCTTCGTGCTTCATATATTTTTCTTATCTTTCCATTGTAATGCTCCGTAGGCTTCCTGTTATTGCTGATGTCTTGCCGAGAGCCTTCAAGCTGCCACCTCAGTTCGCGAGGAGCGAGCCGTC
This sequence comes from Haemaphysalis longicornis, assembly GCA_013339765.2. NCBI lineage: Eukaryota > Metazoa > Arthropoda > Arachnida > Ixodida > Ixodidae > Haemaphysalis > Haemaphysalis longicornis. The sequence goes on from CM023450.1 coordinate 91,321,283, forward strand.
TTGTGTCCCCACGGAAATTCATGTGACACGCGCCCTTGCTATGCGGCGCGCTCTAAGCAGCTCTTCTCACTATCTCCCGATCTTCTCCCTTTTTATTTCGCAATGTCTCTTCTCGCCCCCACCCCTACCCCCCCCTCCCCCCCTTCAGGAATTCACGCGCGCTGTACCAACACTAACTCTTTGGCGAGGCCCACTACCCCGACGCCCAACTTTCTCTCCCCTTTTTTCTCAACCGCCGCTCTCGAGAACGCCGACGAAAAGCGCCGTCTCCGCCCGGCAGTTTTTATCCCCCTTCCGGTTTTCAAGTTCCCTCGCGTCCCGTGCTGCGCGACGTTTTTTCGTCTCCCTTGCGCGTTGGTCGCCGCGCTGGCTCGCGCAACTCACTTGGCTAGACTTGGTGTGACTCGGCATAGCGGAGATTTGTAGTTCGTTGACGGCACTTGGTTCAGTACGCCGCAGTGGAGAAACTTCGCGCATCCCTTTTATGCCATTGTGCACTATTTATTATTCGCTATTCTATTTCCTGCCAACACTTGACAAAGCTTGTTTAGGCCTAAATGACAAGCTTAAATATCCTGTTTTTCTTCAGCGCTTGCGTAATTTTTACTCGTCCTCTTCGCCACCTACTTTGGCATACAGTAGAGACGCAGATAGTTAATAGTGCGTGATATGGCGATGAGCTGCCCTGAGTGAGTGAGTGAGTGAGTGAGTGAGTGAGTGAGTGAGTGAGTGAGTGAGTGAGTGAGTGAGTGAGTGAGTGAGTGAGTGAGTGAGTGAGTGAGTGAGTGAGTGAGTGAGTGAGTGAGTGAGTGAGTGAGTTAGGGAATGGGAAATGGTGTAACTTCTTATACGCTATGGCCAAAATAAATCCCCAAGAACCACGCTTGCGTCATCGTCTGCAGCAAGTTCATTAAAAGACATGCAACCGAAAAGGTCGGCCCTCTTGAGGAAGTGTTCGTAGGGAGAATGCAATGTTATTACTTGCCTACGAACCTGCCGACCAACCAAGCGGCGTTAGTTGAATACGAACTGAACGCACAATTTCGAAGCTCATTACCCCAATTAGACGCAAGCCTAAAAGCAGAAATCGATAGCTGGCATATTAATACAATAAAAAAAACTAGGATAAGATATTGTTACCGCAGACAGATGCTACCATAGTCGTGATCCGAAGTCTTATCAGTTCGTGATTCACGTCTAAACGCCACGAAACTACTCCAAAAGCCCATTTTCGTCTTTATCAGTCAACGGTTGGCCTTGTTATCATACGCGATGGCTTCGGCCGCAGGTGCTGTTAGAGCAGCAAAGAGCTATATATTTAAGCCGATATTTTTTTTTTTTTTGCACCAAGCGTTTTGTGCCCAATAAAGGCCACAGTTATAACATACTAACGTTTCAAGGCGCAGAGAGCGTTAGCAATGTGAGGAAAGAAGACAAACAACGTTATAAATTTCTGAACAGAAGGAGCCGGGTTCGCGCTGTTTTCCTGGTAAGAAAAATTTATAGTCTCTCCTAGAAAACGCAGCCAACAAGAGAAGTCCAGGTCTGGTACGACAGTGATTCCAAGATGTATTTCATTTCTACTTACGTTTTGTGACTGACAAGACATCCCTCTCAAGTCTCCACCTTCGGAAGCCTCGATTCTCTCGGTCCTTTTTGCGAGCTTCTCTTTCGGCTATTGGCGGCGTCTGAAAGGAAGAGACGGTGAAAATCAAATCGCCAAAGCACAAAATCTCCTTCGAATTCCACTGTCGGATCACCTGTTAGTTATCGATAGAGCGCTGGCCGTTATCTCGTTCAGCAGATGGCGCCCTCTGTAGTCAATTTATGGCGCCATGATGTCGTAGCGCTCAGAGAGTACGAAGCAAAAACATCTCACTCGGAGAATCGTTGTCTTGCGGATGCACCCAAAACCAGTGTTGTGTACCATATTTAGTTTTTACGGTGGTAGCCGCATAGACGACGATTTGCTGTCGTCCTCGGGATTAACGAAAATTTATCTCGTAATCATCTGCTGATCTCGAGCCTTCCATGCTGAGCCCTCGGGAATATCTGCTAATAATCCATATGATTAACGAAGGGATTATCGGGAATATGCTGAGCCCTCGGGATTATCTGCTCAAAATCCTTGGAATTAAGGAAGGTTTGAGTCAATTTTGGGCCACATCCTGCTGAAATGCGTACCGAAGGAGGTCGTTACAGAATTTGGGACAGTCCTAATGAAAAGCCGGCAATACTCGCGTCATTGCGCATGTCAGTCCTTTGCAGTCCTAGCCCGAGCGCAGATTGTTACGGAGCGCGAGTGTGTCGCCCTTGTCTGTTGAAAAACTCTGAACCTAACCATTGGCATCATCACCGATCATCACCACGCGTTGTGCTGGCTTTCCACATTAAAAGATCAGACAGGACGTTTTTCTCTGCCATATCACCGAACATGCGCGTACCGGCATGCACAAAAACACAAAAAAGATTATTTGCGTTAAAACCGTCTGCTTTTTATCGCATTGGTAAGTACGGGTACAGTAGATACGGTTGCGGAAGCGATTTTTCTTGTAATTGTCAGGGAATGGTACGCCACGTTTCACTTGGTTTCCCGTGAGCGCGTTGACAGCTTATGCGTGTAAACAAAAACGTCTTTTTAGGGACACGTTCGTTTGGTCCTTCCATTTTAAATTCTTTGAGCACTGCTTCTTGTAGCTCGCCACGAGAAAAGCACCTGTAACAGTTCGGGGAAAAGTACCCGTGGAGGACAAAAATGTAAAATCCCAATAAGTCCATTCTTTCTGCTCGCTATAAATAACGAAGAAAAAAAGGAACGACGAAACCCAGTGGGACATTACAAAAGCTCTAACACTACTAAAAGGCAAAACCGGATACAAAGCTGCTTCCTTTAATTGTTAATGGGCTTTAACACTGTAGCAACGCCTGTAGCAACACTGTAGCAACGCGCTTGTCCGTGTGTATTCTTTCCGTCTCGTGTGTTTCTGCTGCGCTACATTTGTTCACTGTAAATACCGATACAGTTCCAACTTGTGTGAAAGGTTTCCAAACCTTAATCCCGTGGTGATGATTTTATGGGTTCACGTGCTCCCTGCCTGACGCTACGTTTTCAATAAACAGGATTAATGGCGATAATTCGCTAACCATAACCGGAAAGATATTAGCATAAAAAAGCTAGTTAGTCCAACTAGGGCGACAACTGTTAACGCAAAGCTGCCCTGGGAGCTGCTAAATTGTATTTTTACCATATACAGATGCCATAACGTGTTCTTGATGCAAATTTAAAGCGCAAAAAATTTAGACAGAAGACGAACGACACAAGGACAACGCTCCTGTCGTTGTGTCGTCCTTGCCCTTGTCCTTGTCCTTGGACAGAGCGCTTGTCCTTGTGTCGTTCGTCTTCTGTTTAAATTTTTAGCGCTTTAATTTTGCACTATGAATTACTAACTAGCTCGAACCATCACGGTGTTCTTGGTGTTTGTATTTGCCTGTTTGTTTCTTTGAATGCATCGAATCAACATCTATCTCTAGGGGGACCGCCCATGGTGGTTCAAGGGCCCAGTGGTGGCTCAACATTCCTCCGAAGCCTTTGACGAACCACAAAGGGCCGTATTCTGAGTCCCTCCGCCACTACATTTGCTCCCTCCCCTCGACTGAGGGTAGGATTCTGCAATGCTTATGCGTGGGGAAGTCTATTTCAAGGATCTCCTCCACTGGAGCTTCGAGTGGAGGAAGGACTCAGAATACCGAGGCGAGTCTGGTTCCCCTGCTCACGTTTCTAAATATGTCCCAACATTGCCGCACTCCAAGTCATTTTCCACCTCCTCCCCCGCAGCTTACTGAAAGAGATGTAATACTCCGGAGACTTCAGACAAACACCTTTCTCACCCAAATTGCCTACATCGAATGTACCCCAACCAATACACTGCTACATGTAAATTCTGCCATAACCCATGTTCGCTCATTCATATGATGTTGGGGTGCGCACATAACTCCGCCCTCCCACCCTTACCCACTTCCCTTCCCTTCCCTGAGCTGTGGGAGAATCTTACGACCAGCGCCGGCTTGGATTGCCCAGCAACTTCTGGTGTCCAGGGCTGAGACAGCACGGTCGTCTCATGGTCTCCTCGACTAAGGGAGCTCTACTACATCACCAGGCGCATAATTAAGTTTTTCCTCCTTCATCTTTTCTGTGCTGGTGAGCTAAACCTTAGGGGTTTGCTTCATGAACAGGGGGACTGTTTCGTATAATTTTGTGGTGTCCTTAGAGTGTGACGCGAGTGCCGTTCCGAGTAGTCTGCAAAGGGGGATGGAAAGGGAAGATGGCGGCGTAAGGCCCAGACTACTGAACAACGAAAGGAGGGACAGGCGGACAGTGCCACCGCTACTTAAAGAGAAAAAGTTAGCCCTGGGACAGGGGACGAACGCAAAGCACGGTTGGCATATGCACGAATTTGCTTCGTAATAATTGTGCGGAGAATGTCGTGTCGCGGGCTTCTGAAATCGGAGCAGACCGTGTGCAACGGCCAGCCCTCAAGCTTACAAAGAGCCACACATCAAAGTTTAAGAATTGAATGCTAACGCCTTCTTGGAGGTCCCCAGGCGAATCATCTAGTATTGTCTTTTTTGCAGGGGAGGAATAAAAACAATGTTCCCGTGTTTGTGAAAATTCTCCGGTAGCTTGTGAGCTTTAGATAAGCGTTTAAGTGACCCTGCACTACTACGCACCTTCTATGTTACATGGAACTGTTGCTAATAAAGCGTTAGTTTTAAATTGAAACATTTATCAGGTAGTTAGAAAGATTCCCGGGTAGACTTGAGTAAAAACGGAATGCGCAAATACGCAAGCGGCCGTTCGGTGACCTCAGCATAAGCTATAATCATTTTTATTCCTTGCAGCCAGAACCACCCAGAGTACTTCCTGCTTATAGCGCCGCCGTGTAAGGCGCTTGAGACGCATCTGATGGCGTTTTAGCCGACTTTACGCTTGCATTTTGTGCGAAAAGCCTTAGCATTTCCGCTGCGTGTCGCAGGCGTGCATGAGCCTTTCCGGTTGCTATGGTGTAACCTCATGCAGCGTTCCAAACCCACAGTAAACTTTCTCTCACCATAAAATAATGTCGCTGTGAAAAATTTTCTGTGGATATACTCTAATTATGTATTCTTCAAATTGTACGCTATCAGTCGGTCACCGCGTAATGATAGCCTTCCCCTCCGACATTCCTCCGCTCCCTTTGTTTCATTAAACGTTTGCAGAAGATGACGTTGAAAAACGTTGGAACGAGTTAGGAGTTTGAATTTCTATCTGACACAAGCTACCCGTTTAAGCAAGCTTTCCTTCTGTCGCGCTCCTTTGTTATTCTAATGGGTTTGAACGATCAAAGCAACGTTCAATCATAACCTTGATACTGACATTGTAAGAGTTTAGGAGCAGACTGTTAAGGTAGTTCAACAAAGTATGGAGCCTTTAGGTGTGAGAAGTTAGTTGCTGCGAGTGAAACGAGCTTGGGCTTTATAGCCAAAACTTTACCATGGTTGCTAGCTCAAAGTGTACAAACACGAAACGCGAAAACGAAACTCTTTGTGGCCTCTTAAGATTTTCTTCGCGTTAGAAACCATGTCAACGTTTGGTACCATAAAATTAGCCGAACCTTGATTTTTAAATGTTATGGCTGACACGTATGCCCACAAATAGAAAAAAATACAGGAGGGAAAATCAGCTCCTTTCTTAGGGGCTCATTACAGTAACCCACAATTCGTTTACGTATGTTTGCCTTGGAGCGACCTATTCCTTGTAGGCCTATCGGCAGTTTTTTAATGGGCCCTGTTATTATAGTAAATAGCATTTTCATAAATACCTCATATGCCGGATATATACTACGTATAGAGCTTCCCGTGTCATGTCCAGATTTCTGGAGCAATCATATAATAATGCAGACGCATGAAAAAGTTTTGCGTGGTAATAAAATCACCAAAAACAATGTAAGTTTCAAAAGGCGTTAAACATTAGCCTGAACGTAGTAAGCAAAGTAGTAAGCCATCACAAGAACTGCACATTCAAGGAGGCGTATGAGTACGTACATAGACTGCAAGCTATACATAGAGGAGGGTTTATAGCCACAACTACGCTGCTCCAGGCTATGGGCTGGGAAAGAGGAAACTGCTCCGAAAAAGCTCAAGACACATGCCCGTGTAGCGAATTCGCCAAGGAATATTGACCGCCACAACGCTAGGAGTACCGACTCACTAGATTGCTTCCTCACTATGAATTGTTCATTTTCACATTGTATGCACTGACCGGCGTTCTTAGAAAACCCTCACTGTAATTTTTTTATTTCGTCAAACCTGTTTGTGAGTCTCGAGTTTTGCGCTGGTGGCCTGATAATGTTGCTGGCCGTTGACGGCACTGTTTATTTACCCTGGTTGAAAAATCGGTATGGCTCTTTCAACTTGACTTGAAAATTCAGGGTGAACGCAAAATATGAGGGCTTAGGAAGGAAACACGGACACAAAACACTGTGTCCGTGTTTCCTTGCTAAGCCCAGTGGTTTTTCGTTCAAGCTGAATTTTCAAGTCGATATGAACCAACTCGCCAATACTTAAGCAATTCTTCGGCTCTTTGCAAATTCACGTTTTGCGGTTTCACGTGCTGAAGTTGCACCTGGGCTAGACTTTTAACATAATGGAGGGCTAAGGATTAACTTCAACCGCCTGGGGATCTTTAACGTGCGCTGAAGCGTCCCCACACGAGTTTTTTGTATCTCTGGTCAAAGCGTTGTGCTCCTGAGCCCAGGGATGGGCATTCGATTCCCGGCCGCGGCGGCCGCTTTTCTTATGGAGGCGAAACACGAAAACACCCTTCTGTTCGAGATTTCGGCGCACTTTAAACGTCCCCAGATAATCAAAATTAAACCTCAGCCCTTCACTACGGCGGGCCTCATCACCTGTGCAGCGTCCGTGCGTCAAACACCAAAATCAATCAATAATTTCAATCAATCAATCAATCAATCAATCAATCAATCAATCAATCAATCAATCAATCAATCAATCAATCAATCAATCAATCAATCAATCAATCTGTTTCTGGACCAAACCAGAAAAAAAAAGAACGACCACGACTGAGTCGAATCCCCGTTTTAGGGCTTAGTAGGCTAAAGCTAGCGACTGAACCACCGTAGCTGGTTGCTCAATGGGCGCACTTTGAGTAAGCTCGCCTGCTTAGTACTGCGCGTTATCTCTTGTATTCTCGGTCTAGCTTATGAGACAGGAAAATAGATATTACAATTTCCAATTTTATGTTGGGGAGTACACACTGATTTCAACACAGCTTACTTGAGTTAGGTGCATTAAAAAATTCAGGCAAGCTTGCACTCACGCGCAAGACTTGAATGGAAAAGCTGTTGGAGGCGAGCATTGGCGGACACATAGTTAAGATTCAGTATCTTCGTTTATTCGCATAGTTTCGGCGCTAGTAATTGTCGTCATATGCATCGAAGAGGTCGTCGTCTTCTTCGAGGCGAGTGGTGGCTGCAAGCACATCTTCAGCATTGTAGACTTCCACCACCTCAACTAGCGAAGCTTGAACTAAGCCTCTCAAGGCTTTAACCATTGTGAAGATGCAGGAATTTTTATACCAGAGCACTGAAGTACATCAACACGCATTAGTACAAGTTTCAAATTGTGTATTTACACGTTCTGTCATTGCTTTCCAGGCGCTAATAGCAGTCATTGTCATATGCATCGATATTATAGTGTTCCTCAAGCCAAGACGGCAGCGCTGGAGTTCTTTTTTTTTTTTCGATAAAGCCACTGCGCGTGCCGGGAATGCGGGACGGTCGCAGCGAGGCATGAGCTCACGAGCACTCCACATTTTCCAGGCATTTCTTTCCTGCAACGGCGAACTTACGGCTTGTACAATAGCTTCGCTGTTACAAATTGAAGGGACACAGCCGTTTGCTCATGCGGTTTCGAAATTAGCTCGTGATTAGGCCACGCACATTCAGTTGCAAGAACCGGCGCGGTCAAGTTTTAAGGAGCCGTAGATAGGGAAGCAGTCCATATCAAGGCAGAAGGGAGCAGAAGCAGCAGAAGTACGAAGATGGCGAGAGGAGTCTTGAAATCACGTGTCTTCAGCCCGGCACATGCCCGCACATTCGCTTCTTGCTGTGGCGTCAGAAGTTAGGTTGGGTTCCTAGAATTAATGACGCCTTTGAGGTCACCCCCTTTTCTTCTGTATTACTCTTCTTTCTGCGCTACCTCGCGTGCTCGCCACCACATGATAGGCCGCAGCCGATAGGACATCGCTGGGCGTCCACTCCAGTTTTTGAGATCCATGAGCCACTAATGCTTTCGCATAACAAGAAAAGAGAAAAGTCTGTTCTTGTGCCGTAACCAGCGATATGGACCCAACAATGAAAGCCTCTTGGCTACTATGGTACTTACCTAGGGCTCCTCCACAGGCTGAAACCGGCGCTTGAACTTGGTGCAGTCCGCTTACCGAGCAGTGGTTCGACTGTCAACACTGATGCACATATCTTGAAGATTCAAATAGTGCCAACCTCCTAATTTCTTTTGCAATTTACGGGAATACGTATTGGCCAGAAGCTATTAAAGAAAGTAAGTTGGCCGATCTCTTCATCGTGCCACCATTTATACAGAAAGGTGCATCGTTGTAGCTACTTGCGCCCATCTGAGCTGCATACGCAGGAGAGTGCTCACCTGCGTCTTGTACTGACCCCAACTTTTGGCGAAGACCGGGGCAGCAGGCTTATCTGGACAATGGTAAGAGTGAGCGCTTCCCGGAAACAGATACTTAGTAGTCGAAAGGCAGCACGCCTGAAAGTGCGAATAGAGTGAGCGAGTTTCGGGTAAGGTCAGCTCGGTAATCTCTGGAGGATCGCCTCGCAGGGAGTGCCGCCGGTGCGGCCACTCTTATAATGCGAGTGGCGTGGACGTCGGCCGACGAAAAGAACGCTTTATTATGGAGATCTGAGCGGTACGGGACGCCGCGTGCCTTATTCAAATACGGAGCCCGCGAGACGTGGTCAATGGCCTCGGTTTCAGTTTTCTTTTAAGAACACGGCAGTGTGGCGATATACGTTAAAGGGAAAGTCCTCCCTGATGATACGGCTAAATAAAGCCCGCCCATGCATAGTGCATCAGGAGGAACGTGCAATTTCCTTTTGTTAGAACAATTCCCAGCCCTTATTGCACGCACGTGTCGCAGCCCTGCGTTATGTTTCAATCGCCTGTGCTTGCATTTCTTCGTCGCATCCTCAAAATTTTAAAGATCGAAATTCGCGCCCAGAGGGCTTTGGCGCAGTTCTGGCGTGGACGTCATTTTAGAACGCGAAAAAAAAAAAACTGTCGCCAATAAGCGTTTATTACCCTAGTTATACGGGCACACTTAACCATGGTTAAGCAAACTGCGATTAGAAAAAAACCCACAGTTTGCTGCGATACATGGCAGACGAGGCTGTGGTTATCCCGCTAAACATGGTTAACGCAGACCGAGCTTGGCCACATCAGTTCGGTCATGCTAACCGCAGTCACCGCAGCCACGGTGATCATAATCGCACAAGTAAGTTTGGACGCAAGTGGCAGCGCATCAGCAACGGCAAAAAAAAAAAAAAGGAAATTTGCTTCAATCCACGCTATGAATTCGTTAGAAAGCAAAGCTTTAATACGACACCCACAACAATTGCCCATGTGACGTAATTTGAATTAACAAACGTGGCTCTACAAAAAGTGAAACCAGAGATTCTGCCAGCCGTTACCTGGAATTCGCGGGGGTGGCGTGTGGAACGCAGCAGCAGCGTCGGCCATGGCCGTGCTAGAGCGGCGGACGCCGCCGCTGTAGCCCGGCCGTTAGTCGAGAGAAAGAAAACGCAGAGGAGCTGCTTTGAAAGGGTGAGACAGCGGAACCTAGCCATCCTGATGGCGCAGCTTCGCAGCTTTGTTTTGGCGCAGCTTCGTGTCGATTGCCCGCTTCCTTCGCACGGCTTGATTAACGTGTTTTACAGCACCTCCTGGGTAACCCGGACCCGACGGAATTAAGTGGTGGTACAACAAAGATACGTTAAGGATTGGTTTGAAGGGCCTGAAAACAAAATGTAGAGACCACATACAGACATCTGGCCGATACAGAGACGCTACCTATTGCACACTGCTTGGCACGAATGGGACTTCGTTTTCTGAATTGTTGAATACCAATTCTGTTGTATTTTAAGAGGTATTACAAAAGGCGAAAGGAGCAACTGGTTCTGATAAAATAGCGATCATACAAGTTAGCGATTATACAAGTTTGCTCAGCCTTTCGCAATTCTCAAACTTGATAAACTAACAAGTTTAAATTGGTATAAATGGGAATCACTAAGCCAACATGCCGAATTTTTCAGGTGTGTGCGCTTGTGTCGCCCCGTGGTGTAGCCCCAAGCTACCACATCAGAATGGCTAGGTTCCGCTGTCTCACCCTTCGAAACACGCTCTTCTCCGTTTTCTTTCTGCCGACGCACGGCCGGACTACAGCGGCGGCGGCGTCCACCCGCTCTAGCCCGGCCGTGGCCGACAGCTGCTGCGTACGGGACCCACCGCCGCAAATTCCAAGAAACGGCTGGCAGAATCTCTCGTTTCACTCTTTGCAGAGCCACGTGTGGGACTTCAAGTGACGTCGAATGAACAATTGTTGTGGTTGTCGTTTAACGCTTTTCTTTCCAACCACCTTCAAAGCGTAGATAGGAGCCAATTTTTATGTGCACTGCGTGGCAAAGGTCTCTCCCATATTATTCAATCCTACGTGCACTATAGCATAATACGGCAGTGTGGTTCAGATTCTTCACAATGCACTCATCTGACTAGTACCGGCACCCAACAATAAAATTTCGATGAGTGAAGATGTGGAGCGTAGGATTTGACTCAAAAATGGTGTCTTTGCTGGAGCAAGAACGCAGCTCTTGCATTCTAGTGAAATGGTATGTGTGCAGGCTGCATGTCATTTAGCCGAATTGGTTTTGTTGGCGGCATGGATTGAACACTTAAGAGCGTTGCGCGGAAGACGAGCCACGGGATGGTTCAAGAGTGTATTTGGAAACCATGATACCTACGTATCTGGTGAGAGCAACGCCTTTGGACAAAAATGTCAAAGCATAGTTACTCCAATATTTTTATTTCAGCTTGCGGGAAAGAACAAAAAATAGTTACCACGACTTGTGAGAGCTATATTTGCGTCCTCAGGACGTGGAGAGAAAGCTTCAAGTAAAGCAAACTCGCCATCAAAATCTAGAGCTCTACCTATTTTGCCTGGTTCTGCAGTATTATGCGATAACATGGTCGGAAACTTGCGCGAAAGCAAAAGTCAAAACACGACCGTCTTCAGCTTCCTGTAAAGTTTTGTCTCGTGCCGTTGCAACCTTTCACAGCTGGCGTTCTCTTAATGCGGAACTTCTTGCCACCGTTGCTAGTACGTCAAAAAATGTCACATTTCGTCTTTGAGCCCAGCAGAATAAACTTACAGCGTACAGCGCCATGATTTCGGTTGCGCGTTTTGAGAAAAATCTCACCGATATTATTTTTCGCTGGAATTCCTGCGTAGCGAAAAAAAATTAAGCACCTGAATAGTTTAATATAGTCTGCCTTCAGTTCTCTTTCACCTTCTATATCCAACCGACTTTGAAAAAGTTTTAAAAGCAAACGGGTTAGGTGGTCCTACGTGATTCCGCTTTTAATGTTCCTGTGCACTTTGGCGCTCACAGTTAGGTGGAAAGATAAAAAAAGAAGAGCGTACTGCCAGAAACGTGAGTCCTGCATCCTGGCTAGTTTAACACGTAGAAAAGCGTAGCGTAGTTCGCAAATTTTTCTTCCTCCTCGTTCTTCCGCCGTTCCCTCCAAACTGGAGCTTTGAGGATTTTGTTTGTCTTCCCCAACCCATGAAAACACCGTTGGAGGAAAGGAGAAACTCGACGCAATCCGAGAACGCAACAATCCTCGACCCACTTTGCTTTCTTTTCTTTCTCTTTTTCTTTTTTTGCGATTTCGCAAGAATCCACGGTTACAGCGGCTTCGTGTTTCCGCTAGTCTTGAAAGCGCTTTCGCATATCTCGGAGGAATTTTCTACTCTCGCGCAGGCACGCGTTCATTTCTCTGTACGGTAATGCTCCTCTACAGTTCGAGTTGTTCTCGCGTGGGAACTGTTGTCGTCATGGCAACCTTTTTTTATAAATGTCATTTTACGATATTAAACGCTGGCGCTTATACACTTGAAGAGAATCAGTGTATCCACTTTATGTTATTTGTTTCTTTCTCTTCTTCCTGTTTCCTTTCTTACGCCATTGGCTGTACCGTTACGAGTCGCACCATGTTTCTATGATCATTACTCGAAGCCACTATAAACCACTTCACAGCACGACACTGGTTGGGTTTGGGCCTCTCGTGAATACACTGCCCCGAAATTCGAAGCAAAAGCCCACTTCACAAAACTTTTTTTTGAGGAAGATCTCCAGAGACCAGAAAAATGAAAGATGGAAGAGAAGTGGGATAGCGCCTCAGTTTACTCACTTTCTCGCAGTCTTCGCCGTTTCAGGGCAGTAATAACGGATGATCAATGGTGAGCTTTAAGATTCTGTTATTATTGAATTCATACCCGCCGCGCTGGCTTAGTGGCTAAGGCGTTACGCTGCTGAGCACGAGGTCGTGCCGTGGGTTTGATTCCCGGCTGCGGCGGCCGCTTCTCTGATGGAGGCGAAAAGCAAAAACGTCCATGTATACGAGATTTCGATGCACGGTAAAGATCCCCAGGTGGTCAAAATTAATCCGGAGCCCTGCACTACGGCGCGCCTCAGGCCCAACTCGAACGCCTGCAGACTTCTGCCCAAGGACGTGCTATTCTCAATACACTTAACTACCCCGCTTCGCAACTACTCCCCATTCCACCGGAACACCCTCCTTGGGCGACTTTCACTAATTTACGGGTTGAGTCTTTGCCCCGCAACATGAACCCTGATCGACACCCTGCTCGTCGTGCACTGCGCGTTCAGGCCCTCTCCAGACAAATTGATTTTCTACTCTCCCATGGTTCCATCGTTTACTTTACTGACGCCAGCGACATCCCCTCAAACTCAACGTGCACGGCTTCATTTCTCCAACTCCCTTCTTTAGACACTGCCACGCTTTCCTTTCTTTCCCCACCGGGTTCGACCTCTCTCGAAGAATACGCCATTGCCCTTGCAATAGAGCACGCTACTCTACTGTTCCTACCAGCACGCCAGTATATATCTTCCTCCGACTGTCAGTCAGCCCTTCGTAATTTCGCTCACCATGAGACTCACCACACACTACTGACTTCGTCACTCTGATACTTGCATCGAATCATCGGCCACGTTTCACACTGGTTTGGGTTCCTGGCCACGCTGGCATGTGCGGAAACGCCTTAGCAAACGCGCTCACCCGAGTACCTTTCCCGGGTCCGCCCATGTCCGGCCAACCGTGTACCACCCACCGACGGTTCGTACTCAACACCGCGCTTCCCGCCGTTACCCAATTACACGCCCCAACGCCTATCACGTACCCTGTACCCACCCCCCAGTTCCCGTCTAACTCGTGAGGCTGCGTGCCTCATTCGGCAGGCTCAAACCTCTTCACTCCTCTCCCATCACATTCTTCACCGCATCTATCGGCGTCCTGGCCATCCTTCCTGTCCCACCTGTTCTTCCTACCCATCCATCCCTCATTCTTATTGGGACTGCAACCCGCCATTCTCTTGACCCATCAATCGCCTCCATCACCTCCTGGTAGCTCTGGCTGTCTCCCCCGCTGACAGTAAACATCCAGGCTGCCCAGGAAGCTCTCTACAAACACGTGCACCGGATCCGCACGGACATTCTGGAGTACTGCGTGGATCCGGAGAATTGAACTTTCAAATTAGGACCTGGACTTAGGTCCTGCGGAAAATAAAGTTTGTTCTCTCTCTGTCTCGACTGCGCTGCGTTGGCGTATTAAACCCTACAAGCAATCATCATTGATTTCATGATTGACGGTCTTCTGTCCCATGACTATTTTGGCGCTTCCCAGTCCCGTCACGGGCCGGTCCCCACCTCTTTTTTTTGTCTATACACAGAGAAACGTTTCGATGCTTAAGTCTTCCTGTGATTTTTTTTACACTGTGAATGATTTAAGGTACAGAATCGTGTGTGTCATGCCAAGGGCTACTGTGAGAGCAAAGAATTGTCGCTCGGAATAAGGTACGTAAGATGGGAAGAAGGCCCACCTTGCAAAAGTATTGAAGCTTGCTCCGGAGGAAAAAAAAACGCTGGCACGTGCGCCATTTAAAAATAGACGTCGCCAAGCGGGTACCCTGTAATCGTTCACGTCGGAAGCCTTCTACAACTGAGTAACACTTCTGTGAAAAAATAGCTCAGGGCATATTAAAAAAAACCATTTCACACAATGTGAAAGCTTTCGGAAGTGCACAGAAGTGATTCGCCATAATGGGCTGTACCGCAGTTATCCGCTCGCTGCTACCATGCAATTCAAATTTCCCGCCTTCGCAGTGCTCGCGCGCCCCCTACCTGAAACTGCACCAAGGGGCGTTCTGTTCTTTTTGTGCTTGCTTAAAGTTCGCATGCTGGAGCTGTTGTGCGTCATTTCAAGTGCGTAATTTTTTTCTTGCGCGGCTGGAGCCTTTCTGCGTCATTTACAACGCGCCATTTTTTCTTGCGCGGCGGCTTTTTTCGCTTACTATCCTAAAAACCAACCCAAAGAGCGTTCCTAACTAACTCAACGCGGGCGCTTCCGATTAATTGCGCATATTTTACCTCAAATGTAATTATAGTTTTCTTTGCGCTAAACAATTGGGAGATGTAGGCGAAGCGCCAGTTGTTCATGAATTTCTAACTCTTATGACTATATAAACAGCTTGGCTTTCGAAGCCTCTGGGGTACGCCGCGACGGCAGATCTACAACGGAATGCCCTGTTCTACTTGTGTCCAGCGAGAAGCTACGACGACAAGGGGAGAGCCTAAAGTGCTCTGCACTTAAAAATCAAAGCCTCCACAACGGTGCTAGAATGGCGTCTCGTGACGGTGCGGAGGCGCCGTCACGTGGTATTTTTTATATTTCGCGGGTTTCCTTTATCAGTCAGAATAATGTGTACGCAATTAGTTCATCGCTGAAAATACCGCAGTTAGGTGTCCCTCGTGGTTTCCTACAAGTGCCTCATTGACACTTTAGTGATTAGGACAGTATTTCTCGAGTTAGATAATTAATTAGAATTAGTTAATTAGGTCTCATTAAAGAAAAATATCTGGTCCCGCTTCTTCACAGTAATTGCAAACATTATGCAGCTGGTTTCTTTCGGGTTACGCCTTTACTCTTTTTTTTAAATCTTGGTGCATGATAGCTGGGACACCCTGTATATATTTATATATACACATATATATATATATATATATGTATATATATATATATATATATATATATATATATATATTTATATAAATCGCAAGGCAGGATTGACAGCAAAGAATGCCAAGGAAAGCAAAGGGGAGGATGCGGCTAGGTCATTGAAACAGGTAAGAATTTTTGAAGAAAGAAAGCGGAGAAAAAATGCCCGCCGGGTGGGATCGTCTGGTGCGATGACCACTACGCTACCGGCGGGGTGGTTTTTCTTCACTTTCTTTCCTTCCAAAATTATTTATCTGTTTCGATTACCTTTATCATATATAATATATATATATAGATATATCTATATATAATATAGATATATATATATATATATATATAGATATATATATATATATATATATATATATAGATATATATATATATATATATATATATATATATATATGCGCTCGTCAGCAGAAGACCAAATCATACGCAAAGTAAAGTATATAAGTGCTTTATTTCTGCAGTGCCCTCTTCAGTCTTTGTATATTTCATCGTCCACCGCCGCAAAGTCTTCGTTGAGCGCTAAGTCGACGTTGAAGACCTACACTTCTTTTTCTTCTTCTGAGCAATTGCTTTCTCGCCTCGCAGCTCGGCGCGCTTCCTGATAAGGCGCCTCTTCTACGGGCGTCCGGATGCTCTTTGGTCGCCCTATTTCCCATGTGCGCGGCACAGAGTCTGAGAGAGTTCTCCCACTGCCGCCGCGGCGAGTTCTGTGAGCCCAGGTAGTTGCCCCTAGCAACACGGAGCCAGTAACATCAGGAGCAGATGACAGCCGTTTCATCGGCGATGCTGTTTGCTCAGACGCTGACTGGCACATGCGGTCGGTATTTCTTCTTTTCTTTTTGCGAGCACCTCACGTGACGCAAGCCCACGCGCAAGCCTGGATGACGCCGGCTGCTCTTCAGGAAGCGCGCCCTCACGTGCGCTCGCTATTTTCTTTGTATTTTTTTTTCTGTTTACGCAGGGCGAAACGAAGAGCTTAAGCAGCTTTTTCTGGTAAAAGCGCGCGGCTTACTCGGCCGACATCTCTACTGTCTAGAGCATGCTCAAAAAGAGCGCCTTGAGCACTTAGGTGTGCCCCATGTCCCCGGGTTTTTCCAACGTCTCGGCCATGGCCATGTGCAGGTTAGAGATTCCGCGGTCGGCCTTATTAACGGAGTCGATGACGTACGTGGCAGCGGCATAGTTTAGTGGGCTTTGTGTAGCGGGTTGTGTAGCGGCATTAGCCCTTATGCCATATTCCTGGTCAATTCCCCAGGTGGGTGTGTGCCGTGTTACAAAGAACACCGCGAGATGCACGCTCACGTGCGCTCGGTATTTTCGGGGTATTTTTCTGTTAACTGACGGCGCAACCCCGAGCTCAAACAGCTGTGATGTTAAAGCAAGGCATTAGACCAATCTCTCTCTCTCTCTGCCGTATACACAGCGCACACATGCACGCACGCACGTACACACATATATACACTCCCAATCGCGATGTCACAGTATGGATTCAGCTTTTTTTTCCTGTTTATTAACATTCTCAGTGTCCTATATCAGGAAACTATTGCGACAGGAACAAAAGGTGTCAAACCGCACCTGACTGTGTCCCTCAGCCCATGCATTCTGCATGTGACGAAACAAATACAAGCATAATTACAGTAAGAAAACACGCATAAGACTGCGCACATGGTATGTACAGCTCCAGGAGGTTACAAAAATAGAAACAGCGCAACAAAACTCAATATAGACCAAGCAAGTTGCGTAACTCTTAAACAATACGAGTTACACAATACACAAACACAAACGAACTGAAGGCTTTCCTGAAAGAACGAAAAGGTGGGCACCGACCAATCTTGTTTATCAGATCGTTCTTCTTATTTGAAATGCTAAGAACTGAGTACTGTGAACTTTGAAACCCGTAATTTGTTCTGACGTTGGGTGCTCTATAGTTATTGGTTCTTTATTCAAATGGTGGATTTTTTAACAGATATGCTTGTTGAAATTCCTCGCGAAATTTCTTTACATCTGAGTACATCTACATCATAAGCTCGCGCTTGTCAAGCTGGCAGACATCGATCAAAGCAAATTGGATGCAAAAATCTGCAATACAGTCCTTATATGTCAAGTTTAATTGTTTTCTAATGGATATTTTTTCTAGTGTAAATAGTGCCTGTTAATCGGTATCCGTTGTAGTTCCCCGGATAAGTAGACAATACTGTAAATGAAACTGAATCATGTTTCTAATTTTCCACAGTGTCCTTGTTATTCGTGACAATTTATTTTTATATGATTCATATGTTCCATATACGATCCATGATAAATAATTGTTAAAAGCACTCCTAAAATTCCATAGTACAGGTAGATTGTATTATATGGTTGCGAAAGTGAAGTTGAAAGCCGTCTCTCCAGGGTGTATTTCAAGCTAGAACACAATATTGTTTGTTTTGTTTATATTTAATTACAATTAACTTGCGGAAATCCAGTCAGAGAGCTCCCCTAGCCAAACATTTGCATCTATTCCCAATTTTATTCGGTTAGTTCCAAAAAAAAAGCATTTGTGATCCCTACATAGAGAAGTAGTTTTTGTGTGTACGGAGTGTTAGGTACATCATTATTAGTCCGAAAAGTTAGCCTTGGCGTCATCCCGCTGAAATGTAACGAAAAGCCCAGCACGACGTCGCCGTAAAAATTCAAGCTGTTACGCTTTGTCAAATAACTTTTGGTCGGTTGATGTGCATGCCCCGTTATACAGTCTCTTATAATACCTGTCAATGTATGCTATGCATTTGTGCCGTTTTAGACCATTTGTGTTTTTCAGCAAAAGTTCATTTTAAAAATTTGTCCCGCGTCTTCTCGCGTCGCTGCAAATGTCGTCGAAAGATGATGGTCTTCTGTTGGCCCTGCCACGTAATTGCCTCTCCTGTCTGACACGCCCATTTCCCACGCTGCTCCCCTTCTGTCTCGGTTCACGAATAGGAGGTTTGCGGAGTCCAATTTTGCCGCGTGCGCAGTGCTGGTGCGCCAACAGTTGGGATGGGGCGGTAGGGACTGAGCGCTTGATCCACGAGGGTCGGGCGGCAGCCTTTTTTTGCATTTCGTGATTAAAAAATTGTTTGAAATGAGCTTTTTTAAATTCTCTTTCCCAGAAATCGAGTACTCGTCGCCTTTTAATTAAGAGAACACTGGAAACATTAGTAATGTATTGACGCTGTTTTGCAAATACGCTTCTTAAACCTTGATGATGAACAATGTCGACAAATATAGAGCATATTTCTAGATTCCTTACATTGAAAATGCTTTGCCTACATAAACGCGTCTTCAAGAAATCTTTTAACCTTGGTCGGGACTGATCGAGGGACAGACAGACAGACAGACAGACAGGCATACAGACGGACGCACAGACAGCCAGAAAGACATAGAATCAAGAGAGAGAGCGGAGGGAGAAGACAGAGAGAGAGGAGAGAGAGAGAGAGAGAGAGACCAAAATTTTCCAGCTTGAGTAGCTCAAGAACAACTATCGTCCTTTAACAGTTCTGGGCATTCAAACCCCAGCTCCTGCCCCCCCAGCAGTCATTGTAACACTGTCTGCTGATAACTAAAGTGTTTACTTAATTTTACTCTACGTAGGTTATTGGATTCGAGGAACATTGCATCCTAAACCCTGGATAGAATGAAACAAAGCATTTGATGGCTCTCTTTCTCCGTGCAAAGCAGCGTGAGAACGAGTGCAGCAGGTGATGTGCGCGTGCTTGCACATGAAAGACCCAAAACCAAAACCCGGTCAAAACCGTCACCCAAGAGCCCTTCAAGAAGGAAGCGCAAGCTCTTGGTATGTGAAAAGAAAATTCCGTACGCACAAAGGTGAACCGGCACACACTCACGGTACTCTTGGGTCCCGGGGCGCGTGAACACGCTCATGCACACGGTCAACAATCCAGGAAAGCAGACAGTCAAGGGCGAAAGCGCTGCACAATACTGAATTCGAGACGTGGTATACGTAGACGAGGACCCATTAACCGAGTTATGATGCTGTGGAGCTTACGATAATCGATCGCCAGGGCAATTCAATCAGCTCCGGGTCGGTCTGCACGAGCGAACCAGATGTGGGCGAAGAGGCGGCCATTGTCTTGGCAATGACGGGCCGCGGCAAAACTCAAATACGTGGTGAGTAACTCAAAGTATGCTTTCTAAATTACTCAGGGGCGGCACATCTCAGAGGCGTCTGCAATTCTAAGGACTAGACTCAACAACATTCAGCGGTCGGGCAAGGTGTGTCTAATATGGGCACCTGCACACTTCGCCCTGGCTGGGGAAAGAGTGCGCGCACGACGCCGCTTGATGATTTTGGGACCGAGCTGATGGCGACAACAGCGCTCATTCCGATTGGCTGTTAGGGAAGGGATCCACACGTGTCCTACAGGGACATCACAAATCACTACAGGCTAGAGCGGGGCCATCTACCCTCAGTAAATGGCAAACCGTGGCTTGGCAACATCTGCAAACGAGCTCGTACCCCCCTCCCCCGGCTGCGCATAGTTACTCCTATCCCTGGCAATATTCTGATGAGTGCCACAGCTATGAGGACCGTGCAGACCTAGCACACATGCTTTGGTCCAGCCACAGGCGTCAACGTTAAGTCGCAACATCACTAGTCTATAGCAATGGGAGACCGTGTTGCTCAGCTCCGACCCCAATGCACCAAATCTTGGCCATTCGCCTGCCGAAGATGCTGCTTGAGTCCAAGGGCTCTTCGCCCACGTCTAGGATTACTGGCTGTCACACAATAAAGATATCTCTCTCTTTCCCTCTCTCTCCCGATTTGTCCACGACACTATTTCGACACTAAACAACTCCTAAAGCAAGCTTGTACTTTTGCTTGAATCTAACCAAGAAAAAGGTGGTGTTACGTTCCGACACAGCAAACGAGAAACGACGCGCCTACAAGATTTGCCGATCCCCCGGTCGCAAAGGCGAGCAAACACGTTTGCACGCAACCTTAAGAACTCACCGCTTACAACGACCACATAGAAGCCAAACACAAACTCAGTCGGCCACACACCACCAACTCCCGAAACACTCCACACCCAACCTCACCCCCTCCAACTCCTTGATCTTTTTCCCACACGCGATCGCTGGTGCGGGAGCACCAACTAAGTAACTTCGGAAGCTCACAACAGTCGCGTCTTCTTCAACAAGTTGTCTTCTGTCACCGCATGCTTCGTCTGCGCATGCAAACCAAATTCCCACTGACGCCGCTGCCGCCAGACGGGCGGGGGCGGGGCTTAAATCTGATTTTCACAAACAAGACCACTGCAGTTTCCTCCCACGCTCACACCGAACAGCGTGCCCTTCTCCGGTCACAGAAAACACAAAAAGCTGCAACGCCTGCGGCAACAGCAGCGGCAACAGCACGTGGTGTGCAAAGCGGCAGCGCCAGTCTGCCTTTACGGCTTAAGGTAACAAGATTCTGGGAGCGGAAACATCATTGATTCTCCGGAACCATGTGCCCCTTTTCGGTTGCGTTCTTTCTCGCCTTATTTCTTCCGCTACCTTTTCTTGCTCGTTCCACGTTCACTTCGACTGTGCTTCCCTAAAGACCTCACCGTATTGTCTCGGGGCGTCGCGCACGTCGCTCGCTTCTTTGCCCCGCCCGTCCTCGTTTCCCCGAGCTTCCCTTCTACAGTTTCCCGAGGGCGTTGCATACAGAGCCCGCTATCTGGCTTTTCCGTGTCCTTCCCTCCTCTTCCCGACCTCCCCTTTACGTTATCATGCTTGAGTTCTCCGTCCCCAGGGATACCGGCAAGTAGTAAAGCGTACCGGATTGACAATTGAATAAGTCCGTTTGGATTTGTAGTATACAGACGCCCAGTGGAGAACAGAGCGGCCTAAGACCATCTCGAGTACGCGAATGTAGGGAATGCAATGCAATTTTTCTTCTCGGTTCTCTGCGTGCGTGTGCGTGTGTGTGTGTGTGTGTGTGTGTGTGTGTGTGTGCGTGCGTGTGTGGTGTGCGTGTGCGTGTGCGTGTGGTGCGTGCGTGCGTGCGTGCGTGTGCGTGCGTGCGTGTGTGTGTGTGTGTGTGTGTGTGTGTGCCTGTGTGTGTGTGTACGCATGTGTGCGGGTGTGAGTGTGTGTGTGTGGAGAGAGAGAGAGAGAGAGAGGGATAATGGGAGAGAGAGAGAGAGGAGAGAGACAGGAAACCTTTGCAAGCGTACTCGACGTGAACCTTTTCAAGCGACCTCGAACCCCAAGTATTGTGACGGCGAAGAAATGAAGGAGACATCCCCGGCAATAAGGATAAATTACAACAAGCACAGTGCTGCCTAGCTGCATTAAAAAGACCGTTGCATTATCGGAGCTCCGATTCACTCTCTTAGCTGATTCCGGTGAAAGATGAGCTGCAGTGCAAACAGCCTATTCGTTACTGGTCGGGTCATTAGGGAAAGACTAGTTCTGCGGATATACGCCGAAGCAGGTGACAAGCAGCACACACTTCAAAGTCACCGTGACGTTCCAACAGTTCCACCACCCACACACACCTCCTGTGTATTTGGATCTCTAAGACTCCTCCGCCAAACAGTTATCAGGAAGATATTGCCTGTCAAGTGCAGGCATACGCGTTCAATGTTCTTTCAAACAAATATTCGTGCGAGAATCTGTACTGTAACATTCCCCGTCTTTTCCCAAAACCGCTTCGATCCGAATTTCGTTTCACTTTACCGTAAACATGTCTTCCTTTTTTTTCTTGCGAGCTACGCGCGAGAACCTGTAGGCATTCGGACGCCCAAATGCGAACTATTCCTATCCACTGCCATTTTAGGGAAAGTCGCTGTGTACAGGGTCTACCGTCACCACCGGTGGTGATGCAGCAGTTACTACCGCTGCTATTACCGCGATTAGTGGCTTTTAAGTTTTACTCTTAGTTCTGGAACTAATAGTTCCTATTGGCGATGAGATGTTTGAGTGGCGCCCCCTGGCTCTGACGTCGGCTTAGCGACTCGCGCCGCTGTCGTCTGCTACATTCGCGCCACTGCTACACCCGCGCCGCGGTCGTCCGCTTGTGACTGGCAGCAGTGCCTGTGCTAGAAATCGCCCTCTTTGATGCTTTGGTGCTTTAAAGCGTATTTCTAGCCAGCTTCCGACAGCTATGAATAATTTCAAGCTTTATCCCGCACAAGTTTACAACACACAAGGAGAGAGAGAACGACTTTCTAGAGCATCGCTCAGACGAGCGTGTGTATCTCTTCCTAGCGCAATCGCGAGTTTCATTGCTCAGAGCTCATCGATAAGTATTCAAAATGCGTAGGTTTACCTAAAGTATTTCTGAGATGCTCTTATGAAGACTCAACAGTGTGCTACGCACCAAGCAGCGGGTCGCGCAGCAGGAAATAAAACGGGTGTCTTCTATTTATTTCGTTGTTGTTGAATTGTATAACATGAATGTTTTTTTCTGTGCCCAACGCATTAATTTTTCTGCACCGTTCCAAACGTCCTAAGAGGTTCGTGGATGTTTGTGAGGCTCACAAAGTTCGTGTGTATATTTTCTTCGGGCTGTAAGGCATATAGTACTTTCTTCAGAAATGGGCTTTCCTTATCGCTGCGTACAAAACTGCATACCCAAACCGTGCTTTGTTTTTCTATCGTAACCATCGTTATCGTAACGAACGGAATCTCAACCCGAAAAGTTAATTTATGACATGACTACGGTGTTGAAGGCATGATATACTTAACGAACACAACAAATAGTATACGTGCCGGTTTTCAGTATAACACGATTCGAAACCGATGAACATGTCCAAACAGGTTTTTTTCGTTTTTCAACCCCTTCAGCCGCAAAGAACCAATCCTGGCCTACTCGCGATGACGTTCGATGAATTGAAGAAAATTACTCTTGCTCTCTTGTCTTGGACTGAGGAGCCTGCCCACTAACCAGCTAGATTTTACTGTGAAAGTTTTCTCCTCCTCCTACTCCTCTTTAGTGCAGTTTTACAATAAGGCCAATCTGTATATTGGAATGATATGGCTGCGGCAAAAAAACCGAAATATCCTTCCAAGTCTGAGCAAACATCGTCTTACTGTATGTTTGCCATACAGGTTTTGCTCAATAAGCCTCCATACTGGTTAGAAGCCTGGTATAAAACCAGCACGCGTTTCTACACACCAACCTACTACTAGGAAATCAACCTACTATATTTGCGCCCCATAGTGCACGTCAGCACGCTTTCATGCCGTTACAAACGTAAGGTGACGTGATACAATGGTTTCGAGCGTTAGGCAAGGTTTCTAAATCTGTTTACCTTACTTACGAAGATGGAATCGTAATGCCTTCTGCCAAAGCCGACAGCAACGAAGGCCTGGAATTTGTTTTGGTCTTCAATTTTCGCCGTTGTCGGTAGTTAGACTCCGGCTGTTACCGTTGTTCGAAAGATTGCTGAATAAAGAAGATGACGCCTAGCTCCGACTCCTCGCGCTCTGCACAGGACCAGCTTCGCAGAAATGGGACGCCGCCGGTAATGTTTCTTCCGGAGCGGTATCAGAAACTATACTTAAATTCATGTCTTGAGCTTGTTTATGCGCTTTTAAGTCTTTTGTTACGAAAAAGTTGCGCATACGCGAGATCTGGTGCGGACAAGCACCAAAAGTCAACCAGCGCGCAAAGAAACAGCGGAGAGAGTGGGCCCGAGTGAAGCAGACGACAAATGCGAGAATCCCTAAGCCGACGTCACGGAGGCGCGCTTTGCAGCGCCGCCCGTGGTCGCGCTCACCGCCAATATTACCAGGGATACTATCAAACTTCTTTTCACTTACGCGTCACATGCGTAAGTGTGACGCGTAACATGCGTCACACGCGGCTGCGCACTCATGTCATACGTTGGCTGTGGTGAGAAAAAAAGGCTGATCCTATACATTGGTAGCAATGCACGTAAAGATTAAGATTAAGATAAGATTCATTTAGCTCATAAATTCACTGCAACATAGTCGCGGGCGAGCCTAGGCCTGCATTGGGCTTGTGTAGCAACGCCCTGCAGCAGCGACGGTTTCACAGATAAGAGTTTGCGTACTACGTGCAGTTACAAAACGTCAGAGGAAATACAAAACGGGAACGCCGGATGCAGATTTAGAGTTATTACAAAGAAAAAACACAGGAAAGACAAACAATGAAAAGCAAGAGTGCAAAAAAATGAAGCATTGCTGAGCACTTCCACTCAGCAGTCCTCAAAAGGAAGTGGAGCTTACCTGCCGAAGCGTAGCTTTCCACATTGTGCTCGTAAACTGACATCATCACGAGCACGTTTTATGGTGGACGTAGATTTTCTCGTCGTCAGAAACATCGCGCGGAAGGGTCAGAAGCTCGAAGGTCCGCCTCGACCGTCACGTTTAGATTCGCGGTTGGCGCAGCAGAGATGCTTCTGCTTTCCGGCGCGCTGTTAAGGCGCCATCAACTCCAAGCGAAGAGAACGTGATACACGTCGTGAACAAAGGGCTTCCCCATTGGAGGAAACCAACGCAATCAGGTAGAAGATAAACCCAGCGGTTCGCCCTGCCAGAAAGCAGCAGCAGCCCAGGAAATCCACGACAAAACGCCAAAAAGCTTTGAATAAAAAAATCCGCTGTGTAACGAAAGGGTTTTCGCCCCTAAAGTCTGTATGATGGAATGTTTCTGGAATTTGGTGCTGCGTTGTTGCCGCCATCCGCTTGACCGAAACGAGTAACGCGAACATTCATTGTGACAGGCGCCGCGGTTGTTTCATTGCGTGTAGAGTTATGTATATTGCTCCCCTAGTGGAGCAGAGTTGCGCTGTCCATCCGCCATCTTGGATTCCATAATTGTGCGGGGAAAGCCGCCCGTCATGCGTGTATGAAGCCACGCCACGCCGTCCGTACCAGTGACCGCGGCGGGGACAGTCGGCTGCTTATCAGCTGAGTGGTCGCCGACACCCCAACACCCGCCGCTCACTTGAGCAGAACTGACTAAAAGTGGTGTCTTGTGCGCAGTACTGAAAGCGTGCTTCCATGTCACACTTGGTACCCACGGCATGTGGCAATCAGACGCGCAACTAATGGCGCTACGCGATATACAGGAACTCTAATTGAGTGTGGAGCCCTAATTGCTTGCGACAGGACAATATAGTTCGGCTCGGTATGTGCGCAGTTCCAAAGCGGTCCTATCACTAGGCAAGTACCACTTGAACTAGCCCTGCATAAGTTAACATGAACGAGTATTATTTAGCGACAGCTTTTGTGGAACTCGTGATGCACCTGACAACATCCGCCGGTGAGATACTTTTTAGCAGCGCAGCTGCTGTAGAAGCCGTAATTTCGCCGCTGCAGGAAAAAAACCAAGAAAATTGGAGCCGTCAGCGCGCGCCTCCTGCCGACCAGCTAAGCTTCCCCGGCACGCGCACCGGCTTTAGTAGTAGTAGTAGTAAACGTTTATTGGACCAAAGGGAAAGGCTTTAGCAAAAAAAAAAAAAAAAAACTGCCGTAAACCTTGAAGAACGACAAAATGCTGAGCGCTCGTGAGCCCGTGCCTTACGGCGACCACCGACTCTTCAGCTCACGCACTGGCTTTAGCAAGAAAAAGTGCTCCAGGGCTCTGGTCAAGCGCAACTGCGCATGTAATGTGTGGCATGCGGACCAGGACCATGTCGATGCATATGACGGTAACTACTACTAGTACAGAGCAAAGCAACGACGGAACATGTAAATAAACAGTTTCGGTTTTGTACACATGCGTCATGATGGGTCCTTCAGTGCTCACGTAGAGGGATATCCTGCAGCTTCGCTATGGCTCAAGCCTTGAGCGACTTTGTGCAAGCTTCGCCAGTTGAGCTGGTGGAGGCCTATAATGTTGAGTACGACTATGCATCCACCACTCACCGCGAAGAGGACGACACGACCTCCTCTATGCATATCACGACGGTTACTAGCACCGCTACTATGCAAATAAACAATGATACTGAAACTTAACTATGTGTCCAGCAATGCTCACCTACAACAGCTTCGCCATTCAGGTCTTGCGCGTGAGTGCAAGCTTCCTGAATTTTCGGGGGTTATTACTATCGTTATTGACACACTGCTTTGTACTTGTTCGGGCTGTCCTATCGACGATTACGGTTTTTGACACAATTCTGCACTGGGGTACTTTGATCGCGCTATTTAGTTAGCTCATCTGAAAAATTACACTTTTATAATAACCACGCCAGTCTACATGAGTGACGTCCACGGGATCAATGGGTGTAGCTTCTCTTTTCGTAATATTTCTTTTTTCGCAAGCCCCGCGGCTCATCGTTGTGGGAGTATATTGTTGCGATGCAGTCTAAAGAATACTACGAGAGTGTAGAGAAATTTCACTACCCATGAAATCCAACGAAAATGGAAAAAGCAGGCACCTTCTCGTAAAAAAACGCGGTTTTTGTAATGGGGTGTCACACTGAAAAGAAAGATCTGTAACACTGAACGTCAGTCTAGTCTTGTTCAATTGTTTGGAGACACCCGTAGATATTATAACTTTCTGTGGAAATATTTCCCCGGTGAGCGATGATTCTGCGCGACATCGCTTCTTTCCACACACGTGCCAAGGGTATTTCACCGGTTTCGGTGATTTCGCGTCATAAACGTGGTCGTTATCGCTAACGCTGGAACGAGGCGTCGAGGGGAAAACATTCTAGAGCCCGACCTAACCCATAAAACATCTATGGCGCTTTACTTTGGACGCGTGCGCTTGTTATTTTTTAATCCTTCACTTGACCCTAGTTCCTTTCTTATTTTATTTGATGTCTTTCCTGCTTCTCCGATCGTGTCGTTCTACGTCGGAAGTAACAGACAAAAAGGCGAAGAGAATGTTCTGCTCGACATTGTTTACACGTAGCTAGTCAGCTATAAATTACAAGCCCCAACGGGGTCATGTTCAGCAATATCATGGTTTCATGGGGCTGTGTCTTTGGGTATTCCACTTCCGGAGTAATAACAAGAGGGCAAACGAGAAACAGGAAGAAGAAAAGAGAAAGAACAGCCGAACGAGGCTGAGAACTGCGTGCTTCGATGTCACCGTGCTAGATGCCGCTCGTGAATTATTGAGAAGAGCGGCGCGTGCTACCGCGCCAAAACGGTTTTTTGGCGCTAACGCGTGCAAGCTGGTAATGTTTTCCCGCGTGCACGCAACACTAGCGCCTGTTCTTCGGCGGACAGGAGCACAAAGAAAAGGGAAAATATATTCGCGGGAAAAGGAGAAAGAGGGCAGTGTTAAGTGTGGAACCACCCCGCTTTCCTTAAAAAAAGGGACAGGAACAAAAACGAAGCAAAGAGTGGAAAGGGGGTTGTGGGAGAACAAGGCTCCCCGGCTTGTTTATTTTATCATAGAAGACGATTCCCCTATCTAACGACCCTCAAATGCCTTACAAGGCGATAATTACGGCAATAAAGCAGGAAGAGTCGCGGACTCACGAAAGAGGAAGATACGCGTGGCCGGACCGAGACATATAGAAAAGTAGTAGTTATTTATTGTCGGCGCTGGATCCTCGTGCGCGACACGGCGAGTCTGGGACGACGCTGCCATGGCACGGGAAGAAGAAGCGAAATCTCTGCTCCCGTTTTAAAAGGCTCCCGGACCAAACTGCGGAAACCGTAAAGTTTTATTTACGGCCATGGCGACCGCGGTTCGCTTTTGTATGTCCCCTCGCTCCTTCGGCATTTTCCTCCGAAGACCACGAGAGACGCACTACTTTCGTTTTTACAAGTCCTTAAAGAAGTAAACAAAGTTGCGGTGTTTTTATCTGTGTTCTTTTCCCTTTTGTTTCTCGTAGACACCCGTTGCGTGCCGATGCGTGGTTCTTTCTTATGGTGTACGTTCACCCTGACCATGGGGTCGTTTGTATGCCCGCCTGCAGCGTAGCGGTTGTCGCTGTCCAGAGAGCCGTTCATTACAGTCCGTTATTTGAACAGCCTGGCGAATATTTAGGAGGCAAGAAAAACAACGACTACAAGCGCGCCGTCTCCTACATGCCTTCGTACACCGAAGTTTAAAACTAATGAGCACATGGACGGCGCCTGCAAGCTTTGTCGTGGAAACGCGCGGGGCAGTGCTATCTGCTTTTCATTGATTTAGGCGCACCGCATGGGAAACAATAGAGTAGAGGGAAACTAAGGCGTCATTGTAGACGCTATGCACACTCAAGGATAAAAGAGATCTGTGCCATAGTCGGCGCACATACGGTACTCGGGCGACAGACGAGACCGGCACTGGGACTGAACGGTTTTATTCGTTCCGGGAACCGGTATTAAGCATAGTCAAGGGAGAGGGAGTTGGAATAAGGAAAGGGAGGGAAAGACATGACGGTCAGTTGATACGTCACATGCCTGGCTCAGGCGGCGGGAGATAACACAGCTCGATGATTTGCAACAAGATTAAAAAAAATAGTCGCCAAACCACCCTGGGAATGTGCATGTTCAGCAAAGCGGTCTTAAGCCACTACAAATGGTGGTGGAGGAGGGTAGAAATGTTTCTCGTCGTCTCGGCGGGCTTGTCACTTGCGCTCGGCCAGTGTAAGTAGATAAGGGTACAAAGTATCGGCAACTCTTATCTGTTATTGTCCGGTCCGCCGCCATTATCATTGGTCATTTGCCATTATGTGCCCATTTTTTGATGTTACGGCGAGTCGCGAACGCTGCACCACTTCTACACGTGTGTCTGTCAGCTTGCCTGTTGGGCTTCAAGGGCCGTTTCGCTTACATCTTAGCCGCGACGGGGCTAGTTCTGTGGCGCACTGGGGATCTCGTTCAAAGTGTCGCTCACTTCATACTTGCTGCAATTTTCGAAAGATAAAGAGTGGCGAACTTAAATAGTGTAAGAAATACTGTTGTCGGGTAGACTATAGCTAACAGAAACGATATTTTCTGCTGGGGCAGCCATTATTTAACGATTTTTTTTTCTGGAGTATTTAGAGAAAAAAACTTGCGTGCGCGTTTTTTGTTCAGGCGCTCACTTCTACGATTACTTTCCAATAATATCACGTGCTTGTAAACTTCAGAAATTAGGAAACAAAAGGATAAGCAGCTGGGATCCCGCCACGCTGTCCGGGCGCTTTACAGTACAGTCCTCAATTTAAAGTGCGTACCGATGCGGAGTGCGAACAGGGGGGTCAAAAAAATACCTAAATGCGGAGGGATAGAGTTGGGATGCCCCACTCAGAAATTTCAGGGCCTGTGACCGAGTAGATAAGCGCGCAAAGCCGGCATCAGCCTCTGCAGCGCAAGGGATTTTGCTTCGTGACAAAGGAAGTTTTATCAGTGACAGACCAAGAGAGACAGGCACGGTGTAGACAGGCATGGTGAAAAAAAAGAAGGCGTGGAGCGCCGCCTGGGGAACGCTAAACAAACTTTCCACTATTTTGCATAGTTTCCGAGAAGCGGCTGGCTGGCGGACACGAAAGCACGCTGGAAGGCTACGGAGGGGGGAAGGGTAGGAGAGAGCAACAGGAGAGTGGCTGTTTGGCCATTTTTCGCTCACGCGTTAGGCACTGTTTATACAGGCGGCTTTGGGTTTGCATTATGTGCCATTTGTTTATTCTGCGATGGTTCATGGGCGCCGCCATTTTGTTGTTAATGCTTTGCAGTCGGTCACCTCTGGTAGGCGTAGGTTGGACTCCCTTCTCCGCGGCGGCGCGCTGCTGACGTCGTTCCGAATGCGAATCAAAGATAACGCGTTGAATAGCATTTCAGCAGCAGAAGGGTGTCCAAGGACGCTCTATTTAGTGACACTAGTCTTGCCTAGCCTTCAAGACTAATCTAAAAACATAATCTTTACCAGAACACATGATTGGGGGGCGGAGTCCCATTGTTTACAGGCGCCTTATCATCCATAATACGGTTTCGATGCTTGTTTTGTGGTTTCCTTAAACGAAATATGAGTTGTATGCTGTGCGCCTGATTAGCCTTAAGCGTGCGCTCGGCGTCTTAGGCATTTGCGCCTTGGCGTTTTTGTCCACAGAAACAAAGAATGGGGGGGGGGGGGAGGCACACAGTTTTGCTGTAAAAGCCACGTCTTTGAAGCCCTAAGCATTCTAGCGCGATGTGTTGGAAAACTAGTGCCCAGGTATGCTCTTTGACTGGGCGTTTTCGCCCCCGGAGATGGATTTTGCCCATGGAGATGAAACCGTTGGGGGGTAGAGGTTTACCTTTGCTGTAAAATGGTAGTTACTTAACCACGTTTGGAGTATTGGTTACGACGCCTCATTGTTCGGGTAAGGTAAGGGATAACAGGACACCACATGGTCGAGTTGCGCAAGAACCATTCAAATATTAATCCCCAGCCGCATCTTTCCTTGAAGACAAAGAAAACATGCTCGCTTTTCATACACCGAAAAAACAGGCAAGTGCTTGAAGCTTGCACGGATAACGATTCTCCACTTGTTTTTCTTCCCCATTCAGGATGCAGAGATAGATACGGTGGCCTCCTGCTTGTACGAGAGTGCCCTAATTTCGCGACCCACTTAACAGCGTTCTTGCTACACAGCGACACGCTTCCTAGCTCTACAATCTCAATGGGTATGCTCTAAGTATCGACAAGGTTCCAAAGCTGGCAAGGGCGGTGCGGCAGCTATGGACGTGCTCAAACTACAGCTACACTCTACTATGGCTTTATTTTATTAAGTGGTGTTGTGGAAACGACGACTCATCATTGGTGAATACTTACCAAGCGAGCGGCACAGCTAGCGGATGTTCTTACAGCACGAAGCCTTGTGTGGTCACTTGTATCGTGACAGCCATTTCACTCCTCAAAACAAATCGCAAACGCAATCACAATGCTAGCTCAGAACCCACCGCAGCAATCTGTATGATGGCCTGTAATTTTTTTTCAAAACTATCGGATTTTGGAGCAGGGCAGTTTCTTACTTCCCTTTTAATGCACTTTTACATTTCACACCATTGGGTGAAGGTATAGTGGGGAAGGTCATTCAAATCGCCGCTGGCAATTTGCACCCCTTCGCTGTCCCGCTGTCCCGCGGAGGGCGCATAGTCTGCTCAGCCGGCCTTTCCGCGTTCACAAAATACGGACATTGTCGCGCTTGACAAAGCTAACTTAATTCGTCCGTTCCACGGGACGGTAATCGCGTTCTCCCTTTCAGTTATGAGCGTATGGCTTTGCCGGGACCTTTGTACTTCAAATTCAAGTTAGAAACAGCGCAGTGAACCTACAGTCACCTCGAGAACAATCAGGAAAGCAGGCAGGTAATAATGGTGCGAAGCTTTGTTGCCGGAAAGTCGGTTATTGGTCACGTCGTGTGCGTCGATTCCTCCCCCCCCCCCCCCTCCCCGCAACGAGTTGTACAGCTCCAGCTGGCTTTCATGACTCGCTCCTGTCACCATGGAGGCTGGTGCGGGAGGCATGGAAGTCGTGTCACAATTTTAAAACAGGAGCTACATTCCCCAGAGAAAGTGCAGACGCGTGCCTTTTGTGTGTCTATAGTATACTGCACGGAATTGCGAAAAGGGCTCCGCGAAGACACTGACGTACGCATGCAATGGCGGGTGGCGCGCTATTGTACTAGTCGGCAGAATATTCACGGTGGCTGGCACTTCCCTATTAGCTTCTCATTACAAAAATGGCCGCTGAAGTGTTCATTAACGTAATTAGTTTAACAACAAGGAGAACGAGGGCTTCGGCCGGAATAGTGATTGGAGCAACAATAGGAAAATGGCGGTTGTAAAAGCGTGCGCGCGAAGGCCCGTCGAAGTGGCGGGTCCTGTTTATGTCCAGCAGCGAATAATTGAGGTGCGCCCGCACAAAAATGTTTACCGTGATTTACTAAACTTGTTATAGAGATTGCTCAGAAGAAACCTATAATCACTTTGTTAACATTTTTAGAATACTTCTATTGAGTTTCCGTTACAAATTGGTCATCGCGTTTTAATTAAAAGTCTAAAGAGCCAAGTCAATGAACCTTACCAACTCTGAATGTAGTTCTTATGAGTTTCATGTTGAGTTTTTATAAAAAAAACTTTTCAATAAGCTCTCTATACGATTCATACTGAGTATAGTCGTTACAGCCGGTTGCGTGTGTACCAGGTTTGAATAGAGTTTCTGGCAGGTTTTTATTCCACTTATCGCAATCAGTTTTGTATCAACGTTTTATTGAGTATGGTAGTAACATCTCGTTGCGCGTGAATAAAGTTTAAATAGAATTTCGTATGAGTTTTAATTAAAGTTACCTTCATTATCGTTCCTAACATTATTATTGAGTATGGTCGTAACATCCTGTTGCGCGTGAGTCAGGTTTGAAAACAGTTTTTGCTGGCTTTTTATTAAATCTGTCTCTATTAAATTTCTATGAAATTCATTTGTGGCCATTCGTAACATCGTTTTGCATGTGAGGTAAGTTTGAATAGAGTTTTTATACCCTTTTATTGAATTTATCTCAATTACTTTCAATAAAGTTATTATTGAGTGTAGTCGTAACATCCTGTTGCCTGTGAGTCAGGTTTTGTGGCGAGTTGTAACAGCGGAGCTTTTTAGGGCCTCGCCATGTCCGACGGTGATGTCCGACCCCCCAGGCGCCACGGCTCTCTAGTGCTCCCAAAACGAAGTGACGAGCCGTCCGTCTTGCGGTCTCGGTTCATGCGGCGGGGCTACGGTGCAGTTTACACCCCACATATAGCACCGATAAACTACCAGACCCCCGTTTGTGGGCTATAGAAACGCAATGAGGAGTCTATTGAAACTAAACATAATGAGGGCATAAGATGCTTGTTGCCCGTTCGTAATAAAGGGCTTATTGCCTGCCCACTGACAACAGTCCACAAATTAGGAGTTCGATTCACCCTATAGAAAGGCAATACAGAGTCTGTTAAAATTCAATACATTGAATGCAATAAAATGCTTGATGCATTTTGGAATAAAACGTTCATTGATGTTATATTGGCCACAGTTTTTAAGATTGGAGTTTTGATTCACTTCCAAAGAACCGCAATATGAAGTGTATTAAAACTGAGTTTCTTGAAGGCCATGAAATGTTCGTTGACTTTGTGCATTAAAACGTTTCTTGAATTCCTAACAAACACAGCAAATAAAGCGATGGGTTTTAATTGACTTTTTATTGACTCTATAGAAATAGATTAGGGGGTTTATTAAAACTCAAATTCTATTTTCAGGAGGGCGGCGTCGTACCTTGGAGCGCGACCGCGTGGCCGTAAACACGCAGACGGAGTTCCCCGTGGGTAAATATGTCTAGGCATGTTTTCGCTCACATATCGCTACGAAAGATCAAACATAGAGTGGCAAGGCATTCTTAAAAAGTGGAACTGGGCGATACAATTATATTAGTAAGATCGTGTGGCTAGCTGGTTTTGTCACGAGTGTAACCAACACTGAGTGCGCGTGGGAAACGAGAATGAGGCAATGAGGCCAGAATACACACACACGCAACGCGCGCGCATACTCACACCACACTTACACGCACAGTCACGCTCACACATAGGCGCACGCACGCACGCGCGCATCCACACATACACAGATACGTTTTCTCAGATAGTTCTCAATTTCTAGCAAGAATTCATCTCAAAGTTAGGTGTAACACATCGGAAATTATGCCAGGCTTACCAAAAACAAACTTTGTGAAATTAAATTTGTCGGACTGTCGCTGTCGCGTTTTGAACCCCGTGTCAAGGGTATATCGATAGTTCGACATATGTCGCGGGCATGAGCGTTTGATATCACCAACCATACTGTCACCATATTCTGCATTCATCTCGGCATGGCCCAAAGCCCGACAGACCATACTGTGGGGATGCAAATGGAGACTGCCAATGGAAAACGTGCTTAACGGCGATTCGTCTAACAGGGTCGTTTCTCTAACGCTACGTATCTGCGGTGGCATGTCGGTGGGCGCTCAGTACAGTGGGCGACAAGTACGCCTGCCCAGTTATGCCTACGCTCGTGTAGCCTGGTCCGACCAAAGCGGTCATCTTGCTAAACGACCCTATAATAACACTGCGTAGTTTGAGAAAAATGCGGAAGATAATTGTCACAGAATATCAAAACATTGTAGAATTAGGAATAGGAAAATTCTGTCCTTCCCGTGATGAACCACTTGCTTCGTCGTTGCAATGAAACAAATATTGATCATTACCGTGCAGCCAGCCGGTTGTTTGTTGTGACTTTGTTACTTGCTTTCTGGGTGATTGCGACTGATGCTGAGTAAAAATCTCCGGAGGTTGGAAACTTTTGACCCGATGAAAAGAAAAATGTTGATCAAATATACAATAGGGTGATGTTCGCGCGCTAGTGAGGAGGAAATAAAGAATCTCCGTTTGATAGCGCAATCCTTATTCCCTGAAATTTGGGCTCCCATAATGGCGCCGCTACAGTACTACCATGGAGGAAATATTCATCTGTACTACAGCGTCACTAGCCACGAAAAGCTCACCCACCCCCTCCGCACACGCCGCATATATACCCATGATGACACAGAGCCCCGGAAACCGTTGCACTCTCACCAAACAGGAACGGAAGGGTGATGATGCGTGAGCCGCTTACATAAAGTGCGCCTACACCCAGCACTATAGGGTGCATAATTATATGGCCATATTGTAGTGACCTCTGCGGGGCTCATATCTAAGCGGAGACGCTGCATCTTGCACCGCGCCCATCTCTCGTGTACGGGTTGCGGACGATTGTAACGCTGGCCCGGTTCGATCGGTTGCTGGTGAACAGGAAGACGGGAAAAGCTAGAAAAACCGAAACATTCCGCTTTTCTCTGTTTCATTCTTTTTCGTTCTTTTTGCCCGAGATGGGAAATGTAGCCGGAAGTGAAAGAAAGGACAGCCAAGGGAAAGCGATGCTCGGTGGTTTCCGTCTCTTTGCAGGCCGACCTAACAGCCTTTAAGTGGTGCCCCGCAGCCGCAAGCCCTTACCTCATTCTTGGATCCGTCATGGAGCGCTCACATACGCATACATGTGCAATGCGAACGCCGGAGCGTGCATTTCCCGACGCCGCCTCGCCTCATCTATATACAGTTGCTCGGCACGCACGCACACAAGCTTCATGCCGTGGCAGCACGAACGCTGCAACACACTCGGGGATAGGATAAAGAAAAGGGAAAGAGTGAGCGAGGATTCGCCGTTAGGCCTAACGTTCCTCGCACAGCACTATTCGGAAAAAAAACACCCGGGCCTTTTCCTCAGTGGTTAAGTGCTCCTTCCATCATTAACGTGCTGCGAAGAAGAGGCTAGCGGTTCATGATCAGCAAAACACGTCCTCTGCCTCGCTTGTTATTTCGGCTTACGTTAGTTTGCTGTTTCTGTTGCAGTTAGTGCTTTTGTGATTCCTTAACCGCGCGCTCTTCTTCATCCCAAGCAACCCTTTATTTGTAAGTGCTTCTGAACAAAGATGTTGTTTCGGGAATGAAAAGGCGCACTCAGGCTTCGCCGCCTATATAGGGAGCCCTCTCCGAATGCAGATGCCAGAGGTGGGCACTGGTGCATCTGCTCCGCTTTGAGCACGAGCGATGGCTCAGAATGGCCGGAAGTACGCCAGATGAAGAGAAAATAAAAAGGGAGAGAAACTAGAGTAATGGAAGAGCGAGCGCAACGTCCCTACGGCTCAGGGTCACGCACGCGAAGCATGGACGATCGGGAAGGTAGCTCTGTTGTATAAGAAGTTATCCGCGAAAAGTCTGTCCGGGCCGGTGAGAGGAAACTGCGAATTTTCGCGGTTGGAAGAACTATGCTCCCAATAAATGGCTGTAACAGGCTTTCTAATGAACGCAGCTTGAATATATCCACATGAGTGAGAAGAGTACCGTTAGATAAAAGATGCCGCAGCTTGCACTAGTGGTGCAAGGATGGAGAAACAGCGAAGTTGGTGGCCCCTCTGCCTTCGTCGACACCGCTGTACACGAGCCTTTATGCAATGTGCTGTGCAGTGATGTCACGGCTTGACGGGCGGCGGTGAGGCTCGTCGGAGCCATGTCTAGGCTAGCGAAGCAAGTGCTGCTAGGCAACGCGAAAGGAAGTCATCGCTCCGGGAGGTTTTTTGGTGCGACGAACGGATAACGCTCGGCTTAGAAGGCTCTGCTGTTAAAAGGCCGCGCCAGAAGCACCATGTTGCTCGGCCTCATCGCATTACTCCATGCTCCATTTGAGAATGCGTCGAATACCACTTTGCTCAGAAATGGTGAACAACATGGGATATGCATGTCATAATACGCCATAAACATCAAAGTACACCGCACGACTGCACATTCTATCCTTCTTTTTGTTGTTTGATTTGCGGACCAGAACAAGGAACTTGATTTCTCTTCCAGGCCCGCACACTTGCCTACGACGCAGACTATCCCAATTTTGCTATCGACAACGCCGGTCGTATCCATCATCTTACCACGTCACAAAGCCCGGAGTCTAACAAGAAACAAAAGAAATCGAGCGTAATCACGGCCGCATCTATACTCTTGCGAATGAAAGAGAAAAATGACTTTCCGCGCCAGCTTCCTTGCTCGGCCATACGGCTCTGCAGCGGCAGAGTAGGGCTTCCTGGTACAACTCAAGTAACCCAGCCCTCGCAGAGATATCGACTGGGTTTTCTTTTATGCTTCTTATAAGCTCTTCCCACGGTTCCTGATTTGCAGTTCAGTGTAAAACGACGCCGGTAAGCAAAAAGAAAATTGCAGGAATCTTTTGAGATGCTTCCAAAACGTCAACACTTTGGACGCAGCCAACTTGCCAGATAGTCGCTGAAAGGGTTGACACATAAACTAAACTGCTGTTAGAAGCTCCATTAGGGTTATTTCTTTTGGCGCTACCGTTTGCGCTCCAATTTTTCTTATAACGTCAGCCTGCCCAGCTCGGAGTCCTCTTGACGAATGTGCCTGAGTCGTGCGACTTAGTGAACGAAACAGCGCTGAAACGTTTACCGTTATCTCCGCTTTTTGCGCGCTTCTGACGGGCTGTCACTTGTCTCAAACGGCGAGGTTATGGAGCTTATGATTGCTAATTGCATTTAAATGTCGACTGGGAATAACCGTTCTATGGTGTCCTTCAAGAAAACTGCCCCAGAGTGACGAGTGAAAGTGATACCTAACATTGTCAGTAAGTACGGTGTAGTTTACAACTCGAAAACTGAGTTCACAATTCGAGGAGACTGTGTACGAAACTTGGATTAAAAATGAAAATTTAGCATGGTTTCCCTACGTTTCGCGTCGTTTAGTACGCAGCCCCTTTTCATTTAGGTAGCTAAATTTTGTTTAACTTACAGCCGTTAGCTCCATACAACTTGCCATAATAGTCTAACCTACGTGAAATGTGTGGTAGAAAAGCGTTAGAACTTAACCTGGCTAAAAAGCTGTATATGTTACCTTATAACAAGTTTGAGCTGTGTAATGTCTTTGCAAATTCATATAGGCATAACCACTTTTGACCGAACTATAACATTTCTAAAGCAAGAATAACCAAGAATTAGCCCAGCTTTCACTCTAATTTCGAATTGGTCGCTTGAAACGACACAAAACATTTTAAAATTCTTGAAGCATTTTCTGCTTACTTCAAAGGTTTATTTATTGTTTACTCGCGCTCATTTGCTGATTTCTGCTATTTATCAGACCACTCTGTAGGTTGCTATCGGTTGCTGCCTATACGTTGGGTTCTACGAAGTGACATCTAAATATACAATTTCACTCCTATTATTCATTGTGCTGAAAATTAGAAGCTGCCACTAGACTGGGAAAATTTTCGGGTGCAGCACAACATTTTTTTAGTCCGACTAATTTTCTGCGACGCTGTGTGCCCGTATCAAAAGGAACTTGCGAAGATTTGTGTTGCTTTGCATTGCGTCCTATATCGTCAGCAGCGTTACAGAGACATTTCTGACAACGGAGGAGACTAGTGCAACATCACCTGCCTCCTGCCTTTGTCTTTCTGGACTCTACGGCAAACTGCTGTTACATGCCGCCGGAAATTGCCCGAAAGACAGCGTGTGTGTCTTACGACGACTTCGTGTTTTGTGCATGCGTTCCCTGGCGGCGGTTAAGGAAGAGGAGGCCGGCCCTGCATTACCCGAAGCAGCAATGTCACAGACAGCGCTGCGGCCATGAGTCGAAGCCACGCTTCCGCGACAGCTACGAAGGCCTTCCTGGCCTGCGCTGTGGTGGCACTCCACTGCCCCGCTGTGGATACAGCCTGGAACATCGCAGAATATGTTGATGGCTCTTTCTCGACCGGCTTGGCTTGATTACGCCGACGTGCATTCGTCAGGAGGACGCACAAACACGCAAACGCACACTCATGTATGCACAAGCATACGCAGCCTCTCGGAAACTCCCGCACACGAAGTCAGCCAGGAGAGATATGTTGCGAACATACTTCTGAAACACTGTTACCTAAATTTAGCGACCTAACTGGTAAAAAGTGGAGTCTCTATTGTGTTAAATGGCGTTGTGGATCATTCTAAAGTGTGTTAAGTGCCTTTTTTTCCTGTAGCACCGGCTTCAGCGACAGGTTTGCAGATCTGATTTGCATACACCGGAAACAGCTACTGCACTAAACCCAGCGTCCAAGACCACTGATGTTGAACTGTGAACAACATCTGTCAATGATCTGTCAACATCTGTCAACATCTGTTTGAAAGACTTGTTGGGAAGTAGGCGAAAAAATTAATACACAATAATGACTTGCCATTCGTCAACAAGTAAAAACTGCCGTGTTATGCGGATCGTTTGTACGTCTTTCGAAGATAGAAGCACGTGTGGTACGGTACACTATCCTCTACGTAGTCCTCTACTTAGGTATTTTCTAAACTATTTATAACAGTTAACTATACTCAATTCGACCTTCACACGGCGGTTATCATCAAGCCCCGCACCATAAGTATAGGCCACCTCACATTAATGGGTAGGACACCTTTGTGTTCAACAAGCGCTGAATCAGAACTAGTGAGCCAAACGTGAACTCCGCCTCAAAGCCATCCTTAACAAAGTAATGGCGTCACTACAAAGATGGAACATCACAAGTATAGTTAGTGCAGTTAGTTCTTTCGTTCGTGGCCATACTAGCTTACCGGAAACCACGACACACAAAGCTTCGAGTGCCGACTTCGCAGATTCGGGCAGCTGAGGGAAACAGGATATACCAGGAAGCCCACGGGAAGATGTACCCGCAGGTCTCATCGCTAAAGGCAGATACGAGGTGGATGGAAACGGAAGAACAAAGAAAGGGTTGAATGCACACAAACCGCCGGAGCCTTGGAAAACTCAGAGCGTCCTGCTCGACCGACGTTGACTGTCCCTGCAGTAAACAAGAAAAAAAGCCACGCGCCAGAAACTTTGTTTGCTGTCCCCGTCATGATAAAAGCCTTTCGCCTAGCTGCAACTAACTTTTAAAAGCGGGAGCAAACAAAAGCCGTCAAAATGTTAACCAAGACATTGTGTTGATACTTGAGCGGGCCGAGGAAAGTTTGTGGACCATAAAAACAGCGAGGGCCCGGCCCGGAGTGCTTCCCTTATTTTCTTTGAGGGTGAGGCAATGGACGAGGAGCCGGCGTAAAGGCTAAAACGAATTTCACCTTAATGCGGAGGCTGAGATGTGGGGGCGGCCTAAAAGCAATTTCGAATGGGAGGGAGGTTCTCAGCCTTTTAACTCTTATACGGGACGAGTTCTTTGGAGTAACAATACAAGACCTCCGCGTCAACCTTGACAAAGTTGATACACTTTCAACTGTAGAAGGTTCGTAGAAATGAGTTGCTGAGAGGGACAACAGTGAGCCCCCTACCTTCACCGCAAATACCGAGATCAAGAATTGTTGTCAGTTTACGAATTTTGAGGTAATTGATTCGCATTCTTCGTGGGGGAATGGGGAACAAAGGTATTAGGCTTTAGTGGTTTAGGACGCGGGTTCGAGCTTGGCCGCCATGGCTGTTTTCTGATGGAGGTGAAAAATGAATGCTACCTCGTGTACAAAATTTCGGCACACATTAAAGGTCGTCATCATGTCTAAAACCCTTCCTAGCCCTGTCCAGGTGTTTCCCGTGGTCACTCAAGTGTAGATTAGGCAAGTAAAATGCCAGTCCCGGTTTTATCCGCTTGCAAACAACGACAACGCATATAATACGCATGCGACAACAGGAAAGATGTTACTGCAAAACCTGCTCGCTTTGCACGCATTTCGGCCCATTAGCGAACTTGCCCTTTCACAACAATCGTAAGCTTTTTCACTTCCTCTCCGGTCGAGTAAGTGAGTGAGTAAAAACTTTATTGCACAACAGCCAGTACTCGTAGACGTCGTCCTAGAGTCCTTGGGCTCTAGCAGCGTCTTCGGCCAGCTAAATGGACCAGACTTGATCCGCTGGGTCGGAGCTGAGCAATACGGTCTCCCATTGATCTACAGTAGCGATGTTGCGACCAAACGTTGTCGCCTGTGGACAGGCCCACAGCATGTGGGCTAAGTCTGCCCTGTCCTTACACCGGTGGCACTTGTCAGAATATTGCCCGGGGTAACAGGGACTTTACGCAACCGGGTTGGGGTACGAGTTGGTCTGTAGAAGTCACCAAGCCACGGATTGCCATTTACTGAGGGTAGGATGAGCCGGGGGGAAGTGAGCCCCCTCAAGCCTGTAATGATTAAAGATACTTTTTTTTCGCTGTGGTTAAGCGTGCTTGTGGCAAAAATTACGGATGCCCAAAATAGAGGCTACCCGAATTGCTTCAAGCTCTCATTTGTAACAAGATCGGGATTTCTCTTTTTGCACGGACCGCAAAATCCCGTCAAACTTGAAAGCTTCATGCTCAGGTACACTTGAGGTGCAACCCGTTCGGAGCTCTGCCTGCAGTGCGTTAAAGACGTTCCGAGCTCGTAAAGCAGATAACTTGCGCCATGCCCGCAGAGGGAGCGATATGTGTCCCTCTAGTAAGTGATAAGAAAGGGGAAATATAGGGAAGCGGATGAACGACCCTTGACAGTCGCGGAAACAAACGAAGCGAAACGACCAGAAACTAAGTGTCCCTGCAGGCAGAGCGGTGACAAGACAAAGCGTGGCCGTAATAGGGGAGATACGTTCAACGCAGCTCAGTGTAGGCGATGAACGTAAACTGTAGGCGGGATATAATGATAGAGCGCCGGCTCGGCAAGGCATGACACTGCTGCCTTTACCTTGGGCAAACTGATCGCTGGAGAATGTAAATAAAAAAAAGTAGACAATGGGAGAAGTGGTGAGTGATCTGGGAAGCAAAGGCTGGGCGAACGATTTCTTTTTATTTTTCATACGGAACGCACTTGCGGGGAAAAGTGCGCTTGGGGAAAGCGCGTTTGCGAAAGAGTGATTCCCTTGCTCGTCTGATTTTTTTTTCTGTTTTCATTCTCGTGATGACGGAAGAGGCCAGTGGCTTGTTTTTTCTTCCAACCTGCCCCCTTTTTCTGAAACACTTTGTTCCCACTCACAAACGCGGACCAGCGCGCACGCTTGCTTTAGTTAAGAAAGTTTCTTCCTTTCTTTCTATCTTTCCTTTTTCTTCTCTTTCGTTTTCCATTCAATCATTCTTTCTTTCTTCCTTTTTTCTTTATTTCCTTTTTTTGTTTCTTTCCGTCATTGTTTCTGTCGGTTTTTGTTTCATTTATCGATTTATTTAAAAGGGTATCTAGGCACGTCCAGGATGTCATCCCCAAAGCTGTGGAAGACCACACGCTTTGTTGCTTACGATGATTTAGGGACGCATATATGACTAGGCCTTGAGAAGTTGTGTTGTGAAATTGTGGGCACACAAAAAAAAAGAGTAATGTCGGTGTATATGACGTTACTTAGCCCACAGGACGGCCGGAAGCGTTCGGTTATGACAGAAGGAGCGAGGGAGACGAAAAGTTTGAGGGGTGTTAGCCTTTCCCTCAGAGTGAAGCTCTCGTTTCTCAAACATCATTACTGTTTGTTTAGTCATCCGCTTTTGGTTACTCGTATTGCAACTCATAAAAGACGTTTATAAACTGCCATCTCCCCATGTTGCCCATGTGCACTTATTTTCGTGTCTCTGTACACGATTTTTCGTCCGCCAGCTATTTCTTTCCAGCTCCGAACGTTTTAATGAAATTAGGACGGTGTATTCTTAAAAATACGGTATGCGGGCCTTGTTCTAGCTAATTCTACGCGCTTGCTCCTGCCACTCGCGCTATTCCCTCGTGAACTCGCCCACCCTTTCACGGAGTCGTTGAATTTGGTTTGTGGAAGGGGCCCTTCATGCAGTTCTGCTACAAGGGAGCGTAAACTTTGCTCTGAGATGGCGCTTAGAAACACGTTTTGACGGACATCTGAAGCCGTAATGCAGCGCTTGTTCCATGTTATGAAGACTTTTTTTCGCTTACTCGTGCAGGTAGCTTCCGGCGGATGGTGGGAGGGGGGGGGAGTGTTCCAAAGTTAGTGCGGGTAACATCAACACGGCGGAGTGAATGCGCCACTGCAGGTTTAAATCGACGCTAAGGAAAAAGTTCGCTCCCGGAGCGGCTGGTGGCGTAGTCTTTTATAGATTTTACTCGCGTGCTTACGACACAAGTTTTAACGCTGTTTTGAATGTATTGTTTGCGAGCGCTCGAGCGGGCAAAGAAAAAAAACCTGCTTACAGGTTTCTACGCATTGGAATGGTGAGCCCGTTGGCGCATAGGAAATGCGTGCTGCGGGCGAAACACCTGCTTTTAGAAGCCTCTTTTTTAATTGCGATAGTGTGCCCTTAGGCATAATTTCAAGAGTCCTAAAGATACAAGTTCGAGCCCGTTTCCGCACCCACCGCCATCGCTGGAGAGCGGGGAGTCTCCCAAGATGCAGGCCTGTGCTGGGAAGGTGACGTGATCTCGCTGCAGTTAGGGAAGGGCACGTCCATAACAAGTTATTAGAGTCCGCGTGTTCGGCGGGAGCCGCACAGAAGGGGCAGTGGTTGGTAAACGGGGCATGGTATCGCGGTGGCCACTCCCGGACTACCGCAGGAGAGAGGGCCACCCCAACTCGAACTCTACGCAGCAAGACCTCCTCCCAGCGAGCGAGCCCACTGGTAGGTCTGTTCCGCACGGTGGGATGACAGCGCGTGTGGCACGAAGGGGACGTTCCTTTGGTTGGACGAATTGTTCATGTGGGTCAGTTTTCAGCAAGGGCCGCGGTCGCGGAGTGGAACAGCCGTAAGGTGACAGGAACTATCCTCCACAATATGAGCGGTGAGTGTATTGCGCCAGATCCACGACAGTCGGACAGGACAGGGGAGGAGTACAGTAATTTGTGAATGTATCTTGAGACAGACGAATTAAAGTCTTTCTACGCGACGCAAATCCCGCATGGCCGCCGTAGAATCCGTGTAAAGTTGGACGGCATAACTTCCAGAAGCTTGAAGAAGGGCCGGCATTATCCCTGCAGTCCGTCCTTGATGGCCATAACTTCTGCCAGCATAGAAAGGAAAGGTGCGAAGTGTTTGATAAATGGAGGTTT
This sequence comes from Haemaphysalis longicornis, assembly GCA_013339765.2. NCBI lineage: Eukaryota > Metazoa > Arthropoda > Arachnida > Ixodida > Ixodidae > Haemaphysalis > Haemaphysalis longicornis. The sequence continues at coordinate 91,365,149 of CM023450.1, forward strand.
GATTCGCTTCTGAATAAGGACATTGCATCGCTGTAGTTCAAATGCTTGTCTTTGTCCCAAGTGTCCACAAACGCCTGTAATACAAGGGGCTGGTTCACAGCCGCCAGTACTGGTATGCCCACGGAATGCGTGTCCGCCTTTCCGGTCGATCTAAGGTGGAGTCGGGTCAGCGGCCGGTTATCGGTCACTTGATGGTACAGGCAGGGTAACCTAGTTACAGATTAGGCTGGTAAGACGGGCAGTGAACGTCCCATGTAGATCGCTAACGCTGCTACCTCAGCAACAAAATAGGTTTGTGCTTACGGGCGGAGCGGCGTTGATGTACAAGCTCATCCAGGGTGTTGAGTTGAGCTTCTGCCTGAAAAGATGGTATAGGCGTTATTTGAGGGAGGCAGGTGACCATAACTGCTTCGAGTCGGGCCCAATCCGCCTGAGACATGTTCTGGAATGGACCCTGATAGACAAGTCGAGGCGGAAGTATTGACCGCACCAAGAGTAGGGTGATTTTGAAGCAGGAGCCTCCAGACTTAGGCAGAATGCGTCGAATAAGATGTTGCATTTCACCTGCTTATTGGCGGTCATATCGACGATACAGGGCAGCTGACCCTGGCGTTGAAATCTCCAATCCCAGCCCGCGAAGAGGGCTGGCAGTGCGCACACGCTGACCGAAGAGTTGTGCGATCGGGGACAACCCCAATCGATGACGGCCCCAAGCATTGGCCAAGGAGAGAATGGCTGTGTTTTCGACTGAAATCGCAGGACCAGCGAATTCACACCATTTTTGTGTGTCAGTTAAAGCTTGTCGCAGGCTCGCGCCTTGCCGACACAGGTATGACTGGACAGTCCATGCTGTAATATTGTCCTCGCACACCATAAAGTGCAGGTCTAATATGGAGCCAAGACGCCAGGAAAGCGGCAGCATAATTACATTGAAGAGGAAGGGTGAAATCACCGACCACTGAGGCACTACACGGACGGGCGTAAAATTTCTATAACTAGCCTCATCAATCCGCACTGAAAATGATCTTTGAGTAAAGAAGGTCCGGATGAAAGAGCAGGCCTCTTCCGAGACAAGTAGGCATGGGAGAACTTCCAGGATGGCTCTGTGGCTGACGTTGCCATATGCCTCGCGAATGTCCATGGCAAGCGACGTCCGGTCTTGGTGAGATCGGCTGCCCAGTAGCACTATTGACTATAAGTGGTCGAAGTCCATCCTCTGTCCCCAGACGAGGTCTGAACCCAATCTGTGCCGGATGGTACCCCCGGAAAGTGTCCATCCACCACTGAAGGCGTGCAGGTAGGGAACCAGTCAGTTTGTCAAAGGTAAGATGGTCGCGCAGAGCTCATTTGCTCACTTCGGGAGTGAGTACAACTGGTTTGCTGCTCAGTCAGTAATAAAAAAGTTCTGCACGCTCATTTAGCTTTATAACACAGCTCTCGGTTCCGGGGGTTCGACATGCTAAGCCCACCCAGCTCCACGAGTAGGGATTGCTAGCACGGAGTGCATTGGAGTAGTAACTTTTTCCACACGCAGCTCTGGCGTTATAGTGAATGAAGAAGAGGAGAGAGAGAGAGAGAGAGAGAGAGAGCTATTTGTCAGAGAAGAAACCGGAGAGGTTCAACAAATTCTGAACACCGACAGGCGACTCGGCGGACGAAACGGTAAGAGAGGAGAGAAAAGACTCTATACATAATAGAGCAGAAGAAATAGGAGAGGAGAAGTAAAAAAACATTATTGTCTCTCTCAGATTCCGATTGGAATTCGAACTGGAATCGAAGAATACAAATAGCTGGTGTGAGTGCGTGTGAGGGCGAGGTGAGGTCGAAGTGGAGCGAAACGAAGCTCGAGTGAGTATGTAGTAAACAAAAATACTATTTTAATTGAGCGCGTGTCGGCTTCGCTCAGTCTTGCCGAGGTATGATTTCGACTTCTGGGATTCAACGCGCCGAAGCTGCACCTACGCTGAGAGGCACATCGTAGGTAAGGGCTCTGGTTTAATTTTGGTCAAGTGTGGATATTTAACGTGCGTCAAACTCGCCAAACATTGGCGTTCTCGCTTTATCACCTCTATCTAAAAAGTGGCCATCGTGGCCGGGCAAAACCCGCGTTGTCTCATGAGCACAAAGCCTTAACCACAGAGCCACCGCGGCGGGTTTTGCCGAGTTATGTGAATATTATATACGTGAAAGGAGGCTTTTATATTACACCGAAGAATGAGAAACACTCCAGGCGGACCGAAGAAAGAACATCCCAGGAATGAACTCCTTCAGATGGAGCACACAACAGCATTGCTCAGGCCTTGTCCACCAGGATACTTGTATAAATATTTGTATTTGTTATACTTATGTTTATCCTCGTGTATTAAGCTTTCCCTTTCGAACTGTATGAATGCGGGCTGAGAGAAATACATTTCGAGACTATTGTTTAAGAAAGCAAGTCCAAATTTGCTTTCGTGTGCGTGTGTGTAGGGATGCTGTGAAGGGTGGACGTCAGGCTATTGTGATTACTTTAGCATAAAAACAAGAACGAGTGTGTCCTCTGCCTTCCAGTTTCCCACTCAAAAGTAGCTCTTTCATGCCATGGAAACTATGAAGCACGAAAAAAAGAAATATACGCAGATTGTTCTTGCTGATAATTTTTGACATTTGTAGGAAATTAGCGTCAGCTTTATCACAAGCATTGCAGTGAACAAAAATAGAGGTACAAATAAGTTTTGCACATCGTATCGAACATTTATAAACATTTCCTAGCATATCTTAGTATCGAACATCTTGTTCCATGCTTGTCAACTTCATTAGCTTGTAGGGCCCTTTAACAACGACGCTAATTTTTCAGCCGCAACTGTTTCTGGAAAGTTCCCCGGTCGTTTGTAATGTCACGCGTAGCTTGCCACCTGCAAAAATTTGCCCAATAATCAAACGCATGTTTCCGCTATGTGCAGTGATGTCCACATTTTTTCTCTATAGTAGACAGGGGCGGACATTTGGGGGAGAGAAGCTTGTAGGAGAATGAAGAGACTTTTGGCGGAGGGGGTGAGGCAGTGCGCGTTATTTGGAAGAACCATTTGTGTTTTTGAAGACGGGCATTACGGAAAATATGTCAGGAATTCCTGACTGAGCAATTTCGTGAACGATGCTGAGGCGACACGCGCTGCCATCGATGGTATAATCATATGAAAAACTTTTATCTTTAATGATGTCCTTTGAGGCAATGACAAGACTTCTGGCGACGGCCTTACCGATGGCCCCATTGTTGTACAGCGAGACAGCATTTGTTGCGAAAATCTTTCTGCCGACTGAAATACTGGACAAGCAGATAATTCCCGGAAATGCCAACGCACCCAGTATCTGTTTTTAGCACCCTGAATTCCGAATGCACACCGCAGGCTAGAGGAATTGGCTTGACGCCTCGTTAATTAACCTCCCCGACATTGCTTTTGTCGTCTCCCCCAGTCTCTTCTTATGATGCAATCCCCAAAGTATATTTTTTTGGTCACTCTATACGTCCGTCTCCATGAGTGGAACAAACGCTTAGTAATTAACGTTATGAATTCGAAGGAGAAATTCACCGCACGTGTTTTATTTGCCAGATCCTAATGAGATCCACAGAGCATGAAAACGCCTCCTTTATGTTGGCATGTCTTGGTTCTCGAACGTTCTATAACTTTGAACGTGTCGCCAAATAGCGCTACAATTACTTGCGCTTTCGGTGTTTCCGCTTTTTTTTTTTTTTTGCGGTCAGTGCTTATTCATGAAAGATTTTTTCCATCAATCTTACGCCTAAAATAGCAAGAACTAGCCTCCGCGTCTAATCCGAGTCAAGCCAGCCCCCTTTTTAAAGAGTAGATTTTCATCACAAATCAGCCAAAACAGGCTGCTGAAGCCGTTTGGTTTGTAAATGTAGACACGTAGCTGAATATATGGGCTCTCTGTAGGTCTTGTGTTTTTGTTACCTGCGCTCCAATTTCGCTGAACGTTCAGTGGAAGAAATTTCGTAAATTGCTACCTTCCATTCCTGTGTTACTGCGTTGCCACCTCCACACATTGTTCCTTTTTTTTTCTCTTTTACACACTTTGTTATCGTTGTTTTCTGAACAAGGGATGTAAAATAAAACGAGAAAATTGAACTTTGGCCGCGGGAAATACTTGAGTGATTTGAACTTCTATTGTGTGGAGACATGTTCCACCGAAACCTAGTGCGGCGAATTCAGCAGAAGTCCCCAGAAAGATTGTATTTGCCTTTATTTCCCGCACTTTCCGGCAATTCCAAACACACCTAAAGGTAGCGACATTAACGGGATGAAAAGTTTTTGGTTACCGTTTCGCGGGCGAATATTAGGTATAACCGAAATATTTCACGAATCTGGGATCGGATCATCGAGAAAAAGCATTAAACAAGTCGCCTCGTTTGGCCTGCTCGTTTACTCACGCTATCCGCCGTTTTTGCCATTCGTAACTTAGTTGAGTGCAGATGCTATTTTTTATCGTTATCATCGGGCTATGCGCCAGGTGATGACGCTACAATGCTGGCGCCTCCTCCGGCATACTTTTATTCGCAGCTTACATCGAGCTCGTTGCAGGGACGGGAAGATGGCGGCCGAAAATTAGGCCCCAGCAGCTCGGGAATGCGTACCAACTACCAGCATGAAATATTTAGTAGAGGTGATGGCAGCTGTTACCAGTGTTATTATATTTTAAGTAAAAAATCGAAACCCCTTTCTTAGCAGAAAGGTGGATAAGCGCGAAGCTTTCTCCTAGTTCAAGCGGAAGTCAAAGTGTAAGTCCTAAATACAAACTGCTTCGACCGTATCTCAGTGGCGCAGTCGGATAGACGTCGGTTTCATAACGCGAGGGACGCAGGTTTGATTCCGAACCCGGGAAGCGTGTCTTTCTTGAGGGGCTTGATAATACCTGTGTCGATACCCATTGTGTAAGGTTGGCTTTCCTGCAGTGCGTTTTGCCCAGACATTAACGACATCGGTGAGGCATAGATAGCGCCGCTTTATTATTGTGTGCAGCATGCAAGCTAGAATTGGTGAATGATTAAGAGATGATTTCGCGCTTAGAAGCTAATAAAGCTGAGACGTTCCGCCTGTAGAGCGTGCCGCACAGCAGCAACAGCCCTATATTGAGGGAAAGCTTGCCTTTTGAGAATAAGGGCGGGAGTTGATTTTTTTACGGCCTCTGACTGCCTGGTGAGGTGTACAGCTGAACGACAAAGAAAGAATAATCAAAACTGCTCATATTATGATAGACAAATAATAAATTTAAGAAGCCGAAATGACCCATGGGAATCGTCACACATAGAGCGTAGACTTCAAATAGCCGAATCGTTTTTGTCGCGCTTCCTTTCGGAGAACGGGCGGGATTGACAGGATCTGCTCCGGTTAAGCAGCCAAGTGCAGTGGGCACCTGTAGAGCCGAGTTTTTTTTTTTCCTTTAGTTGCGAGTAGCTCGGGGTATTCCGAAAAGAATGGTTTCTTTATGTTTTGTTTTTCTTCTGCCGTTATGTCTCCTCTCTAGGACGCCATTTTAACACAGCGTCTTCGCCTTCAGTTAATTTTTAAAGGTATTTTTAAAATAACTCTGAGGCGCTGATCAGTCAGGCATTTGTTATTTTTTTTGTTTGATTGATGGTATGATTTAACGCACCGACGCTACACAGGGTGATGAGGCGCGTCGTAGTGGAGGGCTCCGGATATAATTTTGACTACCTGGCGATCTTTACGCGTACCGAAATCTCAAAGACACTTGTGTTTTCACTTTTCGCCTCCATCAGAAAAGCCGCCGCCTCGGCTGGAAATCCAACCCGCTCGCTAGGCCTAAGCAGCACATCGCCTAAGCCATTGACCTACCGCGGCGGTATTGTGTGATTTTGTTACTCTTTGTTACTCCATTTTCGAGTTTTTTTTTATGACTGCTGCACCTGTCACGTCTAAACCCCGTGCGCAAAATTTCTCTAGGTACTTTCGTAGTTAAGGATTCAATGCCTATTTTCAATGCAAAAGACTGCAAGGCACTGTGCTCGAGGCTAACTATGCGCTAAGCAGCGAAATGTGTAAACGTCGCCGCCAGCGATTGTAGTTTTGAGAGTGTTTGCCTGTCATATACTAGTTGTCGCGGCCTCATATTGGCCTCATATATGACGCTAGCGGTTTTTCGAATCACAAAAAACCATTACGCACACAAATCGCGAAGTCGACTTTGGTCCGAACTACTGAAAAACTTAATTTCATTTTAAAAATAAAATCAGGCTGCAGGGATTGTACGAAAAGGTCGCACTTCACACGGTCGTGACGTCGCACATAAAGCTGCAGAAAAATTAAAATAAACCAAGAAATCGCCGGATAAACGCCCAACTAAAAGTGCTAAATAGGTTAATTCAGTGCCCCCACGCGATTGATCTAAAGAAACAAATAAAAGTAAGCTGTCGGGGCTAAAAAAGCGTCGTCGAGAGACCGTATAAAAGCACATGAAAAGCAAAGAATGAAAAAACTCGTCGTCGTGCTTTCGCGAGCGGGGCCAAATGCAGCAAAAACATATCAAAGAAACCAATTAGCTCCACAGGCGCCAACCAATGCTTTCGGTTGGCTTTAAACCACCCAGATGCGGTCAACTTAACCTTCTCGCCTGAAAAAAAAAAAAAAAAAAGGCGTGATGATGACGACAACGATTCAAATATGAATGCGGTGCACTACATGACGACTCCCCAGTAGCGAGTTTCGGCCCAAATTTTGTTTATAGGCTAGCCGCCCTTTGAGGAGTAGGCCAAGATCTAGCGGAGTTCGCCTGCCCAGCGCTCCATAAAAACTTTCATACGTATGTAACTGACACTCAACGGAAAATCAACAAAAGCACAGTGAGCACTCGTAAAAACCTCGACAGAATATCAATACGAAATCAGTTGAATCTCAAAAGGAACTCAACTGGAATTCGACGTAAGAAATTCTACGGAAAATCAATGAAACGGCTGTGACCACTTTTTCTGAAAAACTCAACAAATTCTCAACAGAATTGCAAGAGAAATTCTATGGACACAACAATATTTGTTGAGTCAATTCAACAAAATTGCGAATGAAAATAAACAACTTTTTTTGTAGGGGTCGGGGAGCCGAGGGTCGAGCAGAACGTGCACTTCTGGTCAACTGCATAAACACGGAACGCACTTCCGGGGTTACTGTTGCCCGCACAATATGATGAATAGACACAATTATTCGGAAGTTGTCAATGTGTTTTAAAAGATAGTAGGCCATTGTTTTGCCTATTTTTTTATGGCTGGTGTGTGTTCTATTGGTGCACGAATAAAAACTTTTGATGACAAAACGAAGTAGGGCGAGCGGAAAGCAGGCCAGAGTGAAAAATTGCGACGCGTCGATATAGAAGGGTTTCTTGGCACCGTATTTACGCCCTTGGAAAGAGTATACATGCTGCCTGCGTTTGGCTTCACAAGACGAGACTTGCCTAGTTTCGGAAGTGCGTGTGTGTGTATGTGCGTGTGTATGCGTGAGTGAGTGATAAAGTAATCAAGAAAACGAAGCTTCTTTAGATAACCAGTCCTTGGGCCCATTGTTAGTGCGCGGAGTCACACAGGTCATTTATCTTGAGCTAATATGGTTTTTGCCTTCGTTAAATACCTGCCTACGATAGATACCTAACGAGCAAAAAACTACAAACATCCTAGAAAATCTTTATTTTTTTTCGGGGCCATTCGGCCATGTTTCACAAACGCCCAGCAAAATAAACACGCTTGGTCGCTGCAGCCTCATTTTCGAAATATCGTTCCATAGCAAGGCCTGTGAGCCTAGCCATACCCCTGTCTGGAATTAAAAAGGCCAAAAGAAGGGCCGCCGGGAGGCTCTGTGGCTGGTAACCCCGTACCATTGAAAAAGGGAGGGCAACGAGAGGGCATGGCGGAGGGTATGAAGAAAGGGAGCACAGTGCGTGAGCAAGCGGCGAAATTGGCTCGGTTCCAATCCGCTCAAAGGGTCGCAGAGAGCGCGATAAGTGAAACTGAAGGGGAAGCACACCATCCAGCCAGTTCGTGTATACAGGGACTGCAAACCGCTGGTTTCGCGCAAACTGCGCATTTTCTTATCGCTCCAAGGAAGCCCAAAATAGAAGCTAAACCAAAAGTATCAAACAAAATGTACGGAAACACGTAAAAGGGGGACCTTCTGCACCTAGCTTCCAACGTTCATGCGCTGGTAAGGAGGGAAGGATAGGCTCGTACAGGCTCACAGACGGTGCGATTCCCCGCTGCCTCCGGCCCTCAACTCGTTTCCTCGGTAATGGCGGGAATGAGCGCCTTTCAAAACGACCGCCGCCGCCGCCGCCGCCGTTCCCGGTTCGATCGTTCATGAGGGAGAGAGGGAAGACTGCGCCTGGGGTCCCAGCCTTTTCCTGGTCTTCTCTGCTTCCCCACTCTTCCCTAAGCTGTTTCTCGTGTGCACTCTCTCTCTATTTTTTTCTCTCTCTCTGCCCCACTTCACCGCTGCCCGTGTTGTTCAGACTTATTTTAAGCGGAAGCTAGCAATTTCAGGAGGGGAGGAAAAAGGATTACTTCAGGGCAGTGTTTCGATCCACGCGACGATCCCTACGCCGCACGGTCGAACTGCTCGCCTGGTTAATGATAGCCGAAAGGGAAAGCGGAGCTTGTTGACGATGCCCGGTCGCAAAAAAAAGAAGGGGGGGAGGGGCGGGGGGGAGGGCACGCTTCGATCATTTAGCTCAGGCAGGAATGGGTTAACAAAACTTTCCGCGAGAATTTTCCCCCTGTAATTACACTTTGAACTTTTCCGTGTCCGTTGGTTAGGATTACAGAGCTCAGTGCGGCAGTGAAGTTTGTTTGTAATGGCCTCTGAAAAACGGCGTCGTTTGACTTTGAGGTCCTTCCGTTCGAAGTTCCCTCTGAGTGAACGAAAAAGCGAGAGGCAAAGAGCCACGTTCGTTCAGCATTTGGTTAGCCCTGCACGTGACATGGGGAATTTTAATACTGGAATCATTAGGGCGGGGGGGGGGGGGTGTCAAAACATTCGGGTTTGTTTTCGAAGGCCGCTTCGTATGAGTTGGAACTAGTGGCGGCGTGTCCCCTACTGCCCTGAATGAAGTGGAGTGGTGGAGGAATAGGGGGGGGGGCGGGAAGGGGTTGGCAGGTAGATCCCCCGTTAGCGACCGGCTACTTCGCGCAAACCAAAGCAGAATCAGATATATCGCTGTGCGTTAGCCGCTGTAGCACACAAATAGCACCAAACGCTGGAATCATTGCTCACTGTTTTAGCCAAATTGCTACGTGCCTTAACTACCCGTACTTTGTTTTGCCCGAAACAATTCCAAGGTCACCTAAGAACCTGTTACGAGTCGAGAATGCGCCAGCATTTTATCTAATTGAACGACGCTGAGTTCTCCTCGGAGTTTGGCGCTTCGAGTGGTGCTTTCAAGTTTTGCTTGCGGTGTATCCCCCTTGTGCTTACGTTTGGCAGGCCCCCTCTCACTGCTTTTGAGGTTCGCCCGCCAATGATGTGGATACTTCAAGCCACTGGCGTATTCCAGAACTATGCTTCGAGGGTACAATATTTTTCGCCAGTAAAAAACAACAAACAACCCATGCCAACACTCTTTAAGTGATTTTTAGGCTTTAATAACTTCCCCTTGTTAAGTTTTTGCATTGTAGTATACAGTCAAACCCGTTTATAGCGAACTGCAATATGCACCACGATTAGTTCGATATATCCAATAGTTCAATATAGCCGAACCCGCCTATAACGAGCTTATTGTTACGAGTACGCAATCCGCGGGAGCCCCCCGCCCCTCCCCAACTCCGCCATCCGCGTATGCAGAAACGAACACAGTACAGTATCCATTACCATACCAAAATAATCCATTTATTGCAAGTATCAAAGCTACTTTGCGCCTTAACTGCCCACGTTGCAAAAAAAAAACGGTGATTTTTTTTTTTTTCACTTTCGTTTTGGCGGCTTCAACTAGCATAGCATTCTCTAAACGAAACATTGTTTGCACCAGTTCGAGTCGGCGTCCTCAAAAATCTCAGAAGCATTGGCGGAGCACATCGACTGCCGAAAGCGCTTCATTATAAGCGTCGGACGGATTTATCTCGCGGCATCATCGGGAATGTTGGCGAGCTCTTCCTACAGTTCACCGATGCTGCTGTCTTGGTCCGGACTCGCTGACAGGGCAAGTTCTATCGCGAGTCCCGTGCATAGGAAATAGTTACGGAAAGTATTGGGCGTCACGTCGCTCCGTGCGAGGCGCAATGTCTCAGTCGCGGCTCTTGCTCCGCGGTCGCGGCCAATCCACATCTCAATCGCCGCTCCCAGATAATGCATTTCGGTGGCCATTCTAGGCGCCCAGAGTTCGATATATCGGATGTGAACTTCGTTATAAGGAATATGTTTCCCATGTATTTCCGTAACTGAATTATTTTTGTTCGATATATAGCATAATTCGCTCTATCCGAGTTCGTTATAGCCGGGTTTGACTGTATGTATTCGGTGTGTAAAGTGTAAAAAGTATAGGCGGGAAAAGGGTGACAGGGAAAGGAAGGAAAAGAGGGAGGGAGGGAGGAGGGAGAAAGAGGGTGCTCACAAAATTTCAGAAACCCGAAAAATCCCCCCCTGCAGCGCCCCTGCCTCAGACTGAGCACTGCAACGCAGAGCAGCGTGACTGTACGAGTATTAGGAGTCACAAGAAACTGAAAATCTCGGCTACCACTAACTTTAAATAGCCCTACCGTTGAGCATAACGACGTGCCAAGCAACGTTAAAGTCGTGTTACGTCAAGTTGCGGATAACTCGTTATCGTTGTAGCATATCAAAGCGCGACCTCACGCCACGAAAATCACGGGAAAAATCATTTGACAACCCACCTCCGTTAGTATCTTCTGTACATAACAGCGAACGGGTGGCTTAGGAGCCGTTTTGCTTCTGCAGACGCTGGACACAGGCTTTTTCCGCTCAGTATGCCAATTATGCTTTCTTGTTAATAAAAAAATCATTCACACCCTCCGTTTAACAGTGACGATGGCTGAACGCGAAGGTTTCTCGTGGTGGATTCTTCAGTTGGCCAATCCCACACTGCGAGTATGTACTACTCTGGAGGTACCTGTATGTGATACTCTGGAGATATTGTGCTACTCTGGGGGAGTTACGCCTGCGTACCGGCGCATCACCTCCGTAGATTAGCGCAGGACATATTTAAATACCAGCGGTGTACTTTCTTCGTCACCAGTTGTAGCATACGAAAATAAATCATACATCAGCCACGTACATTCTACGTATGATTTCGATTGTTTTGTCACCTAGGATAGTTTGTTAGCCTCACCTTCTCGAGAATGTGAGCACAAATTTTGTTAAAAGTGATCTTTAGTTAACGCTCAGTCACTCATTATTGCTCTGATTACTGGAACGCATTTTCAGACAGCTGTTATGAATTAGTGCGTCACCATGAATACCTCTGTGTTCTGGCTGCCGTCGGGTGCTGTGATCGAAACCGCATCATTGCGGCAATCTGCTGTCTTGAAGGAAGTAATTACTAAGTTTTTGCACTTTCCAGGTGTGCGATGTTTTGAACAAGATCGTAAATGGAACAAGCATGCATATTTTGGGTGCTGGAGTTCGCCCTTGCACAGTGCGGAAATCCTGCAGCCCGATTGTCCCTAAACAGTGGCAGCAAGGGAAGGGCAAAGTCCACGTTTCATATCTCCTGCAGGCAACCGCGGGTGTGACATTTCGTTTGCTCACCATTGCAGCCTGCTGGTGCTACCAGCAGTAGCATTCCATTGAAACATAGGGGCACGTACTACCTTTCCTCATGTTGCAGGGACGAAGACAGCATTGACAGCGGGATGATCGATATGAAAAGGAAAGGGCGTGAGGAGTAACGGAGTTCATGGTGTGTGAAAGAGAAAAGCCCCCAATGGCGTTGACAGCGCATTATTATCAGCGTATGGTTGAACCGTTTCGTCATGAACCGGTAACCGTTATTTCTGTTTTCGATTCAGTTCCGGTTCGGGTTCAGCGTGCTCCAAAAATAACGGTACGGGTTCCGGTTCGGTTCCGGTTTTCGGTTCGGCACATTGCTCAAAACGCGACGTTAGGCCTAACGCACTAAACCTCAAAATGCGAAGTCAGGCCTATAACGTCCAGCGGCCAAGAGCCCTACGGCGGGCAGAGAAACGTCCCTCTCATTGTACGTCGAGCTATGGGTAACGGCTATTGACGTTCACCTCAGAACGTGACGTTAGGTTTTTACAGGGTATTTCAGGGAAGAATTTAAGTAGTTTTAGAAAATAGCCTTTGGAAGGTAAAATTGTTTTATTTGCACACAGTGGTTAGGAGCCATGGCGGACGCAATAGAACAGGTCCCAAGTTTTATTAAGTGAAATAATTAACTAGAATTTGGTAATTCTCGTTTTAATTATTCTGGTTCAGCGTTTGATCGTAATGAGGAAAGTGTAAAGGATCGTTAGTAAAACCGATAACCACCATCAGATTTGCGAAATTGTAATTCCGTGCAGAGCTACAGCCCTCAGAAAATCAACTCCCCAGCAGCGGGCTCCGTGCGGCAGCTGAGCGACGCGAAGACATGACGCCCAGCGCTGACTTCCCTCGGAGTTGTACACGTCGCACGCATGCGCGCTACATCTTCGCCTTTATCTTTGTACGAAAAGGGCGGTCACAACGTAACACCTTGCGCTTGAGCCGAAGATTATGCGTGGCGTGCGTGGGACATGAACAGCTCTGAGTGACAGCTGCGCGTGCGCGTGGCTTCGCGTCGCTCAGCTGCCGCACGGAGCCCGTTGCGCGCATCTGGGGAGTTGATTTTCTGAGGGCTGTAGCTCTGCACGGAATTACAATTTCGCAAATCTGATGATGGTTATCGGTTTTACTAACGATCCTGTATACTTTCCTTATTACGATCAAACGCTTAACCAGAATAATTAAAATGAGAATTACGAAATTCTAGTTAATTATTTCGCTTAACAAAACTTGTAACCTGTTCTACTGCGTCGGCCATGGCTCCTAATCATTGTGTGCAAGTAAAACAATTTTACCTTCCAAAGGCTATTTTCTAAAATTACTTAAATTCTTCCCTGAAATACCCGGCATACACCAGGCATGCAGACACCTGCGGCCCCTCCTCCCTCTGCTGCGGATTACCATTAGCGGAGGGGGCCTAATGGAGCTCTCAACAAGCTTCACAGGACAGCATTTTAATTATTTGCACTTCACGCACGATAATCATCGTCGTCAGGGGAACTTGGCTTTCCTTCAGTGCATTTTCACGTACGGACATCATCAGTGAGGGAATGAAAGCTTCGCTTTAATAAATAAGCATACCAGCAACGGCTAATACTTAGTTTAAAGATTCGTTGCACTAGCGGCGTTACTTTCGAAAATATAACGAACGAGAGCACAAGCACGGTTTGGCAAAACTGACCAGCTACCCGTCTCCGGGCGTCGTCTGCAAGGGTAGTAGCTGGCCACAACAGCAGGATACCCTCGAACTATACGCAGGCGATGAGGCCGCTACTTCCGCTGTTTTGTGTGATGCAGCCCCGAGTGTGTCTAGATATTCCACGAGTAAAGAAAAAAAACGTGATTTTCCTATACCGGTTCTGCAGCAGCTAAGTTTTACGTACCTGCAGGAGACATACAGTGACCGAACCATGTGGCCGAACAGTGACTAGGTAACATCGTCGAGTTCTTCCGGCGCTGTTATTATACCACGAGTGTCACTGACCAGCAAATTAAACGTAGCCAGCAAATTAAACATAGCCAGTTCTACAACCTCCACGGCTACAGAACTTATGGCCATCCGCAGTACTCTTCCCACCATCAAGCAAAGTCCATGCCGGAGATGGGCGATCTTCTGTGATTCGAAGCGTGCACTTCAGTCACTGCAGGCAGCCCTGTGCCGGAAACCATACGAACAGCTACTGATAGAAATAAGAATGGTGTACGACCGTGCTGCCAGGCGGGTCATGACGTCACCCTGCAGTGGCTTCCCAGTCACTGCGCCATTGTTGGCAACGAATGTGCGGACGCTGCCGCCCGGTTGGCGCATCAAACAGAGACGACTGTACACATTCCACTCTCTAGGACGGACGCAGCTAGGGCCATTCGCATAGTTGCCTGGGGAACAACAATCTCTCAATGGTCTACAGAAGAATTCACATGTGCAGGTTTGCTGCCCCGGACTTGCAACGTCCCCTTCCACTGAGCATCCCATGGTCTGACGCAACTCTTCTTTGCCGTATATGGCTGGGGGTGGCATTCACAAATGCTTACTCATAGTTGATAGGAATGCAGCAAGTGAGGAGTGCAAAACGTGCGGCACGCCGGCAACGATACTCCACGTTTTAAGCGGGTGCCCACGTTACGCGTCTAAAAGAAAGAAGCTGTCGTTAGCACTGAGGAATCTGGACTCTAGGCGGCCATTTTCTGCGAAGAAGAGTCTATGTAGCTGGATTGCTCGGTCTTCGCTAAGAAGGCGAATAAGAAATTGTTACGCTTCCTACGGGCGACGAACTTAAACACCAGACTACAGACTGAAAGACTCTGGATGGACAGTGACAACCACTCAACTTGAACGTTTACTGCTTCGGCGCTTGGCATACCAGTCTGCTCCAACTTTTATTCATTTTTTGCTTTCTCTCTTTTGCCTATTTTTACTTTCCCCATTTCTACGATAGCAAACTAAGCTCTAACCAAGTTAACTTTCCTGCCTTCGTTCTACATTTGTCCTTCTTCTCCCTTCTAATCTGCTTGAACATTTCGGGAAAGTTCTCACGCAAACGACAGCGGACAAAATATCGAGTACATAAATGCTTATCTTCCCATTCTTCTCTCCCTATCTATCTCCCCTGGCGCAATTCAGCGGGCGCAAAAAGCAAACAGTGTGGAAGCCCGAGAGAACGCCGACAATGTATGCATTCCGCTTCAGCGACACCGTATACCAGCCACGAATGAGGCGCGCTCTAAAATAAAACGCCGGGGAAGAGGCCGCTCTGAAAAGAAGGACAATGCAGATCGGATAAAAAAAAAAGGCGCAGAAAAAAAGATCTTTGGGATGCGCGGTGTCGCCGAGCTCGCGGCACACGTGGTGGCGCAGGGATAGGTTAGGCGTCGAGAAGCAGGCAAAAATGAAAGGACGGCAGCGAGGACAAACAAGCACGGACAAACCGGGGAGAGCCCGGCGGCGTTCGCTGGTAAACGCGAATAAACAGCGAGACCATGCGAAAGGAGACAGCCTTATTTAGCGCGTCTTTCCGCCTCCCTGCCTAATCAGAGCGACGAGCAGCGTGCGCTCGATGCGCGGAGAACAATGCGCGAGGAGGGGGACAGAATACGGCGGGAGGGTGCGAAGCGAGCAGTGCAACCGCAAAAGGAACGGGAACGGGAAGGACACCTGCCCAGTACGCTTAGAGACGAAAGCAACGAGGTGCAGGGAAGAAGCAGCAACTGAAAAGGAACGAAGGGCCATGTGAGGGAGGAGGAGGGATGTGCACATGCAAGCGCAAACAATTCGACCACTCTCCACCGCGCACTTCTTTGGAGATGTAAATTTTTACAGCGCGCCGACGAGCTCGTTTGCATAAAACTGTCGGACGGCGGGTGGGGAGTCGAAGAGAACCAGACCTGAAGAAGAAAGAGAGAGGTGAAAGGGGTTGGTTTCAATGCCTGCCGTCGGAAGGGCCGCCGCCGAAACGCAAACGCAGCGTCCCCGCGCCGCCTCTGTTTCCTTGTTCCGCAGCGATACTGTGCCGCGCATTCGAGAGCATGCTTTTCATCTTGTTTTATTGCTCGTTCATTTTGCCTTCCATTCTCTCCATCTCCACAATCTTCCTCTCTCTTCCTTCCTGCACGGTATTGTGCATGTTAGTGCGTGCAGTTCCTCCTTGTGTGCGGTCCTGCGCCAGCGTTTTTGTGCGTTCGCGAGCGGCGAGGAATTCGCGCAGCTAGCTTGAAAAACGTACCGACGGTCGGCCGTGTCCCCTGCCCCACAAACGCCATGGAGCTACAGCGCGTTGAACTCGAATACTTTCGGTGGATTCCCGAATGGTTTCCGCATGGGGACACCTTCTCGCAGCAGTTTCGTCGGCGGGTATTGAAGGGACTCTTTAAGTTTTTTCTTCTGATCCTTCTTCAGTGCGAGTCTTTTTTCCCCATTTCTATTCGTTATTTCCTTGTTTGTGCTGTCTATCCTTCTTTTTTTGCACGAAGTATTCTGCGTAGTTTGTCGCCAACGAATTTTGATACATACGCGTCGCCTTGGATACCTGTATAAATTGAACACTGGACGTAACGCGAATTCACAATTCCTACCCTCCTTCCGAATGTGGTGCCGAAGCCATTCCTTGGCAGTGCGCAGCTCCGCTCGCGACGCATTCGGGCACGTGGCTTCAGACTCGTTGCACGTCGGCATAACTTATGGGCGCACGGACCCCCTTGTAAGGCGCCAGCTGGCTACTCGGGGTCTCTCAAAAAAGAAAGCAGAAGCAGCTCGTCGTACCGAGTTCTTCGATGAGCATGTGTGCATTCAACCAGTCCTCTTGACGAGCATGTAGACGAAACACTTTCCGCTCGCCTCGAGCATGTAGACGAAATAATTGGTTACTGTTAAGTTTTACACAACCTGCAAGACGAAGATGCACTCCATGTCAGCGGAAAACGAAGGTTGCCGTCGACTACTGTAATTACGAAGGCTACGGGGACCGGAGAATACTTCGAATTAACCGAACTTCGAATCAAATAAGTGCACGAACAGCGTTGTTGTTAGCCTGCAACACGTCTCCCTTCTTGATTTCGTGCAGCATCTCGACTCTCGTCGCCAAGTCGAGCGTACGACACGGTTGCCATCACAGTTCAGACAACACAAAAACTGAAGCCTGAACCATCCACCACATAATCTGCTCACACGGCAATGTGCGCAAACAGGAAGCTATAGGACCTCAAAAGAGAAGAAATGCGTACACTGTCGTGAGTCTCAACAGGCTTGCCGCTTTATGAGCTGTGCGCTGCCTCGGATGCGACGACGCCGATATCAGTACAGAACACAGGGCTGTTTTGGCGCTTAAAATATTTAATATTTTATCTGGAAATGACGGTCACCTAGGCGCTTCTCATTTGAAATATCTTCCAATTAGCCGATATTATGGGTTTCAGCTTCGACATACCGAGGAATTTCTGACGTTGAATTCCATGCAAAATTGCCGTGACCAGCACATCACGTCTAACTAACCAAAAGTTTCAATTAGGCGGCTTCAATTTACCTAGATACGACGGTACATATTTAACGATCTTGCAGAAGCTATCGCAGCCACCGCTTTGTGGGTTTTTCCAGCCGCCTCGGGACCAGCAAGTTGGCAGTGTGCAGAAACACTGAAGAATCTGAATGAGTTCCTTCCTTCGCCTTTTGGCTCATATTAGGCTGTCATGTTTCTCTTCATTTCGTTCTTTGATAGTGCATCTGTCTAATTGGTGACCGGGGCTGATGGCGAGAAATCACATAGGTGCATCTGCCCCTTTCACACTAAAATAAATCAGCACACATAATGCCTACAGCAGTTAAACAAACTTAAACTCTGAAAATTGCTGTAGATGAAGATAGAAGATCCACTTGAGCACTAAATAGTTTATGCATTATGACCTTGAACCAAGTGCAGTATGCTCCACTAGGGTACAAATTAGAACAAAAACAAAAGCTAAAGCCACTGAACATAGATTCACAACCGGAACCACAGAATAAATGCTGACGTACATTCTGGACGCATTCCAAAATTTTATTGCATCTTCTTTTTTTGAGTCTATAGAACACACCTAGTACCTTGCATAATGACGTCCGTTAGCTAGTTAAAACTTGAATACTTGTGTTCATTTAAAGCGTCCTGCATTACTTAAAAAATTACGTGGAGCATCGTAGAAAAGGACATTTAGTCTGTGCATATTTAACTCTGTAGTTTACTGAAACTAAATGGTTTGTGGCAGTACCTATTCCTTATGGAAGGTGTCCTTCGTTTCGAGTTCCAGATGTTGAGGTTTGTTTGAAAAGTATCGGACCTTTGGCCGAAGAAAAAACTGGCATAACTGGAGCCTTGGAAACCTAATCACCCTCAAAATAGTCTCCTTGGGACTACAGACACTTCTCTCAGCGGTGCTGCCATTGTTGGCAGCATTCCGAGAAGGCAAAAGTCGTCGCTAGAGCCCGGGCAGGCAGCCAGGACCAGGGCATCCTGGACTAAGGACGCCCCCCCAGGGCTGGTGCCCCGGCCGGCACCAAATTTGCCCGTTTTCATTAAACGTTTATTTCCCTCTGTCTCTCCGAGAAGGCTTTTTTCGGAATGGACTTCAGTTAAGCTGTCGTTGCAGCCATAATGTCCTCTCTTGACTGAAATCACGATCCTTCCACGGACCTCTTGATTTTAGGAAAAAGCCAGAAGTCACAGGGGGCCATATTAGAACAGTAAGGGGCCTGTTGAACTACAGGAGTCCCTTTTTTATGCCAAAAAACACAATCAAGTGCGAGAAATGTGCAGGAGCATTGTCGTGATGGATGCGCCAATTTCCTGCTGACCCCAACTCCGGTCTCCTGCGCCGCACAGCATCACGTAGGCGACGGAAGACAGCCCTGTAGTACTCTTTGGTGATTGTTTGCCCTGTGGTGCGCACTCGTGCTGTACTGCATCGCGGAAGTCAAAGAAAGCAGTCAGCATCACTTTGACGTTGCTGAGCACTTGGGGGACTTCTTTGGTCTTGGTGACGTGGGATGCTTCTACTGTGACCACTGGTATTTGTTTTCCAGGTGGTACCCGTACACCCAAGACTCGTCACCAGTGATTATGGTGTGCATGAAGTCGGGGTCACTGTTTGTGGAATCCAGCATGTCCTGTGAGTCCACAACATGAAGTTACTTTTGCTCCACTGTGAGCCGCATCGGCACGAATTTCGCCGGAACTCTCTTCATGGCCAAATCTTCAGTCATAAAGGAATTTGCAGAAAAGTGCTGATGCCCACATCTCCCGCAATTTCTCGGACAGTAACACGATGGTCCCGCGTGACCACAGCGTTCACTTCGACAATGACCTGGTCATTTCGGCATGTTGATGGCCGACCTGAGCGTGGCTCGCTCTCCATCGATGTGCGGCAGTCTTTAAACCGGTTGTATCCCTCCTTCATCTGTGTGCTGCTCATAGCATTGTCACCAAAAGCCGCCTGAATCTTTCGAATGGTTTTCAGTTGGCTGTTGCCCAGTTTCTGGCAAAATTTGATGCAGTAGCGCTGCTCCAGTCGCTACGTCTTTTCCTTGCAATAAAAAACCGACGAGAGCACTGCGCACTAGCTTACTCAAACGCTGCGTCCCAGCGACTGACGCTATCGGCAGGCGGGAAAAAATTCACGCATGCGCACGAAGGTTCAAGGTGTTCAAGGTAGACTCATGGAAGCGCGCCTGTTTCATATCCATCAGGCGTTCGCAAAAAAAAAAAATTACGCCCACCTCCCCTCGCGGGAACCCTGGTGTGATGCAACGCATCTCATGGGGGGTCCCATTGGCGTTTTCCATCGTATTGATTACGCTTATAGCAGGGATTCTCACGCGAAGGGGAGGTGGGCGGACGACCGTCGACTGAGACCGCCGGAGCGCGGCATGCCGCTTTATATTCACAGCGCCCGAAGGAGAGGAGAGCGCGGAGAGAGAGAGTACTGCACATGCGCAGCGCGCGCAGCGCCACCCACCGGTGCCTAGCAACAGAGTGAGAGCGCGCTGCGCCAACCCGCAGTTGTTTGGAAGAGAGTGTTCGCTATCGGAGAGAAGAGAGGAGGAGAGGCGCAGCTGTGCGGACAACGCCGGAGAGACGCAGGAAGGACAGAGGGGCGAGCATGAGATGCGTTGCATCTAAAAGGTCGGATACTTTTCTAACAGACCTCGTATTCGTTTGCACTTTCACTTGGTAGTTGGTATATGCAGCTTTTGTATATCCATTTCCGAAGCTTTAAACAGCAAACTCGGTCGGTTTCCACCAAGTTGTATTTGATGAAGACTGGGGAAGTGTTTAGATCGCATGCTTACTGCTCGACCACGTGTTGGTGCCTGAATGAATACTTTTCAGGTTTATTTAGGAGGTTACCTTTCGGCTTTGAGCGGTTTCCTTTTTTCTTCCCCCTTAAAATATTTTTTGGTCTTGCTCTACTTTTTTTCTTTTATTGGGTACTACACGTGAGCAAATATTTCCCCCCTAGTGCTTTCAGTGTCTCTTTAGTGACGTACCTCACGTTCGACATGTTTGACAAGCTCTGAGGATAGATGCGGCTTTCGGCATTTTTTCGGGCGCTTCTAGATACCAGGTAAGCTTTTTCTTTTGTTGTAGAACCTGGAATGCAACGCACGAGGAAAATAAAAGACTGAAGTGTCAAAATAGGTACTCTGGGGATTCGGCATAGGAATTCGCAGCAGGGTCAGGGCTACGTAGCAAATGGAAGTCACAACTAAAGATGCAAATAAAAACATAAAAAGCACATTGCTGCTAGGATTCTTTTTATTATCGCTCTTCTTCAAGTGAACGATTGCAAGAGGATACTTTACTGCTTTTAAGGTGCCGGAAGTTGAGTACCTAAGCACGGTCACAAAAGCGACAACGAAACTGTATTGATTATTCGGCGCTTACCTTCAAAGCAGACTGCGCGTTTTTTTAACACTAAGAGAGGGCAAGTGCACTAGGTTGAGTGCGTTAATTACAATCTATAGATGTAAGTACCATATTAGTAATAGATCGATGCCTTCTCCATATGTTGGTTGGCGCAGCGTGTGCGGGAATTCAGGCAAAGTGCAGATGGCGCTGCAGTTATTCCCAATTAAGAAGTCTGGAGCCATGAGGGACTTAATCAGCCAGCATACGTATGGTTCATAAATGTGCTGTGAGTGTCGAAAACATTGCTCTCGCTTTATCGCTGTGGCACGCTTAAGAACGACATTCTTCTAGCCTGTTTTATCTGTGCAACCGTTGAGCGTCTGTGAGCGCTGTTGATGTCAGAGTCGCCGTAGCGGAGATCGGCTACTGCGGGCGCAAGAACTGCGGCCTGGGAACATTTGAGAAAGACCGTACTTGTGCCATTTAAAGGGTTGTTCGCACAGAATACATATGTGTTTTAGGAAGACACACTATTATTTTATTACGTCGTAGCGTACACCAGCATTTACTATGTTTCTTTGTCTCTTTCTTTGGTGGGGGAGGCAATCTCTTTTTCCTAATAATGCTAGAAATAGAAACCACCGATAACCTTTCAAGGAGCGAGCGACTGTGCGCCATCCTCATTCGGAACACTGGCGGTTATAACCGAAAACGATTCCGTGACCCTCGCCAAAACGCCAGACGGTGGTGCTGCCGTAGTGTGGCGCTGGGCCCTATTTGCGGCACGCCAGCGGGTCTCCCGAAACAGGTTGAAATTTCCCGAGTGGTTAATGTTATTGCAGCCGGTCTTCCCCGAACTTCTCCCCTGGTGTCAGGAGTGACCGCTGGGAAGTATTTTATTCTATTTTAGTATTGAAAATTGTATTTCCGGAATCCGTACCTCGGCATAGCCCCCTGCCTTTCGGAAATGCCTCGGTGCGGCAAAGGTGTTGACTTGTGCAGATTAATGACCAGTAAGGCTCTGGGAGCACAAATTCGAACTTTTTAGACTTACCACCGCGTTCTGTTTTTAATATATCTTTGTGATTTTTTTTTTTGATTTGGCGACTTGCCATTCTAGACAATTCCTTCTTTAACATCTTGTTTTGCTGTGTCTTGGGCCCAAATTGTTTTCTTTATCGGCTTCTAGTGGTACTGTTTGCGAATGTGTCCTTTTTTCCGAGTTTGCAGCTCCCTTTCCTAAATATACCCTAATATTTATCTCTTTAACTCCATTTTTCGTTTTTGACTTTTGCTAACTGTTTGAATTAGCAGTGTAAGCAGTGTAAGCAGGAAGTGATACCCACGAAAAGATAAATGTCTCGCTATACAGTACTGGACTACGTGAAACTGACTGCATGGCGATAAATCAAATTTACCGTGTTACCGTAACTAATCATACGGAGAAAAAGAAAACCAGCGCAGGGCAGGTATGATTGAATCACGTCGGTGTGGTAATGCAGTTCATATACAAGGCTTCCGCACCACAAGAGCGCAGGTTGGGCGCTTTATGCTATCATAAAAGCAGGTGGGGGAGCGGAGGATGCATACATATAACGGTACGATGCCCGGAATAATCACGCCAAGTCATTATGACTCCTCTAGGCGCAGGTGCAAGTTGAATGATTTCCATGTCTATAAGTAATTTTCAATGAAGTGGAAACGCGGCTTCTATTTTAGGGAAACTTTCTTGTTTCCCTGCGAATAACGTTCGAACGGCATCGTTTCTCGCGTTTCGATGGCAACGTTGAGCCAAAACGTCGCGCCAGAAATGCTTGTTTAAAAGTAAGAGCAGCGGGACGCATCTCATGCGCTCCATTATCAGCTGGAGACTTCACCGCATTGTTTGCAACTGCGCCCTTACAACCTTTGATTAATGCCTGAAGCTATGAACCGCTATGCGGTCGGATAACGTTTTTGAAGTGCACACAAACGGCGTTCGGAGGATGGGTTTGGGCGTTGCTTTTGCACAAACTTTCCCATAGTTGCGTTTTTTTTTTTTTTTCAAATTTACGCTGCCATTCTTGCTTTTAGTGTTCATTCTCTCTCCTCTACCTGCAGAAAGCGGCCTGGAAAAAAAAATCACTGCTCGTTTTCTCGCTGCTTTCTTCCCAAGCGTGATACAGACGGGGGAAGAAGTCGCCAATGTAAACACGAAATTTGCAGACCATCTCGAACAAGCTTGTAAACAAGCTCCGGCCACTAAACTTTTTTTTCTTTTTTTCTACCTATCGGAAGAATACCGAGGAGAACGACAAAAATGTTCAGACCGGAAATAAAATTTAAAGAAAAAACGCAGCGTGGAAACGGGGCTGTCGGAGGCCAGTTCAAGGGGCTGGCAGTGCCGTGAATCCGAGCAAAGCGGGCCCCTAACGCAGCTCGAATTCCCAGCCGTAATCAGGGCGCCGTCCCTCTAACGAAGCGTCGCCGCTCCAGTTCGGGTAGGAAAGCGAAGCACAGAGTAGCAACAAAAAAGGGGTAAAAAGTTGCGGGAAACTCGGCCCCGGAAGTGGGGAAGAGGAAGGCAGAACTACTGTTGCTACCATCAGGAATCAAGGGCGAGAGCAGAGGAGGAGGCTCGGAGAAAATCACGCCCCTCCCCGTCGTTAAGTCGCTGCGGTTACGTGCTGTGAACAACTCGCCTTTGTCATCGGATTAGCACATGTAATTAAGGAACAGTGACAGCGTTGGGAGCGCGATTCAGGACTACTGGAGATCTAGCCTTCACTATGGGAATTCTCATTTCTCTCCTCCGCCTCTGCGTCTCTATTTGATTTTTCACAATGAATAATGTAGTCCGTGTATCTGCAAAGAAGGTGCAAAGATTGCTCTTTCTTGTGCCCGTCTTGTGTTCACCGCCGCCTCGCTCTCCTCCACCGCTGGCCTGTTTTACGGCCCCACTTGGCGGCTTTATGGACTGTTTTTCGGACTCTCCAAGGAGTCTGATCCCGGGGGAGGCTGCTCTGCTCAACATCGCTTCTTTGAAGCCCCTAGACGCTTCGCTGCCACACTCGCTTCCTTCTATCCCAGTTTAGGCTGCAGCCCCAAAAGTTAAGCGAACGCGTGTCGCTACGTCGACAAGTGTCGCCCTCTCTACATCCAATCAGACGCGGAAACACGAAAAGAAGGACTGGGATTCTGATCCGACGCGCAGGTTCGAAGATGAGAGGGATAGACGCTGAAAATTGGGTGATTAGTCGAGTTCATTCTGGAAGCTCTTGAAGCCAATCGCACTTTTTGTGTCTTGGTTATTACTCGAAAGGGGACTTCCTCGCCCTCGAGGAGAATAGTAGCCGCACCCACACCCTCTGGGCACCCGTAGCCGCAGCAAGCTGGCCTGGAAACAGGGGTGCCTTTCCACCCTTGCCCTGTCGCCCCCTCTAGTAGGCGAGCCCCTGCCCTCTCCCAACCTACGTCACGGGAGCTGTGACGTACTTTTTGGTTACGGACAGCTGCGATGACATATTCTTCAACAGATTAAGTTACGCGTACACTTCTCGGTCTCATATTGATGCTCCTTCACAAAAGAGAACAAAAGTCTGAACCGTAGATAATAGTAGCGACACTGCTGAACAGAAATTGCACTAAATACCTTCTGTAGTAATGGTTCAAGTAATAAAATAAAAATCTACGTCCGAAATTCTGGAATATAATTAATTACCCGCCACACAAATATTGGTGAAACGAAAATAAAAATCATCAAACTGCGGCCGCAAAAATTATGGGCCACCGTTATTTCTGCGAAAGGAAATGTTTACAGGCAGCCCATCATTTACCATGTTGGCCTTTCCTAGTGAACCAGAAAACCGCCGGAAACTAGAGCCGGGCTTCAACGAAAGCAACCCCACGAAATTTAGTAGTGGTAACTCTAGCATGCTGCTGTATAAGGGAACCTAGGTGCGAATCCCGACGGTGCAGTTGTTTTTCCAATGGCAGCAAAATGTAATCCTCCTCACCTCCCCACCGACCGAGTATATTCGAGATCTTGGCCTTTTTGAAACAATCTGGCATGGTCGAAAATAATCCATAGCCGTCCACTACGACGCACGGGATGGTGAACATACTAGAAAAACAGCGCGAAGACAGGGATTGTGAAATTACATTTTTTATACATATTTATTTATTTATTTATATTTATTTATTTATTTATTTATTTATTTATTTATTTATTTATTTATTTATTTATTTATTGTACTTTGTGGCCATGAGGCACTTCAGAAACTACTGGCAGTATGGTAATGATTGTGCAGAAAACAATAAACACGGTTATCAAATGATGTATTGTTCGGCGCCCATGAAATGTAATCTTTATGCGATGGCTACAATCGAGTTGTGAAGATTATTTCAGTCAACTTTAGTTCATGGGACAACAACAAAATAAATGTCGTATAAGTTGGGCCGCAAACAGCGACATTACGATTGCAAGTATTATCAGTGCGAGAGGCATGCGTGCATTTTAAAAGAGTGGCTTTTCAAAAACACTTATTTTTCATGGCCTACTTCAACCCGAAAATGTCTGTCTGTCTGTCTGTCTGTCTGTCTGTCTGTCTCAGCTGTCCGGCCAAAAGTTGAAAGGATACTTGAACGACAGGTTTGTATCGGCCAAATTTTTCGTAAACACTAAATCTGGAAACACTCCATACTTGAAAGCATTGTTCATAAGAAAAAAATATTATAGGCCTATTTGGGGCAGTACGTCCACACATAAGTACCATTTGATGTGTTCTTTTAAATAAATATACATGACTGCTTGATTTTTGAGTTAGAAATTAAAAAAATACGCATTGAAAACATTTTTTGTCCCGAAAGAGCGCGCGCGCGAGCCTGGACCTCGTGGCAGTGTTCTAAGTTCAAGAGTAACAAAAAAATCCAGCAGAGGGTCGAGCAGTGGAACGCGGGAAAATTGATGTTACTTTCGCAAATATCCGCTGTGTTTATCGTGGGATGACCGAGCTAGAACAGGTACAGCGCGAAACGTAGGCGGGGGAGACAGGACAGGCATTCACGTTGCAGGGGCGGCAGAATGCTGTCGTCTTTTGTCCACATTTGCAGGGAATTGAGCAAATATGCGGCCAGTTTTTTTTTTTTTTTTTTAAGTGGGTGTTCAGGTGAGGGAAAATTGAAAAAAAATGATCAAAATGACGGAGCTTACTGCGTAGGCGTATGTCCGAGATGCCGAGAACAGCTTCCATTGATGCAGCTGGAGCATGACGACTGCAGCGTGAAACGAGTGGCACGGTTCTCGACAGCTACAGGGGCGGCTTAAGCGGGATTTCACCGAGGTCGTTACGAGGATGAGAGTTCTATGAATTATTAGTTTAACGGATCTCCTCAGAAAGGAACAGTTAGAGTGCAAATATCCATGCTTTCAATGTTTCTTTATTGAGCCATTTTGCCACAGGGCATTAAAACATCAAGAGACTATGTACAATACAGGATACAGATACGACACAGACAAAATAAAGGGCTATAATGTAAAATAAAAGCCCAACCCGTACCGTATACGTATCACGGGTGGCGCCAATTAAAAATAAACAAACTGGACCGAAGTCAAAAGTCTTTTTAAGAGACAGGAGAAGAAGAAAGAAAGATCAGCAAAGCATGTTGTTGGGCTGGTGGGTTCATATTCATACTTAAAACTGCGCATTCGGACGGGACAAGGAAAAGAAGACACAGGAATGCGCAGTCCGAATGCGCAGTTTTAGGTACGAAGAAAGAAAGAAGAAATAAGAGAGATCTATCACGCGAAACCGAGCCAAGGGAGGGGAGGCAATCAGCGGTATGACACAGAAAGAAATGAACAAAAAAAAAAAACACAAAGGACCGTACTCTGTAGTGCATGAAGCAACTTACAATATTTTTGTGTCTTGACACGTAATGCACACCTGTTGTTAGGGCGACAAGATGTTTGCATAGTCTTCAACTCCGTCATCATCACAAACAGCCCACTAGGTACGCTGCCTCACGAAGGCCTCTACCAGTTACCTCCAACCGCTCTTATAACTATGTAATCCAATGAGACATTTGTTACATAAGCTTTAGTATTGTTCAGATCATTCCACAGTTAACGGAATCACCGACACAATTTGTGCTGGTGTGTATATTAATGAGAAGCGCCCGTCTATCGCATCGCCCTTCCCAAACCTACGCTGATATTCCCAACACATTGTGCGGCTTCCATGATTTTTGCTTTAGTTACAAATTGTTTTCCTTTTATCCAAGCTTTATTTCACGCAACACCAGCGAAATCACAGCAGTAATTAAAACTTGTTTGTATAGCGAAGTGCGCATTTTGCCTGTGCTGCGGAATCTGGAGCGAATTTTTACCCAGAAGAATCGAGATTTCTGACAGTTCTGGATGATGTCGCCAGCACAGCACAATGATCGCGAAGTCCCTTAGTATCCTTCTATTCCCTTGTCAAGTCGACCTCTTAATTACAATGCACGCTAGTTGCAAACGGCCCAAATTATCTGCACCGTTCGCACAGCCGCAAGTTCTATAAGATCATTTCTGTACTCCACGAGAGCGTCAATTAATCACAAAGGCATCGTTTGTAGAAGAAGAATGCGAAAGCCAACTGTAGTCGCATCAGCGTGAATTCCTCACCTGTAAGGTACCCACAAAAATCTGCTCCCACCCGAATTTCCCCACATTTAGGGTTGAACTGCCTGGTTACAGAAACTTTATCATTAAAAAGTTTGGCTTCCTTTGACCTCTGTTTGTTTCGGTCGTCCTCGTCTCTGTCATTTTCACCGCACTGAGGTCCCGAGAGCCGTAAATGTTACGGTTAGGTTATAATGCGTACCTCAGCATACTTTCGAGCACGTGCAACGCGGGGACGGAGCAGTCGATAATGAATGCAAAACGATTTGGCCACAACACGTGTACTTTTGCCTCTTCAGCGCACCGGCCGTTGCGAGTTCCTTTATCCAGGGGGCAAAGAGTATCGGGTGCAGGAGGAGGTCAATCGATCGATTGGGACGCCAAAAGCAGGCCTTCCCAATGAATCTTGGCACGCATACAAGTCAGGCGGCGTTCGTGCGCGCCCAACTAACGGCGGCGTCGAGAGACCGTGCAACGGTAGTACAGTCGATGGACACCGCCCGAATAACCAAACCCTACAGAACAATGACGGTGGGATTTTGTAGCACTGCTACAGAGGCTTGTCCTTTACACCGTAAACGTTCTTGCGCCCTCACTGCCAAAAAATATGTTCAAATCGTGAGAAATTTTTTGTGGTGCTATGGACGAAAAATGGTGCTACCAAGATTTCGGTGTGTTGCAGAGGCACCTTATTATTACTGGTAGGCGCTAGCAAACTTTCACGATGAACTCATACGTTTCAGGCGCCCAACAGATTCACAGCCCCACCCGCCACGGTGGATCAGTGACTAAGGCGTTGCGCTGCTGAGCACGAGGTTGCGGGTTCGATTCCCGGCCGCGGCGGCCGCTTTTCAGATGGAGGGGAAAAGCAAAAACGTCCGTGTGTACGAGATTTCGGCGCACGTTAAAGATCCCCAGGTGGTCAAAATTAATCTGGAGCCCTCCACTACGGCGCGCCTCATCGCCTGTGTAGCGTCGCCGCGTTAAACCCTACAATCAATCGAATACTTTTGTTTGTTTATTGTCTCGGGGCCCTTTCTCCTGAGAGGGTGAGTGATTTATGCTGGCTTTTGCCGGAGAGGCCCCGCATAAAATCACCCGCGTTTGCTCCACCGCAGCGCATACTTAGACCTTATTTCGCACATCCGTCAGCACATCCGCTGCTGCTTCTACTAAACTGATATCCGCCGTCGATGTTTCGCTAAAAAAACTCATCCGACTTCTCCGCATATGCGCTGCTTTCCTTCAAAGATCGTATTGTGTACGATCCCGTTCTGCGTTTGCATCTTATTTTTTCTCAGCTGGATACTGCGAAATACAGCTCATTAACGTGAGCGGCAAAGTTTCGGTTCTCACTTTTTGCCTTAGACATTTACGCAAAAAATAACATAGTGCTTATTAAGTGCTTACCAAACATTTTAAACCGAACGTTGCCAACTGTTTTTTAACACGAAAGTGTTTTATTCCCGGGTACACGAAGATTTCACATACGTCATATCCGTCACGGAAGTGACGCCAGTACAGCGAAGCAAGAGGCCTGTAAAGGGTGTACCCCTGCACACAGGGTCTTCTTGCGGGGAAGCAACCTTTACTACTGAATAGTAGTAAATGCATTGAAATGCATCAAAATTGCATTGAATGCATTGAAATGCATTGAAATTGCATAGAATGCATTGAAATAGCGAAAGCGCAGAATAGACCATTTTGGATTACGTTCTTGGACATTAAAGGGGCATATGACAACGTAAACAGAGAACTGCTGTGGAGAATGCTTAAACTCCAGGGATTAGATGACGAGTTAATACAGTTCCTTATAGCAATCTATAAAGACAATCGAGTGCACCTTACAAGGGAACGAAAGAAATGCGCCCAGCAGGTCAACACCCATCGGGGACTGAAACAGGGATGCCCTTTGAGCCCAATACTGTTTATGCTTTACATGCAGGGTTAGAAAAGAAACTGAAAGAAAGTCAAGTAGGGTTCAGCCTAACCCACATGCTGCAGGGCGAAGTGGTACAACAGCGTATTCCGGTAATGTTATACGCAGGCGACATTGTTCTTTTAGCTGATAACCAGACCGATATGCAATGTTTAATAAATATTAGCGGCCAGGAAGCCACCGACCTCGGGTTAAATTTTGGCGCAGAAAAATAGGGAATAATGGTTTTCAATGACGCTACCACTGACGCAGTGTCGATCCAGCAAGGCGAATCACCCAGAGTGAAGGAATATAAATATTTGGGAGTGTGGATAAACGAAGGGGATAACTACTTAAGAACTCACGAGGAGCAACTTAAGGGTAAGGGAAAGCGAAACGCAGCTATAATGAATCATAGAGCTCTATGGGGGTATAACAAATATGAAGTAGTGAGAGGGATGTGGAAAGGAGTAATGGCTCCGGGTCTCACATTTGCGAATGCTGTACTCTGCTTAAAATCAGACGTTCTATCAGGCCTTGAAGTGAACCAGAGAACGGTAGGCCGTTTGGCCTTAGGCATGCATGGAAAAACAACTAACAAAGCAGTACAGGGAGATATGGGCTGGGCGTCGTTTGAAGTTCGAGAAGCACAGAGTAAAATATGTTTTGAGATGAGGTTGAGAGC
Source organism: Haemaphysalis longicornis (assembly GCA_013339765.2). Classification (NCBI taxonomy): domain Eukaryota; kingdom Metazoa; phylum Arthropoda; class Arachnida; order Ixodida; family Ixodidae; genus Haemaphysalis; species Haemaphysalis longicornis. Next base: position 91,395,039 of record CM023450.1, read on the forward strand.
AATGGATCAACGAAGGTGGGCAGCTAAGGTTTTTAGGTACCTATACTTGAAAAGCGTGGACACGCAGTGGTTAAGGAAGACTAGAAGACTAACGATGAAATACGGAAAGAACAGTGGAGAATCCAAAACAGCCAAGGTAACCAAAAAAGAGGCAACGCAGATTGAAACGAATAAATGGAGAGAAAAAATGCAAGCTAAAACGTTGTTAGAGATGAACAGGGCTGACAAATCGAACATCAGAAAGGAAAATTTCTACGATAATTCCCAGGGCAGTGCTTTGCTTTTTGAGGCTAGAGCAGGTTGCTTGCGAACTAAGAGCTTTGTGGGGAAGTATTCACAAAATGATGGGGTCTGCGTGGTCTGCGTAAAAGAAACAGAAACTATGCGACACATAGTGTTAGAATGTGAGGGTATCCATCCAAATCTACTCGAGGGAAATATTCGGCTTCCAGAAGCCCTAGGATTTAAGGGTAGCAGAGAGGAAGTTAACTTCAAGGCTGTCGAGGCGATGAAAAGAAGGTTAGAATGCTGGTGGACGAAAAGAAGAGAGGGGAATATTGCCTAGGACAGTTACCACTTGTAACAGAACAAAAAAGTATTTTGTGCCCAATAAGCCTTTTGTGCTTGCCCTAAGCAGCGCGTGTAAAACATAGGTATATTAGGCCTTTTTTGTAATATGACATATCATCACCCCGTTACAAAGGGGAAGCCAATAGTAATCATCATCATCATCAGTACGTTATAAATAGGGTTGTTCGTTTTCGGGTTTATATTTTAACGCGAAGGTGTTTTATGCCGGAATACAGCAAGATTTCACTGACGTCATATCCGTCACGGAAATGACGCCAGTACACCTTTGCCAAAGCGACCCGCCAGCAGGACGTCGGTCGCCAAGCACGCCCACATGGCAGCCGCCGTCTCGCAAATCATGCTCAGCTGCAGATTTCGCTGCCCATTTCCGTTTCGTGTTTTACCGATTCCTATGATAGAGGAATCAACCACCGTGTTTTTTTTTTCGTTTTCTTCCTTTGACTGACACCACGAGCTATAGCTCTCACGCACGAAGGGAAGAACGATAATTAGGAGAGCTGACGGGATCAACCAGAGACGTCTATCCACCCTTAGCTGCTCGCGACAGATCTGACCTGTGCACGCAAACTATCGAGCTGTCAAGAATACATAAATAGGCTCGTACGAGGCAATGGCGTTAAAAGGTGCAATGGATTTACGGCCGCATGCACTGAGTCGACTTCATAGTATAACTATACGCATACAATATGAAGTTCGTCGAAGTCTGTGACATTTGCACTTTTGTCCGTTGTTGGCCTGGGAAGCTCTTGCTATAGGGGGCGCCAAGAGCCCTATCTCAAGGTGAGGCTTCGGGCAACTACGCTTGTAACGTCTCTGCCTGCTCACAGCACACCTTTTGATTTTCGAGTAGAAATTCACTTGAATAGGCAATAAAAGTGTAGCCATCAAACGAGGGTGCGGATTGTCTCTATTTGTTCCTTGGTGGTACTCTGTGAAAACGCCGAGTGTGCCCTGTTTCGAGAGGAAATTTCCCACATTGGTGAATCAGTGGCAAGAATGTTGGGTTGCTGATCCCTAATGACGCGGATTAAATTATCCCCGGTGTTTTTCTTGCGAGTGAACGAAAACCCCGGCGCGTACGAGATTTCTGCGAACCCCAGTCTCCAGGTGGTGTATAGTAATTCGTACCGTCTCACAATATGGCAGGCCTCGTGGCGCTGGCGAGGTTTGTCTGCGGGAAACCATGACTTCTTTTGGCTTTTGCATTCGGGAGAAAGGTGTAGTGTTCATTGGTCTGTAGGAAAGGAGGAAGTTGCAGAGAACGGAAGTTTGTGAAAACTGTAAACGGAACAGTCCAGGTCAGTACTATGAAACCGGTGCCACTCATTTGAGGTCGATTACTTTAAAACATAATGTAAAGGTCATTACCTAAAGCAATAATAAGGAAGTGGGAAAATAAAAAAATTAAGGTAAAAATTGATGTTCGATAATATCAGGCAAACCAAACCCCTTGGCTAATGCCAACATGCGGAAGTGTAATCTGAGGGCATTCGATGCTTGCCGCGGCAGCAATTTTTCTGATGGAGGCGCAAAACAACAACGCTAGTGTTTCCAGGTTTTGGCTGACGCAAAAGATCCCCGGGTGGTGAAAATTAATCCGGAGCCTTCCACTACGGCGCGCATCGTAGGCCAGGAGTATAGCTTCAGCTCCTTATATCTCAGGACAAATTGTGCAGAGTACAAATTCCTATGAAGGCTTATTCGTGCACCCGTTGCTTTTTGGTAGTTATTTTTAACTAACCGGGTGATTGCTGTTTCTGGTGTGATAACGTTACTATTCACCCGATGCTCAGGGGAAATCTCGCGTGTACGGGAGCTATTGCACTGGACCTCGCATTTGTCCGGAACATCCGGCATCAGCAGACAGCATGTTCAATGCTTTCTGTCAAGAACCTAGCAACAAATTGATTCCGAATGCATGTCCAGCTCTTTATGCAACAATATCGATGCCGCTAATGAAACATGTCGGGGACCACGCGACAAAGTGCTTAAGCATGCACAGGCCCTTGTAACAAGTGCAGCACGCAACATTTGAAGTCCATGAATATATCGCTTAGAGTTTGTACATTCCGTGTCCTCCTTTCATCCTTGGAGAGCGTCCTATTCTCTCTCTAACATGCTTCTGTAGGCCTTGAGGCAGGGATTCGGAACACAATATCGACATGGTAAGCTACATAAAGATCTCCGCCATGTAGGGGCGGGCCGGATAATGGACGACCTCGTTTTCTGTGTCATACCTAACTCTGTTTTGGCCTCTGAGCACAACAAGTAATGCAAGCGTCCATTTCTGCGCACGAGATTGATGCATGCGACTCTGCTAGGAAGGGCAGCGCTGAATATCGAGATGCCGAGTGGGGAGGTTAATGGGGGCAAATCGATGTTACTCTGCGTTTTATGGGCGTTGTTTCACGGCGCTCAGAATTGTACATTGAGATACACTGCAGGCGCGGATCTTTTGACGAGCCCTAGCACGGAGCTCAAACCCGTAGCATTTCTGTTGCTCAAACCAATAGCCTGTTGCTTCAATTGTCGGAGGTATGTGGTTGTTTCAACAGCGGAGCTGTTTAAGCTTGAACTTGGTCCGGTGGCGTTAGCAAGAAAATACCAAGAAAAACTGCCCCGCCTGTAAAGGGTGCACCACCGCAGATAGGGTATTAACCGTAAAGCCGGCTTCCGCGCCTGCCCGAGTGTGATCACAAGGGGCATATGCGTACGCGCACCCGTTACTATATTATTTTAAAGGCGACAGTCCCTGTTGTGTTACAAAAACGCAAAGAAAAGTTGTCGCAGCTTGCTCTGGTGGGGCTATGCTGGAGAAACAGCGGAGCTGGGGGTCGACCTCGCTTCCTTCCCCCCTGGTATCCGCTGTAGCTGCGAGGGACCGACCGAACGGCCTTGTAAAATCCAGCTAAACTTGGCCTCCCCCTCCAACCAACCAAGCCTTCCCACCAAGCTCTGGCCTAGCCTAGCAAGTGCATCGTAATACAAGCAAAACTTAGAAAGCCTACCAAAACCTAGCAAAATTTACCAAAACCGGAAGAAGCTGTCTCTCCAGCCTCGCACGACTAGTGCAACCTGCGCCAATTATTTTATTCTTGTATAGGGATACAGTGCTCAGGGGTTGCATTTAATCGCACCCTTCGCTCTGCACGCAGGCAGCATACAGCAACCGGCCGCGGTGGCCGCCTTTACGATGAAGACAAAAAACGCAATCGACCGTGTGGGTTCGGCCGAATTTTGACACCAATTTCACATTCCTAAATGGTCTAAATTATCCCAACACCCTCATCGACCTGCTCGTCGACGGGCTCGCCGGCCAATGTTTCCCAGCAGCTGCCGCATTACATTCGTACGCGGCACTGAAGCAGGACACCATCGGGAATGCGACACCCGCCGGGATTCACGTGCAGCAACGTTGAAGCGAGTTTAAGCTTCTTGGAAGTTTCCGAGAAGTCTTCAAGGATCCAATTGAGGAATTGTTAGTGACTAACTGTTCCTATATTGACCGCCAAGGCTACCGAATCAGTTTCTTCCTGTGGAGTACAGATGTCTCAGCCCGGGCTAATGCATCCTCACTATTCAACACCAACCTCAAACGATCACCTAACGTCTGGCACTGCTTAGTATGCACGCCATTCTAACCACGCAGGCCCAACTTCTTACCATTCCGTGATTTGAGGTGTCGTCATACACGCTCTGCTACTCGTGACGATGGTTGCTGCTATTTAGACCCTTAATAAGCGAAAGTTGCGCATTCAGCCCCACAAGAAAAGGATGAGGCAGCCTGTGACGTGACAGTAAACGACGAAAATCGGGTGCTACCCGATGCACCGTTTCGTGCGAGCCGCTCTGAATAGCAGCGCCGTGTCGTTAACGCACGTCCGCTTCCCCCTTTGGCCGCCTTTCTCCGCATCGAAGGAGGCAGAAGTGAAGACACCCTCTCTCTTTCCCCTATCCTCCCACTTTGCCCCAGGATTAATCATCCTGTCGGGCTGCGCGTGCGGCTCAATAAACTCTAGAACGCGGATGTAAATAAACGGGGAGGAAAGCGAAACGGCGAAACTGCAACGCACGCGGGGCGGACGAAATATTATATTCAAGGCATTGTCTCTCCTTCCGACCCAGCTCACGCAGGAAGAACACCGAATGATATAAGCTTTTCTCATACATCCTCTTCTCTTTTGTCTTCTGTTAACCGCCGTCCGTGCATATACCTCTCGCTCGCAGTTTTTGGACACTGCGAGCAAATTAGTTTTCAAGCTGGCAAGTCTTTTTCGAATCTTTTTCCTTTTTAACTTCAGTTAGGCGGCGTTTTTTTATGGGGGTGGGGGGACCTTGTTCTTTATCTCTGCCCTTCCTTGCGCGTTCGAATGTCTGCTTGGAATTTATGTATTGCTCTTACGTGCCTAAGCCTGAAGTCGTAGTTCTGCGTGCGTTTAAAGCGAGTGCCTTCGTTTTTCACGTCTTATTTAACAACGCGTCGTCCTAATATACCGTCCTTTTCAAAATTTCGTGGGCCAAGCCGGAAACATGCAGGCTTCACAAAATTCAATGTACAAGCGTACGTACCGAGCGAGGCTGAAACTTTTATGCGGAAGCTAGAGAAAACACCTTTCTTTCACACTGCCTTAAAATATTTTTGTCACATTTGAAGGTAAAGCTCATTCTTTGAATTCTTTGGGGTCGAGAAGGTCGAGAGTGGCCCACAAAATTTAGACAAAGGGTGCACTTGCGCCAGCTCATCACGCACGTGAGATGATGCTGATGTAGACTTCTTGCTTTGGCATTTTTACAAAATTCGTATCAAGCAACCAGCTTTGTTGGGGTGGGTTTAGAATGTGCGTGCTGCTTTTATTCTCGAGCAGTTCGCGCATTGACAAGCTTTTTATTTTCTCCCCGTGATGTCGTGCAGTTGAAATGCTACTTCTTACTGACCTTAAATTCATAGGATGCTAGTCTCTTTTTGTCTTTTTTCTGTTACTGCCGCGTGACATTCATAACCAAAATTTGTTGAGAAATTTGGCGTGAAGCCTGCAATCTCACTGTAAAGTGCGTATGTCTTTTGTAGCGACTAAATTGATGGCATACTCTTTGCAACAATATTAATCGCACAGCAATTGTAAACAACGTTCCTCTTCCGCTTCTTGCCGCATTCCGTATTACTTGTCACCTTGCTCGTTTTGTTTTATATGGAGTAACACTGGATCACTTAGCATATACAGTTAAATAATGCCACGTATTAGTATTTTACCATGTGTAAATTCTGATTTTTTATTTTTTTCTTGTTAAAAGCTCCAACGTATTTTGGTTTCACTTGTGTTAACAAAAAACATTATCCCACATATTGGTTTAACGCGATGAAGCTAAATCTGGGCTATGAGGCGCGCTGTAGTGGGGAGCTACGGATTAATTTCTCGTTTTGCACCTAAATAAGAAAAACGGTCGCTGCGGCCAGGATCGAACGCGTCTCCTTAGCAGCAGCAAGTTTAGCAGTACCATCGCGTGCGAAACGAAATTAACTTCTGCGTGGACTATGCCATAAAAATGGTAGAACAATAATCTCCGTCCCGTACGTGCCAGTAATGCAATGCACAAATTCATCATCATCATCTTCATCACCACCTATCTACGCCCACTGCAGGGCAAAGGCCTCTTCCATTAATTGCAATTACCTCGGTCCTGTGCCAACTGTGACCAATTTATCCCGCAAACTTGTTCATCTCATCTGCCCATCTAACATTTCTGCACCCCCTGTAACGCTTGCCTTCTCTAGGGATCCCCGCTGTTAGCCTTAATGACCAACGGTTATCTTGCCTTCGCATTACATGCGCTGCCCACGTCCATTTCTTCTTCTTAATTTCTACTAATATGTCCTTAAGACGCGTTTGTTCCCTGACCCACTCCGCTCTCTTTGTCCCTTAATGTTACACCTATCATCTTCCGCTCCATTGCCCGCTGAGTCGTTCTCAATTTAAGTTGAACCCTCTTAGGAGCCTCCAGAGTATCTGCACCAACTTAGGTTCACATAATCCAACTAGTCAAATTGCAACACGATGCAACTCCCTCATGTTAAGACGAAGGCAGGTATGGCGGTGCTGCACTGTACTCAAAATAAACGCGGCCACTCGTGAAAATGAGAGAGAGATAGACACAGAGAACGTTAATGATATAGACAAATTACCCATCAGCGACCTTGGCTTGCTACTGGGTGTGGAAATGAGAAGGGCGAAAATAGGTGGAACACGCGAGAACACAAACATGCAAAAATGCACGCAAACACTGAAACGCAGGAACGCGGACGTAACGCAAACAGAGATGTATGATTAGGGTATGCGATTACAAAATTTCTCCAAGCCGCAGTCAGGGAAAGAAAAGAAACCATGTTTCTAGTAGGCCACTTCGCCGTGGCCGCCCTGTCCCATGGTCCAATAACATCGCTGAGTTTTACGAGCACATAAGCACGCAGACGCAGGGCCACTTGTGACTTGCGACCATTCTTAACCACACGGCACAACCAAACTGCATTGATTATTCCCATTGCAGAACAGGGCAGGTGTTTTAACAGAGCTGTTCAGGCTCTTGGTTGCGCCGTCAATGAACAGAAAAATTACCAAGGAAATGCCGAGCGCACGTGAGCGTGCGTCTCGTGAGAGCGCCCGGCGGCCAGTACCCACCTGGGGGATTGTCCAGGAATCGGGTGTAAGCAGGGCTAATGCGTCCGCTACACAAAACTGTAAATTAGAAAATTATGCATTTGAGTGAAGAAAGATCATATAATCATAAGCGATTGAGCAAAGAGCGTCGCCAAAAAAACGACTGCTGCTTTGGATCCGCGTGCATACGGGCAACAACTCGCGCTCATAGAACTCGGAGCCGCCACGTTGGTGGCCGCAGAACTCTTTGATTGATTGATTGATTGATTGATTGATTGATTATGATTGATTGATTGATTGATTGATTGATTGATTGATTGATTGATTGATTGATTGTAGGGTTTAACGCCCCGACGAAACGCAGGCGATGAGGCGCGCCGTAGTGGAGGGCTCCGGATTAATTTTGACCACCTGCGGATCTTCAACGTACGCCGAAATCTCGTACACACGGGCGTTTTTGCTTTTCGCCTCCATCAGAAAAGCGGCCGCCGCGGCAGAAAACTGAACCCGCGACCCCGTGCTCAGCAGAGCAACGTCTTAGCCACTGAGCTACCGAGGCGAGTGCAGGCGAGGCGAGTTCAGTCTCTGTGCCACGCACATGTGGTATAGCGCGACCAAACAAGATCCGGAAGCCTGAAAAAAAGCGCTTATCCGTAAGCATGCTGTGCTGCCAGGCGAGAATGTAATCGCCCAGAAGACCAAAAACAAGAAGGAGTGCAGGTCTTCAGCGGCAAGGGAGCGCTCGGCGAAGACTTTGCGGTGGCGAACGATGAAGTATATCAGTACTGAGGTTTGCACTGCACAAATAAAGCGCTTACGTACATTACCTTGCATTTCATTCGGTCTTCTGTGACTTATATGGCGCTCGTAGAGTTTAGCCTAGTGAGACGAGCAGAGCTCTGCTGTGACATCAGGCTTGTACCGTTGTGCAAGCTGTTTTTTCGGTATTTTCTTTGTAAGTGATTGCCGCATGCAGCGTAAAACAATCGAAGAAAATGTGTATAGGGGACTGAACGTCTTGGGCTAGTTTTAGTACGATTTAAGACCTCCTTCAGCGGTTAATTTATTGCTTATTGCAGACTTATTTCAAGTTTACTCTTCGTCTTGCAGCCATCGTGCTGTGCGCCACCCCCATCGCCGTCGATACGTGGCCCGTGAAAGCGCCTTCCTCGGCTTTTTGTTCTGGAATTGGACGATCCAAGCGATTGTTTTCGGAGAAATCCCCGGGTACTAAAGCCTCGCGTCGGTGGCGCTCGTTCAATCGAAACGCCGAGTAAAAACAGAGGCTCAGGGCATTGAGCCTACGTGCACGACGGGATGCTGAGGGAGGAGCCGAACAACGAGAAGAACGATTTCCGGTCCCCTGATCGACGGCGGCAACAGAGAACAAACGTGAGCGCACCGCCCCCGCCGCCCCTCGCAAGGCGTCCCCCGCGGCCACCTCGCCGTTTGCTCAGCAACCCACTCTCCTCCCCGACAGAGTACCGGCATCTGCTGGTACCGCTATTTTGCGGAAACTATGGCATGAAAGCCACTTGAGGGAGAAACGCACTGGATAGAAGGAAGAAAATAATTTAAGGAGGGAGGCTGGGTAGATAAAGTTGTTAACCAGACAATGACCTTTGTGCGGGCATTGGATTTCGAAAAAAAGGGGGAGAGAGCGTAATGAGGACTCCCGAAGCAACTGTTTTTAATATTCAGTAAAATTAATTTATCAATACTCCCCACGGTGCCATCAGTCGTTGTGAAATAGTCAATCCGACCGCAAGTTTTTATTTTTTTTTTTTACAAATTGCAGCTTCGACGCAGCCTGACTGCACACTTCATTCGTGAATGCTGTCGGATGTTGTAGTCTTAAGGGTTGATTGCTGGTATCGATAATAACAGTCCTTATGAAGGGTTTACGACGCAATCACTGAATTAACAAGTGCAGCACGCAAAATGCCTCATACTTCAGCAATAGGGTCGGTCATGAGCGCAGTTCGGTGGCTACCAGGTCATTCTGGTACAAGGGGCAACACCGTATCCGATGCGGCGGCCAGTGAAGCCCACGACCCATACTGCGCCTTTGGAATCCCGTTTTCCAAAGAGGGTAGCAAAGCAGCTGCGTTTGACTTTGGATGTAAACTCCAACTACCTGCTTGGAAGGATCCTCTGAGAAGGTAAGCGCCTGTCCATGGGATAGACCCCAAGTGCGAATTCCGGCATCCGTGGAGTCTCTCCAAGCACACTGCAAGCGTGCTACACCGGCTGCTACTTAACGTTGCCTACACCCTAAGCGTCTTGTCTAAGCTGGGCTGGGTAGAGTCGCCGTTGTGTCCAGTGTGTTCTACTACTGAAAACATTAGGCCCATTTTAAGCCGCTGCCCCGCTATGCTAGTCAACTGGCAACAGCGTCGAAGGTCCTTGTGCGACATCGACGTGAAAGTGTTCTAGAACTTTCACGCTTCCTGGACCCCGGCGAAATCATGGCGAGGCATTGCTGGGGACAAAAACTCCGCTTACTTTTCTTGCGAAAACAGTGCTGGAAGAGGTGCTGTGAACACTCTGAACATATATATTTTATATATGTGTACATCTCCCCTACCCCATTTTTATATTTCTTTTCGTTCTCTCTCTCTATTTCCTCTTTTCATCTCACTGTATTCACCCCCATCTGGAGTAGCAAGCCCTACCATTAGTGGAGATGACGTCTTCAGATTTCATTCAAGGTTTTCCCTCTCTCTCTCACCGCTCGCCCGAAACGCCGAAACGTGCACCCGCGTTTCCCACGCAGCCGGGAACACTGATTGGCTCCAGCATTTAAATGGACCCTGCAACATTTTCGATAAGCACTTTCACTCTTTCCTTCGCGTCTGGAACAACTGCGAATGGTATAGTTATCGCCAGCACGGAGCGGCACTGCTTGGTTTGCTCGTCGCACGAGATACGCTGTCCATTTCTGTTTTGTTTTTTTTTTGTGGCTTTTTTACGTTGGTATCGAAAAGCGTTCATTGCTGCAACTGAAGGAAAATCGGCCAACAGCCGCTACATGTCCTTAGTGACGTAGTTTGAGCCGTCGAAGAACATCAAGACCGGGAAATAGAGAAGAATCTTTTGAGCGAGTTTAGAAGTTATCTGGTGGGCATAGAGCAGTAATTTTTGGCTGAGGTTCCTCGCCACCCCCTAATCTAAGTACTGGTGGTGTTGAGTGACTACGTTCTGCAAGCATTTAACTTTTCAAAAAAAGTTGAAGAAAGTGTTCCAGGGTCCCTGTAAGGGAACCCGCCTATAGCGGCGCTGTAGTCTGCAGCGCCAGCTGCATTATTGAGGCTGCGTCAGTCAGAGGTTTACGTCAAAGTGCCTGAAAACGGTGACGAGGATTAAAAGGTAATCAAGACAAGAAAGCAAGATATGTTTTGCATGTTTGTGCAGCTTCTGCTTTATGCAGAGGTGTAATATTTTGTATATGTAGCAGTGAACACGTAGCCTACCGATTTCGCGCTTGAATTGGCGACCTTCGGAAGCCTATTTAGTGTTTTTTTTTTTGTTTTTCACTACCTTTCAAGTAGGTCGTGAAGCTTCTTTTTTTTTCTTGGTCTTCCCTTCAAAACTTCCAGCTAGGAAACAAAAGAGGCATGCATAGCCCCCAAATGACGCTGACAAAATTCCAGCCAGAAACTAGGTCATTGTATGTACTCATGTCGCCCCCCTGCCCTGCAATAATGTTCGGTTTCGGTGGTAGAACAATCTACACGGTAGTCGCCCGTGACGTTGCCATGACTCCTTAGGAGATATCTTGCTTCTTCGAGGCAGCTGGCTCGGGCCGACGGCAGTTGCGGCCGGGAAAAGAGGGAAAAGTAAGAAAAATGGGGCCAAACCACGTCTACCACCGCGTGTGTAAGGATTGGGCTGCGGGAGTGGGGCGGTGGTGTGCACTGAAGGCGGGAAGAGCGATCCACTCGGGCCATTCCGCAACACCAATATTTGTTCGTGTGGGCCTAAGCAAATACGATTTCGGGCCGCACATCCCAGGCCCGTTTCCACCAATATGGATTTCCCCATACCCTCTGCACCCAGTGCTCGGTTCTTCCGCCTTTATCTCCACCCCATCCTTCTCTCGGGCGATCATTTTCTTCGTCCTTTCCGTGACTTCTTGTCCGTGACCGTCTGGCTGTTCTTTTGCCTCGAGCCGAGTGAGGACTGCGGCTTCGTAGCTTTAATCGGCTTCTTTCCCGCTTTAACCTATAGGCTACCATGTGGACTTCAGTGCAGTACGTAGTGCGTGCGTGTAGTAGCCGGGTCCTTAATGTGCACCCGTTACTATGGCTGTCACTCAGGCGTCTGTCGAAGCTACAAGCTGCGCTTTGGCTGTGAGGCACGCCGTATAGTGGAAGCCGACGTGTTAATTATAGACTGCCTCGGCATTATAGACATTTTAACGTTATAGATTGCCTCGGCATATCTCAAGTTTCCATAAATCTTGTGCACACGCGTGCTTTTCGTACGGCGACGCGAGGTTATTGACGGCACGCGGGTAACAGGATGGACGCGTCGACTGTCAGCGTGCTCGTCTACCGGAGTGTACCGCTTTCCAGCAATTCTATGAAGGTGAAAGCAAGCTGGCGTGCGTGTTCTAATTGTATTTTGCTTTCATCAAGAAAGTAGTCAGCGCCGCCAGAAGTTAAACCCACGACTTCATCCATAGCAGCGTGGCGTGGGTGTTGTGCCCGAGCGCCTGGCCCAAACCGCCCGCGCAGACATGTCCCAACTTTCAAGGCGCCGCAGAGTCGCCTTCCCTTTCCCCTTCTCAACGTTTGGGCCGAATCGTGCCTCGGACGAACGGCCCACGTCAGACACGCAGCGACATGCCTGGAGACGGCGCCGCTGAGTCGCCTTCCCTTTTCCTGTCCCGGCCGCTCGGCTGACGCAACCGTTTCTCCTAGACTCGTCTGAATCAAACTTCGGCTAGCGAGAGTCGTGATTGGAGCGATTGAAACCGCTCGCGGCTGCAACGGACCCCCGGGGGTATAAAACTAGCTCGGAAGCACAGCGAGGCGGCACTTTTCTGAGGCACCGAGTGGAGACGGGCTGTCGCCTTTGTGCGAGCCATGTAACCCTTTTGTTACCCTTGTACGTAGTGTATTTAAATGTTGCTTCCGCTCTTCGTTGGCTCGAGAACTTCACCGCTCTGCTCTGCGCCGCGTCGATAGTGGTCGCAGCAAGGCAACGTCGCAGCACAGGTGACTGCGCTCGAATGGCCAGTACAACAAAGGTGGCTGCGGTGAGATGGCACAATCCCTACAGTGTTTTTTGACGTTGCGTAGAAAGCGACTGCCCGCGTTCGAAATGATGTGTAACGCTGCTGCTACCTGTAACTGCTGCGGTTACACTGCTATAACACGGAGTCACAGTCGTCTTAAACCCACAAATACCGGTCCCACAGCCCTGTTGTGGGACCGGTATTTTTAGTTTTATCTGTCAAACCTTTCTCGTGCATACTAAATATTCACTAGAACTATTGCATGCCGATGATACAGCTTCAATTTGCGCGGGTTGCACTATAGATTCATTACAAATAACAACAAAGGGCGAACTTCCCAGCGTTTTGGGACCGTTTATTAACAATTAACCCCCAGTGAACATTAAAAAATCAAATACATTGTGTTTTGTTCTACAACAACGCAACTAAATAGTTGGGTATCTACATTGAGTGCGACGTCCACAATAGAAACCAACATAAACGTTTGCTCCTAGTTAGCATACCACAGCCACACTTTACTGTAAGCTCGCAATTATTTCGATTTTCCTAACCTCCATATACTTTCATACAAGGCAGTCTAAGTAACAGCATGGAGGCAAGGGGTGACAGATATTTGACATATATTGTACCTATAACCAGGTTGCAGAAACGTGCTGTTGGAAACATTGCATATTCAGCATTTACTTGCCCACGTAAACGTTTGCTTCAATCAACTGGCATCATATCGCATTCTGTGCACACATTAATATTAGTAACAGCAATTAGAAAATTTTGGCACTGAATGTTTCGCTCATTTCGAGCAATTCTTGTAACTTCGAAAAATTGTACCAGGGCCGCCGTAAATAACGAAACTATTTACGTGTGTGTCAGTATACCTAAAAAGGACTGAAGGAATTTTTGGGGTTTTAACCTATAAAAGCGTGTTTATGATGATAAAATGAAACCCAATTTCTTGGCCCCCTTTAACGCTTTTGTTTCTCATCTGGCGTAGCGAGATAGTGTCAGGGTTTCGGGCAATACATGGTCTCTACCATTAAAAGGACCCTGCAACATATTTTTGGACTTTCTTCTCAATCTAAATGGTTTCCGAGCGTATTCGACAAGCACATCCAGTACTTAGACTAAGGTTATCCCAAAGTACCTCTGCCAAAAATTACTGTTTTATGCCCATCAGATAATTTGTCAGCCTGCTCAAAAGATTTTGATCTCTTTTCCGAGTATTGGCGTTCTTTGAGCGCTCGAACTACGCCATTACAGCAATGTAGCGGCTATTGGCCGCTTCCTTTCCGTTGCAGCAATAAACGCATTCGATAGCCATTTTAGAAAAAAAAAATGCCCCGTAGCTAAAAAGAAACGGAAGGCGTGTAGTTCTGCTGCGACGAGCAAATAACGCAGTGCCGCTCCGTGCTCGCGATAAAAAAAGCTTTCACAATGCTTCCAGCCAGGACGGAAAGAGCAAAAGCGTTTATCACAAGTGTTGCAGAGTCCCTTTAAACGCACACTCTTTCTCGCACTCTTTTTTTCTCCCTCTCTTTTCCTAAGAAGTTGCTGCATGCATGCATATTAAGCTCGACGAGAAATAAATTGCGAGGTATTTTTGCTTGTGGCTTGGCTAGTGCAGTGCAGTACGTATTGTGTAAATACTTTATTAAGTGCTTGTATTTAATTTTTTGGAGGGAGTATTAGATCAATGTTTGCTACCTGATGTAGTGCACTTCTAAAAAAATGGTTTTGCTTAGTTGTAAATGATCTAAATTTTCATTTTTGAAATTTTTTGCTTCGTTTAGCTGTACTTTGTCTGATTCTGTCATTGAAATCTGTCTTGTACTTAGGCCCGCACTGTGTGGTACTTAGAGACATGTGGCTATCGTTTCAAACACCGCTGTGCGATTGTGTGTAGTGGGTTAAGGAAAGGAATGAGTGCAATAAATAAGTTAATCATACATCAGAACACAATATACATTGTTTTTTTAGGCTAAATCACAGCGCTAACAAATGACTACTAAATAAGTCGTCCAATGAAAAAAATAACTCAAATAACCGAATAAAATAAGTACTCCTCTAGTCTGCCACGCAGATTTTGTAAATCCATAATTAGTTTTTTGGCTGCGACAAATAAATCGGATCGACTCACATTTTTTCTCACTTTTTTCCAGTTATCTAATCTCTCCTTTCGTCTCGTTCGAAGGACAATCAATCGTAGTGAAGCCACCGAAAGCCCATTAAAGGCAATTGGAATGGTTAGGAACAACTCGAGGCAAGCGTTACGAGGTGTTACGAGGTCATTTGCTTTCCCATGGGTGTTGTTTATTACCGGCCATTGCGACCTGGTCGCGTAACAGTGGCCCGCAGATCCGCCGTATCGTACGCGCTTACTCGTTCTGCCTTTCTACGCAGAGCAAAGGCATCGAAATCCGATCTTTGCACAAGTAACGCCGGGGATACAGAGGATCTCGAAAGCGGGCAGGGGACAACGACCCCTCGTTGGTCCGCTGATGACGCGGACCGTCCCCTTGCCGGGAATGCGGGTTTGCTTTCCCGCAGCACTGTTAGGGGCAGCACACGAGGAACTCGGTCTGCGCTTTCTTTTAGAATGGCTTCCGAGCGCACTTATTGTGACCCATTAGAGGCAGACGCCCTGGCTCCCCCTAAGCTGCGGTAAAAAGATAACGTATTCGCAAACAGCTGGAGGGAAACTGCGCTGTCGTTTATATCTCAATGGTCAATTCGACATTTCTCCATCGGCCGACATGGCGCCATCTGTCGAACTGATGGGAGCAAATGCCCTCAGCGGACTTTGCGTAGCAGACAGCGCTCTTTGCTCTTCTTTCCTTTGTTTCTAATTTAGTTATCTTTCCTGCCACTCCACTAATTCCTTTGTTTTATTATCTCCTGTTCCTCCACTTTGGACATAATCAAGTTCTACCGCACTTTCCTTTTGTCTGTGCTGTCCCCGCCTTCTTCCCTATTCTTCCCCCAGGGGATATGAAAGTTCGACCTCGCGTCGAAGTTCTGGCAAGAACATTTGAAAAGGTCAGACAGCGAATCACAGTTCCTGTCCTTTGTCGTTCCTGCTGTTCCTGCTGCTGCCGTTGGTCGTGGATGTCACTTATTCTCACTATTCCCTCCTTTGCTTCTCCCCAACTCGCCTGCTCCTTCACGTGCATACCCGGTAACGATCCCCTGCAGTAGTTTTCTCTGTTCTCTTTTGGAGCCCGGTTCCGCTAAGAAATCACTAATGACGTAATCCGCCAAGGGCGACGGTACAACTTTTGCTTGCGACACCGTAAAAAAAAGAGGCATAACAAGGAAAGGAGCGACATATATAAACACAGGAGAAAGAGGGAGAGACCAGGAAAAGCTGTGAGAGTAACGCAAGTGGTCGAAAGGACGAACGGGAAACAGGTGGGAAAAGCGCGCAAAAGGAGACCCGGGCGGACAGCGGTATCCATCCTTCCAGCCATCCCCTAACCCCCTCTCCCCGAATCGTCCGAATCCAACCCGCTCGGAAACACGGACGCGAAATACACTTCGGCGGATCTCGGCGGTCTATCCCCGGATCCTTCCTACCGGCCTCCTCTCTCGCTGTATACTCAAGAGCGTGAACCTCGGCGGGGTACGCAATAAACAACCTCGCGCCCGGAGCGTGAGGATCTATCTTTTCAGCAGCAGAGAAACAGCGCGTTTCGAGCGAGGACCCGCGCGCAAGCGCATTGGTCCGTGCTCTCTCGGAAGGGATAAGTGCTAATACTTCCGGAGCGGAAGTGCACGGAAAGCTCCGATGACGCATGCTGCAGCCTGAGGCGCTGCCTCGGGGGAATTGTTACTCCGTCATGAATATAAACGCCGTGTGTGTGCCTCCGTGTCCGGAGATTACGGGCCAAAAGCAAGCAGGGACGTGGACGGGGTCATTAGGGAGAAAGGAAGATACCGTTTCGCCTAACGCAACCTAACCACCCGGGTTCTCCATGAACCGAAAAAAAGCATTAGAAGACAGAAATCAGTATTGACGAGTATCTACTAGCGGGAAGACGTCCAAGTAAGCGGGTTAGCATGGGGAGCAACGAATAAGACATTTACCCGACTAACGGAAGTTGTAATAACGGGAAGAAACAGCTAATATGCGATGAATATTTATGACCCACTTGGTGATGCTCGCGAAAGCTTTACGGTCCACCATAGTTCTATTTCTCTAATTCGTGCTCCCGCCGTCCCTAGGCAACGGACTACAAATCCCACCGGGGCCACCTCTTTTCTACTTTAAATGCGAATAACTTATTTTGTACGAAGTCGGGTTTGTTCGCATTGAAAAATGAATAAGAATAATATAAATGGTGGCAATCAAACTAGCTTAATGTTTGCTTCATTTTGAGGGGTGCTACTTACCTGCCCATTCTACAGTGTCGCAAGCGCGTTCGGTCGAAGACAACGTTGTTAAACGCAAGAAATAAGGGGAAGATCAACTCCGGGGGGAACTGTCTCCCGCAGGAATCCAACTTTTGGCTCATTAACTGTAGCCGACTAAACGGTTGAAATGCGCACAACTAGCATCCGGACAGCATTCTTAAGAAGCAACCAGTCCTTAAAGAAAGATAAAATCTACCGGGGAAGGCGTTTGGCAACTGAAAATCGGCATCACGATCGGCTCAATGATTCACCCAAGTGTCGAACGTTCGGAAAGGAGTACAACTGGGAGGAAGGGAAAGGAAAAAACAGAAGAGGAAGAAGATGAGTCACACCGTCTATGCAGCAGTGTACAGCGTCTACCGAATTGGGAATAAAAAAGCGAAGAAATTAGAAATAAATTTTTGAAGATTGTGAATTTTCCTACTAATTCCAAATGTTTATCTGAAAAATTCATGAATGGTTGAAATAAGGTTGCAGTTAAAAATAAAGAGTCCGAATTAAGGATTAATTTCGAAAGTAAGCTAAGGAAGTCTCCGATCACTGGGCGTACTTGCTTGCGTGTGTAAGTCTGTATGCGTAGTTTTGTATGTTCGCGGGCGTTGCGTGGCCGCTTCATGCCGGCAGTTAAAGTCAGTAGCCCTCGTACTTCTCGCTCTGTTTTGATAGGACGTTGCTCACCACATCTCAGCCTCTGCTGCGTCCTTGCTGTGTCGCTATTATAATCATTACTCAGCCAAGCGTTATCTCGCTTTTACAATAATTTCTTCAGCCTGAAGCGTGTATTTCTGGCTGGGTAGACATCCGCCGGTCCTTACCGATGTGCCTGATGTCCTCTGCTACGTAACAGGTAATGACGTCACAAATAATAAGTAATGACGTCACCTGCGACGTCGTTACACACGTTTCTGGTGACGTTGCTCATGAGTCACGGTGATAGCAGATACCTTGCGATGAGGACAGAGACCTCAAGGCTGGATCTGCAAAGTGGGTGCAGCATTACGCGCTTCTCATCTAAAACGTAGTGCTGTCCAGCAATTACTTGAAATAATACCTTCAGTTTGTTTCCTTCAGCTAGTTTGAATGTTCGTCTTTCAGCGCTGCAGATCAGATAAAGCAGGTTGAGAGAAACAATCCGCGTTGATTCGACCGGGCGCGCGAGTGATTCAGAACCTACGCATCCTCTCTGGGAGCGCAGCACTCCAGCCCTGGGCAAGAATATGGGGATTTTTAACTTGCGGCAGAAAAAAGAAATCGAAGGAGAAGGCTGGCGATGTACATGAAGAAAAAAAAGGAAAGAGCGAACGGCTGGCTAGGAAAGAAAAGCTGTGCTTTCGGCTCGCTCCAACAGCTCACTTCCGGTCGGGTGCGGGTGATCGGCGCTGCCTGGCGGTGACCGGAAGAGCGACGTAAGTGCCGTTTGACAAATGACGGCTATCGTGTTCAAAGCCGTTGTGAACAAAGTGCGAAAGAAAGCTCGGCGCCATCGGGACGACTGCCAGTCGTATTTTACCCGGCGAGGCTGGGAAGCAGGGGAGCGGCGGCGCGGTGTTTTGCGCCTCCGGATTCCGCGTCTTCTGTGCCGCATTCTAGACTGGCCTCATGCCTCCACGTCTCCCCTACTTCTTCTTAAAGGTTTATTTTAATCCGAGTTTTGCTGTATCGCTTCATCTGGCCCATTGTGTCCAGACAAAGCGCTTTGAATTACACAGGAAGAACAGAGGGACCTGCAGGCACCCCTTAATATAAACACCCTCGCAGAACACAAAGCTCAACTAGTTGGTAGTTGTATACGTTAGGAACTGCGCCATTCGACAAACTTGGAAAGGAAGGGGACCATACAAGTTCCACTGCTACTTTGTCGTCTCGTGTCACTCTACGATTATTAGTTTTAAGCATGCATGCAAAACGTGAATACCTATAAATGGCGCCATGGTACATCATAGTCTGGCCATAGTCTGGGGTTCGATCGGAACTCATGCTGGAAGCATTATGTTACAACTACGCATTTTCGAAATAAAGCAGAAGTATTAATATTGTGACCATTGGTGCGCGCTGCACAGTGCACCCGTTTTTTTATTATTTATTTCCTTAGCATGTTAAGAGGCGTGGTAACACACGGTCTATGCTACCATTTTCTAAGCTTGCGGCGCTCTTACAATGCTTCTTTTTTCTCTGGGCAATTTCACCGGAAGTAGGAGCGTACAGGATGTCGCGGTAAAAAAAATTAAGCTGTTTCTTTGGTATTTTAAAATACACAGCCACACGTCCTTCGAGCTTTTACTCCGTGGTTCGCCACAACACACCATATGACGAATATCCGCTTTTAAGTGTACGCCATTCAGAAGTGGCAAGGAGGAAGCGCAATCCTTGTAGGGCATCGCTAACTTTGTAAGTTTCATTCGCGGTTCTCTATTTCATACCTCGTCCGGAACGGACAGCCACGAGGCCCATAACCTTCCTTGCCGATGTTGAAGCTGGTTACGACTCCGTCCGTGGTGCCTCTGCTTTCGCTGCTCGCACGCCCTGGCGCCTTTGGCGAGGCCTTCTTGGATCGAGAACCGGGCGACTCGAACGAGCGGCATCTGTAAGGCACCTCGGGGAGCCGCATTTCACGACAACGGCGCTGCTGGCACTGCGCTTTCCTGCTGTCCCGACGGCGGCATTCCAGAAAACTTTCCACTCTGGAAACATATAACGCTGTTTGTTTATAGAAACGAATGACTCTGCCACTCTGTGCGCGTGTAAGTATGGTTGGTGCTAGGATTGATAGCGGCGCTGTAAATACTGATCACCGGACGAAGAAATTGGCTCGGACCAAAATACTGAATAATTTCCCGCCTGTGCACCTCGCTCTGGAGCCGGGACAAAAAAATGGAAAAATAAGTGTTCGCCTCGTAATTCGTACGGCGGCTCTGAGTAAAAAGCTATATGGCAAAGGTGCTTTTTCAGTGGTGTTGCGCTCGGCGCTAACACGAGCTGTCCATTCCTGTTAGTACTACGCGCTCACCGCGACCGTTTCATTAATAGGGCGAGATAACTATGGTCATAAGTTGAGGGATTTTAGGTCCAGATTGCACATTTTAGTCGTTTCAACTTACTGAACATGTTCGACGCTTTATGTGTGGTAAATGGCGACACGCATGTAATATACGGAGTGGTGGGACGATAATTGGAATATTTAAATTTTTTAATGAAGATAGTCTCTCTTGGGCTGCTTTAACCCCGAAATGTCTGTCTGTCTGTCTATTTGTCCTTTTGTATGTATGTATGTATGTATGTATGTATGTATGTATGTATGTATGTATGTATGTATGTATGTATGTATGTATGTATGTATGTATGTATGTATCATGACTGTCTGTGACTCGATTCAGCCACCCGGCCAAAGTGAAATAAAGTCTGCGCCATACTCTTATATACTTACAGCGAAATCTTAACGTCTAAGACCGGTGTCTATGTTCATACTTGTCAACATTGTCGAACAAGAACAAGACATTACGCAAACATAAGGCAGAACATCAATACATAAGTGATATTTGCAGTGTTGCTTTATTAAAAAAATTATGGATACTTGGTTTTGGGGATAGCAAATTATCTACATCAACTGCAGAAAACCTTCGCCTGCACCTAAACCATGTCCACGAACTCTAATCACTGGCCTTTAATCCCAATATCACCTGTTGACGCCGTAAACAGTGGTGAAAGTGGCTTAAAGTAGGGGCAGGTGTCCACTTTAAAAGAACTCGTTTCGAATCAGCCCAGAGCACTCCGGTCGTGTTCAGTTGTATGTATGTTATAGTATGACTATAAATTACAATATGTACACGCACCCTTTAACACATGCACGGGTTTGAGCATGTGGGTGTGCACTAGCCCGTGTGCGTGTGACTGTGTGACTATATGAGCGTGTGTGTACTTGTGCGTGTAATTGTGTGCGCGCGTGTACGCGTGAGTGTGGGGTGTGTGTGTGCGTTCGTGTTCGTGCTCGTCTTCATGCGTGCGTGTGTGTGTGTGTGTGTATGTGTTTGTGTGTTCGTTAGTGTGTGTTCGCGCATGTGCGTGCGTGCGCGCGTGCGCGTGTGCGTGTGTGTGTGTGTGTGTGTGTGTGTGTGTGTGTGTGTGTGTGTGTGTGTGTGTGTGTGTGTGTGTGTGTGTGTGTGTGTGTGTGTGTGTGTGTGTGTGTGTGTGTGTGTGTGTGTGTGTGTGTGTGTGTGTGTGTGTGTGTGTGTGTGTGTGTGTGTGTGTGATGCTTCTGATTTATATTTTGCCGTCTTGCTTGCTTGCCTCGGTATTTATTTCGGCCTCCACGTCAAAGAGAGAGAGAGAGAGAGAGAGAGCGACCCCTCTTTTCGCCTGCAATGCGGTGGATCCTATACATCACTCCGCATTCTCCTGCTCCTCCAGCTTCCTCCTTCCAGTGGCAGGCTTCCGATTTCGGAGGCGCAACGGGCACCGTCTGATTGGTAGCGCCGAAGAGCAGCGAGGAAAGCGTAATTTACATAATGGCCGCAATCGTCGTAAGGAATTACCATAATGGGAAGCGCAAGTAGCCTCGAGGCTGGGGGCTGCTATTTTCATAACGTGCGAGATATAGCGGGAAGACGTTGCGGCCGCAAACGGCACTCGGCTCTTCCAAACCGACTGCTTTTTGATCTTTTCTGTGCTTTTTTACGTTACTTTCTTTTTCCTCTTCCCTGAAATCGGCGCGGTGTAACACAAGTTAACGTTGATTCCCCATTTGCCGTGAATACGCTTCGCGGTGAGGGCGGAATCTTTGTGCACGAGCGCTTCAGTAGCTTTGTCGCCCCGTAATTTTATTTTCCCGCCACTCTTCCAATGTCGATGTAGTATATCTGCGCTGTACTACCGCGTTCGCATGTGTGGTTGGGTGTAGGTGTGATCGTGTAACGACGATACCATGCATCAGGTAAATGGCTCGTCCTCTTTTTCGCGAGATGCAGTTCCGCGGATGACACGCTGACATGCTCGTAGGATACTCGCGGCGTTATTAGGAAGTGCTGTTCATAGATATATAGCACAGCATTACTAGCTCATCTTTCGAGCGCCCTATGCGGGTGTGTTGGATTTATTGCTTACTTTCGTGCATTTCTTTGAATTCGATGCCTACGGCAACATATCCGGCGAGTACGAAACGAGGGCTCTTAGCTAATACTGAGTCTATGAAATTTGCTGTCTCACCCCCAAAATTCAGCTCTCCTGACGTTGTCAAAAACCCTTTCCCATACATCAAAAGGAAAAGGGCTGTGGTGTCACTGAACCAGCGCTCTTATTTGCCCCTTTGAACTCGAACAAAGATTTCGTGAAAAACAAAACTAAATGAGTTGCATTTCGCAATTGAATAAAGGCGCAGGAGTAGCACAATTAGTGCGTTTTCTAACCGGAAACGTTTTCCAGCACTTGCCCAACCGCATCTTCGTACGCAGTGCACGGCTTCTCGTCCTCGAATTCATTACAATTCAATAAAGTTCAATTAATTTGCTGAACTATATTTGTATTGAAAGAAATTGAATGATTTACATAATTTTACGTGCGTCTTGACCGGACCTCTTCCAAAAGCAGTCCAACAACCTAAACGTGATCATATTAAGCCGGTCATATAGCATACTTCAGAGTGAATTAGCTTTATCAACCTTGGACGGAATATGGTTGTATCTTAGAAGAGGAATATAGACGAGACCGATATAAGTGAGAGAAATATAGAGATATTAAAATCAATTTCACGGTGCTTTCACCGACCCTTTCCAGGCTGCCGAAACGACTTCGGGAAGCGGCGGTTGCATGCCATTGGTATTAAGTTTGCAATTGTTTATTATTTATAATACGGAGGATATACACATCTGCACGCCCCTGGAGGAGTCGTCTCAGCAGTGAAATTCATTGTGTTCTGGGGGATGAGCGCGTAATTTATTGGATGGCATTAATTGAATCGGAGTAGCGGGTGCTATAATGTCACTGCGAAGCTAAAATTAGCAATGATTTAGGCCGCATGTGTTATCATGAGTGGTCTGTGTTGTATACGTTTCCCACATCTAACAAATGGCTAGGGGCCCTTTTCGCTTTTCTTCTTCTATCACTGAGGCTCTTTGGGTGCTACGTTCCACTATCATGTGGCGATTTGACAGTTATTTCTGCGGGGTGCTCGCTGCGTGCTGCTACGACTAAACATGAGTACGCAGTCTTGGTTGCCACTCTCAAGTACTCTCAAGTACTACCTTATATTCGATGCAGGGCTTTGACACTGAAATTTCAATCGAAAAAGGATTCGCGAACTGGCGGCAAGCGTGTCTTTTTTTTTCATTAAAGCCATTATTTTAGGGGCTTGCTGGCAAAAGTTTGAGTGCTCTACTTCTATTTGAATTCAAGCGAAGACAAAACCCGTTGCGCTAAGATGTTCTCATAATCCGCCTTTTTCATTGCGCTGTGGCGGCCTCTGGTCGCACCGCCGAGAAGCGAGATGGAGCCCCAAGGCACCCAGGTATGTACCCAGGGCCTCGAGCACTTTGTCCCGCTCCCTGACACTGGGTGGGGGCCAAAGCAGTTCCTCAAGCGGCCGCACTCCTCGTAGCACGGTCAGAAGCTCTGCCCGCCCTGCCGCAAACTTGGGGCACTCGTACAGTACATGCGGCAGGGACTGCACGGGCGCTCGGCAGTGAGTGCAGGTGGGGCTGGCCACCGCCCCAGTCGGTGTTCCCGCTCTGCCGCCCATGTGTCCCCCACGAGGAGCCGCAGGACGGCCGATCGTAGTCGACTAGGCAGGCGTGATGCCCGCACAGGCGGCAGGCCCTCTCCGGCACGCAGCCGCGGGTCTGGATGCCTGGTCCGGAGGTATCGTTTGATGAGCAGGCGGGCATCGTCCGCTGCCGCCTGGGTCACCATATCCGAGGGAGGCAGCGCGTGTGCCCTGGCGGCCAGCTCGTCCGTCCGCTCGTTTCCTTCCAGCCCGATGTGGGCGAAGACCCACTGCAGCAACAGCCGAGTACCCCGGTCCGCCAGCTGCGCCGCTTTCTCCCGGATGCCTCGCACCAACAGGCAGTATGAGTCACCGTCCCGGAGACGCGCCAGGGCCACCCGGGAGTCGCACCGCAGTGCACAGCGCTCGGGCAAGGGCTCCATATCCAGCAGCATGTCCAGGCCCAGTCCGACACCCACCATCTCAGCTGTGGCCAAAGATGAGGCACAGGGCTGCCGCGCATGCCGGGTGGCCTGCGCGGCAAATCCCAAAGCCTACGGCAACGTCGTGCCACGGTAGCGACATCAGTCAGCACCCGCTGAAGCGTCCAATCATATGGTTCTGTCCCAACAGTTGGCGCGCGACCATTTCGAATGCTGGGAAATTGATTGATTGATTGATTGATTGATTGATTCATTCATTCATTCATTCATTCATTCATTCATTCATTCATTCATTCATTCATTCGTTCATTGTGGGGTTTAACTCACCTTAGGTACACCTGGGCTATGAGGGACACCGTAGTGGAAGGCTCCGGATTAATTTTTACCACCGGGGTCTTTGCATGCGCCGAAATATCTACACACGGGCGCTTCCGCTTTTCGCCTCCACCTGAAAAGCAGCCATCTCGGCCGGGATCGAACCCGTGTCCTTCGGCTCAGCAGTAGGTGGGTAATTGAATTGAATGGAACCAAGTTTATTATACAAAGGATGCCCTGTGACATAAGAGTAGGGAAGGGCGTCTCCGTGTCGAGTAAGAAAGACGAAACAACAAATGGGCAATGATGATGATAATGATAATGATGACGATGCGAAGACACGTTTCACAGGTGTACTCTAATTCTAAACTCGCCGCAGCCTCCCACCACCACACTGGTGCCTCTCCAGAGAGGAAGCTACAACTTGGCGGCGTCTCCAAACAAATACCTACCCACATCCCACCCGCCTCCACCTCATCTTCCCCACCCAACAACCTTCCCTCTGCGCTTACTGTCCCCAGCCTGGCACCCTCTACCACATCATATGGGAGTGCCAACGAACTCCAGACTTGCCCCCCCCCCCCCCTTCCAACCCAACCGTAGAGCAGTGGAGGGCTTCCCTGGCCAGCCCGGACCCGGATATCCAGCTTACGTTGGTGACCCGAGCACGGACGGCCAGCTGAAGTCAAGGCATCCCGGACTAGGGACGCCTTCCATGGAGCGAGGCCCGCACATCAGCCTCTGCTGGAGAAATAAAAATATTTTAGATGCGACTGCATCTCATTCACTCGCCTTGTCCGTGCATCCGGCGTCGTCCGCGTCCGCCCCTCCCCCATTCTTCTCGCCGCGCCAGCTGCGCTCTCCGCCGCTCACCCCCTCTCCTCTCCGATAGCGAACACTCTCTCGCGAGGGGCATTGGATTGGATTAGATTGGCTTGGCTTGTCTTGGATTGGATTGGATTGGATTTGGATTGGATTGGATTAAAGTGGGTTGTGTTGGATTCTGTTGCGTCATAGCCGCGGCAGACGCACTGGCGCCGGCGCGTCCCCTCACCGTTATGCGCGCTATAAAACGTGGTGCCTGCGCCGCTCCGCTCTATCGTTCCAGCGCCGTTCCTCCGCTGTCCAACGCTGCAACGTGAACCCCCTATGCGTCGCATCTACACAGGGGTTCCCGCGAGGGGAGGTGGGAGTTTTTTTTTCTCTCTCTCTCTCTCGTATTAACTACATTGTAAGGAAAGCTTAGAAGACATTATTTAACAACCTTTCGCTTTGAGTGATGGCTGTGCTGTTGATTACAGGTGCCATGTGTGTCTCGAGGTTGAAGCCCTCGAGTGACGCCGGGTAAAAGAGAGGATAGGGAAGATGGCGACGGGAGAGACAGAAAAAGGACCGTTTAAGAGCCATCGAGCATGCGCCATCTTTTTTAACAGCCCTTTACGAACAAAGATGATTTTAATCCGAGGCACAGCAGGTTGCTGCGACCGATCAGTGTAAAAGGGGACTGTGATGGAATCACTGTCGTTTGCAGTTCTCAGGCGGAATCCGGTTTACTGAACCGTAACGAGCTCTGCTTCAGTGCACCGGATGGTCGCAGGGCCACATCGTCCTGCGGCCGTGAGGGGGGAAGAGGGGGTCGGGAGATTGGGTGGCCGAGAGAGCAGAGAAGCTAAATCAGAGAGTGACACGGGGGAGAGAGAGGGTGTGTGGTTATGGCGGAGAGAAGAAAACTGGTATTAGTAGGCGCAGACTGCCGGCGGCAGTTTTCGGGAGCGGTTAGACTCCAGAAAGCGACCGCTTCGCGAAGCCTTGTACTTGCTGGACACGACTTGCAGCTCACACAACGTTTCCCCCTTTCAACTCCCCCCTTGTTCTTGTTCTCCTCCGTCAATGGTCAAGAAAATGAAATATCGCTGGGTCTCCGCTTTTTTCCTGTCGATCCCGGGCGCTCGCCCGACAGCTTCAGCCGCAACGCCTCCATCTCGGCCCATTACTGAACGTTAATGTCGCTCGCGGAACACGCCGCCGAGGTTCGTGTGCAGGAGTGCGCGTGTGCGCCGTCATTCAGCTCTTTCGGTTGTGGCGACGGCGAACCCGGCCAAAAATGGCAGAGCCCGCGAGGCTCTTGATTACGACCGCCCGGGGGCGTCGAATACCACGCTGCTTCCTACGGGGAGAAAAGTGTCGCTTAACTGTCGGTTGCTTTTCAAGTCTGCGTTGTGTTGACGGCGGCGTTCTCGGAAGTGGCGGCGATAACGGCCATTCCGCTTCTGAAACAGAGGACGTGGGAGTAGACGAAGTGAGAGGGCGCCGCTCAAAAGTGACGAAACTGGATGTAAGTGCCCTGCGGCGTCCGTTCTTTGCGCTGGGGCGCTGTGCTGCGACGTGGTTTGTGCCATCGGGCGCCTGATTTCGTTGTTCTTTTTGGTTGTTTATGTTTTTGTTCTTGATAGTATTGTCTGTTTGGGGGGGGCCGTATTCTCTAAGCGCTTGTTGTCTTCCACCCGGTTCGCTCTCTCACGCCTGAGGATAAAACCGCGCCATGACAGCGAAAACAAATAATAAAAAGGGGCAAACCACTGGACAGTCAATAAAGCTGATATACTCTGATTGAGTTGCGTCTGCTTGGGGCTATCGAGAAAGGCTTCGTTTACGACACATATGGCCGGGCTGACATCAGACCTTTTGATGGGCACAATTCAGCGGGCGGGTGGGAATTCAGAGGCGCTGAACTAGGCGATTGTATCCAGACTGCGATTTTCCCTTTAGTGTTACGACACGGGTGTTCCGCTCAGTCGTATTCCGAGAAAAACGAAACAAAAATTATCACCTTTCAGCAGTTTCGGATGGAACCGTTAACAAAAAATTTTCTGACGCAAAGTTTTTTTTTGGTATCCCTGCGCAGCCTTTTACACCTTTTCGGTATTGCCACTTATCGTAGAAATTGCAAAGACGGCCATATAAATCCGCCGCTGTCAGCTTTCGCGCCATTGCTCAATTCAGCCGCTTACACAACCCCCTTTTTTTCTGAGAAACGTGTTTTGGGCCACATTCTAAACACGCTGCCTGTGACAACTAACTTCAAGTGTTTCCCACTACGCTCTAAGTGCCTTAGGCAACCAACGAAAAACATTGCTTGCGTAAGGCACTATGATTTTATCGTATAATATGATTTACACCTTGCCCCAAGCAAAATTTTATCCTCCCGTTACACTTGTCTTCCGTGTAGAATGCCAATTTCGCTAGCCTTTACCATTTCAGCGGGGGAACCACAGCCTGGATTGCTATTTTGCCGCTTTAACCCGGCAGGCAATGGGGAACACGAACCCGTGGACGGACACCTAAGGCTCTTTGATAAAGGCTGTAATAAGGTTTCGGGCTTTGACAAAAAAAAAAAAAAAAAAAACTTTGCATGTTGCGTTCCGTCCCATCCGTTTAAAGGAAAGGACCTGAATGTTCTTATGGCGCCCTGGCTATTGCTTATGTATAAGCCACGAACTTCGTTTACGGACTTTCAGCTATATCATAATGCGTGATGTCGCAGTGCAAAAGACAGTGGTAAAAGACAGAGTTTTCGAAGGAGCGCAACTCAATAGCGCCGGCGGCATCGCTTGCACACTGTACTTAGGTGGCGATCTGTCGTTAAACTTTCGTTTAAAAATGGCAGCGTTGTTCTTTTTTAAGTGCTTGCATGAACGCAAGCATTGTCGTTAGAGACACGCAGCCATCTAACGTACTCCACACGGTCACAGTGTGAAACGGTGCGACCAACGACCAACCGAGCGTTACGCTCAAGCAATCGGACACCGTCGCTCGTCGGATCACGCGTTTATGGCAGGCCAAAAACTTCGGCTGCCTCCAGGCTACTGAGCATCGGCAGCGTATCCTTTGCTTGTCACGGTGGCGGGTAGCATCACTCGGCCCTGTCGCTGCATGGGGTTAGGGCTTGGTCTTCTACGGCCCCCCAGAAACAGTCTTGGAGGTGTGTAAACTACTGTAAAGAATCCAGGTTCGTGCGAGCAATCTGCCGAGCATACATCCCCAACGTGTGGAATCAACACAGAGGAGTGCAAGGGCACTCCCGTCATCTGGAGTGGTACCACTCCTCAACAGAAATTCCACCCTAGAACAGGAACATCATGGCGCTCCTCTCAGCAGATAATTTCAAACACGCAGACGGGCACTTTATTATTCTTCCACAGGTGTCGCAACGATTCCAAGTTTAAAATGCCCGTTCTTCACGTGCTATGATACACGCAGTTCTAAATGAAGGAAATGAGATTTTTCTCTTCACTTGTTAACAAACCTGCATTGTTGCTTTCTTCGTTACGCTTCATTTTTTATTCTATCCCTCGTAAAAATTGTTAGCGACATTGAATTCAATGTTTGTTGACAAAAGTCGAAGAGATACCAAGATTGAGCACACTGTCTACTTTCTGTCTGTATACTTCCAGCAACAACCTAACTGCTTTTAGTCAACCATTGGCCACCGTGATGGAATTGAAATTGAAATGTAAACTTTCTACAGAAAGTTTTGTGTAGACGTTCTTCTGAAACAGTGTTGCTTACCAAAGCGTTTTCGACAGTACACTCAAATGTGATGCATGGAGAAACGCCGACCATTCGTAGAGCGTGCTCTCGGTGCCCCAGACAGCATAATTTTAGGTCATTTCTTCTCTAAAAGATGATTTAGTGGCACAAAAAAAAAAACGGGGCACAATCTTAGGCTAACTATGTTCCTGGAGGGATACACCACACACAATTACAGAGGCATACATTCACTCCTACCCCTCAGTCTGAAACCTTCCATCGCCTTCAAACCTTCAAACCTTCCATCGCAAACCTTCCATCGTAAACGCAAACACACGCGACACTGTAATCGTACATTCACCTTCAGTGCGTTTCATTCATATACTAGCGGTAGTACCCGGAAATTCCCGGGTGGGACATTATACCAATGACACCGATGGGTATAATACGTGTTCATTATTAGTTAGGTGTTAAAATTGGCGACGTCATCATGACGTGGTACACACTCAGCAGCTCCTCCCTGCTGTCAATACATTGGCTCCAACCACAGGCTCGTCGTGGTAATGTGAAACGACTGGCACTCGTGTTTTACTGCAACTCTCGCTAAACAGATTGCACCAAGGTGGTGCGCTCGAGCAAGTGAGTCAGTGAGTGAAAAACGTTTTATTGAGCCGGGAAAGTGGGAGTGGTTCCCAATTTCAGAAAGCCATGTGATGAGCGGGCAGCTTTTGCTCTGGAGGAAGAGAAGAACTGTCTGGACATCCAGATCGCAGTTAGCCACCAGATTCTCCCACAACTGATGGGTTGGAAGAGTTAGAGGTGTGCACGGGCTCGGGCTTACCCGAAAGCCCGGGCCCGGCCCGGCCCGAGGGCCGGGCTCGGGCCACCCGACTTACTTTTCATCGGGGCCCAGGCCGGACTTGGGCCGAAATGTAAATGCTTCGGACGGGCCGGGCCGTCCTGACGGCCCGGGCTGGCCCGGCACAGTGAAGCAATACTTTGGTTTTCTATGATATCACAGAAATTACATGTTGCTGACGCGGTAAAATCACCGATCAAGACTTGTTATGTTTTATTGATGTTGTTTTGCCCGTTTAATGTTGGTTTTGCCTGTTATATCATTTCCCTTGCGATGTATTTTCACCGCCTTTAGGTAGTTTTCGCTTACAAACGTGCCCAATCAGGCGCGGGCCCCTACGGTATTTGAGTTGGAAACATGCAGCCGGGCCGGGCCGGGTCGGCCCGGGCCGTAAGGTTAAGATCTCGGGCCGGCCCGGGCCGGCCCGTCGGCCTTCTTCGTCGGGTTGGGCCGGGCCTACTGCGATAAGCACGGGGCCAGGGCTGGGCTCGGGCCCAAATTTTTGGCCCGTGCACAGCTCTAGGAAGAGTGGCTGGAAGAAGGGGGAGGTTGTTTTACTTGCATTCTTAATATCATATGAGGAAGACTGCCAGGTTGTAAACACAACTTGAATTCGGCAGGAGATTGCGCTGGGAACACACGGTGGTGGCCGACTGGGTGAGGGGTATTCTTCCTCATGGGAAGTGCTATCTCAGCAGGTATGGACGATGCTCATCGGTACAGTTTTAGGAAAGCTAACGTGGGACCCCTACGGGAGGCGCGGGGTTGTAGGAAGTCCCAACAGATGGCGAGCGCTAGCCTTTGCGCTTTTTACCGGCCCGTCTTCTCTTTTAGATTTATGATAAATGACGGTGTTCCTACGGAAAACGCGTGGTTGCAAAAAGTCACAGCACATGGTGAGCTCTACGGAACGCGGGAAAATTCAAGGAAATTCTACGTCCAGAGGTGTGTCAATTAAAAACCCTCGCTTGCCTTTTTATCCGCATGTTAGGACGAAATCCTGAAATTGATTTTTGGTCAATTCGATGAGCATCACTTGCAAGCAGAAACAAATGGGATGTATCAACTGGCGGTGTGGTTATTGACGGATGTGTCAAAACACAGTGTTTTTCGGAAATCCTGCTGGCTTCTATTGGGTGGGTGTCATAGAAAAATGTTGTAGAACACTGTTTAGATACCTCCGTAAGTTACCTATCTCAACAAAAACCAGTTCAATATCGCAAATGGCGCGCGATAAAAAAATTAATATCTTAAAAACTATGTTACCGCTTTTTACTCTCCCCATGGTGGAATTGTTAAAATTTTCATCAATAGTGACCTCCAACACCGTAATCACAATGTGCCAAAAAAATCTGTAGTCGTTTGAAAGCGCAGTTTGGCTAGACGTGGACATGACCACGTCATGTCCACATGACGTGGACATGACTCCTCAGCCGTGTCATTTGTAAAAAACAATTCGCCCTTTTAGTGGCGTCGCAGGGCGAAATCCTTAAAAATGGTTCTGTGCATTTGTATGAGTAACATATGCAAGCAAAAATCAGTTGGATAAATGAATCGGTGAAAGATTTCCTGAGAATCTTTAGGAAGATCAATTTCTTTCTGGAATGCGGAATCACCTCGATAGTTTTAGTCAGGGCGAAATCCAAAAACTACTTTCCAGATATTCCTAAGGGCTACATATATCAGCAAAATTAAAGCTCTTCAAAATGTGAACGGGGGAAGGAGGTAATCGCGAATTTAAGAAAACACAATTTCCCCCTTTCCCTTGGTTAGGAATAGAATTCCCAAAAGTCCCCAATTAGTGATCCTCTACACAATGTCGCAAATGTACTCCCGAAATTTCAAGTCTCTACATACAGCAGTTTTCGCTGGGCGTTGATGAGTCAGTCAGTCAGTCAGTCAGTCAGTCAGTCAGTCAGTCAGTCAAGCAGTCAGTCAGTCAGTCAGTCAGTCAGTCAGTCAGTCAATCGGGCACTTCATTTTATAGGTATAGATAGCCTGCGTTTGTCCGATGCCAATGCCGCCGTGAGGCGTGCCTTTTGAATCAGTACATGTTATAAAACTGCAAATCACTGTTTCCAATATACAATACCGGGCTACATAATGCGTTAACGATTGCGTATATCTTCTTTTTTACTTTACAGTTGAAAGCTGTAGTCA
Organism: Haemaphysalis longicornis; assembly: GCA_013339765.2. Taxonomy (NCBI): domain Eukaryota; kingdom Metazoa; phylum Arthropoda; class Arachnida; order Ixodida; family Ixodidae; genus Haemaphysalis; species Haemaphysalis longicornis. Next base: position 91,426,930 of record CM023450.1, read on the forward strand.
AACAAAACGGAATAATCACAAAATTCGTTATGGGGTAGTTCCCAGAGAACAAGAGTACACATAGTACCCGTTTTCTGTAATCGTACCTCCTCCTTAGACTGTCATGTATTGACAGCACACGGGAATTCCGTATCGTTTACAGCTTCCCTAAAAACTAACTATGGCAAGTAAATGTAATTCGGTGCAATGCTAACGTCGCCCTCGCGGCCAATTTGAGTACGATGTTTTACATGATACCTACATTTGTCTGAGCGCTAGATCATTCACCAGAGAATTTGCTTTGCTGCAAACATAAATTTGGCGACGCGACATTTTCTATGCACCCCGTCGACGGTTGCAGTTTCCGACAAGTTGCCTAAATAGCTTCAGTAAAATAAATTTAGTCGTGGGCCATTACATAACTTGGAAGATAAGATTTATTCAATGTTGCACGCCGCGCAAACGGCGACCGCGGGCAGCGTATTTTTTAGCACCAGTGATAGCAGAACGATGGCGATGGTCACGTGGCGCGACCGCGGCTGCCGCAAATATCGTAAGCATATCACGGGCAAGCAAGTGATGAGAGATGCCTTGTAACAAATACAGGACAGGCATGCGCAAAGCGCGCCTAGCACGCCAGTTCCTTCAGCCTCGACCCGGCGCTCGCTGGCTGCAGATGGCGCAACAATGCAGTTTTGCGCCGCTCGGCCACGCGCTGCACATCCCGCAAACTTTTGCTGGCGACTGTACGTCAAAGCGAGCTGTTGCAGGGCCGGAATTGGAAGATCACGTTTTTTTGTCACTCCTGGGATATCTAGGCACACTCGGGGCTGCATCACGCACCACAGCGGAACGAGCGGTCTCATCGCCGGCGTGTAGTTCGTTGGAACGCTGGTGTTGTGGGCAGCTACTACCCTTGCGAACGACGCCCGGGGACGGGTCGCTGGTATTCCCGCGAGGTGATGATCAGGTAGACGGGCGAGGTGCCTGATATGTGTCCTGAGTATTTCGACGTCCACAAAGGTTGCCAAAGGGTGATTTCGAGCCAGGGCAATGGTCGCTGCTGTGGACGTACTATCGCGGTCACACTTAGTGGGAACACGGGAGCGCGTGGCCCGAGCTACTACTAGAGCTTCCTAACGGCGCCGCGCGGAAACAGCACGCATGCGCGTTGTGAGGGTCCGGAGAGTACAGAGCTCATCACGCGCATCGCGTCACCGGGCCGCAGCGCGTCGTCTGCTACATGCGAGCTGCCGGCGCTAAACGAGCAGCATGCGTTGCCAGCGGCCGTGAACCGCAGTAATAAACAACTGCAGATGTCTAGATTTTTTTTTTTTTTGCAGATAACAATTGTCCCCTCGAGCTCCGCAATAGGCAGAACCATAACTTTACGAACTTTGTTTGAAGATAAATACATTTTGTATGCTTTTCAAGGCGAAAATGTATCAGCGATGGGCTTATCGCTGACGCGAGCGCGCAAATTATTAACAAATTAAAAAGTAACAAAGGTGCTGTAAAGTAAATGGCCGAGAGAAACACTTTAGTTCAAGCTTTTCTAATAAAGACGGTGGTCTGGGCCAGTTAAAAAATAATAAGGAACCAGTTGAGACGCCCTTACTAGTGCATCATGTCGCCGTTGACTTCCGCGACAGCAGACATTCCTGACAGGAGCGATTCGTAGAGCGCTTTCACAAGTGAGGTGTCGCTTGCAAGCCGCTGCCATTCGGCGAGCACTGCGGCCCACAGCTCGTCCTCAGTGGCCGAAGGCATGGGGGTCCGGTTCAGCGCCACTTTCACACGATCCCAATGATTCTCGATGATGCTGAGGTCGGCTGTTTTTGGCACCCATGCCAGCTGCTTGTTGCCGGTCTGCTGAAGGTGTGCCTGCACCGAGGGGGTCGTATGGGCGGGCGCCAGGGCCAAACCCACCGCAGTGTGGCCTCGAGGGGCGTCCCGGATTCGGCCTTCGTAGCGGTATGCTTGGACAGTCCTATTCACCGTATGCAGGGGCCTACTCACGAGTTCCCTGATTTGTCGCTGGCAGTAGCCCTTCTTCGACAATTCGCCGATCCGGCACCTGTCTTCTTCAGGAACTCTTGGCATGTTGAGATGCTACGGCCCTTCCGTCACTGGCGCGATTGTGTGCGCATTTTATAGCGTCTCTTAACCCAAAGAATTTCCGGATAGCGGTGGCAGTTTTTGATGAAGTAAAAACATCCACAAAAGATATATATGCGCAGATCCCTACATCCCTGTCGTAAAACGTATTTCAACATGACCGGCGTTGCGGGCATATTTACGCCCACAAAGACAAAATTTCTCTTAAAGATGACACCTCCCAGACGATGCGGGCAGTGGCCGCGCATAGCCAGTGTGGTCACGCATCAAAGATTCATCAGCTCGCGGTGACAATTCTTGCTTGTGAACGCCAAGGCGGCAGAATAGCGGTGCGTATCTGAGGAACGAACCGCGATGTGATTTTTATTTCCAGCAACAAATTGCTGCGTATCTGCAAATGCGGTTCACAGCGGCTAGCAACGTCTGCTGCTCGTTTAGCGCCGCAGCTCGCATTGAGCAGACGACGCGCTGCCGCCCGGTGACGCGATGCGCGAAATGAGCTCTGTACTCTCTGGACCCTCACAACACGCATGCGTGCTGTTTCCGCGCGGCGCCGTTAGGAAGCTCTAGTAGTACCTCGCGCCACGCGCTCCCGTGTTCCCACTAAGTGTGACCGCGATAGTACATCGTGGTAGGCCAAGACAGGTTCGCAGGGCCTGAGCTTGAATACCCTGAAGTGACCGAGTAGTTGTGCGGCACGCTCCAGAAAGGACAGGGGCACTGTATCGCAGATAGCCCAAGAACAGCACGTTGTAGAGCTGTAACATCGACTTCAGTGGTGTTCCCCACGTCTTGCCGCCGATGAGTTTGAGCACATGCACCACTGCAGAGAGCCTCTTCTTTAGAACATTAACATGAGCGCTCCAAGAAAGGCCTCTGTCGACAACTATGCCGAGGAACTTGTGATCTCTCACATAAGACTCCCTTTCACCATTAATATACAAAGGGTATGCATACATAGGCTTTCGTGTAAACGGAAGCACGGCGCATTTGCTGCTGGATAGTTCCAACCCTTGTCCATGGACGAAATTTGCCGGAGCGAGGAGCTTGAAAACCTAGAGTCCGTCATTGAAAGCACACTCCAAGCCTGCAAGCGTTCCGTCCGGCTGTCTCCAAAAGTGACCGAGTTTGACGTGGAGCTGGAGCGCCTTCGTGCTGTTCGTCGCCGCGCCGAACGCAGATACCGGCGAACGAAATGTCTCGAAGATTTGAGAATTTGCAGACGAACGCAAAAGAAGATCCAGCGACGCATTCCCCAAGTGCAACGTTGGAAATCTTTTTGTGACACGCTGGACCCTCGCAAGCCTTTGTCGAGGATATGGAAAACTGTGCAAGGGCTAATGACTCCTGTACAGCAGCGCTCCCGGATTTGTGAAATTAGAGTAGCCCCAATGGGCTTTTCTGTCTTCGTTATCTTCTTTATTTGCCTGATGCCACCGTTATTCTCAGTCACTGGTGGGTACTTTCGCTGGTGGGGCAGACGGCAGAAGTTTTATCGAATGCCGACGCGAAAGCCCATTGATGCTTCTAATGTTGTTTCCTCCTGTGGTTGGTTTCGTACTAGCATGGTGGCCATTCTGCGCTCCCTCCTGCTCATTTCTTTCTCCTGTGGTCACGTGACAGCGTTCCACGCTGCACACGGCTCCTGTCTGCCTCCGTTGTTGCTGCGTTTCGGTTGCGTGTGCCTTTTCACTGAAGGTACCCCTATTTTTTATTGTTTTTTTGGAGAGCTGCGCGTGGTATTGGCGTTCACCCAACCTCCCCGTTCAGGCCCGCGTGATGTTTCAGGGCGTTTGTTGAAGCTCACGTCATTTTTTTTTTTCAAAATTTTTATGGCTAGTCCAGTACATGCTAGTGTTTTATTTATTCTCATTATGCTATGAATGCTAACCCTAAACTTCCAAGGGTTTAAAAACAGTGACAAACAAAGAGAGGCGATTCACTTTGTCAGTGAAAATTATGTAGATCTGGTCTTCCTCCAAGAAGTGAACTTTTTTCAATTGAAGACGTCAGAACATTTCAGCAGAACTTTAATATTCCGTCTTATTTTTTTTTTTTGCGTCTAACCACTGCTGTGGGGTGTGCGTCCTAATCTTCAACCACACCATCCGTTGCTCCAGTTTTAGTTCGACAGATAGTGAGGGAAGATTGCTAATCTTGAAATTTTCTCTTTCTGGTGCCCGCTTTAAAATCATTAACGTGTATGCTCCTGCACGCGTCACAGCTACAAACAACTTCTTTCGTTGCCTAGGGGTTTATCTTTTGGAGCGCGTGCCCACAATTCTTTGCGGAGGTTTCAACTGCGTCCTTGATAGTATGCGTGATGTACGCGGGCCGGGTCAGGGACGACCGACGTGGAACGCACGTGAACTCGGGTTCCTAGTGCAAGACTTTCACCTGGAGGATGTATGGCTGCTCTATTGCGGGATATATTTCTCTCCCACGTGGAAGCGCGGTTCCTTAATGTCCCGACTAGACGGGTTTTATATAACTCCAGACCTAATTACCGCTGTGTCAAACATAGAAGTAGATCAATTCCCTAGTATGGCCGGTTACATTTCCGACCATTACCCAGTGCTCCTGTCCCTATTTTCAGGCCACGTAGACTTGATGGTGCCCGACACTGGAGGCTTGATACTAGAATACTGCAATCTGACGTTGCTTTATTGTCATTAAAAACAGATATTTCTTCTTCCCTACCGGTCGATTAGCATACAACACTGGGACAGTTTAAAATCCATATGGAGGAAACTAGCTCAAACAGTTGGCCAAAAAAAAAAGGTTTGTGACACAGCTGAGCTTAACAACACGCTTAAGCTTATCTGGATAGTTAGATATGATAAAGAACTAACGCCTTTAATGAGCGAATATCTTGACATCCTTAGGGAGCGGTACAAACGCCAAAAAAATGAAACAATGCAACCATCCGCTTCCTACAATATTCATGGCCCTTGCAACGGTATTTTAAAAATTCAAAGATTTTGGCGAAAACTCCAAACATTATAGAGGTGTGCGTTGTCCGGATAACACCATCTCCACAGATCCATCAGCTATAAAATCAGGTTTTTTCTTTCTTTTTTTTTTCTGAGTTCTTTGCAGAGATTCGCTCGAGGTAGATAAAAGGCACATGGTAGCACAACTATTTTCTGCTTCAAATTCCCTACCTCAGGTTCCAAAAAATAAAAAAAAACGTAACCTGTTCCGAGCTATACGACTTTTTAAGAGAAATGAAAACCGGATCGGCGCCTGGTCCGGAGGTTTGCCAACGGAATTCTACAAGCGTTGCTGGGCAGAATTAGGCTCTTCCTTAGTGCAACTTATAAATTCAATCCTAGCAGATCAGCGGCTTCCAAACTCGTTTAAGAGAGGCCGTCTAATCTTACTTTTGAAAAAAGGGAAAAACCCCTCTCTCCGAGTTCTTACAGACCAATAACCGTTTTGAATTGGGACTAAAAATTTTAACTTCCCTTTTGGTGTCCAGAATTAAAGCTCTTTGGCCGGACCTCCTCTCACTCCAACAGGTTGGCTCGGTCCCATACAGAAATTTTTTTTCGGCACTTACCCTTACCCGAGACATACTAGCCTATACCCGCCAAACTGGTTTTGGGTGGCCTGTGTGTCTCTTTAGACCAAAAACAGGCATTTGATAGGGTCAATCATTCATACCTGCTTGCCATATTTCAGGCACATGGGTTTCCCCCTGAATTTGTTTGGCTTCTCCGAGAATTGTATAATAATTTATCAAGTGACCTGGTCATTAATGGTGTGGTCCAGGGTGAAATTGCAATTCATAGAGGTGTCAGACAAGGATGCCCCTTGTCGCCGCTTGTTTTTGTCTTATGTCAATTAAAGAAAACTGGGTGATAATCCCAAAATTAGGGTCTCCCCTGCCCGGACAAGGTCGGTTAAAGGTCTGCGTACCAGATGACGTCACTATTTTTATCCGGGACCCTGATAGCCTCACGGCTGTTTTGGGGGACTTCGAGTCTTATGCTCGACTTTCAGGTGCCGAATTAAATGTCACAAAAAGTGCTGTCCTCCCTCTTGGAAACGCTACACTCGCCCATCCATAACTTAAAAATAGTTCGAGACCTGAAGATTCTCGGCGTCAAATTTACCGAAGAAGGTGTTTCTCCAGACATGTGGCCCGAGTTAGTTGATGATATTCAAAAGAATGTTGCCAGGGCTAGGTCTTAAACCTCTCTTTTTCGGAGAAATCGTATCTGATTAAATGCGTTTTTCTTGCTAAATTCCTTTTTGTCTCCCGGATTAGCTGCCTCCCAATCCCGTTAAACACAAAGTGTCCCGCGACATTTTTTCTTTCTTTTGGATGGAAGCACGGAGCGTTTAGCGAGGATGCCCTGCGCCTCCCACGCCGCTCTGGGGGATAGTCTCCCTTGCATCGACCTCATGAGCCAGTTTTTGGCCCTTAGAGTCGTCTCTTCACTTCTCAGTGACGAGAAGCTCCTGGGAGACCTTTGATCCTATACTTTCTCGGTCCTTCTAGCCGGGGTTTTTTGTCCAACTTTGGCAGAAACCCGCACCCCAGTGCAGCTTTCCCGTCAAGCTCTTCAAGGCCGTCATTACTTTAGCTAAGGAAATTCGTGCACTGGATGCTGATCTCGATTTTGTGAATGAACAACCTGCCAGGCTGTGTGAAAAAATAGTTACTGCGAGTCGGGCAGACGTGTGGATCCACCAGATTTCCCCTGGTTACGGCTGACTTCAGGTGGGCTGCCAGAGGACGCCAAAAACATTTAGTGGCAAAAAGCGTGGCGAATTCTTCCCACAAAAGACAGATTATTTCGCTGGGGAGTAACACAGAACTCTTCTTTTCCCAACTGCGGTCAACCAGAATCCACGGCTCACACTTTCTCAAGCTGCATGTTGGCGTTGCTTTTGGCGCATCATACACCGTGCCGCTCCAAGTTTGGGGCTTGCACGGTATCAACTAAAAGAACAGTGCCCTGGCACCCCCTAGGCAAACTATTTGTAGTAATTGGCGATTATATACTATGGCGTAATCGCTGCAGGGCTGTGGGACAGAATCGCAGGCTACGTATGCAGTGGCCCTTGCTTTCCTTTTCAGACAAAACCTCGTGACCTTTTTAAGGCGAGTTGCCCTTTGGGTGAGGAAGAGTTTCTGCGACATTGGTCTACCCGGTTTATTGAGGTTTCGAACAAAAGGGGTTTTTATTCATGCCAGTTTTCCAGACCTGTGTCCTTAGGGATTTCGTTGTAACAATTTATTTTGGTGTTAGAATTGTGTGTTTTTGCGGTACAGTACCCGTTGTGACATAAAACCAACCCTGTTCTGTATATTGCTGCATTCTTGAAGCGAATGTTTTTGTATCATTGTTACCTCGCATGTAATCTTTTGGTTGTAAGCAACTCTAAATTGTTTGTATGTTAATCTTTTGTCTACAATCAACTTGAAGCTGTTTATTGTTTCTGTAAGTGTCTGTAATTGCAGCCTTCGCGCTCTATTAGTTTTTAGAACCAGCGCTGCACTTGTTTAATTTTTTCTGGTATTTACGCTGTATCATTGATACCAGGATTTTTTGATAATAAATTTATCCTTTCAAGACATACAGACAGACATACAGACAGACGAAATTTCTGGGTTTAAGTTGCCCAATAAAGGCTATCGTCTTTAAAAAATCCAACACAAGCAAAGCTTCTTCCCCCTCCAATTAAGAAAAGAATAAACACTGATAACTCTGAAACTTTGGTCGTGCAGCTCCGCTGAGTGTTTGGAATATTAAATGGCAGTGTCAGTATGTGCAAGCATTTCCGTGTGTTCAAATAAATACTTGAACCTTACATATGCTTTATGTGAAATTAGGCCTTTCCCTGGAGGAGAATAAACGTCTTTTGTTGTATTCATCTCTAGAATTTGTAATGACAGTTGGTATCAACAGAACCATTTTTACATTGCAACCCGGTATGGTGTATGTATGTATGTATGTATGTATGTATGTATGTATGTATGTATGTATGTATGTATGTATGTGTATGTATGTATGTATGTAGGTATGTATGTATGTTTGTATGTATGTATGTATGTATGTATGTATGTATGTTTGTATGTATGTATGTATTTATTTATTTATTGCATGGTACCCACTGCGCCAGTTTGGCATTGCAGTGGGGGGGAAGAAGTACATAGATATCATAGACAAAAAAAGCAATTAATACTGAACACATGAAAATAACAATTACAGTCAGAACAAATCACTGACACAAATCAAGAGCAAGAACCGTTAATGTATGCGCAACAACAACGACAACAAAGAAGATAAGCAAGACATAATCGTACATGTGCGAAGCAAAACATGGTTCTGGTGGCGGCAAGAAGGAAAGCACTGAAAGGAAATGAAAACCCAAATGCGAAAATGAAAATCACACGGCTGAACCAAATGCATCACTTGAAGACAGCGATACGACATCACTAGGCAACCTGTTCCACTCACTGACCGTCTTAGGGAAAAAAGACATCTTAAAAAGTTCTGTTCTACATCTATATTCTTTAAATTAAGTGGGTGATCTCGCCTTGCAGAAGTATACTCTGGTGCCTTTATATAGCTATCACGATTGAGGCCGCTTCTATTATGATATATACTGGGGAAAAATTTAATCTGAATGTCTTTCTACGATTTTGAAAGGTATTCCAGCCTAAGTTTTCTTTTGTTTGGGATGGGCTAAAATACCGAGTATAATTTTGAACAACAAAACGTGCTGCTAAGCTTTGTACCCTTTCTAGTTTCGTTATGTCGGTCACAGTCCAGGGGTCCCAGATGGTACAAGCTTATTTCAGTATTGGCCTTATGTTAGTCTTGTAAATTTCTTGTTTCTAAAGGAAAGCAATTCGCATTTCTACGCAACATACCAAGAACTCTACACGCCTTAGCAATTATATAGTCAACATGACGGTGCCAGCATAGTTGTTGGGTCAAGTAAACACCAAGGTATTTCTATTCACACAATGATGCAAGATTTGTCCCGTTAATGCTATACGGATATACATGTGGCGACCTTTGTCTAGTAAAGCACATCTGCACCGTTTTGTCAAGATATATACCCATGCCCCATTTATCACACCACTCTGCAACCTTGTCTAAATCTTTCTGAGAGTTCATTGTAATCATCGGGACCTTTTATGACACGATACAAAACGCCTCATCTGCAAACAATCTGATACAAGATGATATGCCAATGGAAATATCATTCATGTATAACAAAAACAAGAGCGGGCCCAAAACTGAACCTTAAGGCACCCCCGATGACACAACAACACCGTGCGATCATTCACCGCCAACGACTACACGTTGCGTCCTATAACTCAAGTATTCTTTTATCCACTCAACAACCGTTTTGTTTATGTTGTACCACGACAATTTTTCAAGCAGCAAAGAATGAGGAACTACGTCAAAAGCCTTCCTTAAATCTAAAAAATGCAATTTGCACAACCCCCTTTGTCAAGGGTTGATGCTAAGTTGTGTGTTAATTCTGTAAGCTGAGTAACACAAGAAATAGCACTTCGAAGTCAATGTTGCTGTGGAATCAATAAAGAAAACCTGTTCAAGTGGCTCATGATGTTGCTAAAAAGTACATGCTCAAATATCTTGCAGAGGGCACTAGTCAAGGACACAGGCCGATAATTGAACACAAATTTTCGAGGTCCCGATTTCGGAATAGGAACAACATTGGCGATTTTCCAGTTTGCAGGCAATAAACCACATGTCAAGGACTTAGTGTAAACACGTATTTAGACACCGGGCCTGCACAAACGGAGAGCAGAAAGTTCGGCAAGTCATCGGGCCTTGCACTAGTGGTACTTAGACGCTCAAGTTGCAGTTAAATGCCCCTCCTGTCAAAGACGATGTCATTCATGGGTTCCCCTCCGATAAGCCCGTAGTGAAACATTGGATCCGTGTTAGTTGCGCGCGCAGAAAATACAGAGCTGAAGAAAGAGCTAAAACATTCTGCCTTATCGAGGCTTTCATGAACAAGAGACCTATTGTGTTCGAGCACAGGAATCGACACTTCGTCTTTTCTATTCCTCTTGATAAATTGCCAAAATTCCCTAGGGTTAGTTTTTACCTAGAATGAAAAGAAGCATAAAAAACACCTTTCGCGTGTGATATTGCGGACTTCGCGGCATTTGAAGCGTGCTGCAATTGTTGCTTTTTCTGGGGTGTCGGGTTCTTTCTGTACGCAGTGTATACGCGATTCCTTTTTTCCAGTACCCTACGAACGTCCCTTGTGAACCACGGCTTACTTCTACCCCGCCTTGACGTCATTATCCATGATGGGACGAATTGGTCACGCAACTCGAAAATCTTATTTTTAAGTAAACTCCATACTTCTTCTATGTTCAGCGACTCTGACAATGTCTCAAATACGTCGTAATACGAGTCAAGTGCCAGCGAAATTTCATTGACTCGAGCTTTACGGTAGCTTAATATTCGTCTGCATGCACCATTAGTGGCCTTAATGTACTCCGATTTCGGTTTGCACAAAACAGCATTATGGCCACTTATGCCAGGCAAGATGAGCACAGGTTCTGTATCCACAGGCAAATTAGTAAAAAGTAAGTATAACACATTACTTCCACGCGTAGGTTGGCACACCAACTGCGATAGCGCAAATGAGTTGCTTAATTTCATCAATTCTTTTGCCGATGCACTGGACACATTAGGTATTGTGGCATTTGGCATCCAAATAATTTCGGGTAAATTGAAATCGCCACCGATCACTAAGGAATCAGAATTTCTCATCTCTACGTATTTCACCAGCTTAGAACCTGTACCCTACTGCCAGGAGGCCTGTAAAAGGAGCAAACGGCCAGCGATTTTCATTTTTAAACGAAGTCGCGCCCAAACAGCCTCAGTAGAATCATCTGAATTGCTTAACGTTTGCGACTGTATTTTCTTATCAACAAGAATAAACATACCACCCCCATGACAGTCTCTATCTTTTCTATAACTAACGTAGTTGCTAGGGGAGACATCACAATCTCTGTCGTTACTATTCAACCATGATTCAGTGCCCAAAATCACAGATGGTTTACTCATGTCAATGAAGCCAAAAAATTCATCTGTTTTGTTCCTGAGACTTCTGCAGTTGACGATAAGGACCGATAACAACGCGTCCTTCTCCCGGCTTTGTCAAACAGCTCGCACAACCCGCCCCACGGATTCGTCATAAACATATTTGACTTTATGCGAGTAGAGCACGTCACGCTTAACGTACCCTTTATCTGCCTCAGTCTGCTGCTCCTTTGCATATTCAAAAAGCATTTTTCTTTTCTTTCGCAACGGCTCACAAAAATCTTCCGAAATTGAAATGTCCGTACCTTTCAATTTTTTCGCCGCCAACAAAACCTTCTGTTTGTCCTTATCCGTACTAAATTTGGCAATACATGTACGTATGTATGTATGTATGTATGTATGTATGTATGTATGTATGTATGTATGTATGTATGTATGTATGTATGTATGTATTTTTATGTATGTAGTATGTTGTGTGTATGTATGTATGTATGTATGTATGTATGTATGTATGTATGTATGTATGTATGTATATTTACACACACGTATGTGTGTGTTTAAACTAACTAATTCGAACAAATTAACACAATTTGGGTACAGGTATTTAGAAGTAAGCAATATGAATTAATTCAAACGCAACTCCAGAATGAAGGAATCTGGTGTTGGCGTTAAATTCAGCCTGCGGTGGAGAATCTCAAAACACCTTCAGTGGTCATCCTAAAAAAACTCATCAATTGACAAATGTCACACAAGTTAAGCAGATATTCTATATACAACCGTCAAACGACAAATGTACACATAAATTATATGGACATTATACAGAGGACCGTCAATAGGACGTAAGAGTACGTATGATAGCAATAAATTTGGTAGAAATTCAACAGAACGTCTACAGAATGTGAAGTATCGTTGCAGGCGATGCTGGTGGCCAGTGCAAAATAAATACGAAGGCTTTGAGTTACCAGCGTCATTGGATAAATAATAGATACACGGACAAACATTAACCTTCTTTCGCTTCGGGAAAACTCGCAAGCAAAACCATCTTAGCACCATACGGTAGAGTCTCCCTGAAGGCGTACGTAAAACGGATAAGAAACAGACGTCAGACTTAACCGTTTTGCTCATTAGTATCCGCATGGTCGATGCATGTCTTGTCATCCTGGAGTCTTAGTCAAATAATATGACGTTCCGTCCACTCCATAGATCGCCCATGTCGCAAGTACTGTTCACGACCCTCCTCGTTAGCTGTGACGTTAGGCTTAGGTACGCCAGCTCCGTATCGCCGCTGTCATGCCACCAGTGATGCTGCTGCTGCTGCTGCCGGCCTCGTGTTCTCTAGAAAAAGAAACGGCGAGCATGCTCCAGAAAACAAAGAGGCAGAACACTAAATCTAATGGTCGCTGCCTGCACGAACCACCTTTGTTTCTTGTGCGCCGCAGTCTCTCTCGAATACCCGTTATGTCAGCTATGGTGAGCTCCGTTTTTTTTTCTCTTTTCAGGACGTCTGCTGCTCGCTGCCATCATTCGGAATGCCGTTTTCTTGCTTTTCGTGATAAAGGTGGCGGCACGAATCCCTCGAGTGCTCAAAAAAAGGAAAAGCAGATCGCTGCACACGAGTTTTTGTTCTCGTTATTCGATTAGGCAGATAAAACGTTCCTTTTTTTGTGAACGCAAACTAGGGAGGAAAAAATTATGGCAGTTCCGCACTACCCTCTCTCTGCTACCTCGCGGGTCGTGGGAAAGTGCATGTTTCCACATTTCTTTTACGCTATTCCTAAGCACGTGCACTTCGTCAGAGCGCCAAAACATCGTCTTCCTAGGCAAGGAAACCCCTGTAGAGCAATAATAAAGAACCAATACAGCATTGTGTCGAACCAAGAAGAATACCGGTTTGGGTTTGGGTGAAATAATTTCGTGAATATATTTGAAATGCAATAATATCGCGAAATAATTTCGGGGGAAATAATAAACACCGAACCAGTACGTGAGCCTGTTCGCAAACCTGAACCGGTTAGGAAAGATTATTTTATTCAAGGACGAAAAAAATCCAATTTGTAGTTAAAAGGGACCGCTACCAAAAAACACAAGTGTAGTTCATTCAGGAAGATGTCTTTGTCTCAATAGCAATGATGTCGATATTAACGGCAACTTCAAACAATTGGGCAAGATGATCGGGATAATAGCTGAAGTTGTCGCCGTGCAGCGGGTGGGCTGTATAGAGACTAAAGTTTTCTCTCTCTTTTTTGCGCAGCCCTTGTGTCCTCACAGGGACATATTTATGTAACTGGCAGCCGTATACACCAAATGCAGAGAGGAAAATCAGGTTTGTGAGATTTAGTGGTGCCTCTAGTCTTGCTTTATGGTGCCAGCATAAACTTTAATGCCTAATAAATCTGCTTTCCCACACTACGTCAACGCTTACGTTGGGTTGGGTGAAAGGGGAAGGTTTTTCAATACTTATTATCGTTTTTTGGTGTGTACGACGCGCTGCGGGGCTTGAATATCAAATAGATGTTAGTTACCAAAGGTTATTACTTAAAAATATAAAACAATGTCACAGCTTGTTTATCTTTCATGATTACTTTGAACTCACATGCATAACGTGGAAATAGATGCAGCAGGGAATCACGCCGACAAGAAACTTAGGCGAATTCGGTATGGAGCTGACTTTCACGTTTGAAAAAGCAAATTGTACTGCATTCTTACACCACTAACAGTCTACAAAAAACGATACAAAAATTTTTAGAATTTTCTACTAATGCGAAAACATCATTTCGAGCCGCTCTGCTATGCAACCAGCCTCTATACTTTATTGAGTCGGCTTCACCTCTATACAGAAGGGAATTGGTTCGACGGCATTTCCCCAACAGTAATGTAAGTACTTTTACAGCACAGTATGAAAGAATCATGTACCCCTCTGCATCCCCACGAATTTCAAAATGCGACGAGCAGGCACATTCAGGGTGTGGGTCGCTGTTTCGCGGTACCGCAATCTGGGGGGCTGCCTGCCCCTGCACATTTTCTTTTATTACGCAAGCATGTTTTACCAGCGCTGTAGGTTACTTCCCCCCCAGATCGGCCAAGGAACGAATGAAAACGTACCAGCCAAGGCATACATAATTATCCTCCACCTCAAAATCCCTCAACAATATTCAGCAAGCCATCTGGAGGCAGCTTCAAAATAATAATGTCTATGCCACCTGTAAGTTACCATTGATTTATCCAGGAGCCCGACCACCCTAGTGCACCCTGTGTAAAGCCGAAGAGGAGATTTAGTTCATATATTGTACGGCTGCCCGGAGGACCCCCCTTTAAGAGGTCAGCAATTGCTTAATTCAGAGCAGCGGAAGGGCGGGATGCTCAGCACCGACCCGTCGAGAGAAGCTTGAGCCGTGACAAGAGCGCTGGAGGTTGGTGGAAGGCATAGTGTTCTCGCCACCCCCCCTGTCCAATAACCCCCCATTCACTGCGCCTTTTTTGACGAAATTAATTTTATTCTTCCATTCATTAGGCTGACCAATAGACAAGCACCATTGTCGTGCCAACGAAGTATCACCGGTTAAGAAAAATTGAAACTTGAAATTTTGTTTTTTGTGGTATGCAAAGAAGAAAAATATTACTACGCAAGATAATGCTCAAAATTGTATTCTTTCGATGTTTAAACGTCGATTTTGTGTTGGTGTACAATGCTTGTATAGTCGCAGCGAAACCTGTACCTGGAAGGGCACAGCGTATGTTTTATATCGCCTGCACGCAGCCAATAATGGTGTATTCTGCGCGCGCGCGGACAACAGAAGCATACAATTTCAATGTTGGTGCGCATTTCTTTCCTCGAGTTGCGACCACGGATAGGGAGGGCGATGATAATGTTGTGATTGATCTAAGGGGTAAAAGTCCGTGGATAATTACAAAGCTAGTTGCACGCAAAGAAAAACCCCTTGGATGACACTGAAAGCGCCATATAAAGAACGGGTGGTGGAACCATTTTGTGGTGTGGTGTGATCAGGAACTGAACCGAAAATAACAATAACGTGGATCAAAATCTTGATACACGGACGTTCTCGGATGGTGGAACCGTTATTGTTATTTTCGGTTCAGTTCCTGATCAGGTTAAGCGGGCTAAAAAATAATGGTTTCGTTTCGCTATGCTGAGTTCCGGAGAAAGTATGGGTGCGGTGTCGGTTATGGTTCGACAATATATATTTATATATATATTGAGAGCCAATGCCAGGAGACTTGGAGGACGACGTTTATTCCGTTAGCGGCACCCTGGCAAGAACAGGATCAATCACGATGGCAAAGATGGCGCGTTCGAGAAAGACGAAGAATTATGAGATGATGATGTTCGCACAGAGTGCCGCGACGACGACGAAACGTGAAGGTGGTATTGGCCAGTCATAATAGTCAGCTGTGGCCTGATGACGGGACATCTAAGATTCGCGCTTACAATATTATCCCCCCTCGGAGGAAGTGGCCGTCGCAGTCAGGTAGAGAAAGCCCATCGGACGAAAGGCTTGATTCGGGAAACATGAACGATCTCAGTTCCACTGCACCGGCGGTCACTGCCACCGGAACTAGGTGTTACGCGGTAGTTTACTGGCGAGGTTTGCTCGAGGATTGTGTAGGGGCCAATGAAGCGGGGAAGGGACTTCCTCAATATATATATATATCAGGGTGTCGAACCGGAACCGAACCGAACCGAAAACCGGAACTGAACCAGGTATTTTTTGCCGGAACTGAACCCGAACCAGAACCGTTATTTTTTGAGCACGCTGAACCCGAACCGGAACTGAACAGAAAAAAAGAAACAACGGTTACCGGTTCATACCGAAACGGTTGTACCCTCCGTTGTTGATATTGCAGTCAACGCAATTCAGGCCTTTTTTTTCTTTCACGTACCATCAACTGCGTACCCGCTCGCGCACTTTCCTTTCCAAACAACTGAACACTTTGTCACGCTCTATGTAACAACAGGGGAAATGAATGAGCACCAATGTAGCAATGGTCTGAGGCTGCTGGAAGCGCGAGCGTAGTGCAAGCTGACCAAACAAAATGTCATTCTCAGCAGCTTGCAGGGGATATAAAACGACTTTTCCCTTCCCTATCTGCGACTTTATTGGAGCAATCAGGCTGCAGGAGTGCTCCACTGCGCAACAGCAAAAACCCACACCCGATGAGTGCAAACTTTTTGCATTTCATAATTTGTTTAAAAGGTCCGAAACCTGCAAATTGTAAATACTTGACAAGTGTGACCGCAGGAGCTGCTCAGAGGCTAAGCCATTTGCTACTGACCACACGTGGCCTCGATCTCCCTTCCCCACGACCGTTTTTCTGAAGTAGATGGAAATCGAGAACGTCCGTGTATCAAGATTTTGATCCACGTTTAATATCACCAGCTGGTTAAAATAAGTCTGCCGGCCTGCAACATAAGCTGCGCGCTCGGAGCAGAGATATAGCACGGGGCATCAAATGCGCCAGTTTTTTTTAAATGTGTTCACACGGAAAACAATAAAACAGAAAAGGTGTATCACGTGGTTTTAAAATATTACGCAAAAGTAAGTAAAACCGAATAAGTAAAAAAAGCAACAAAACGTGGATATTGCTCTATACTTTTCTTTGCCCTGACTTTCACAACCAAACGTGTCATCAATGCGAAGGAAGTGAGTACCGTGGTCAGTTTTTGAGGACAGTAGAGTAGACAAGTTCCGTTTTTTACAGATACAAATGACAACAGATATGTCAGTGAAAACTGTTAAGGTGCGCACTTAATCCCTTGCCAAAAACTGCACCCCTCGACCTTGTCTTGGAAGCAGAAACAGTAATAAAGCAGATGACACGTGCAGATCGGCAGGCCGCTACCTCACACTGTCCCATTCGCCCAGCGGTCATCTTTCCTGCTTGTTCTGCAGTTTCATCGCTTTCAGATCTGCTTTTTTTTTCGGAGGTGCACTTGTACTGACTGCCCAACTCGATTGATTAATTATAGGGTTTAACGCGCCGACGCAACGTAGACGATGAGGGGCGCCGTAGTGGAGGGCTGTGGATTAATTTTGACCACCTAGAGATCTATAACGTGCGCCGAAATCTTGTACACACGGGCTTTTTTGCTTTTCGCCTCCATCAGAAAAGCGGCCTCCGCGGCCGGGAATGGAACCCGCGACCTTGTGCTCATCAGCTCAACGCCTTAGCCACTTAGCCACCACGGCGGGTGACTGCCCAACTCGCTACATTACTTCTACTGCCACTCGTTCCGGAGGGGAGTACTGCTTTGGACGAATTAAAGAGAGTCTACCCAAAATGTCCCATCTCATACTCCACGCGTCAAATTTCTCTTAATTTTGTAACAGCATATCATAAGATTCCGCAATGTAGCATACAGAACGATGGCCGGGGGTCAGGCGGTAAGATGACATACTGATTGTAAAGCACACATCCGGTATAGCTACCGCAAAAAGAATTGCTTTGGTCAGAGCAATAATGCAGTGACCGAGCGTTAACTAAAGCTTACTTTTAACAAAAGTCAGGCTAACACAGTCGATAAGGTGACAGCTAACAAATTATTCAGGGTGACCAAATAATCTAATTCACTGGTAGTATTTATGTACCTGGTGTAGGATGTTTCTGTTCTGTTACAAATATATAAAATGTGCGCCATTGGAGTTAAGCGCTGCTATTTGAACGCGCCAGTATGCAGGCCTATAAATTTAAAAATTCAAGGTTAGCGTGATGGGCGATTCCATAGCGACGATTGCGATTTCAACAATCAAAAAAGGAAAGGGCAGAAAATATATCCCACCGTCAAATCTCTTGGCGGTGGCTTTATGAATAGTCACTAGGACAACATAAAGTCTGGGCGAGAAAGTAGGGTAAATCGTCGCCACTTCATATGTTTTTTAAATATCTTGTATTTGTTTAAAGTTTGCTTTGCAATGCGCCACTGCCCATGGGGAACAGCAACATTTTTACATTTTTGTTTGTATTTTGATTTGAGTGTCGTTTTAAACTACTAAATTTTTTTTTCTAATTTCAGTGATCATTCAACTCACCGAACCGGTTCGCGAACCGGTTCAAGCTCCCGAACCGGTTCGTGAACCGGTTCGGTACGTGATTTTGTCGAACCGGAACTGAACCGGAACGAAATGATTTCGCCTGAACCAGAACCGTGACCGAACCGGTTTTTTCGGTTCGACACACTGATATATATATATATATATATATATATATATATTATATATATATATATATATAATATATATAATATATATATATATATATATATATATATATATATATATATATTTGTAGAACAGAGACGTACGGGACGAGGGATTCCGTAAGGACACATATCAAAGTTGCAGTCCTTATTGCCAGTGCTGTTTGGCGTTTTAACAGTGTTTTATAGTGCCGAATAAGGTATGACTGGCTTTTTTTTATGCAGGAATAAATAATTGAAAATTCAAGTCGAGAAAAAAATCGCCGTTTTTTCCGGAAGCGGGAATCGAACCCACAACCTCCGCATAACGCGTGCGGTGCTCTACCATTGAGCTAGTTCCGCGGCGACTCCTCTCTCGACTATACCGCGGGTTTTGTATTTACGACTGCTCAGAGCCCGGTGGCGGCGCTAGTTGACCGGCTCTGAGCAGTCGTAAATACAAAACCCCGCGGTATAGTCGAGAGAGGAGTCGCCGCGGAACTAGCTCAATGGTAGAGCACCGCACGCGTTATGCGGAGGTTGTGGGTTCGATTCCCGCTTCCGGAAAAAACGGCGCATTTTTTCTCGACTTGAATTTTCAATTATTTATTCCTGCATAAAAAAAAAAGCAATCATACCTTATTCGGCACTATAAAACACTGTTAAAACGCCAAACAGCACTGGCAATAAGGACTGCAACTTTGATATGTGTCCTTACGGAATCCCTCGTCCCGTACGTCTCTGTTCTACAAACTGCATTACGAGGGTTCTGGCTTCAGCAGTCTGAAATGCCTTTTGGGTATCCCCGACTTCCGACCACGTCTTACGTGCGGCCGCTGGGAAAAGACGTTCTACGTCTTCCCGCGGTGGTCGAGGGGCGGCGCTAGTTGACCGGGCTCTGAGCAGTCGTAAATACAAAACCCCGCGGTATAGTCGAGAGAGGAGTCGCCGCGGAACTAGCTCAATGGTAGAGCACCGCACGCGTTATGCGGAGGTTGTGGGTTCGATTCCCGCTTCCGGAAAAAACGGCGCATTTTTTCTCGACTTGAATTTTCAATTATTTATTCCTGCATAAAAAAAAAGCCAGTCATACCTTATTCGGCACTATAAAACACTGTTAAAACGCCAAACAGCACTGGCAATAAGGACTGCAACTTTGATATATATATATATATATATATATATATATATATAATATTATATATATATATATATGCTGCAGTGGTGATAAGGCGATCTATGGTTCATTAGAAGTGCTCTATGTATGTACGAAAAGATGCGCTGGATGTATTTACAGAACCTACATGGCGGCCATAAACATATTGCCCGCAAGGACACCGCCGCTTCTCCGTCGTCCTCGTCGTCTTCCAACCGCTGTGTTTTTGCACGATTTGTGACGTTACATATTACGAATGGCGGTTTATTGTGCTTGTTACATAAACAGACACCGAAAAAAAATTCGCAAGTTTTCTTGGCATACAGTGGCCAGGGCGTCATGTTTGGTAAGAAGCGCTTGCCACGCCGCTACTAGGAATGCATTATCTCGCTGCCTTGCTCAAGATTTCTGACGTATTCATTGACATCATGAAACAGTGAGGCAGTATGGAAGATATTCTTTAGGCACTTGCTATCTTCGTACAACGCAGACTCTTAACGACCGAAGAAATGCGTAGCATGTTCAAAATGAACAAACCAAAATGACACTTCATTGTCAGCGAGTTAAGGTCAGGTCGAAGTGCCGAGCCGTCATCTGGCATAAAATAAAGCCAGGTAATTCTTACTAAAAACGTACCTATAGATTAAAGGGCTGATATGAACTTCTGAACCAGTAAGTTATCAAAAGCACAAGTACTCGATTCGAGGCGTTATAAAAATATGGCGCAGGCTTAATATTGTTACGGTACGGCAGGACACGGCACATGAGCCATGGAAGGCGGGAACGGTGTTTTTGCACTATTTATAGTTGGTTATGAAAAAACCTGCGCAGGCTGCGCGCCCTACACAACTTTTTTGCCGGAGACTGGGCCCACAGCGCCATGCTACACTGCTCCCCTCTTCGCCTTCCTGTGACAATCTTCAGCCCACAAACACGTTTCCAGCTGGTATACAAAGCATCGGTTCGCCAGTGCACTGAAGATTAGATGTAGAGTGGAGCATGAAAGCAAGGTTGTGAGGGTTCTGCGCGATCATGGGTATGTAAGCAAGCGGGACAAGGAGGAACGGAGGCAGCTCTCTCTCCAACGCTGCACGAGAACGAGATCTTGCTGCGACATCTGCGTGATTTGCTCGCAAGATCACACAACCATGCGGAATGTCAGTCGGTCGGACATACGGACAAAGAAGCCGGCGTTTCCAAAATAAAATGGCTCGCCGATGAGGCTCCCGGGAACATCGATGAGACAACGCCCCAAGAAATGGTGTTGAATCCAAGTACTACGTCGGCAGCTCATAAGAGGCCATTTGCTGGTCAGCACGTGTGTTCGCGATGTTTCACTTCGTATAAGACCGAGCGATTTTCTCATCATGTGGCCTGCCTAAGTACCGCTTAAAATTGTCTTGGAGTCACGATGAAGGTGCGCCCGGAGTCACAATGAAGGTGCGCAGGACACCCCATACAGTTTGTTCGTTGGGTGCTGCCTAATGGGGTACGGCGTGTGCCGCTGTTGTTATGAAGGCCCCCTTTTTTGGTTCTCTTTTTTATTCTCCGCTGTGCTCTTTAGTATTTATGCCGATCGCGGCGCCTCCCTTCCTTCCATTGCGGAGCCGTCACCTCGCAATGGGCGTTAATGCAGACATGTGTCTTAGAGAGTGTCTGCCGTCCAGAGGGGCCCCGGCCTAATCCTATCATCTCGCAGGCTCATTCGCTCACTCGCTACCCGAGCTGCGCGCTACTCTGTTTTTGACGCGCAGCGAGAGTGCCTGGCCCACAGTGCACTTTGAGAGCCCTGCGCTTCCGCCTTCATGCTTCTTCCTTCCCATTTGCGCTTCGTAGTCGTCCGAGCATAGAAAGCTGTCATGATTCCTGGGAGGACTCAGGCGCTGATGATTCTCCCGTATGCCGTCTTCCAAGCACTTTGCTATCACTCTCATTATATTCGCGGGCAGGGAATGCAAGAAGCGGGCCCGGAGAGGGTGCAGAACTTTGTTTTATTGTACACCGTTCGGGTAGGACTCCATCCTGGACCGAGGATAATGGCGGGAGATGAGAAAAACTCAAACTCTATATTGGACGTCTTACGCACGGAGGATGCAACCATTCTGTGAAGTGCGCCGTTGTGGAGCGTGCGACGCTGTATCGATAAGCTGAGGTTCCTCAGCACCTACCGATATTTCCTTTTTAGAGTTTCCTTTGTATCTTACTCATAGTGGAGCCACCATGACCGCTATCCGAATAAGAGGACTCACACTAAGAGATAAAACGCTTAACCATTCCTTTATTACCTCCATTTAGAAGCATCTGTTTAACCATCCCGGTAATGGCCACGTAGAAAAAAAAATTGTTAGCAGTTTAGTTAAGTTTATTGGGGAGTTTACATTTATATGGTCTCTGTGTCGTGTTTTATTTTGTTTCGTTTTTGCTCAGATTAGGCAACCAAACGTTCTTTGTGGACCTGTGTTCGTCACTAGGAAATACGCTGTACGTTGAGTTCTGGGAGGACACATTTCGTTCTCGTCTTGTTAAAACGCAACGCAAGGAAGCTTGTACATATTCATTCCATCTCCAATAATACTGTACGACATGCGCGACTTCTGCATCTACCCTGGCTATCACGAACTCTATTTCGTTTTTCGTGCTTTCACGGGGAAAAAAGCCTGTGATTGCTTTTTCAGCAATGGGAATTTTGAGCGCACTGTTTAGATGGTTTCATTTTTCCGATTCTCTGCGCAAAATAATTTGAGACACACGTGTCAACGTCTGTATTTCACTAGTGCTGCTCAGGGCAACCTGGACTGCTATGGGGTAAAATTTGCCTCAACGTTTCTATTAGCCAGTTTAACTTCTATGTCGGAGCATGCAGTGAAGATGTGATTTTGGGTATACACGAAACTGATGGCAAGAACCCTGACGTATCGCTTTCCTGGCTCTTCAAACACGCAAGAGCCAGAAAGACAAGTCTTCGAGGCAAGCCAGTGCACTCCCCATAACATGATACCCCGTGTGATTATGTTGTCCCCACTCTCCCGTAACTCTTCTCTGCGCACGTGGTTTTTCCCCGCCGAGACTCCGTGGGCGAGGCTTCCTCGGCCGCTGAGGCTGGACAGCGGCGGCCAGCCCAGTCGGCTGGTCAAGTCGGTGCCGGCGGAGCAGCAGCAGGTGGGCTCCCCAGAATACTGGCCATTCGCGGGCCATGCGGCGCCGTCCTTCGACCCAGCCACGCCGCGAAACGTCACCACGCAGCTGGGGCAGACCGTCTACCTCAACTGCATCGTCAACAACCTGGGCGACAAGACCTTGAAGAAGCGTTCCAAGAAAAGAGAAGCGCTCTCTTTTTAAAACACTTGCACTGCGCAAGTAAGGTGCAGAAACGCAGCCTGAGCAATGTGTGATGAAGTCTTCACGTTTCGCTTGTGCGCGTCTATATACTAGCGGCACCAGCGTAGTGGCAGCTTGCGGATATCACTACTGCATTTCTGGGGCGAAAGTCTTAAGTGTCTTATTAAACGTGAAAACTGGCCGTAGTCGTCATCGTTGCCGAGGTAAACACTGGATTTGGAGCCCGAGTCGTCAGAGCAGGCGCTAGGTGCTTCAACCACAGCGCTAACCCGGCAGCGTATTTCCTAAAACGCTTCGCTGCACACCACCCCATCTGACATCTGTCTTTGCGTGATGCAGAACGTAAATTAAACGTGGTCATAGACTGTGCTCTGAGCCCAAAACGTGCCAGTTACCAGAATTAACAGAATTCCTCACGTAGAATTGAGCTTAGAAAAAATTGCAATAAAAAATTAAAATGTATACCCGCTAATGCTCGAACCTAGGTTGTCAGTGCCATCACGCAGAACTCTACCCCGACGCTATAGAGCCTGAACGGCGGGTTGACTTAGCAGGAGCTCACTAAAATAGGCTCGCAGCGACAAGTCACGTCACATGGGGCGCTGTACAGCGAAGCGTTTGGAAACACTCAACCCGGCACGTGGCGGCATGTGAGTAGAGCGGGTGCACCTGGAGGAGATCTCTGACTGTGGGAAAACTGCAGCCTGAAGTGCGCCTAGTCTGCCTGTCGGAGAAATTCGCGTCAAAAGGCCTACAGAACGGAAGTTACAAAAACATGATGTAACAGCAAAACAGGTTTTACAATAGGTAGGTTTTCACCTCGAAACCACGTAAGCAGACTGAAATTACCGAAAACATTTTTGCATTTAGTTGGCGTTCCCTAGTTTTGTGTCAGCTTGTAAGCAAGTGCGTTCGCGCTGGCCGTGAAACATGCTGTTTCCGTTAAAAAAGAACTAAGGCAGGCTGCGCAAAAGACTGCGAGAAAAGCTTAAGAGCGCGAGAAGGTCAACGTCCCCACTCGTCTTGTATCGACCATGTCCGCAGCGTTTTCTGGAAAAACCATTCTCATTCGAAAATATTTATCCGCAAAATTTGGTCGCAATGCAGTCAACGTTGGTCATAATGATGGCCTTATAATCACAGTCTGCATAGTGGGGTCGTTTTATATTGCTTTTTTTAATCTTCGGGCATTATTTTTTGCCTTTAACAATTCCTTCCCACCCTTAACTGCTGACGTGCAGTGCTGATGTGCCATAATAGCCACGCGTGTTGCAGGGCAGGACGCAGGGTGCATTACTGCTGTCTAGAGTGTGCGGTTCACGTGTCCCGGGACAAGCACTGCATTCGCCCCAGGCTTGATGGATGGGAAATGCCTCGTTTTGAGAGTACGCTAACTTTTATTCTTAAAAGGTAATTTATTTATTATTTATTTATTTATTTGAAAGCACATCAATTTGAAAGCAATCAATTTGAAAGCATCAAGTTGAAAGCAAAATCAGTTTGAAAGTATCAATTTGAAAGCACATCAATTTGAAAGAAAATCAATTTGAAAGCACATCAAGACATGCAACCACCAAAACAGGAAGTTACGGCCCTCCGTTCGCCTTGGACTAGAAATTCGCGCTCAGAGGGGAGAAAGTACAAAGGAAGTAGTGCAGGGTTACGTGTACTGGGTGGTGTGCGACGTTAAAGTAGTCTAGCTACGATATAGTTTCTATAGTAATGTTCAAGAATTTAAAAAGTTTCGCTGTAACGGCAAATAAGCAGAAACAGCGTTTCCGCATTTGTGCAGTCGCCATAGGAATAAAATGCGGGCAACAAAAAATGTACGTGAAGCCACAATCTACTCCGATCAATCAATTGCCCTTGCTCGACTTCACCACAGAGCTCCGTAATTGGGCGAAAAGTGTGATCCACGGCGAAAATTTTGTGAATTTAGAGGTTCAGCATGAGATTACATAAAAAAAAAGAATATGCGCTGGAACATAATACAACGCCACACGTCACGGTCAAATAGTACACAGGGCCTCGACACCGACCAAATATTTACCATTCAAAGCAGTGATTGGTTATTTTGGAGCGTTTTGACGAAGAAGACTTGCGGGAGCATTAAAATTTTAATTGCGTAATTTGTTCCTCTACGAATGAATTTTGAACGTGACTGCTTTCCACCGATGAGCTCTTCTAAGGGCATTTCAAACCCGCTCTTTTTTCTATTCATGAAAACAAATAACTTTTTTCGTCTTCTACTTATTATTTCCGGGTTAGTACTTTAATTTGTTTCTTACTGGCATAAAAACTTATAAAACGTAGTTAGAAACAAGGTCTGCCGTCACAGTGAAATTTATTCTGCATTCACAAGGTCTGCATTCACAAGGTCTGCATTCACAGTGACAAGTAGGCATGGAAAGTGCAGTAAATTATGTCCAGCGTAATTAAAACTGCGGATGTTGCAAATAGGAAAACAAAGATTAAACGGAAAAACAAAAGTCGCCGTACAAGTATACAAAAAGATTGCATTATAACAGAACAGGCTTTACGATAACGTCGTCAGTGGCAGCACTCGAGACTAAGCAGACGTCTGGAACCCAAGAAGTTGTAAGACCAGGCGCACAGGCGAAGACGAGGCTTGTGAAAGTGAAAATAGCAGCCACATCCGACATACTACATTAAACGTAGGGAGGAAGTAGTCAGGAGCTGCCGACGAAATTCTGAAGAAGAATTTTTTGTAACACAGAAATACCAGCTGAACTAAGATTTACGCAAAAACACTCTGTTGGGCTGAAATTGTAACGAGGCGTGCTTAATAAATTTTATGGGAAACCGCTTTCCACTAGCCACCTGATACCGACAGGGCAAGCTGCTATAGTTTTTTCGACATCACTGGCATTCGTTAACAAGTGTCACTCCAGGTCTAGTTAGCGGCGGTCTCCATTCAAGCGCCGTCTCAAAACAGCAGCCTGGACAGACAGGGCAGCTTCAAAGCCTTGGTCTATCGCTCTCTCCCTCTCGCTTCACCGTAAGCTGAGGAAAAAGCCTGCATTCTCAGATTCAGTACGCACCCATCGCTTTCATACACCACCAGTACACACTCATCACTTCTATGGAAGCTGCGTTGTGTTTTGGGTATATGCTTCGTTTTGCAGGTGACCTGGATCAGGCGCAAGGACCTGCACGTGATCACTGTCGGCCTGGACACGTACGTGCACGACCCGCGTTTCCAGGCGATCCACGTGGAGCGCTCCAAGAACTGGGCACTGCAGATACGCTACGACCAGCTCAACTATCAGGGACTCCACGAGTGTAAAGTATGGGCCTGACGCTGAAAGCTATGCCTTGCCACAAGTGGCAAGGCACAGCCTCTTGTTTCTTCTCGCCTTTTTTTTCCCAAGAAAACTGTGCGCCCAAAAGTTTTATTTTCCCAAATACATGCGTGCACGTATATTCGATATAATTTTTCTTGAACATATTTCTTACACTGTTGGGAACCTCTCGCTAAAAACAGATTGCGACAGAAACTAAGTTGTGGCGGACATATGTATGAAACGTGGCAATTTGAAACACCGGCAGTTCGACGCGATTCTCTACAGATACGAGGAAAATTAAATTTTACTCACCGCGAATTTTCTAAAACATTCGCAAATTAATTTGGTTTTGGTGGTGGTGGTGGTGGTGATGTTTATTGAAGGGTGGACCTAGCCTTGCGTGGTATGCCGGCAATTGCTCACCCAATCAGCACCTTTTACCGCTATGCGCGGGAATTCACCATGATTCGCTGAGGCTTGTGACCCTTAAATATTGCAGGATCAGACGAAAGATGTCCCTCCTTGTGATCCAATGGCCTTCCGGGAAAATTAAATCGTTCGAAGAGGCATGCGGAGCGGCTTCCCTTCGCAGTTCTTTAAACACAGCTAACCACTCCTCCGCATGCTCTCGGCAGTCCCTAATAAAATGACCGATGTCGCCTGTAGCACCACACGTTCCGCACAGAGGTGAAGAGATAATGTTCAGCTTATGAAGCCACGCCGGTGCCCGCGCTGAGTTGGTCCGGATGCGGAACAGTAAGGTTGCCTCTGTCCTCTTCATTCCTTTGGTAATACAATGTCGATGTTTTGGTCGCCAGAGAGAACGGAAATGATCTTGTATGATTTTTTTTTAAATGCGCTGTTCATCTGGGGCCACCTTCAGAAGACGAGTGCACGATGTCGCTTCACGAGCCAACTGGTCCGCAGCTTCAGTTTCCAAGCACTCCTACGTGGGAAGGGACCCACTGGAAGCGAACGCTAAATCATTTTTCCTTTATCTATTGAAGAAGACGCAGGGAGCGTTGGCAAGTTTTATCTGCGGGAAATCCAAGCTGCAAGAGGTTGTAGGGCCGACTTGAAATCCGTGAGAATTACTGCATGCTGCACCGAAGGGATTTGATCTTTTTCAAAGGCCGCCTCGATCGCTATGCACTCTGCCGTTGTTGATGACGTCAACTGGTCAATGCGAGCCGCCCAGGAAACGTTCATGCCGGGAATCACAAAGGCCGCTGCGCTGGTATCTGCTTCCATTGAGGTATTATGCTACTGAACCGGCTCAACATTTTCAGCGTAACTACATCTTCACCTCAGCAAGACTACGCTTGCTGTGGAGTACCCTTTACAGGAAAACAAGACATCATGAGGCGTAGAGTGCGACGAACGTCCTGCACTACTTTTGCGCCCGAAAGAACTACAGAAAAAGTTCAAGAAAATTACCAGTGGTATTCCGAAGACCAAAATAATATCAAAGCAAATTATCAAACATGCGTGACTTTAATGGGAAATTCGTAAGGTGGCTGAGCAGGGGTGGTGCTTCCTCCGCCTCAAGGTTTACAAACAAACCAAGGACCCAGTTTGTTTTAAACAAAAGGTAAAGGTGACCTAAACTTACTCAAACAATGTTAAATACCAAATAGTACAAAAAAGAATACGTAGGTTTGCAAGAGGACCTACTGTGTTTCAGATCTCAACCAAGAAAACCAACATTCTACTCGTCATTATGAATTTTAAGATATTCTTATTTCCTTGTTATCTCCCGAAGAAAAATGAATGAATGAATAAATTATTATAGAAAGGATGGAACTCTGGCCTGTTGGGGGAAATAGGGGAAGGGGTTCCGGGTCGATAAAGTCTAAGTTCTATTGACGAGGTAAGCCTCCTTCACTAAGGCCCACACTCCAAGTAGCACGTCGTTGGCGTTATTCCTTGGATACAGCCAATCCTGCAGAGATGTGACGCCAGGGGGCTTGTGCCTTGCTTGGATTCCTTCCAGGGCCCTACATGACCACAGCAAGTGGATGATTGTCGGTCTATCTTGGTGGCACAGGGAGCACAGAAGCCAGTCTTGTTGAACTTGTGCATTCTTGTGTTGTTGGTAGTGTTCCCAGCGAGCCAGGATGTCTTCTGTAGGAGCGTAACCAATGCGGGCCTTTGTAGAATAATAGCTTGTGCAGCTCGTGGGATGTTGCAAGTATCGGGTGCTGTAATCTCAGGGAATCGTTGCTCTGAGTTTTTTTTTTTTTTTTTTGCTTTCTTGTCGAAGTGTCTTCCTGCGTTCCTCAGGAAAGGGTATGTGGAAGTGAAGGCGCTGTAGACTTTGAGGGGTGGTTGAGAATGTCTCCCTCGCGAGCCTATGGGCCTCCTCATTCCCGGGGTTACCTGTGTGGCCAGGTATCGACCTGCACTCGTATACCGATGTTATGGTAACGCTGGAAGGTTCCACATAGTTCTTTTATACGATGAGGCGTAGTGTGTCGTCGTGGTGGAGTGCGTAACACTTTGATGGCTTCGAGGCTATTCGTGAAGATTATAACTCGAGTTGCATTTTGAGCTATAATGTTTGGGATCATGTAGGGCACCTAGGAATATAGCTTGCAGTTCGAGTTCGGTAGTGGAAATGACTTTAATAATAGAGAAACACTGCGTGCTCATTCGGCTGAGGTCGGTTGCAGCAAATGCTATGAGGAGGCGAGTTTCGTCTATGGACCCATCTGTGTAAATAGTTGCGCCTGTTGATTGCACATTAGACGTGACAGGTCGCTTGTGTCTTTCGTTGATGGGTGTGTGGCTAGTCTGTGGGTCTCCGTTGGTAACAGCTTCGAGTGGGTACCAGTACAACTTCCCATGGAGGTATGGTTGGTTCTAACGCTGTAGCTTTGAAGGAGCGGTCGTCGAGTTTTCAACAAACGTTGACCTTGGGGTGCGAGTAGGCGCCTGCCATGATCCGTTTGTGTCCGGGTGAGTTACAATTTTATGGAGCGACCTCCTAATTGCCTGTGTTTTATTCAGCTGCGGATTGTTGGAAAGATGTAAAAATGGGCAAAAACTTATCGACGTGTCGTATTTCTCCTGTTGCGCAATCCCTTTTCACAAATGATTATTAATTTGCTTATTTATTGAAGCAAAGCTTCAGTGTCTTCACTTATGCGGTTGTACGACAATACTCCCTGCAGGAAATCCAACTTTCTCTGGCGATGATGATAATTGATCGTTGTCTGAAGTAAAAGAAAAAAAAACGCCTCCCGTGGTCGGAATCAAACTTGGGTTCCCCGCGTTATGAAGCCGGCGTCTATCCGATTGCTCGATTTCGGCGTGATGGTAGCGGACGCCAAGCAGCAGGTACCGACTTGTGCCGTACACCCCAAACCCAAACGTTAGCCCAAATGTTAGGCATTCTAGAAAAGTGGTGCGTAACTCCAGAGGAGCACATATTCGCTGTGTGGGATTGGCCAAACAAAAAATACATCACGAGAAAGCCTCCCTTACAACCAAAGCCGAAAAGAAAAGAAGGCTTCTTGTCCTCTCACAACGTACGTACCTCACCTGATAGCACGCTAGTACAGGTTCCAATAATCTACATAAAACGAAAGAATGATTCAACTCGAAGTTACATGTGCCGGACCATTACAAATTACTTGAACCGCTGGCATGGCTCACACATATCTACTTTATTCAGCGCAAAAGAAACCTGAGGCATATCTGAAGCAAGATATATTTACATAACCGACAGTACCATCGTTCTTTTTTAGTTAATAATACACCTAGAATTTGTGGTTACGATAGCAAAGAGACGAAAATATTCGTTAAGGTACGGTTTCGATTGGAAAAGCGAATCCTTAAAAAGATTTCGGAAGTGCCATTGTGATCAAAAAAAACGAAAACAAATATGCGTGATGCCTCAACTGATAGCCCGCAAGATTGGTGAATGGGGGAAAATTGGCTTGGGCAGACCTACATAGCATTCATTTTGTACGAGTATGAGGGCAACAGCGTGGACATTTGTAGAGGGAGAGAGGAGAGGCAGTTACGAGGCAGAGGCCGCAGAAAACTATAGGTTTTCGACAACATTGAAAGCAAAGCAAGCAGATACGCGGCATATATCCACACAGCGAAGTGCTCCTCTTGCGGGGAGCACGAAGCAAGGACCGTGACAGTCCGTACCACGGGGAATATTTGGCAGCGCTCTTTAGCAGCCATTTGCCGCAGGGCTTCGCTACAAGTTTGCCAATAGAGTTTACGCAATGCGGAAACAACCTCACACATCATTATTGCTGTTTTCTAAATTTCTTGCTGTGGACGCATCGAATCTGCACCTGTGAGGCACCGGACTCTAAATTATTTCGACCGGTTGGGATTTTGTTATGTGGGCCTCATGTTGTGTGCTACTAAGTTTTAAAGCGAAGCTCCTAAGTGCCGTTTTCCGCCGTTGAGCGACGTCACAACAAACGAAGGAAAATGAAAGCTAGCCAGCAGGGAAAAGCAGGGTAAAACGATTGATTGATTGATTGATTGATTGATTGATTGTTGATTGATTGATTGATTGATTGATTGATTGATTGATTGATTGATTGATTGATTGATTGATTGATTGATTGATTGATTGATTGATTGATATCTAGCTGAATGCCGCAGCATGCACCGCGGCTAGAAGCGTATGAAGAAAAGCGGGCTACGTATATGCTACTAGGTGAGTGTGCATCAATTTGGACGAATAACAGCTGAAGCTGCAGCGCATGGGGTGGAGAATGCGCCTAACGTTTCGACTTGATATCTTAGGCAGTTATCCCGTACCCGCAGCTCGGCTTAAAATGACTGGGTGTAATTTTTTCTATTTTGTTCCGGTTGACAACGTTAGACCTGAAAGAGTGAAGTTGTAGGTATACAGTCAAACTCGTTTATAGCGAACTGCAATATGCACCGCGATTAGTTCGATATATCCAATAGTTCGATATAGCCGAACCAGCCTATAACAAGCTTATTGTTACGAGTTCGCAATCCGCGGGAGCCCCCCCGCCCTTTCCCCAACTCCGCCATCCGCGTATGCAGAAACGAACACAGTACAGCAGCCATTACCAGACCAAAATAATCCATTTATTGCAAGTATCAAAGCTCCTTTCCGCCTTAACTGCCTACGTTGCAAAAAAAAAAAAAACGGTGATTTTTGTTTTCACTTTTGTTTTGGCGGCTTCAACTAGCATAGCATTCTCTACCCGAAACATTATTTGCACCAGTTCGAGTCCATGTCCTCCAAAATCTAAGAAGCATTGGCGGAGCACATCGACTGCCGAAAGCGCTTCATTATAAGCGTCGGACGGATTTCACTGGCGACATCATCGGGAACGTTGGCGAGCTCTTCCACAGTTCACCGATGCTGCTGTCTTGGTCCGCACTCACTGACTGGGGCGGGTTCCGTCGCGAGTCCCCGCGCATCGGAAACAGTTCCGGAAAGTATTGGGCGTCAGGTCGCTCCGTGCGAGGCGCAATGTCTCAGTCGCGGCTTTTTCTCCGTGGTCGCGGCCAATCCACATCTCAATCGCCGCTCAGAGATCATGCATTCCGGCGGCCATTCTAGGCGCCCAGAGTTCGATATATCGGATGTGAACTTCGTTATAAGGAATATGTTTCCCATGTATTTCCGTAACTGAATTATTTTTGTTCGATATATAGCATAATTCGCTCTATCCGGGTTCGTTGTAGCCGGGTTTGACTGTATAATATCTCATGTTTATGCTTAAGTTAGGTAACGTTTAAGCTGAGCCTTACGACTTGCGAAAAAACACCATATTCATCGTACGCAAAACTGTGAGTTGACGATGTTTACAACGTTAGGCATGGAAAGTGTGACCCTAGGCCTGACAACAGAACATAGCGTATCCACGTCGCCCCATCCCTTTTCTGAGCATTAAACTCTGCCCAAACAACTTATAAAAAGGAAAATGCAGGAAGATTCACAGAGGAGATTTCACCAAGCGACATCATCATCGGCAGACATAGTGCATCATCACTGAGAAAGACCCCCAGGCAACTGTTAAAATTACACGAATTAAACCAAACGTGTATATATGATCTCGTTCTCCGCTCCTACAGGCATAAAATAAATTGCGTGGCGTTCAGGGCAGAGTGGTTAAGGATAACTACAGTGCGTATCCAAAGTGCATGTCTCTTGCTATAGACGATTCCGGATGTTTGTTCGCTCATTAAGAGCTTCGATAACCGCACTATGTTTGATGTTTCCGCCTGTAGAGGGGAGTTCCTCAATCAAGGGTTATCTGCGAGCGAGCTCATTTTCGGTTCCATTCATCGCAAAACTGGAGTACGTAAACGCATTGAGCAAGCTGATCCATGCTGATTTTTCTGCTTCGATTGCACGGTAATGGTATGTGCGCTGGCTGACAAAGTAGGTTGCGGAGAGTGCAACTTTGTTTTACTTGAACGGGCGAGTAATATCGGAGGATTGTCATTGCAAGCAATTTATGTCGTCTATCTGTTAGGGCATCACTGCTGTGGTTTCGAAAGGTTTGCTCTCAACAGCGAGGTAACTAAGCCCTTCTCGTTGCTATGTATACTCGTAGCACTACAAAGGTCTCTTTAATCCTTCTTTTCCACGATATATAGTCCGCGATTCTGACGATTTATTTTATACTCCAGACAAAGCAATGTAAAGAGTAGTTGTAGCTGAAAGTCTCTAGACGCCTAGCTTGTTTGCATTTTTGTGTATCAGGAGAACTCGTTGCTAAGCTTGTTGGTTGCAGCATAAGAGAAATTTTAGTAGCGGTAACAAACGACACATGACATAACAGCCGGCGACCTGGTTACAATGATTGGGCAAATGAGGTTTTTCGAATTGAGACAACGCGAAGAGCAATTATTGATTGAATACAAATAGCACAGGAAATCATCGCACAAAGGATGACCTTCGCCTAAGTTGTCAGTGGATTTTTATTCATAGGCAAAGCAGATACAGCCATAGGCATAGAAAAGTGCAAACTAGGCAGTGGCTGCGACTAAAGTGTTATCAATAAATTAATAAATAAATAAAGTAACTAATAAATAAGTAAGTAAATAAATAAATAAATAAATAAATCATTCAGTCAGTCAGTCAGTCAATCAATCAAAAATAAATCAATCTGCCGCATGTCGGCCAAAAGTCGAGGAGCAGAGAAAGAAATAAATGGCAAGGTTTTACACAACCAAATGTATGAATCTCACCTGGTAGTAAATAAAGATTCAACAGGTTGCACAAAACAAAATAAACTCACAAAGACACGCGCGCGAGTTTGCATGGCAACTAGATTGGGACGTCCGTGACAATTAATGATAATACTGGCGCACACACAAATGCATACTAAAGAAAGTTGTATACATCATTATGTGCATCATAAAACTATCAGGGACAGGTTTCGTTCCCGTTTCATCATGATGCAAGAGCACGAGTAAGAGCCAATATCACGTACAGAAGGATAAAAAGCTTGAGTTACGGCAGTATACGCCCATGGACACGTTTACGAAACAGAATCGTGGAATCATTAAATTTATCTAATTGCTTAGCGCAGAGATTGTACGTACGCTGTAATCCCTATATTGGTACAAGCTACGCACCTGTTTGTAAAAAGAAGGGTGCGGTGTTTTCTGGTGGACTTTTGCGGCACATTGGGTCTAGCAGTTCTACACACGACACTGTGCCCCGACTGATTTCGAAAAGGGTGCGAATGTCTGCCTTATTCCTCCTAGAGGTTAAGACAGGCTCTGTCAACAGACTTGATGCACCACAGTCAGATTTACTCTTAGTGCCGACGCGATGTTTAAAATTAGATACAAAATTTTAATCAACACGCTCAATAAGCCTCCGGTTGATTTTGCACATGTCACTCCAGTGTACCGAAGAATACTCGAACTGTGGACGACAAATAATTGTGTAGAGCTTGACAACAAACCAGGCTCCTTAAACTCCTTCGATAGCTGACACAACGCCAATGTATCAAGAAGCACAAGCAGTGATATGCAAAAACAAGTTAAGCTTGCTGTTTAAAGTATCACCTGCTACATTAACCTTATCCCCCCGCCGTAGTATTTAACGTTTACGTTCTAGGAGAACAAGGTATCCTAAGTTCTTCTTGTGAATGCCATTAGCTTAGTTTTAGGTGTATTTATAAGGATTTCGTAGCATCGCACCAGTATGAAGAAGACGTAACCGCTCGCTGAATAGGGGAACCAATCAATAAATCAATCAAATCAATCAATCAATCAATCAATCAATCAATCAATCAATCAATCAATCAATCGATAAAAAAAATCATCGCCCCCTTTGCTTCGGCCTTGTTAACATATTTTTGCAATCGGCCGCGCTTACCCGGTAGAGAAACTGGAGGTACATCCAACGTACAAGCATTTTTCATCACGAGACACGGTGCGAATTACTTCGACGGGCGCACTGGTGACTCTTAATGCCACTACATTCCTAGAGTTAGCCCCTCTTGTGGCTGGAATGCACCTGTTCTTCTCACTTGCCGTCACGTGCACTCTCTTCCTACTTGCTGCACCGTCACGTGCCCATTGACCCACGCATTAGGTATACCTTTAGTCAGCCAGAACCACAAAGAAGCCGCTGCCTCGCGGCATGGGATTCTAAGTAAAAAGCAGCGAAGCCAAATTGTTTGCAAGTTCGCACAGTTACAGGATGACTAATACGTAAGTTTTCCCCACGTAAAGATAGAGTGCAACTGCTGAACCCAGACGCTTTAATGAGACTCTATGTGGATGCTCTCCCGCTTTTCATAAACAATAAGAAGAAACAAAATCTCCTGAAATTAGCAGAAATGCATTCAACTTACGCCGGCTTTGTCTAGCTTATCGGCAACAACACCGCAATTTCGTCATTTCCATTTTCCAAATAACGCCCTTGCACGGCCTTTCTTTTATCCCGTAGGGGAGGCCGTCCGATTTGCTCCCATAGCTTCACTGTTGCGATCGAGCGGCTCTGCAGCACGCTTGTTGCGGACGTAGGTCTGCGCGGCCGTGTACACCACGATCGGCGAACTGCACGAAACACGCGTTCACCGGAACTCTTTTGTAAGGAAGCGGAAGGCTTTCGTTACTGTGGTGATGATGGAAAGACTTCGTTTCCAAAGGATCCCGGCTAGTGCGGACTACGGAAATAAAACAAGCAAAAAGGTTACATTCGACCTTTGAAATTCCTGAAAGCACCGTAATGCATTCGTACTTCCTTTTCGTCTCGGCTTACAGCTGGCCAAAAGTTTCAATAGCAGAGATACATTTTGTAGCAGTCTTTTTTGCACCCATTTTTCACGGTAGGCACAACGACGTAGGTACCGCATGGAATGCTTTTAGAATGCTTTTAGTGGAAGGAAACTTAGGTTTTGAGCATGGGATTGTGCGTGCGTGCGTACGTGCGTGCGCAGACAGCGCAAGGCTATTCCAGTACTCTATATCGCATTGCTAGCTTTTTTGGGGGAGCGTGACAGCACCTCCCCTAGTGCAGGAGAAACTGACAATAGTTGCCAAAACACCTCTCTATAACAGAACGGAGCGCACCGTACAGGTACTCTAGACAGGTTTCGTGCAATGCACAGTGCGTGTATATTTGTACGTTCAGAACTCGTGCTCGTTTCCATTTGACATGACCGTTATTCTTGTATAACTTTTCGAATTCAGCTTATTGTGAACTACGTACCAAGCATGTACTCTTTCATTTGCTTTCGTTATGAGTGATTTTTTTTTCCTTTCTTGAACCCTGCCAAGTGTGGGTTTCCGGACCACTGTCAAGCTGTCTTCAGCAGCTTTTAGCCCGGATGACCTTACAGTTTTTTTCTGGAGAAAATAAAGATTATCTTATCTCATATTCTTGCTTTCCTTCCCGCCGTTTCGTCGTTCACTTTATTGCTAACAGGTCTGCTCTCGTTCTGTAGGTTGTTAGCGCTTAAGGATCACGATCGAACTGACACTGAAATGGTTTTCAGCGCTGTGGTCTCTGCTGTGGAAGACGTCAACTGTGTCAACTGTGGAAGGGTCAACTGTGGAAGGCGTGGCCGTTAGCGGTAATGTGCTACTTCTTCATGAGGTTCAACTTGTTCTACCGTCAGAACATAACTATCAGATGATTGCTGTTTCTTGCAACTGTTCGCTAAAGCACCTGGAAAGGTTAACCGGATCTTCAGTTGTCAGGTGCCCGAAGGCTAGACTAGCGTCACTAAATAAAGGCTTTTAGAGTATCGGCACACATTTCTCTTGTTGTTATGTGCCGCCAGGATTTTCATTGGTCGGTCAGTACCACGGCATATTTGTTTACTTATGGGAAGAGCCATTTTGTTTCTGGCGGTACCTCTCCCTCTCTCTCTCTCTCTCTCATCCTCTCTCTCCTCGTCTCTCTCTCATCGCTCCCTCTTCTCGCTCTCTCTCTCCTCTCTGCTGCGCGGACGCTAGAGCGGCGGTCACACTCTGCCAGACACAGCCAAGCGGCAGTTTCGTTGGGAGAGATGGCAAACGCTGCAAGCCAGAAACAAAATGGCCCCAGACGCTTCCGGGTGCACGAAATGGCGGTACTCTTCAGCGTAGCTTATTTTGTGACACTAGGCTGGACCAATGGCATTTCTCTAATCTTTTCAGCTTTTTTTATATTTCTATGTATGTTTGCTTTTTTTTATTTATTCGCGCGAGGGCGCTGCACTAGGTGAACGGCGATTTCGCGGTTTCATTTTCAGTTTTTATAACCGTAATAAAAAAGGCATCACATGTCAGAAAACTTCTTCACAGCGAACCTGACAAGGAGTGGGAGAAAAACATGGACGCGGAAGAGTTTGACCTAGCTCAAGTAACCGATGGCGGTAGCTGTAGTCCGCCGAGCTCGAACATATATTAGATGCGACGCATCTCTTAACTCGCCTTGTCCCACGTTGTCGCGGCGTAGTCCGCATCCATCCCCCATTCTCCTGGCCGCGGCAGCTGCGCGCTCTGCCGCTCTAACCGCAGCGCCATCTGTGCGTCAGCGCGGTCAGCGCGCACCTTGCGCTCGGCTGCGCTCGCTCCCGTCGCCGTGCCAGCTGTGCGTTAGCGCGCGGCTTGCGCTCGGTTAAAAATTTACACCATCTTCCCGCGAGGGGAACCATGGGGTAGATGCGACGCATCGGGGGTGAACATGCTGCGTAAATAGGATACATAACAACAGCAATCCACACGCTGACATCGCTAACATAACGGAAACGCAACGGCAACCCCCGATGCGTCGCATCTACCCCATTGTTCCCCTCCCGGGAAGATGGTGTAAATTTTTCGGCAGAGCTTTTGGTTGAGCCCATGTGTCATCACCTTGCAGCGATTGCTACACGGAAGTAGTACTTCACTGTCAGCCGAGGAGAAAAAGGGCAGCACACTTGAAAATTTACATTGCGATGTAACTTACGGTGTTGCTAGAAGAATGTGAGGTTTCGTAGGCACATACTTCCCCCAAAGAGTCTACACCGAAGAGGACTATATGTTCATATCGAATTGCGCTCGGTACGCTAAGAAGAATTGGGCAACAAAGGGACTGGGACGAAGCGCAATACTGAGGGTTTTGACCACTTAGTAGTAGGACTCCGGTACTACTAAAGGTTTTGAACACGTAGTGGTGTTGGAGTCCTGCTGTCAGGATTTGGGGCATTTAGTCCACGCTAACTGGAGTGCAGGGTACTGAAGCGTCCGGCAAACAAAAGAGCACCTTTAAAAAGGTACTACTGGCGGTGAAGTTTTCGTGACCTAGTGAACTTGAGACGGGCGTCACAGTATCGTCAATCTGAGGGATACAACCGTGAGCTGGCGATGCATGAAGAGGAAAACAGTATACTTACAAGAGTGTGCGAGTCTTGTTTGGACGTTTTAAAAATTGGCATGTTTTCTCGCGGGTTCAAAAGTTTACGCAGACATTAACTACCTCCCTCTCGTGTGGTTGCACACGATGTGCTTAAATAACGAGTGTCTCCTACAATGCGGTCTGGTTCTGCGGTAATATACGTTTGAGGGGAGGAGGGGGTATCCAGATAAATTTTCTTGTGAATTGAACGTGAGTATCTCCAACATATGCCCCAAATACTGGTGCGCGCCTTTTTCTTTTACCGGGAGCATAACGCAGCCAATGCCGGGCTAACAGCATGCCTGCGATATGTCAAGTTCAAGAAAACACTAATCCAGACTCCCCCCCCCCCCCCATCTCAAGCGCCAAGGCAGGGAACGGGGATGTCACGGTGGTCCTGTAGCATAGCGTGCTGCCAAAGCAGAGTTTCTGGCTTTTTCTCAGCGGTCTTTCTGGCTGAAACCACGGACATAATCCGCCCGTGTGCAGCTCATTTTATGTGTGTTGAAGCGCCCAAATTTAGATGAGTCAATACTGGCCCGTGTGCTACGTTGCCCACAGCTGCCTGCGGACAGTCCGCGCGTGCGAATTAAGTTTGGGGCCGAACTACTGCGGTGAAACCAACCATTGTTCTCGTTATAGTGGCCTAGTTAGCTTCTGCAGATCAAGTTCTGAATTTGAAGCTTGGCGTTTTGGGCGGAATAGTGTCACAGGCGAGCAAGCATCGCACGTGCCAGTACCTCGTCGATACAGTATAAACGCGGGCGCGCCGGCATGCGATTGTGTTAGCCGCTATACCATTATCTCTCGACATAGGAGACTAAATTGCAATCCTAATAAGCATCTCATGCTACTCGTTTGGGGAGGATCAGTGAGCCAAGCTAATAAATGTTAAGTGAAATTAAATGTCGCAATGAACAATTTATAACGCTGTGAATTCCTGACGTCAAGAATTCGATATTCGGTGTAGTACGGAGTAATGTCCTCAACGAGTTGAATATTTCCTATTGTACGCAAAGCTCGATTTTGAAGTGCCTGTAGGAGATCTAAAGTTGTTTTGTTTGCGGTTGACCAATGAACAATAATTCAAGCGAGAGTGTATAAGAGCATGATATATAACGCGCTTTAAACTTGGCGGGAATACCTGAGCTTATTTAATATGCCTACGGCGCGGGAAATATCTACTTTAATTGCATCAATATCTGGTGACCATGATAGATTTTCGTGAAATACAACCTCCAGAAATATAATTGTTGATGTTTGTTGTATTTCGGCACCCTGAAATTGCAAATGTAATTCAATCGGTGTTTGTGGTCTGTTTGATTTGAAAAGCATGTATTTTGTTTTACCTACGTTCAGTTGTAGTTTATTTACATTTACGCCAGAAAAAAAAAACACGTTAGTGTCGTCTGCATATAATACCATACTTGTGCAACCTTTGATGTGTACAATGTTGTTTATATATAGCAGGAATAAGACAGGCCCAAGAATGGATCCCTGTGGAACTCCGTATTTTATGTACAGTGTTTTAGAAATTCCCCATTTATTGACGTGAACTGGGTTCTGTTTGTAAGATAGCTTTTTAACAATTGTAATGCGACACCACGTATCCCATAGAAAGGAAGTTTTGAAAAGAGCGTTATGTTGGAAACAATCGAAAGCTTTTTTCAGATCAAGGAATACGCCAAGTGTTATTATTTTCTCCTCTATATTTTGGAGCAATTTCTCTTTTATTCCTAGGAGGGCCGTTTCTGCATATTTGTTTTTGCGGAAACCGTATTGTTATCCGGCTAATATGTTATGCGCGGTCAAAAACGCAGTAATTCTTCTTCGCATAATGTTCTAGGCTATTTATGAAAAAAAACAGAGAGTACGGAGATAGGTCTATAATTATTTAAATCATTAAATGAACCGCACTTATGAATGACCACTACGCGAGCTAACCATTTTTTTCCGGAAATACACCTGTGGAGAGCATTAGATTAAAAATATGTGAAAGGGGAAAACATACAGTCTCAGTAACAGCTTTTAGCGGTTTTGATTTAACAGCTTCTGCACCAGAGGAGCAACCATCATTTAAGGATAAAATTAAATTTTGAACTTCATACTGGTCGGTGGCATGCATAAACACGGCAGATGGACAGCTCTCTTTTATGAATTGTTCATAGTGTGTTTTTTTAGGACATCTGTGGCAGCTCCCACGGCAATTAAGTGAGAATTGAAAGTATTTGCAATATCTAGGTCCGACAGCCCATTTCTTTGAAAGTGAACTCGTTTCATCGAATCACTTTTGTTTCGGATTTCGTTTATCGCTTTCCACACAAAGCGTGTATTTCTGATTAAGGTCGTTGAACTGAACTTTGATTTAGCGGATTGCTTTAGCGTCGATTTAGCAAGCCGACGAATGCTCTGATCAACGGGAAATTTTTCTGTAAAGCTTCTGTAAACAAAGGAGCATATTTGAATCGGAAGTAAAATTCAGTAAATTTGGGTATGTCTGCGAACCGAATTCTGGGGGTTCAAAATGTGACACAAACAAGCATCCACAACGCTGCAACTGCCTTTTTTTTTGTGAATGACGACCAGGATTGTTTTCGCGAATAAATATGCAGGATACAGGGAACAGACAAATAATTATACATGCCTATCAGTGCATAGGTTCAGCTCTGGGTGCCGCTCGTTGAAACTTGCCTTTTCTGTTTTAGTCGCACCGTCTTTAGTAGGAGCTAAAAGAAGACAGACTAGCGAAACCAGATACGTAATTACCAAAATACAAGCAAAGCACTGAGGTGCTTGCAAACCAATACTGACTGGCTGGTGCGCAGGTTAAGTTGAGCCACAGCAAGCAAAAAATGTTGACACAGTCTTACGCAAGGAAGAAGCATTGAGGTAGTAGGGATCCGTCAATACAAACTGACTTAGTTGCAAAGTAAGCGAGACCAAGGTGGAAAAAAATCTAGAAGAGATAGTTAGACAAACTTGTACTTCTCTGTGTTACGCAGTGAAGGCTACTTTTTGTGTGGCAAGCCTGAGACAGCTAAGCATGCACGGGTTGTTGGATTGTATGTAGCACAACACACTTTGTCTGGGACGGGGTGCAGTTCTTCCTCGGCGTCCGCTGGGACATAGAATGGTCGGGTCTTCGTTACCTAATGGTTTCGACGCACCCAGTGCTCGGCAAATTCCTTTTAACTCTAGGGCTTCATTTCTTCTGGCCAATGCGGGTGAATGCGGTAGGGAAGGCTACGACGGCTCGATGGGACTGCTGACTAAAGGAAGACCTGAGAACGTGTGGCTGCCTTCGACTTAGAAATGTGGGCTACAGCCTTGTGGTGATGTCACACGAGTAACTTGAGCGTGCTAATTATAGAAAAGAAAAACTGTTACGCGATTTAAAAAAAGTTCGTTTCCGCTAAGCGTCCTCCTTGCTTGACGTGCAACTGTTGCGCCCTCACGCGGCATCGACTGACACCTGCGGTGACGCTGCACTGACCCAGAAAATGGTTCGGGAGCAGGGTCAGGTATATCGCTATGCGGACGCGGGTATGTTCCAGCCTCTAGTTAGGTCTAACGTTGCGCTTTGAGTCCCAGCGTCGTCAAGTAGTACACGCTGGATGAAGAAAAATGCGTTTGACGTTGGTCGGCACGTCGTTGGACTCAATCCTACGGCTACCTAACGTGAAGCCTGGATATAGGCCTGACCATGGCGACCTACCAAGGTTCTCAGTCATACAGAGAAGTAGGAAAAGGCTGAAAGAAAGAGCAGATGATGATGATGACGAAGATAATGACGATGATGATGGTGAAGACAACGGCGACGACGGTGGTGGTGATGGTGATGATGATGGGAGAACACCTGATTTCAGTTTTTTTCTGACTCATCTCTTACATTCCTAGGTTCTTTAGTTTTCTTTTACTTAGTTTTTTTTTATTTAGTCCTCTTTTACTATTTTATTTATTTTTGTTTCTAAAATATACTAGGTCGAAATCTAATCATTACAGGCAGCTTCTTGGCATCCCCCGCGTGAGTATATACCACGATCTGAGGTTGCCAACTAAACAAACTGCCCGCGCCACGTCGAGTTCCGCACTCACGACGATACCACACCATGCGTCGCACCTGTTGCCATCCCCGGAGCTCTGAGAGGCCCACCGCTACGATCAATTGCGGCGCTTCCGCCGCGTTTGCTTCTCTCAGCACCGACAAAAATGGCGGCGGCTACAATACAAGCATATTCGCTCAGAAATTGGACACGTTGGCGCGGCGTTGGCAGGGCTCCTAAAGCACTGGGGGATAATTGGTGAAGAACAGTCCATTCGTTTATGGAAGCTCTAGCATGCTTTGCAGGCGGATATATTAAAAAGCGTGGTGCGCTCTCGGATGTTTCTGTACACTTCAAGTTGAATAAAAGCCGTTGTCATTGGTCTCGCGCAAATCAGTTGATCTGTGCTTCGAGAGCCTGAACGGCGTATGCAGCAGCGCCGTTACAAACAGCTGTCTGGGCGGCGAAGAAACGCTATCACGTCTCCCATCTTAGGACCTACAAGTAGATGCCCTCTGCAATTTTTTGTTTGTTTCGTACTTGTCTTTTTTATACGCTTAATGCGTGTTTGGCCTATCAATCTGACGTATTTTGGGCCGTTAGAAACTGGCAAACGAGGTCGATATCTGCCAACATCGGGCACGTGTCGCACGTGACGAAGGAAGATCCACGATAAAGAAGCAGTGACTGCACAAGGGATCGTCACTCTTCTGTCAAGATAATCAAGAGCAGAGTAAGCTTCACGATTCCCTCGCACATCTTTACGAATTTGGAAGGCTTGTTTGAAGCCATCCCGCTAGATAGGGATTAAATACCTGGAAGATGTTGGAAGCAGAATTCTGATAACAGTTGTATTCCTTTGACATTCTCTTTGGCAGGCGTACTTTATAAAATCAGTTTTAGAAGCAGGAGCGCCACGTGCATTACGCAGGGAGCATTGACTCTTGTAATTAAATTATGTCCGTGCGCTCACACGCCCCGCTAAGGACATTCCGGATTGCAAGCGTCCAGACAACAGGTGGCCCCAGTAGTTATTGGGCACTTAAAAACAGCTGTTTGTAAGACAATACACTGTTACCAATCTGAAAGCCATGTTACCCGAATGCCAGGGCAGCCCAAATGGTGTTTCATCAATGATGTGGACTTCCTAACCAAAAGGCTCGCAAACTCAAGCAAACTGCCATTACCCGTCGCTATATCTTCAAGCTTGACAGGCACTTATCAAAACCTTGCAATTTCTGAGTTTGGCCGTACCCTTCTAAAGAAAGTTGGTGGCACAGCCAGTTGCGTGGAAAGGCGGTGGAGTGGAAGATGCGAAGAGGAAGAGGGGAGACAGTTACAGACCCGAGAAGAGTGCATCGAAATGTCACTCACTCGAAGGGCCACCGTCAGCTCCAGCGCAATGGCGCTGGCATGGGAAAAAAAAACATTCCTGCAGCAGATACATATATTGTTCGAACGACCAGGAGGACCAATCTATCTCGAGAACAGCCGGCCGCCCTAATGAAGGCCCGTGTGAATGGTTCGAGCACCTTGCCATTATGTGCCGTAATTAGAAGGCACGCGTCCGGCCGCCTGATGAAGGCGGCGGGCAGACAACGAGCCGCCGATGGACGGCGTGGTGCGCACAGGAAGCTCTCGACGCTTCCCGAAAAATGCGGGCGCCCGCACCATGCCTGTTACCGATGGCCCTGAATTGTAAGGAGCGTGCAACCCTCGAATGATCGCATGTATACACGCAGCTACGCCACGCAGCCATAAAGCGGGGATGGTCGAAGGTGTGGATAAAAATAATAACCGCTTCTCTTCACGGAGATTGCAACGGTGAGAATTGTGAAAGGAGGATCACGGTATATATAGGTACATTATTTATAGAAGGGGGCAGAGGTGTGCGCTGACTATTAAAGTCCTATTGTGAGGAGGTTCTGGGCGGGAAAAAAAGTGCTAATCACGCGCATTGAAATCGTAACCAGTGACGCGCGAACAATGGGCGCGGGTTGATTCACTCCGTTATCCGCGAATGGGTGAAACCAGCTCCGGCTGAGAACATTTTCCCCACTTGATTGCCACGGGAGATGGATAGGGCTGAAGAAGCGCGCAGGTGCGTGTTGGTGCTTGGGGCACCGCGCTTCTTGTAACGAGCCGAAATTTAACTTAGATGCGGGGTATGGTATTTTCTCCCAAACAGCAACAGCTCAGCGGCCGCGGCTTCGGGTGCACATACGGCCGAGAAAGGGCAGCATTTCCGTCGGTGAATGCTTACACAGAATGAGAATGCAGCCTACGAAAACCGTTGTCATTTGTTATTTTATACTTGTTGATGGTAGTGACCAGGAGAGATCTGTAATGTAAGTGACAGTGAAATAGCACCCACAATAGTGTTAAGAAAATATTTATAACAAATTTCATCAGGTGAAGTTTTACACCAAAAAAGCAAAAACAGTAAAAGCTCAGGCTTAACTCGCCTTATGAACTGAACTGTGGAAACACAAGGCTAGTATTCAGTGCGTAGTAAATGCATTCGGCGAGCTTGCATTTTGTCAGGTGTTCTGTCGGATTGTTTATACGTTGAGCTCTAAGTGGGCTCTCGAAAAGTGGCGCTAGTTGGTACAACGCGCAAGAAGTTGCGACAGAATGAGGGGAAGGACGTACACAGATGAAGAAAAAAAGAATGAGAAGGAAACTAAGAACGAGCGTACAGCACCTGCTTCCATCCGTTCATCCGCCTTTGTCAGCCCAGGGAAGCAAACCAACTCAGAAGCTGTCATGCCATCCAAATCGTCAACAAAAACGGGTGCTCCTACTTAACATCCATTTGTGGACAATCACTAT
Source organism: Haemaphysalis longicornis (assembly GCA_013339765.2). Classification (NCBI taxonomy): domain Eukaryota; kingdom Metazoa; phylum Arthropoda; class Arachnida; order Ixodida; family Ixodidae; genus Haemaphysalis; species Haemaphysalis longicornis. The sequence continues at coordinate 91,471,792 of CM023450.1, forward strand.
TGAGGTTGCAGACGCCTACACCTTTAACTGGAAAAAGAAGTGTCGCATTCATCGGGTAGTGTTGCAGTGTACGATCTGCATTTGTGAACAAACGCCGGGCAATACATAATCTAATGATGGCTGGGAGTGCTGACACGCAGTACAGTCGGCGGCCGAAAAGCCACTTATACTTAACTGATACGTTCTCCAGGAGCCACACCTACTGCGCTACACAAAGTTAATGGTGAGATTTCAGACAGAAAGGCTGTCATCTCATCAACGTTTAGACTACAACACGTACACTCTTTAAAGAAGCGGTCTAACTGTTTTCGGTGTCTGCTCCCATAGCAATGGTGTCTTGCAATGACCGGCGACTTCAGCCCTAAAGAGGCAAAGGACGTGGTTGTAGCTGGAGCACGGAAAGGCTGGCCGTATTCACGGTGTTAAAGGGAGCTCTAAGTAATTAAAAAAAAATAGGTTTTCGATGGTGAAATTATTTTTTTTTACCGCGAAGTGGCCAGAGGCCGTGGCGGCCGCAATGAAACGGGTTTAAATTGCTGTTTACCTAGGTAATTAACTATAATTTGAATTACCTATTTATGTATTCTAATTATGTGTTTGATTTCAGGGAAGAAATTCTAGAGAGTGATCAAGCAAACCGGTAATCATCATTAAATTTGCGAAACTGTAATTGCGCGCAGAGCTACTCCGCACAGAACCACAGCTCTCGATATGGGCGCAAGTGGCTCCGTGCGGCAGCAGAGCGCAGCAAAGCCACGCCCACGTGCTCATTTCCCTCGCAGCTGTACACGTCACACGCCTCCCACCCTTTATCGTTGGCTAGAGCGGAAAGTGTTGCGCCGTGGCCCCAAGATAAAGCCAAAGACAAAGTTAAAGTACAGCTATGTGTTCCTACCTGCTCCTATCTGTTCCTTCCGTTCCTATCTGCTGCTGATAACGCCGGTTCCAATATTTTTTTCTTTTTCTGACTTTGCCTACTCCTGCTTCCACCGCCGTCCTCCGTCGCAGCCTAGCAACGGAGCTAGCTACCGTGCCTAGCAACGGCGCGGATTTCCGACGCGTGAGGGCGCTCGCATAGCGCCTCCTCTCCCCCTCGCCTACTCTCCTAAAGCCCCTTTACTACTCTCCAGCTCGCAACACCCTCTCTCGGCGCGCAGCCAGGCCACTACAGTATATAAAAAGTAAGCACCATGCGGCGCCAGGTTTCGATCGAGGACTTCGCGGCTGCAGCGCGACGCTCTACCACTAAGCCACGGACGCGACGCTGATATCAGTGTTAGTAACGCGCCTTATATCTTTTTAACGCATTCAAACTACGTCGTCAGCGGCGTGCGTTGGCGACTCAGCGGCGTTATAGCGGTTGATAACTGCGTGGTGTACACGTGATACTACAAACCCGCTAGTTCTGCATTCTCTCACGTGACTGCGCCTCCTCTCCCTTCACTCCGGTCGGCGCTTCGCAGCTGCGGTGCATTTTCCTAATCTTTTTCCTCCTCGTGTCTTTTTGTTTCGTGCAACTGGTAACCGACTCGGCAAAGAAGCCTTGCTTTCGTGCACCTGGCCGCCGGCTATCAGGAAGATTCAGCGGCGGTCTGGTGAACCAAGCAGGCGGTCGCGAAATCATTCTTATCTCTTCTCGTTTTACTTTCCGCCTTCAATTCTCTCTGTAGAGTGACTTGTGTGGCATTAGCGAATATATGATGAGAAGATTGAGGAATGAAGGAGTTTACGCGAGGGACAAGAAGAGCCAGTGAACTTTACTCGGAAGTAGACCAACGATAATAACTTCGAGACCGTGGTACTGAGCGAAAAAGACGTTTTTCTCTTATTAGAGATAGGCTTCAAATTAGAGTTATACCATGGGGATAAAGGATTACCAGTGACGACGTGTTGTGGAATATTTTTATCTGTTAGTTCATGCACTTTGGAGGCAAACAGATCCCAGTTCTTTTGAAGAGAGCGTTGGGAAAAACCTGCCATGCAAACGTCAAGGAGAGAGATGTTATAGGTTAATTGCTTAAACATTAGCTTTTTTGTCGCGTATGGTTTTCATTTGTTTTGCAGTTTGCCGCAACGAAATGTTTAATTGAAAAGCTGGGTAATAAGTGATTGGGTAAGCAAAGTCAGGATGTGTTGTAAGAATGAAATCAAGAGTGTGGGGAGAACTGGGCGATATTCTGGTTGCATTATTTACTAATTGAGAGAAGGAAAAGGCCGAATAAAATTTTAACAATTACCCGTCGCGGTGGCTGAGTGGTAAGGCTTTGTGCTACTAAGCACGAGGACGCGGGTTCGATTCCTGGCCGCGGCGGCCGCTTTTCTGATGGAGGCGAAAAGCAAAAACGACCGTGTATGCCAAATTTGGGCGCACGTTAAAGATACCCTGGTGTTCAAAATTAATCTGAAGCCCTCCACCACGGCCCGCCTCATAGCCTGCATTGCGTCGGCGCGTTAAACCCTACAATCAAGCGATAAAAATTTCAAAAATTATCCAGCTTGTGCAGAAAAGGATAACAACTTGACTGGTTCAGGTTCCCAAGTATGTGGGGAAAACTGAAATCACCAGCGAAAATAATGAATAAGGAGGAAAACGTGTGGCAACAGGGATAAGAGCGTCGTGTTGTTCCCTTACAAATGACTGTAATAATGAAAAAGGGGGCAATAGCATGCTCCTAAAAGAAGTTTGTGGTGACAGAAGTTGATGGTCAACAGATTATTTCAAGATCGCAATTAATTTGCACACGTGACGATGGGATGTCTTTACTGGAAGCCGTAAAACTGAACAGGATTTAGTTTGCGCGCCAGGCTTCAGCGGTGGCTTGTTGCTAAGACGTTGCCTTGCGGGTTGGCTTCTGCAGCCCTTAGGCGGAAAGAATCAGCCCGATATAATGCCTGGGTGCCATATGGGCTGTCATCTTGCCCATACACATGTGTAATAGACGTGTCCAGACAAACGCCAAAATTGTTGGATATGTAAAACAAATAAAAAATTAAAAAAAAGTGTTCGGCTTTTTTTGTTTTTTTTTTGTTTTTTGTTGCTGGAGAGGGATAAAATTGGCAAGTTAATCTTCTGCCCCAGCAATTCTGCAAGTGCGGAAACTAGCCGTTTGGCGTTCGGTGAACCCTGCCGAGGGAGAAGCAAACAGCCGTGGACGTCTCTGAGATACTTTAACGACGTTATTACAGAGATTTTTCTTCGGTCTCCTAAATGACAAAGTGGTTTTTAGAATACGCAGCAGTATTCATACGTCCGTCACGAAATACGAGACTGCTTGGTGACATTGTGTTTGACACCAAAGCGTCAAGTTACACGTCGTTTCGTCACAGCCGATCTCTTAAATACAAAAACATGTATAATTTGGGGGAACTTTGACCTCTTAATTAACAAAATTCCAATAATGGCCTTAAGAAAGCGGATCTTGTAAAAACAATTTCCAGCACGATTGAAATAGTTCATGGGGAAAACATTGTGGCTGGGCAACGGCTTGAAACTACTCACACATTTTTTTTTTTTTTTTTTTTTGGGAAGCGGCGTATCATCACAGTCCCGCCCTATCCCTTGTGGGATTGGTCTCACGTTACCAATTTAACGGAAGTACCGCAATCTCTTCCGGTTTCGTTTTGCTCGCTCATCGATTTGTCATTTTCTTTTATTTGCGTCTGTTCTTCGTGTCGCGACATGACAAAAAGAAATTTCCCACGCGCCAAGTTCTTGCGTCAGCGTTTTTCGAGTTTCCGGTGTCATTTTCTGCTCGTTTTGCAATTCTTTCAGCAGAGGGACATGAAGCTGCTTCTGTATGAAATACACACTGTTTCCGTCTTCAGCCACCGAAAGAAACAAACGATGCTAAGGGCGCGTGATAGCGAAATATTTTTTTTCCGCGGCAAATTATATGGACGGATAACCTATGCAGCACGGGCCTGGCGCAGCTCGAGCACTCCATTTCTTGCTCTTTGGGACAGCCTAAAGAGAAAAAAAAGTTCACGCGAAATCCAAGCCCCGCATTTCGCTTCGTTTTAGCCGAACAAAAATTGTGCCGGGCAAAGCGATTACAAAACAGGAATTAATTCTGCCCATCTCCCTCCTCTTGCCCCTGTTTCGAGAGTATCGCTCTTACTCCCTGGTTGTTCTTCGGGAACAGTCAGCGTTTTTTAGTGCGCGTATTTTTTAAGGACACTTCCAGGCCCCGTTTCTAATATTGCCGCAGGGACGTAAAATTAGGGACATTCGGCAACGGGGACACGATGGAATGTCTTTTTTCTCCCTTTCCTCTCTGTCCCTATGTCCTTTCCTCGTTCGCTTTCAGTTTTGGATCATCCGCAGGGAGATTGCGGCAAACCTAAACCCAAAACTGCGGGAAGAAAAACGAAAAAGAGAAAACGCACCGTAACAAGCGGGCAGATGACGCGTAAGAAGTAATAAAAATCAAATGAGCAATACGAAGCCGCCAGAGAGCTACGACGGTCTTGTTTAACAGTTTTACTTCGCGGCCGTTCTGTTGCCTTTTTTCCTGTCATCCCGGAAGCGCGTACTCGGCGCGCATGCACAACCTGCCCTCGTAAAGGCGCGAATTAGATTTAACAACGTGCTTAGCACGCAAATTTGTCAGAGTGCTGCTGCTATAGGTCGAGCCACCTCGCGTCACCGGGCTTTCCGCAAGGAATGTTTAATTAAAGAACTCGGAAGGAAGCCTTTTGCGCCTGCTGCGTGACCCGAGAAATAATATTGCCGCGACATTCTTATCCTCTCCCCCCCCCCCCCCCCTCTCGCCTCGTGGCTTTTACCCAAGCTCTCGCCTTTCTAACACCCTTGGGAGCGTTGCCTATGCCTCGAACTGAGCTTATGCTGCGTGAGCATACTCCAGAAGTATGTTCCTGAGGTATGAACAAAGCAAACATTAAAGGAGCCATGAGAGAAAATGCCACTTCGTTTAATTCAAAAGAACTAGGATTCAGTATGCTCACTCAGCTTCATTACAGCCACAAAAGATGTTGTTTTAACAAAAAAAGCAAGAATTATTTTAAAACTTTCAAATTTTGCGCCACAGTGACGTGTTATGAGCACGAATGACGTCATACGGGCCAACATAAAGCATAATTTTCAGTGCGTTAACTGCACGTTAGCATTCAAGTGATGCGGTCAAATGGAGCTAGAGGCCCCATTGCAGACGTCCAGTCATGTGTCGTCGCGACAGGTGAGTTAGGCGGCCGCCAATCGCACAAACAAGGCTCCGTGACGTCATAGAAAAGTTGCGGGAAATTGGCTAGGGGGTCGCGACTGCTCCACACGTTTTCTTTAATAGCTCCGTTATTTGTTCGAAGATTGGCGATGATATTGGTATCATTGTTATCGGACTAAGCAGTCTTTCTAATAAACGCAACTTGTATTTTTTTTCTTCATGGCTCCTTTATGGAGGGCTGTCCAAAACGGCGCTGCGACCATTTTCGTTCCGCGTGCACGACTGAATGTCCGATAGGGAGTCGACTCTTATGAAGCGTGAATCAGACGATGGGCGGGGCGCCGATCGTGAAACATCACGGTCCTGCTCTCCCTGAAAACAAAAGGAGTGATTCTTATAAAGAATGCGGGTGTGAGTAGAACTACCCACACAGAAGGGGCAATGAAGACCAACCACAACTTTGTTCTATTTAAAAGAACAAGACTTTGGCAGCTCCTTCAGCTCTATTACAGCCACAAAAGACGTTCTTTTAACTGAGAAAACGGAAGAAATGTTCAACAGCTTTCAAAATGTGCGCCACAGTGGGCAGGGGTGACGTATTACGGGCGGCACTAAAAACCTTTTTTGTTAGTTTGTTAGCAGCGCGGTAGCACACAAGTGATGCAATCAAAGAAAACTAAAGGCACCACTAAATTCTTCCAGGCAGAAGTTTAGGCGGTGGATTTAGTAGGCGGTTGCCAATCGCACAAACAAGATTCTGTGACGTCTAAGAAAAGTTGCTGGAAGGCTTCTGGGGAGTCGCCACTGTGGAACGTGTTTTCTTTAATATCTGGTATATTATTTGAAGTTTGCGATAAAATTGCTTTTGTTGTCGGCACGAAACAGCCTTTTTAATGAGCCGAGCTGGTACTTTGTCTTCATGACCCCTTTAAATTTACCCGTTTTGTGGGACGCATAGTTGGCAATAATGTGAAATAACTTATGACCCTTATGCCTTTATGCCTTTATACATAGTTCTGCATTACAGTATTTTGTGATATGGAAAAAAAAGGCTTACGGTACAGCCTGCCGATACGGTATCCTTAGACACCTTAAGTCTTTTGGTGTTTCGAGTACCATGTTGAACACGCTGGCTAGTTACTTGTCCGAATAAACATTCCGCGTGAAAGTTGCGTCGGGCCTTTCTAGGATACATGTGCAGGAAAACGAAGTGACATAAGGTGGAGTTTTAAGCTGCACATTATGTGTAGTTAAGATGAACTCGCTCCGAAAGGCATTGCACAAATAATTTCCTGTACCATGTATGTAGACGACATGCAAGTATCTTTAAATACTGTAACTTGTCAATCTCCGAACGCCAAGTGCAACTTGGTGTCAACAAACTTGGTGGCTGGGCAGACAAAAACAGTTTCAAACTTAGTCTACAAAAAAGTAGCTGTGTTCTCACGAAAGTGCGGGATTCATGCGGACCCTCAGATTACACTTAACGTTATGTGAATTCGCGTAAAAAAAGCACAAGTTTTTGGGTGTATTGCTCGACAACAAATACATGTATCCCACACATTAAGCAACTTAAACATAAATGCCTAAAAACAATAAACACTCTGAAGGTCCTATCGCCCCACTGCTATGGTGCCCATATACAACTTCTAGTGCGTCGTTATACCGCCTTGGTACGGTCTTGGATGGACTACCGCAGCGTTGTTTACGGGTCGGCCACAAAAACAGCGCTAAAATGCTCGACCCAGTGCTGCACTTGGGGCTTCGCCTTTCGTGCGCAAGTTCCGTACCAGCCCTGTCCAGAGTCTTTAGGGAGAGTACGACAAATGGTGCTTGAAGCACCGGCGAACTATATTGACTTGTTATACGCCTTTAGAATTTCAATGGATAACCATCCGTTGAAACCTGTTTTTAACTGTAGATCCACATCCCTGCTGTTTCTAAATCGCCGATTCCTTTCATCTCCTTTCTCACGAGTGAGAGAGCAAGCGTCTGAACTTACTGTCTCCTTTGTAAGCACCCGTATAACATCCTGCACCGATCTGTTACCACGGTGGCAGGTACACGCTGTGTTATGCGATTCTTCCTTCGTCAAAATTGCAAAAAGTCGAGTTCCGAGAAGTGCAGCTTTGCAGCACTGTCTGTATTTACAGGAAAAGTATCGGTGTGCAGAATTTCACAGTGACGCGTCCAAAACTGCCTCCACCGTATCCTGTGCTGCGCACGGTCACAACTTAAATGCAAGTAGAACCATGAATATACATACCGTTATCTCTACGGCGGAGGCATATACCATTTTTCTTGTTGTAATTCATATTGTTGAACAACGTATCAATAAGTGTGTAATTCATACAGACTGTTTGAGTGTGGTGCGTGCACTTTTACCTTCAAAGCTATCTGAAAATCATATCATCTATCTAGTTGTTAAGACCATTCTCTCTCCGGGTATGCCTCGAATCTTGATCTGACGGTATGTTGGGTGCCAGGGTACTCTGGGACCGCCGCGAATGAGCCCCCAGATCAAATGGCCGCTGCTACTGCACTTAGAAATACGGTGCACATAGCAACCCTACCCTACACTGACCTCAAGCCACACATAAGACAACAACTTCGCAAAACATGGCAAACTGACTGGAGTACCCAAACAGACAAGTCACACATAATAATATCACGCTTATGACAATACAATACAGGCTCACACAACAGATTCATCGGGATTACCCTAGCTAAATTACGGATTGGCCACGCACATGCGACACACTCTCACCTATTCACTGGCTATCCAAGACCCTTGCACAGCAGGTGTGGAGAACACCTATCCGTAGCCTACATCCTATTCCAATTTAAGTCACTAGACACAATACGACACAAACACTTCCCCCAGCTCTACAAACATCATATACCACTCCATCCATTGTGCTTTTTGTCGGAGAATTCCGTTTTCTGTCAAGCGTGCCTTTGACTATTTATCAGAAGCTAAATTTTCAGACCTGATTTCATTCCACGCATAATCCAAACCTGACCTTCTACACCAGCCATCCTCATGCATTGTCTAAGACTTATTTTACTTTTGTTCTTACTCATAGATTTTAGTATCTACCTTCCAATTTTTATGATCTAACCCTTTCGTGGCGCTCTTTGGTCTAGTTGGCCTGGCGCCATTAACATCCAACCATCAGCATCAACATAAGACCCAAATTTTCCAGTCAACTGTTCAGTGCGTCTTTCAATTTCTACACGCATGTATCGTCTTACGAGGCCGAAAATCAATTCACCATGATTCAACTTTCCATGATTCATCTTCAACTTTCATTCCGCACACGCCCATGCCGGCATTTTGAGCGTAGCAGTTAAAACAAAAACCATGGTCCTATGGTTTTCCTTCCAGAACTTACAAAGCCTGTGCCACGATGCCCTTTGAATATATTCTTTAAACATATTTCTGCACACATTTATAGGCATGTTCATATTCTCTCAAAAAAGTCAGAGAGACACTCAGAACTCATTACGTGTGCTTAGGAGGTAGCCTTGTATGTTGTTTTATGAGCACGTCCGCATGAATCGGCAACGAGCTTCTGACTGGCCGATTCCTTGCATCGGCCGTGAGTGTTTGACGGCAGTTATTATCGTGACTGAAAAACCCTTCGAGTGGTTGTGTAAGCATTGCGGGCGAGTATGCTGACGCAGCAACAAAATGGGACTTGCTGAATCGGCCGTAAGCTTCTGACGGCGGCTGTTATCGTCACTAGCAAACACCCCTGATTGGGATTCACACATCCTTTAGATTGCGAACCACTACCCCGGTCGTCTGCGATTCGCGAAGCATCGTGCGTGAAGTCTCCCACGTCCACTACAAGGAAATGACGCGGCATAGTTACTAAATTCTTTGGCGTGGCCACATCAGCGCCGTTATCAGTGGGGGTGGCATCGACGTCATGACATTGCTCGAGAAAACTGCCACCGTGCACCGCTCGAACCCCCCGGCGAATTCTACGCGAAGATTTGGCTTCCAGGCGATATCTTCATAGTTCGCGTATTTGGCCCAACACCGCCGGACGTCAACTGATATTTTAACTTCGGGTGAGGACCGCCCGCAAACATCTTCTCTTCGAATCGGCGCTTATGGTTGCGCTCGCAGCCCCTGTTTCTTCTTCCCGTGTGGGATGCAGCCTCTGCAAAGCCTTGAAGCGTATTCACCGAGAACAAAAAACACCTTCACTGGACTCCGTTATGCCATATCCCGGAGCCTTCGACAAGAATTGGTGAGATGGGAAGAAATGGGTGCAGGGAGGTCGGGTGGGAAGGAAAGCCAACTGGCGCAAGGATACCAAAGCGCTCCGATCTTCTTTCTGTACCTTTCCGTCCCAGCATGCGCACGCCGATCGACCAGTGGGAGCATCGACAAGAAATTACGCTGCAGTGGCAGTCGCAGGGGGGAAGTGGCCAGGACGTCGCGGCCTTTGCCCAAATTTTGTAGCTCGGGAGGGGGTTGAGGCAGCGGGGTTTGACGATGCCTTTAACACTGCCTATTTCACCGCCAAATAAACAAGACTGATTATTATTTTTCTGTAGCAAGCTACGCGCTAACCTTACGCTGCTCCGATGTTCTGCTCTCGCCACAGTAATCAGCTATTTTGCGATGTGCAAAAATGATCAAGGCAGTCGGAAGGTCGTGTAGAGTACTCTTCCTGCATCCAAGAGTTTATGTTTTTAATTTTTATTGATTCCTAGTTCACACTTTCTTGTTCAGCTTGTTTTCGCAGCGAATCTGTGTTTGCGTTACGTTCTAACCAAAATCACGTGCGTTTATCGGGTCGCGTCGACAAAGAATCTCGCGCGCTCCCGCCAGGACTATGGTGTGAATTGCTCTGTAGCTCTCTTGAAAAATCTTGAGAAAAAATTACACTGAAATTGGCCGCTAGAATGACTCTTATGATTACGCCCAGTTTAATTGGCTTGTTTTTGTTAGTTTACAGTGAAGTTGCAAACGTTATGTAATTCCCGTCTGCTGCCAATACATGGTATTCTGCGGAGGGAGTATGGTAACAGAAAACGGCTGTAAGTGTTGCTTTATTGAAACTATGCCGAAACAAACTGCGTGAGAATATTTCAGAAATTATTCTATAAGGAAGTTGTGTCAGTGTGTCTTTATTCGGTCGATATTGGGACGTATCCAAAGACGACGCAGCTGTCTTGAAGAAAAAACAAGTTTACTTGGAGCGAACTTGTGCTCCCCTAACAACTCAAAGAATACACAGGCGGCAAAACAGCACACAACAAAGGGACGTGCGCGGTCTGATGTCAGCGAATCGAATACCGCGGCGTCTGCTCTGCAGGCTTTTATCTTTCGGCGCGAGTGTTTCTCGAACCGTCGATTTACACCCAGAACATTGTAGATCAAAGAAGATTATTCTAGGCTAGGCCGGAAGGCGCGCGTGCTCGAACGCCAGCCAACGTGTCTCGCTTCGGCTGCGTGTTTACTTCGTCCAACCGTGAATTTTGCTCAAATGACCAGTCTTTACGAGTGACCAAGCGATTCCTCAAGTTACCGGCTACATGTACATACCCGTTTCGACCACCCTAGATTAGAGACGACAATTATAATGATTTTTGTGCATCGCCGCCGCTAAGCCTACGTTCATCGGGGCGGCACCAGCGCTCGAGTAGGCTACTCCACGCGGCTCGCGGGTGAACTTGCTCGTGGCGTTCTTTTCGCGGAAGGGCTCATGTCGCACACCGGCAATATTCTCCGGCCTCCATTTCTCCAAATCGGCACCCAACAACCCGCTATGAATGAGCCACCAGTGGGAACCCACAGCAGCAATGAATACGTCAAACAAGAAGGGTGTTCCACCCAAACGGACCACGAAGAAGCTGACGGCGATCCAACCGGCGGCTGGAAAACGTGGACACGTGCCAAACCAAACAAGAAAACGGCCATAATGAGACTGGATCAGGCAACTAGGCCCCGTTCCTTGCTCTTGCTAAGATCACCCTCGAAAATAAGTGTTAAAGACATTCCCTCAGCTCCCTTATCGGAACTAGCTGAGCTCGCGGCTCATCGATATGATGTAGCAGGTAACAGCATCCAACTGACTGTGTACGATCCTGCACATGCCTCCAAGCTAACGGCTACCAGTGATGTCTGCTTTATGCATCACTCCCAAGAGATCATCGTCCCTGTTAAAATCAAGGCGTCTCCAAATCGGCCCAACACATCCCGAGGGGTTAGTACAGTTGAAGGTGACTCGAATGAAACAATCCTTCAGTGGCTTCGCTGCGAGCAGGCGGACGTTTTGGCTGTCTAGCGCATTGGAAAGACCAATGGAGCATCCTTACCTTCGATTCACCTGCGCTCCCTCGAGTAGTCAAATATTACATGGCCATCGTACGGGTTAGTCCATACGCCCCTAAGCGAATGGTCTGCTTCAACTGCATAACATCGGACACATGGCTAAGTACTGCCCTAAGCAACCAGTGTGTAGAAACTGCGGCCGCACCCACAATTAGGAAAAGCCTTGTGAACGTACGCTCTTCTGTGTGGCCTGTAAAGAAGATGGCCACCTGGCCCTGGACCCGAAGTGTGCCAGCAGAAAGGCAATCCCACGACAGCACTCTCAGCTCGTTCAGGACGGGGTGTCTTGAGCGGACCGTGTACGCGGACAACCGAGATCTGCTCCAGAAGGCGGGATGCCATCCCCAACTGTGAAGTCAGCTGTGACCTCAGCCGCGACCTCTACTAATGAGGCTAGTTTGGCACAGCTGGACAGCTTACGCTCTGAAATCCGTCAGCTGTGAGAGGAGAACACGCAACTCAAGGAGGAGATTGCCACGCTCCTTCAAGGCACTCCTCTCCAGTCGCAGCTACAACGAAAGGCTGATTCATCCAAGCTGCCTCCGAAATCAGCGCAACGTATGCGCCCGAACATTTCGACTACCCAACGCCGCAGTCACAGTGCTAGCAATAAACGCACTCCGACATCTCAACAGCATCCAAAGGACAGTTCGGATTTTATGCAAATCTTGATGTTCATTCCCGCAGATCTTCAACAGGAACGTCGTGAACGCCAAACGGATATAGAAAGGCTGCGTACTCTTTCCGACAGTTCCGCCTCGGAAACAAGGCATGCTGCTACTAATAACCAGTAAACTCCCGGGACTGCCTAACGAGGTTTAACCGCCCACTAGAAAGGTTGCACCAAGAAACGCGCTGACTCAATGAAGCAATGTTTTACCCAAACCGGCTCCATACTTTCCAACCGCATTCTTCACAGTTCACCCTTCTTAATTCTACTCCAGGAAACCCGGGTCACTCCTCAAGTCTATGGCTTTACGACTTTTACAGAACCTCCAATTACGATAAGGGGCCCAGGCTATAGCCCACACTGCACGCCCTCGATTACAGAACAAATGGCGGTCCTGGTCAGATCAGACCTGGGTTGTTACAAATTTCTGTCCCTGGTCGAAATTCCGAACATCACGAGGCTGTCCATCATCCACATTCGCCTCCCGGACGGCAAGCCACTGATTGCAGCCTCGGTTTATTGCAGACCAGCCACTGGCTCTCAAAAATCAATTTCGTACACCTGCTTCGGCAACTGGTATCTAAATATCCCAAAACACCGATCATCAATCGGCGGGGTTTTTGATTATCAAAAGAACAACCTGGGTTACTCTCAAACAAATGGGCGTGGTGCCCGCCTCGAGGAAAACCTCGGAAGACTGTAACCTCATTATCATCAATGATCCAATCAACACACGCGTATTGGCCTACATCCCAAGAAACAGAACGCCTCCCCGGACTTACTTTAGCTTCATCTGGCATTGTCCAGGATTGGAGCTATAACAACGTGTGGCAGCGATCCTTATCCGATTCTGATCACTCTTAACGGAAAGCGCTTCCGAACACTCCAGCGCCTACCCCGAATCAATTGGACAACCTACCGGCACATGACCTCTTTGTCCACGCCTCAATCCCTCGAACAAATCATTACTACGTCTCCAGGAAGCCAGATATCTTTTGTATCCCGTCCTTGTATCTCTCGTCCTCTGTTCTTTTTGCTGCGCTCAACAAAGTTATAATGGATTACCAACTCGCTCGTACCCACACGTTGCTCTCTGGTAAATATATTGACTGTGACGACAACACCCCGGCAATGGACGCCCACATGGCCAACCTATAGGAGAAAGCTCAAGCTCTAACCACCCGGTACCTTGCTAGCGGGAAACGTCACCGTGATCTCCTCAAGATGAGAAAACAATACAAGCTAATTAGGGAATATGAACGCTCGCTCTCCAACGAACAATGGCACAGCCTCTGCGCAAGACTCGGCAAGGAATGCGGCTTCTCCAAGTTATGGCAGGTCTATCGTGAGATGTCCGGAAAACGCAAGCCTAAGTCGACGGTGTTCTCCACACTCACTCTAAAAGACACTCATGAAGCTGTGGAGCAGCAGCTCATAACTACCTTTTTTCCCCACGCTTCCATCATTCCTAATCCCCGTTACGCAACATACGAGTATCGGAGCTTGTTGAGGAGCTAGATCTCCCCTTCACCTTTGCGGAGCTCCAGGCTGCCCGCCCTCCACCAAGGCAAACCACCTTCGGCTCCAGGCCATGATGGGCTCACTTGGCAGCACTTTTGCAACCGCGACGAAGCTACCCTCCTAGTGATTCTGGACGTAATCAATGACCTTTGGGCTACATAGACCGTTTAGGACAACCTCAAGCTCACGCTCGTCCAACACATCCCAAAACCTAACAAAGACCCCTAAAACGTGTCTAACCTTCGGCCGACTTCCTTCACACCAACAATCTGCAAACTCTTCGAGCGTCTCATAAATAATCGAATACAACACTATATGGAAAACGTCCGGTCATGGCTCCATCCATCACAAACAGGTTTCCAGCCAAACCTGGGTACGGACGACTGTTTATGGCTGCTGCGACGAGTGATCCATCGCACTTCCACATTAGGCAAACCCTCTCGAGGATGCCAGTTGTGATGGTATTAGTGGCTAGAACTGGAGGCTTGCGTCGCACATACGAGACAGGCTCTTGAGACGGGCGCATAAGATGAAGACGGACATTTATTGAGACGAGACGAGCTAACGATATGACAGAACGCTACAGCTACAAATAGACTGAGACGTTAAAGTCAATCCTACAGACACCAAGCTCTGTAAGTGCGTAAAAGAAATCAACAGTTCATAGTTCCTTTTGGAGAGACACCCGTGATAGATAAAACGTCTCACTTGATAGGGCGCACTCAATGCTAAGGTGTTGGCGATTCCCGTATCTCAGCGGCTGTCGGTAGATCGACAGGGGGAGACGACGTCACACAGTCGATGCCGGCGATTGGCATGCGTAAAGAGTTTGATCGCGTGAGCCAAAGTGCAATCCTTATAGAATTGGCATGAGCATTCCCAAGCCAGAGAGACCAAAACTGGATCCGGTCGTTTCTAAACAACCACCCCATACGTCTAAGCACCACGCACCTGGAAAGGAGCCCCAAGACCTACTACCTGGACAGGAGCGTTCCTCAAGGTTCTGTCCTTGGCCTTGCGCTTTTCAATCTGGCAATTGCCCGCGTTACACGGCAACTAGAAAAGGATTCTGCTGCACGTTTCGCGATCTATGCAGATGATCTTACTGTATGGACCGAAGCTGCAGACTACACGTCAACTGACGACATGATAACTGAGTTGCAGGCCGCAGCCCACAGCCTCACGTCGAACCTTCCAATGTTAGGGCTCGGCCTGGCTCCTGAAAAACAGAGTTCTTGGTGGTTCACGGACGGTATAAGATACCTCCTGATATGCACCATACCATCTATCTGATACACCAATTAGGTCTATGTGCGGCAAAATGAGATTGCTGGGTATCCCTTTTGCCAGTCACAATAGCGCACAGTGCTGCATAAAGCAACTTCGAAATACATGGAAGCCAATGCTTCATATAATTCCTAGAATGTCAAATAAGTATGGAGGGTCCCAACAAGCAGATTGCATTACCCTAGCACGAGCAGTGGCTCTAGGCCGCCTTCTCTATGGTTTTCCGGTGTATACTTCCTCAAATAGTCACAAGAAGCAATTATCAGTACTGAACAAGGCCACGCTCCGAACAATAGCTGGGTTGCCGCGACATACCCTATCGACGCCCTCGAAAAGGCAGCTCCTCTGCCTCCTATGGAAGCCGTGCTTTCTGAGGCTGCCCTTCAACACAAACAACGCCGATCTCTTACGTGCCACGGAGCGGCGCTCGCTGCGTGGGGTGCTCGAACCATGTTGCCACCACTACTGAGTCAGGCACCGCCTGCCTCCTGGGAAAGCATCTTGGGGAACAGCGCGAACTAACAGGGATACAATTAAGAAAGAAGTGAACAGGTCAAGCTAACAGCAGCGCTTGTCCTGTTCATTTCTTTCTTATTTGTGTCCCTCTTAGTTCGCGCTGTTCCCCAAGATGCAAGTACACCAACTCGTCCAAGTCGCCACCTTGCTCCTGGGGAAGGTCAATTCTGACATCGCAACATCACCGACCTGGCATTTCCAAAGCAACGATTTGTCCCCGCTAAAAATCCCTTCGTCACATCCTGGACCACAAGCTCCCAGATGAAATAGACATCTTTACCGATGCCAGCCTGGACCAACACCGAATGGGCCTCGCGTGGCATTATCCAGCACGTCCCGAATTCGACGGTTCCATTGCGAAACATATACTTTATCCGTCTCTTACTAAAGCCTAACTGCGTCGCATTCTCCATTCACTGGACCATCTTGCGTACAACGTCTCTGCTCCACTACCTGCCCGCATTCGTATCCTCACCGACTCCAAAACTGAACAAGGCTTTCTCTGACCATCCTACCGTCCACCAGATTCAAGCTATGGTCCACATACTCGCTAAGAACGACACTAAAACTCGTCTGGCATAGATACCGGGACGCATGATGCAGGGTCATGGCAACCAGACCATGCACTCCGCGGCTAGGGAGAGCCTCCTCGTAACCCCTCCGCTGAATAACCAATCCCCTGCTGGTGTCTCGCCCACCTCCTTTCGCCTGCAACTGGACACGCTCGCCATGCGCGCCGATGCCACCTAGCATCAAGCACTCCGCTTGGATACCTACACGGTGTCCCATCTCTACCACGCCCAGCTGTAATTTTGATTGATAAGAATCTTGCCAATGCTGCTCTCACTCCTCACACCATAGCCGAATCTATTCGCCCTGGGAAGTCACCACCCCAACGTGATTGATTGATTGATTGATTGATTGATTGATTGATTGATTGATTGATTGATTGATTGATTGATTGATTGATTGATTGATTGATTGATTGATGTGTAACGGAACACCTTTTGGCATGCATGGAGATCACCGCCGTAAAATCTAAACGTTACTCGTTCTCTTCAGGTGTGTTCTCTCCTTTCCCGTAACTACAGTAAACCCCATCTCGGCTTTCTTCTCAAAAGCAAACACTTTTAGTTCTGGCATATTCTTCTATTTGACGCGACATTTCGAGCGAAGGAAAAAGGAGGTGAGGATGACTGCGAGATATAACACGAAGAAATCCCAAACATGAAGGGTGGGCTATAAAACGGACCACCCTAGCGGCAAGACAGTAGACAAGTCGCACTAGTCACATGAAAACAGATGCGGGTCTAACAGCACTCGTCCGAAACATCTTAACTGATTTTTTCGCGGCTAACGTTTGACTTTATTTGTTTTTTCAAGTCTCTAGTAACGCAAGGAATGCCTTCGTTTATTCCGCGCGCGGACAATGGACGCGCTCCTAAATTTCTCGCAAAGACGAACCGTTCACGAATGCAGTGAAGAGAAAGAATGTACGAGTTTCGCCCCCTGCCGGCTTTAGTCTGCCGATACCGTTCGCCTTAGAGGCTGGATCTCTTTAGCCCGCCGACCAAAGAGCTTATAAGAGCCTGTGCAAACAGAAATTCCCTGGACCTGCCTAGCCTTCGGACTATTTGGCCACTCCCCGCCCCTATTTTGTTCGTGCAGCAAAAGAATAAAAAATAAGTTTGTTTAAGCTAGGAAGGCGTGAAGAACTCAAAGTCCCTTCTGAATGCAAAAAGTAAGGAAAAAAGCTTGAAGAAGCAGACCTTTGCCGCTCTACATTGGATGTGAGCCTACTTATGAGCTCTGCAACAATCGAGATTGCGGGAACCTTGCGTATTTTTCAAACAGGGCAGAATCATCGTGGCTTCTTTTTAACAGGCTATAGACTAATCCGTCACAATGATTCTTCCGGCGAAAACGGTCTATATTTACATCGCACTAAATCTTACTTCGCCGATCCAGTATCTTTCAACCTGTCGTTTAAACGTTTTTTCATATCGGAATAATAATAAATCGTTAATTAATCACAAGAAGCGCAATTTGATTGACTCCCTATTTCTCTCCTATGCCAAACTGCGGAATATTTCCATAGCCCTTTGCAATAACCTGGAAAAGGGGTCCGTTACGACGGAATTCATTTTTCCTCTATAATTAATGGAACCCAAAACGAAACGTCCAATCTGACTATTAAGCATGTCAAATTATCGTTTAAGAAAGAGCTCGGATAGTTTAGCTGTCCCCGACGTTGTCTCGATTCACGCCATAACTTCAAGTTATTCACTCTAAGAAGATTCGAAATACCATTTCTCTGCCCGGTGAGACATGGTTGTTTAGCATATTATTTTATTCTATAAGGAGGGTCCATCTCCTACAGATTGACTCTGTGATCACTCAGGTTGGTCGTGGTGAGCTAAGGTTTTAGGGTCCCTGTATGAGTCGTTCCGACTCCGTGCTTTATCGTATAAGGGAGCATCACCCAACCAGCAAAATAATAATAATAATAAAATTTCCGGAGGCGTAACGCGCTTGTCCCAGACTAAACACGTTTCTCTACAAAGCAAAACAAATATTTCCGCAAACTTCGCCAAAGGAGAACTTGCGGGGCATCAGACTGAAATATGTCGTACGCGGAAAATCGGCGACGCATCGCCTCTGGCCGTGACAGAATTCGTTCTCGGAGCCCATCACACCGGGCGACAGCGTGTTGGAATTGGTGCGCCGCAGCTACACGACCCGTCGACCACCGTTCAAGAAGGTTTTGGCATTTTCCCTCCTTGTACGCTTGCCTTTCGGCTGTCACGCATTTCTTTTTTCCGCGTATACTCGACGAAATGCGCACCCGAGGAGTAGAAAAACAGCGGCTGGGTATGCACCACCTGTACTGTAAAAACGGCATGGAAGAGTCAGTCCACGTCAACTGATATCAAAGCTGTAATGGAAGCCTATCTGGTCTTCGCCATTTATAGCGCCCCTTCGCTTCGTTCAATTCGGTTGCTTGGTTCCCCGAATAAAAAAAAATGGTTGTTTTGTGTTGCCAAGCGTCAAAGAAGGCCAGGAATTCCGGAATTTTTAGAGTAATACTCTTGTACGACTCCAAAGACGAAATATTTCTGTAGAAAGCAGCGATGTTGAAGTGAGAGAAACGAAAATAGGGTACAATTCGCTGTCGATTCGTTATATGTGCCCAAACAAGGATTCGTTTTTGAAGTTATGTTGGGATACCATGATCTGCTCAGCCTCCCTTTGTTCTGCTTAGACACCTTCGTTCGCTTTCAAACAGTTCGTTGTACGCCCCGAACTCTTCTGCTCCAACGCGCCACCCCAAGCGACGTCAACGTTTTCGTGCGGCATACGTCTGCTTTGAGTCTCCTTGGGCGGACGCGCGCCAGCGCGCCGCTGCTGACGTAATCCCACCACTGCGCTGGCGTACCGCACCACTTTGGCGGCTTCGCTGGCTTCGCCTTGATTCGGCCGTCACAGCGAACGGATCCGACTGGTTTGAGAATACTAGTAAGCACGCAGTGAAAGGTCGAGAGCCCATTGTTTGTTTTATCTTATTTTCTTTATTTCCTTCCCCTTGAACCCGTATGGCGACTAAAATAAGTGCACGCCCAGATTGACCAACTGTCTCTGAAAGGAATGAAAATCCTATATTGATTTCCCAGCAAAGATATATTTCAGCCCATAGGCAAGGCGTACACTATGACGTTTGAGCCAGCTATTTTCAGGCAAAGTTCAGAAAGTCGTGATATTTGCGAAACGAAGCAACAACAAATAAAGTCCCAGAAGAAATAACCGGAAGAGGAGCCTTTACAATGGTTCCAGTAATAGAACTCAAGAAGCTTTCTTTGGTTTAGCAGCAGCAGTTTTTCGCGAACCGGGAATTCGGCGCCGAGATAATAATTCCTTGCGGAACGCACCTTCTCCAAAACTCTCAAGGGCGATGTTTCCCACGCGTTTTCTCGCGCACATGCCTTGGCGCTGTCTCCTTGCTCACCACTTTTAAGCGCATGAAGAAACAGCAAATTAGTTTCCGCGGGCTTTTTCGGCTACAGCCGGGAAGTGCCGAGTCGTTTCCGCATCGCTTTACTTAACACCTGCTCCTCTGCACTCCTTCCCGCCCTCCTCCCCCGTCTCCCTGGTATTGGTATTGCTAGCGGAGTGGAGGGCCTCGCAATTTGAATAATGCTATCGATTTAGCAGATTCTAAATTGAATTCTCGGAGGGCGCCAAGAAATGACGCGGGCATTTCTCACGGCTTGTTAGCCTCGCTCGAAGCACCCCCTTCATTTCCCCCTCCCCACTGCCCTTCGTCCTCTCCCCAACAAGTACGTCCTTCCGCCTTCGTTGTCTGCACCTAAGACACCCCCGAGACCGTAAAGCCTAACGTATTCCGGCAGTCCTAAGATCAAACATATCCTCTCATCGTTAGGATTTGCCAAGATCGAGATACGTCAGCATCTGGAATCTCTAGCGACCGATAAGCGAACGACGAACAACGGCCTAAAACAGGAAGGCTTTGGGGCATTATTGTTAGAAAGGTGGCCGTTCTCGCTGCGGTGCTTCTCGGAATAGCGTCGTCTGTGATAGAGGTTCACGGCTCCACGGCGTTTCGATCTTTGAAAATTAGGCTTAAGTCGGGGTTCCGGCGCGCCATACCGCCCAAACTATATCCTCGACAACTGTTGTTTTGTAATGGAAGAAAGCAATGCCTGACGATCCCACATGCGAAGGTCGATACGAGGCGGGAAACAGAGAAAAGCGAGAACGCTCTGTACTAGAAAAGAAACAAAGAAGCGCAGGGGCCAGAAGGGGGAGGAATGAGGCTGGAGTAGATTAAGAGGCCTACAAGAAGAAGGAAAAAAAGAAAAAAAAATGGGAGGGATGCAAGCAAAATGGGGTAGTGACCAGTGGCGTTGCTGGCTAAAATAGCACCCGGGGCCCAGAAAATTTGGCACCCCTCCCCCCACCAGATACGACGCTATTAATTATAAGGTCGTCATTACTATTATGGAGGCTATAATTGATGTCATGACTATCATTATTAATAGCAATGTCATATATTGTGGCCACAATTATTACTATTATATCAGATAATACGGGGTTGGGATTAAAAATGCGCCTCTTTCTTTTAATAAATATGTACAAAGGCTATTCACAGCACCGCTAGCGTACGTGTGTTTCCAAATGTCATTACAAGCATACATAATATGCATTATGTAACGCGAAATAGAGTTACACGATAACAAATGATATGTGTCGGTTATCTATAAACAATAGGCAATATATAAAAAATGAAGCAGAAAAAATAGGAGCCATATATTATTTATGCAAACTTTACTATAATAGCTACATGAGCTCGGATTGAAGAATTCCAGAAGCCGATTGTGGGGCAAATAAGGAATACACGAATGCCAACTTTGTCAGTGGATAATGTTCATTGCGATTCATTTCTTTATCAAGGTGAGCATTTTGAGACAATAATGTGCAATGTGGTACATTTGTGCAAAGCGGACATTCTGAGCAAGAAATTTGAAACTAAGTATCATTGTAACATTGCATATCTGTATAACATCATCTTTCAGTTCGCATTGAAAATAAACAAGAAATGCCCGCATCGACCTAAATAACACGGCGATGAAAAAAAAAAGATTAGTTTGGCCTGTTTCGGCAGATTACTGCACCAAATCAAAAATATACTGGAGTAGGTTGGTTGTGGCGATTGTTCAACAGCTGTTCGGTGATTTGAGTAAAGAAGTTGTGAGGTCCTATGCCGGGACCACAAGATTACCACCGGTAACTCTTTGATAGCAATTTAAATTGGCATGTTCTAGTTATGACGTTGGATGCGCGAAATTCTTCATTTGTATTGGGGATTTAAAAAACATGTAGAAACTTGCCCTGCCCACTAAATAAATAAGAAAGAGGTCACGGGAGACCTGAAGGCCACAATGGTTTCGAGGGAAACAAACAAAGCATGATATGTCGTAGAACGGAAGCCAAAACTGACCGGTTTATTCTGCGCGCGTCTTCATTTCTTTGGGTTTTTTTGTAATTGCATCAAAATGTATCTTCACGTGATCTACATCTATTGCCAGTGTTGTGAGGTGAGAATAGCCAGTCATTTTTGATCGCAGAAACATTTTCCTTTCCCTTAGTTTAGAGTAGCTTTCTTTCACGTTATGTCGCCGATGCAAATACTAAAACAATCGAGCAGTAACGCTTATGTTTGGTAGAAAATCAAATCATCTAATTTAGCAACATACTATGAGAATTTTATCAACGTCTGCAGACTTTGTTTCATTCTGACGCATGTCAGTGGCTTTGAGTAGTTTCTGTTGTCGCGAATCTCCAACACCACGTCTTCCCTTCAAAACTCGTCGTAAACGAATCAAGTCCTCTGCAGACTAGTCGAAATTGGGAAGTGCTGTTTAAAAAGGGAGCAGGAAAATAGAAGAAACAGGGAAACGGGACTCTTCTCCTTTCCCTGTTTTTTTTTTACGCATAAAAAGTTACGCAGATAGTGGAAACGATGGCGCCACAAAAAAGCTATCAGGCCAAAGCAAAAATTGATTTGCATGTGTACGGCCTTCGCGACGATCAATTAAAGTTTTCGTGACCCCAAGTTAAGGAATACTGTTTTATGATAAAGAGAAATGGTGGCACTCTCTCGGCGCAAACAAGATGTGCAATGTCTGAAATAAGGGCAAATAGGTATCGATAAGAATTAGAGCAATAAAAAATTACGCCCACCTCCCCTCGCGGGAACCCTGGTGTGATGCGACGGCTGAAGAAGGTTCCATTGTGCGTTTCCGTTGGTCGATTACTCGAATTGCGTGATAAATAGTCGGGTAATGTGTGTGTGTAGTGAGAGAGAGAGAGAGAGAGATAGGAGAGAGAGAGAGAGAGCAAGCGTAGCGCGGACGACCGTCGACTGAGAGACCGGCCGGAGCGCGGCACTCCGCTTAATGCGCAGCGCGCCCCGAAGGAGAGGAGACCGCGGAGAGATGAGGGCGCTGCAGATGCGCACAGCGCGCTTGCGCCGCGCTCAGCGCCACCCACCGGCCGAGTGAGAGAGCGCGCCGCGCGCCACAGATGTTGGGGAAGAGGGCGCGCTATCACGGCGAGAGGAGAGGGGGTGAGCTGGAAGAGAGACGCAGCTGTGCGGACGCGGACGCGGACGACGACGACGACGACGACGGACGCAGGACAGGGCCGCCTGCAAGAGATGCTCCTCTCAGCGTCGCATCTAAAAAGCGCTCGATCGAGAGCACGAAAAATCCTTTTGAAGCCGAGCGAGAAAGTGGCCAAGAACTCCTTGTGGTAGCATAGTGTGTAATGTGTCAGATCAGAGCAAGGTATTGAAGTGAAGTCCGGTACGCGGCAGCGAGAGAGTGCCACACCGTACAGTCGATACCAAACGAAGGGATGCTTGCAAGAGCACTGTAGGTGAGAGAGAAAGTCTCAATCGCTGTGAGGTAATGACACTTATGTAAGGGCAGGTACAGCCATTAAAGAGTATTTGCTGCCGCTGACGGAACCTGGCAAAGGTTCGCTGGGGCAGAAATAGAAGTTTTCGCAGCAACTGACCACAATTCGGACTAGCTTTTGAGAAAAAGGCTATTTCCAAATATCATATGGGAAGAGTGGTTTACAATGTGGTAGAAAATGACCGCCACAGATATTCGGAGAGCACCAACGTGCTTGTCCCTAAAGGCAGCACTGGCGGCCGTGACCACATGCTGGAAATTCCTCTAGATGGGCATTTCAGAAGCCCAAAACCATCAGCTTCACTACGAGTACTACGTTTTGAGAAGATACTATGTCCATTATCTTTATCTCTTCAATGTACTTATCTTGTTATCGATGAAAGGAGCAGAGAGAAAATGTGACATTTAGCGCGGAAAGCGACGCCTCGTGGTTCACAAGTAGTCTATGCCCAGTGTATACGGCTGGCAGTGTGGACGTTTGTCGGCAATGATGTCGTCGCTTCCTTTCGTACATTTTTGTCAAGTATTTCATTACACATTCTCAAGTAAGTTGGCATTGGGGTCTTGGGAAAATTAACACTACGAAATCTGGGGTTCGGTCTTACCGATGTTGAGGACGGGATTGGGTTGTCTAGGCCGCGGGGGCATTCGCCGACTGCTGCCGCCAGCCAATTAGCATCTCACGGTGGCTAGCAGCCGTGAGCGATGCAGCTGGATATATAACGAGGGAGGAGCGGTCACGCACATCTGAATATTTTGTTGACAACGATTTCATTCATGCAGTTGTTCGATCTGCTAGTTCAAGACGGGAACTAGATGAATCGACCTTTTCCCAGTAGCCGAGGAAATAAAGTTGCAATATCTAAACAAAAGAACAAGGCGTTTTCGGAACCGGATCGGTTTTTTTCCTCAGGGGTGACTGGGGTCACGTTGTTGCAGTGGCCACTCAAAGAGCCCCTCGTTGTAGAGCTCTGTCCATGCTGTGCACAAGCAGAAGGGTCCAGGGGAACGATTTATGTTTTTTGCTGCTCTCTGAAGGTGTTTCGGGCGTTTCGGGACACGGGCGTTTCGGTACAAGACATTTCGGTACACTGCGGTTCGGTAAAGGTCAGTTCTGTACAAAAAACTCCAACCTCCCCTCGCGGGAACCCCTGTGTAGATGCGACGCATAGGCGGAGCGGCGAAGGGACCGCGTTTTATAGGCGCGCATAACGTTGAGGAGACTGCGTAAGCCGGTCCCAGTCGATGAAGACGTTGACGTACTTGTAAAGCGGCGTGGACTGTAGGTGTTTGAGCCAAGCGTGCATGTTGCTTCGCCGGAGAACACCGGTTATATGCGCAGCGCGCCCGAAGGAGAGGAAACCGCGTAAGAGAGAGTACTGCACATGCGCCGGCCCCAGCGCGTCTGCCGCGGCTATGACGCAACGTGCTTCGGCTATGACGCAACACAATCCACTTTAATCCAATCCAATCCGAATCCAATCCAAGCCAATCCAAGCCAATAAAATCCAATCCAATCCAATGACCCTCGCGAGAGAGTGTTCGCTATCAGAGAGGAGAGGGGGTGAGTGGCGGAGAGCGCAGCTGGCGCGGCGAGGAGAATGGGGAGGGGTGGACAACGTCGCCGACGATGACTACGACGCCGGAGGGAACAAGGCGAGTGAATCGATGCTCTGCATCTAAAATGAATTTGGGTGAGCATTCGAGGCAGCAAAGGTAGCGTGCATTGTTAACATGGGAGTTACAATCACGCAAATCGAACCTGTTTATTACAACTGTTGTTGTTCGTATTTCTCCTTTATTCTAGGGCAGTAAAAAATGTATGTGGCCTTGTAAAAAACGCCTATCTATTGTCATAACCGCAGCCAGAAAATGTATGGCTCGTTCATTACTTCGTTTCTTTAGCGATATACCCTGACCAGCATTTATATAACAGACCAGTGACAGTAACTTTTTTTCACGTTCCAGGCACTACAATAACAGCTGCGTATTTAAGTGTAACCGCTGTTGCAACCGGGGAGGGCTGACCCGAGCCGAGCTCTGTCGCCTCCGACATACGTGTGGTAGCGTGGTGTGAAGCGAGCGGCCAGCCGCTGTTGCAGCCGTGAAGAAGTCCAGAAGCCGTAGCCTAACGTAACTGTTTACTTCATAGCGAGAGGTGAGCCGAAGCCAAAGAACAACACCCCGACGGGCGATGTAACCGTACAGGACTCGAGCAGAGTGACAGCATTGATTCACTGCTCAAACAGGAATGGAACTACAGCGCTTGGGCGAGGTCCATTTATACCGAAAAGCGCCAACGGTCAAAACAAGCGTTCCCTCTAGATTGTGCACACGCCACGAACGTCACAGACACACATAACACTCTTTCCAGAGTTCGTGAGCAGTCGGTAGCAGCGGCGCACGCTGAGCCCGATAGAGGGGATGGAGGGGACTCCACTGCGGGCTTCCGTGTCCTTGGGGCGCGTTGAGACGTGCTTCGCCGGCAACCGTCGAAGTTTGAAACGCGCCGAAAGCGAGGTGTCTGACCCGGGCTTGTCGAGACGTGAAAACATGAGTCACCGACACGGTGGGGCTTGTTTGAAAGGCGCACGTAGTGGAGGTTTCGCCGCACAGCCGAGGAGTATTGAAACGAAGCTCAGCGGCGGGCTCAATCGTAACACCGCAGGGGCAAAGTAACCTGTGTCTTCCTAACGTAATGAAGAAGATCTTGCAATATTTTGGCATTCCGTTTTTGTGGGCGTTGCTTTCTCCTGATAACACAATGCACATACCACGTCATTATCAATTCATTACCGAAGGCACCTGTTGTACCTTGTCGCACGCTTCTGTCCCGACCTCATCGTCGTTACCAGTTACTATGCTGTGTTTACTGTGTTTGTGAATTGGTAGTTGAAAAGGCTCTTGTATAATATTCAAAGCTATATTTTGCCAGGTCTGCTCTCTTGTGATTTTCAGCGTTCTGCCGGAAGTATACGTATCATAATTTGGTGGGGTTCTATGCTTATCAGAGATAAATGGCACCTGCATCTCCCACCATCAGTATTTCTTTGGCTCATTAAACGCGAAAAGTTTAGTCTCTCTCTATGTCTGTTGGTCTGCCAGTCTTTCTGTCCCTCGATTCAGCCGCCCGGCCAAAGTTAATGCAGAGGAGAGCCATTTCTAAACATCTAAGTCCGGTGTCAATGTCAACACTTGTCATCATTGTTGAGCCAGAACAAAACATTACGCAAATTTGAAGTAAAACATCAATACATAACAGATATTTGCATTGTTCCTTCCAAAAGAATTCCAAGTGAGTAGTCCTTGAGAAGATGATTATCTGCATGTATGCTGCAGAAAACATTTCAGCGTTCTGTGAACGTTATTACAAAGCAATTCCAACTTTTGATTCACAAACACTGTAAACCCGCCGCACTCCCTGCTAACTACGAAGAAGTCGGGACGGAAGCGTGCGGCGATAGAGAGAGAGAGAGAGAGAGAGAGAGAGAGAGAGAGAGAGAGAGTAATTTGTTGCATGGAAAGTGAACACAGAGAGGTCGGCCTGATCGCATAGTCTCCGACCTGCTGCTCTGGGGGGGGGGGGGGGGGGGAAGGGAAGGGGGAAAAAGCATAGAGAGAGAGAGGGTTACAGGTATGCCGATTATTAATAGGTGCCTTCCAGATTTCATTTCTAAAACGCCGCTATTAAGCACTCGCGTTATCAAAAAAAAAGCAACGCATACAAATGCCTAATGCCGAGAAATTGCCCTTCATCATTACGTAAGATTCAAAAGGCACAGATTCCTTTCCCCGTGTGGTGGCACTCATTTCCGCAGCTATTGTCGTAGGGACTGTGGACCTGCTCTCTACGACCGTCCCAGAAATGAGGCACATTGCGGTTGAGAAACTCTACTCACATGGAGCGCATTCTCAGTCCGCGTCCGGACACACACCGACACCAGCACCACAAAACACTCTGTCCCCCCAGTCTCAGTCCCCGCCACGGTTCTTCAGCACCACCGCCCGCTCCTTCACCTCGCCGCCCGCTGCCCCGTGTCCGCCAGCGCCATCTTTCGGCCGCCGACGTCCCCAGGTCCCGCGGCAGCAAAGCGTGCGCGGGGGGATCTCGGAGGCCATGCGCGGCCGGTGGGCGTCCGGCGGCGGAGAGGGCCCGAGGAGAGAGCTCGCGGCGAGGGGCGCCGAAGCGCTCCCCACAGGACTAAGCAAAGTGCAAAAGTAAAAATAGTTACTCTCGCTGATTTTTGAAAAAAAGACGATAATAAGTTGTCAAAAACGAGCAAGGAAACACGGTGATACTGTCACTGACTTGTTATGTAAAATACTGGTGATAATAGGTCGCTAAAAAAGAATAATGAACACTGAGGTTTTTTGAATGCTACAAATATCCCAGCTATTATTCTACAAATAAACAGAAGTCTTTTTGGCAAGGCCGCATAACCAACTGCCGGCCTAAAATAACGCAGAACTGCGAACAAGAACATCTGTAATAATTCGGTACGATTTGCGTGCTTGCAACCACCACGCAAACAACACGCGCAGCCTACAGCGCACGCCGGAATTCGTCTTTGTACCGAAACACCCGTGTCCCGAAAGTTCCGTGTCCCGAAACGCCCGTGTCCCGAAAGGTCCGTGCACCGAAAAGACCGTACCGAAAGGCCCTGTACCGAAACGTCCTCTGCCGTAAAGACCGGAGAAGGAAAGAATCTTGTGTACGACATCGGGTGTACCGGTCCTGTTGGCATAGTCTTTGGCATTTGACAAACTTCATTCAAATGTTTTTCAAGTAACGTTCAAAAAGCGCTCTGCAGCCCTTTTGGCTGGCACAGAAACTGCTCCTTTCACCCGATTCAATTATCGCATGAACCCACGAATTCTTGAAATGTGGGCAGCACCCAGCGTACCTAATGGCTAATGAAATAAATGGGGTTGCGGTACTGCAGTGTTTATATTTCTGTTATACGGTAAATTTCGTCACTCTGTCCTCTTTTTATACTCGTCGTCTACATTTTACGTATTCACCTACCAAAGCAAAATATTTATGTCACCAGCTTTCTAGTACTTCTTTTCTTAGAACCGCGCGGGACACCCCCACTGCACAAGAAGACCATGGTAAAATGTGTATGTATAAACGCTCGCCCCAATGAAAAAAGTAAACAACCTAGCAATATGGGCCATCAACACCCGATTTTAGATCGATTGGTTGGTTGTCGAATTGTTTGGTCAGTGCAACCTAGGGAAACCATGAAGGCCCCTTAGACACCTGAGCTGTTCCCCTCCTTCCCCTCACGCACGCAGACGTAATTTGCACAGTCAGCTCTTCTACACCATCTTCATTTTACGTTTTCACACTTACTTTCATATCCTTTTCAATTGTTCATCCTATCAGCCATCACCCTTTTTTAAATTTAAATTTCCGCGATATTTTCTTTCAAGTCATGAAAGGGAAAAGAGCATCTGGCTTTTATCTGAAAATCGGGCAAGCGGGCAGGAGTACGCGGTTTTCCATGCGTCACCGCAAACAAAGACGCAAGAAAAAGTCACATTCGCCATGAGCTCACACAACATGACTGTGCGCAACAAAAAAATACGTAGAAAGGCGCCGAGGACTTGGCCCTTAACCCCGTACTGCTGTTGTCCGGCGCCCGAAGAGCTATCGTGGACACGGCGAGGGGCTTTGTTGGCCCCACCGTTGCCACTGTCGCCCGATGGAGGAACAAGTTTGCTCGCTATCCATTCCGCGCGCGCCCGCTCATATACACGGCACCCCATCTGCAGAAATCCTTCCTTCTTCGCCTCCGCTCACCCCACCGCAATTAACTCAACAAGGCGCGCTCATCATCGGGGCAGCCGCGACATTCTTAGATGCCAAAATTCTCCTTGCCTTCTTCCATTATACCAGGAAGCAAATTTTCAATGAATTGGCTTGCGCTAAGCCAATGCTGCGGTCTTGTTACAGTCGTCCACTTATACATTGGAGAGGCACAAGTGGCACCCCCCCCCCCCCCTTTACCAAGAAGCTGGTACCCGTAGCCCAAGGCCCCCTCCCTCCCTAGCGACACCACTGGTAGGGACTACGGTGTAGGCAGAAAATACCGGGCGTGTTCGACCCTTA
The DNA here is from genome assembly GCA_013339765.2 of Haemaphysalis longicornis. Classification (NCBI taxonomy): domain Eukaryota; kingdom Metazoa; phylum Arthropoda; class Arachnida; order Ixodida; family Ixodidae; genus Haemaphysalis; species Haemaphysalis longicornis. The sequence continues at coordinate 91,500,932 of CM023450.1, forward strand.
CTGACCTCGGCAGCTGCGCTTCCGAAACGTCCCACCAAGCAGGCGACGAATTTGAGAAAACCAGGCACCCGCTTCTTTCCCCTTTAATAACTTCTTCCCCCTCTTTCTGGCTACATTTTCTTTCCTCGCCCTGTCTCACAAAGGCCTTGTTCTTTGCCGTGTGGTCGTCCTTGTCGTCGTCTCGGAGCACACCACACGTGTTTGCTTTCTGCGCCCCAGCATTCCGAGAATTACTTTCATGGCTTGGTGCCTCGTGCTGCTTTTTTTGTCTTCTCTCTTCTCCTTAATATTTCATCTCGACGCGTGTCATCTCGATTCGTTACTTACATTCCTGTCTTCTTCCTTTCTCCTCTTCATCTAGTTCTCCCGCCTTGATGTCATCGTAACAAAGGAAGTTCGCTCCCCGCACAGGTTATTATGGCGCTACCCACGACTGGGCGACGCCTTTGCAGCACGCTTGAGCGGTACACTACCGTATATTTGGCTTCTTCTCATCTCCCGGCCGCGCCACATTGTTGATGTCATCCGGCTGCCCGATCGACACTTCTTCTTTTCCCTGTTACGCACGATCGCGCGGACAAATGAACATGAGACAACGACTCGGATAGAAAGAAAAACCAAAGGCGAGAAGGTGTTTCCATCCCGAAGTAATCCTCCCGCGTGCCTCCCTAGCTTGGTAGCCCAGCGCCGTCGGCGACAACGTCACGCCGTCGCTTTCGCCGTTCTTCCCGAGCTCTGGGTGACCACAACGAACCGAGTCTTATTGTCGTTCCACTCTCCTTTTGCCGTTGGGCCGGTTTTCGCATTCTCCGGCGTAGTCCAGTCGCTAGATTCTTTGCGTTAACCCAATAAATCTGCCACACTTCTGACAGATTACTTGAGCGTTCGAGTTGTTAGCGTTTTCCGCCTCGTGAGTGCTTGGTGCTTCGTAAACGCCGAGGCTCGCACCCCGGCCCCGCTTTCCTTCTCATTACAGTCGTTGATGCTTTCACTTCAAGCTTTACACGTCGCGAGCGATGGTGCCCCAATCGCGACTTATACATACATACATACATACATACATACACACACTACACACAACACATACATACATACATACACAACATACATACATACATACATACATACATACATACATACATACATACATACATACATACATACATACATACATACATACATACATACATACATACATACATACATACATACATATGGTCTAGACATTTCGGCGCATGAGATTTCGGTGCAGGAGGTTTCCCAGCGCATATTTTGTTGCATGGACATTTCGGTGCATGAACATTTTGCGAACGGACATATCGGTGTACAGACGTTTTGGTGCATGGACATTTCAATGCGCAATCTTTTCGGCAACCAAATTTTCGGGTTTGCATTTGTGGATTTGCATTTAAATGTTAAATGTTATCCTTTTTCCAGTTATTCTTAACAATTGAGTATTTCTATATTTTTGTTTATTACCTCGTACTGGGAACATCAGATGTGCAACCAACTGATTGAATTCTTTTGCACATGTATTTTTTTTATTTATGACAAGACGTTAATTTATATTGGCTCATCCTTGTGGCATAGAAATCAGTCGAGACAATTAGCAGGTGTTTACGATAGTAAAATGCATTCTTTATGCAACATTCTCTAAATAAAGGACCCACCCTCACTATTTTAAAAACGTACAGTTGCGCCCAAAAAGGCAGGAAATCTTAAGTTGAGTTTGATGTAGGCTGCGCTTTCATGCTAAAAAAAAAAGTTGGAAACACTTTTGTTCACACCTTATTTTACGGACAATTCAAGGATAGTGTCGTGGAGGATAAGAGGGCCATTTTGGAGAGAGTTTTAATTAACTGGAAGTTCGAATTAACCGAGTTAGAATTAACGAGTTTTTACTGTATTTCCGCAATGTTGGTAAAGCACGTACGGGTTGTGCGTACATACACCACTCATTCCCGTGTTCTTGTAAGCCAAGCTTCGTTTTATGTTTGCACAGTTATTTTCCACTTACTTTAAATCTTTGCCCTGCAGCACCCCTCCCCCTTTTTTGTCTTCCAGTTTCAATCTGCCCTATGTTTTGTTTTTTAATCATATTATTTTCGATCCTCCGTACAAATCTTACCGACCCAGGGAAGTTGATCTCCGAAGCGTCACCGCATTACCTTGGAGAGTCAGACTCAGACGAGTCGGAAAGAGCTACAGGTTTAAAAGTGTTATAAAGATAATGGAGGAACTGGCGAAACTTATCGCCGACGGAATCCAATCAGGATTGAAAGGACACAAACTTCGCATGTGAGTCGACCGTGAGCGCGCCAGATTAAAAGGGCAGCGCGCAGCAAAAAGAGAAAAACTGGAACCACAGCGCGCATTTTGCCACTTTGTGGTGTTATAAGGTTTCAGGGACTCAAGACGAGGTACTGACAGGCACAGGTCAAAAAACTGTAACACGGGATTTCGGGCTTAAGAATGGAAAGAATATTTATGGAGACGGTGCGGACAGTAAAAGGGGCAAGAAACTAAGCGAGACAAGAGGTGGAAGAAAGGTTCAGGTAGGTTTTGAGCGATGTTTCAGAGGCGAGCAGTCCAAGTCGGATACAATGATGCAAGTAGAAAGAGTACGGTCTTACGACTTGAAATTCACGCTGGAGTTGCGGGAGCAGACGGTTTCCCGCTTAAGACGCGATGGAGACACCGGAGTTTACAGTTCAGGCAGCGGGGGCAGAGAGCGGTGGCCTCGATGGAATCTTATGCCATGGCCTCCGAGATTCCCCCAGAGCGCGTTTCGCTCCGGCCGTCCAAATCGTCCTCCGGAGAGAGCGTAAGTTGAAAAGTGGGCGCGGCCGCGACTTTCGCCGCACCGCGGCCGGTAAGATGCATGAAGGGCCCCGCAGCGACACAGAGATGTCGGGGCGGGTAGGCCGGAATGTCTGGAGATAGATGTGGACAAGCTGAAATGGAAAAGAGCTGAGGAAAAGGTCCCCAAGAATACCGCGGTAGGCACGGATGGGATACCGATGGAGATGATTAACCAATTAGGACCTAAGAGCAAGGGAAAGTTACTACAAGCCATCAGAACAAGGATAGAAGAAAAGGCAATACCGGCCGCGTGGCAAATGAGCAGGATGAACTGGTGTACAAGGGCAAAGGAGTCAAGAAAAACCCGAGTTCGTATAGGCCAGTAACCGTCACGTCAGTGCTGTACAGGTTAGCAATCAACAGTGAAGTTCGAACTAGAGCAGTGGGTGGAAGAAAATAGGATATTAGGGGAACTTCAAAATGGGTTTCGAAAGGACAGAAGACTAGACACAACTTATTTGTGGTAAGCCAATGCATAGAGGTGGCGAAGATGAAAAACCCGGGCCTTTGTGGTTAGCCTTTCTGGACATTAAAGCGGCGTATGATAATGTAGACAGGGAGCGGCTATGGAGTATCCTGGAGGACGAGGGAGTTGGGCAGAATTCATTAGCTTACTCAGGGAGCTATACCGGGAGAACCAAGTTCAAATAGTGTGGTAGGGGATAACATACAATAGGCCTGTATACACCTACAAGGGTTTGAAACAAGGATGTCCTCTCTCTCCGCTGCTGTTCATGATCTACATGGCGGGGTTAGAAAGGAAGCTAGAAGTCAGTACGCTGGGGTTCGACTTATCATACATGAAAAACAAGCAGGTGGTGGAAAAAAGGGCTCCGGGACTAATGTATGCAGACGACATATTGTTGATGGCGGATAACCGAATAGGTATGCAGGGCTTGATGGATATGTGCGGTGAAGAAGCGACGCACCTAGGGCTATCCTTTAGCAGAGAAAAATCGGGGATCATGGTCTTTAACAACGGCGCGGAACACAAAACAGTATCAGTGCAGCAAGTAGAAATACCATTGGTGAAAGAGTATAAATATTTAGGAGTATGGCTGAACAACAGCGAAGATTACACGCAGGCGCATGAGGTCACCTTAAGACGAAAGGAAGACGGAACGGGGCCCATAATGAAGCATAGAGCCCTCTGGGGATACAGCAAATACGAGGGGGGAAGGGGAGTCTGGAAAGGGGTCATGGTACCAGGATTAACTTTCGCAATTTCGGTTCTGTGCATGAAGCAAGAGACCCAAGCGGGCCTGGAGGTAAATCAGAGGGCGGTAGGCAGATTGGCCCTAGGGGCCTCAGCAAAACTACAAATGAAGCGGTACAAGGGGATATGGGCTGGTCGTCTTTCGAGGCGAGGGGGGCGCAGAGCAAGATAAAGTTTGAGGAGCGACTTCGTGACATGGAGGACTAAATTGGCCACGAGAGTGTTTAAGTACCTGTATATGAGGAGCGTGGACACGCGGTGGAGACGGAGGACCAGACAGCTGACCAAGCGGTACGGAAATTCGGTAGGGGAAAGTGGTGTTTACACAACAGTTAAAAAGCGGGTAAAGGCAGCAGAGACGACGAAGTGGGCACAGAGCAGGGAAAGCGAAAAAACCCTGGAGACTTATAGGGCAGAGAAACGGGAAATTAAGAAGGAGGGATTCTATGACAATACGAGAGGCAGTACTTTGCTCTTCGAGGCACGGGCGGGGTGCCTGAGAACCCGGGCATACACGGGTAGCAGGCAGCAGGATGAAACAGGTGCGTGCTGCGGCAGTGATAGGGAAACTATAGACCATATTGTCAGGAACTGCACAGATATACGACCACCGCGGGGTGAGGGGGGAAAAGACGCTGGTGGAGGCTTTGGGATTTGGGGTATTTTAACCTCAACTTCAAGGCCATAGAGGTGACGAAGAGGCGACTGGAGTGGTGGTGGAGGGAAAAATAGGGGAAAGGGGTGAGTACGAGGCAGAGTAAACATACGGATGAGAATTTAGAACAGCGAGGGGAGAAAAAAACGGGGGTGGGGTGATGAGTTTTTAAACAGGGAAGAGAGGGGGAGGGAGGGAGGATGCAAATCTATTAGGTTAGCTGAGAGTAGGGCGAGTAGGCGTAATAAAAAATGGCAAGTCGGTTGCTGACAACCGACGCCCCGATTCCATGGGAAAGCCACTAATCATCATCATCATCATCATCATCATCAACAACAACAACTATTCCGCTGCAGTTGGGTGCCAGCGAGGAATACGCGCGTTTTCGCAGCTTGCAGTCAAATTGAGTCGAGCAACCAGTTTTAAAACGACAGGTACAAGACAATAGCCAGCAAATTTATTATGGTTAACTTAATAATACGAGGCGCGCAAGTACAAAGTTAAGCAGGAATCATACGAGAGAAGCGCAGTCGGTTCTGGCAGTCTCTGCTGCGGTTTCGCGTCCCTTTTTATTATTTTTTAGATTTGTCGATGTGTATATACACGCGGGGCCCTTAAGAAACCTTTCACGTCCTCACCCAACATTATCCGACTTGCATAAGCATATGTCGCATAAATGCTATAGTATTAAGATTGTTTCTGATTGGTATGCATGCCACGATAGATTTGTTTCCGCGGATTTTTAAGGCATGCTTAGAAAATCGTAAGCATACAAGTCCGACACAAACCAACCGTGATACATTCAGACACCACTGTCCATCGCACTTCAGTGCCAATGAGTATCTGCGAGGTTTTAGTAAGCGCTTTGTGAACTAATATAGCGCATTTGCGCGGCAGTTACGAAAAGCTAATCATGGTCTAAAAACTACACGATACATCGTCGCATATAAATCTGCGTAAATTATTTGTCTGTGTTTGCAATTGAGAATGCTTTTTGCTCGTATACCTGTGCGTGCAGATGGCTCAGCTAGATTGGTGGTTCCATATAACTTCAACGAATAAATGTGAAACTCCGATATTCTTTTTTGTTTCGTAAGATCAATTTTCAAATGTGTTATTTTTATTTTTATTTTATTTTCTGTTTTCAAGTTCCATCCAATTAATTAGCTCCATATACGCTATTCTGAAGATACTAAACATCTTATCGTGCCAATTATGCACTTTTATGCAAAGGCAGGAGTTTTCACGGTTGGTCGTTTTCACATTTTTGTACGTGTTCTCGTTGTTCTTTTCAGTGTTTTTTTTATTTTTGTCTTTTTTTTGGAGGAGGTGTATGAATGCGCATTTTTTATTTTGTAAGCTAGCTTTTATGATTTATTAACTTCTTTTGGTTCTTTTAAGATTCTGTACGACCATTCGTCTCCATTCGCACTATAACGATTCATTACACATGTTAACTCCGCCAAATATACATTCTTGCGCAAATGCAGGGCGTTACACTTTGGTCAGTTTTCATGTATTTTTTATTCTTGTTTCCGTCGTTAATATTTGTCATAGCTTTTTATTTTTTTTTCGCTTTGCGCGTGAGATGTATTGACTATTAGGTCGTACCAGGAACCACTGTGCCCATGGATGACTGATTACATCCTCTCCGCCCTAAAACCAAAAAGGCTACTGGTAGCATAAATGGAAGATGAATAAACACAACGGGTATTACCTGCGTAATTATAAAATGATGCGAAATAAATCACTGGCGGTTATTAGAATACACAAAAAAGAATATTATAGCCGTCTTATACAGGACGCAAAGGGTAATACTAAAAAAATATGGGAAATAGTTAAAGAAGTTACTGGCAACAGCCCAAAGCAGCAGCTTCTGCCCGACTTCATAGACAGAAGTATTGTTGACAGCTTTAATCTATATTTCACGAGTGACGGCCCTGTCTTGGCAGCAAAATTTGACAATTCGACTGAGTACCCCTTTCAAGGCCTCCCTTTAACAAACACTTTCTATATGTATGTCATTGAATCCAAGGATATTGAAGCTGTTGTATTAAACATGTCTACGAATAAGGCTGCTGGACCAGACCGCATCACGGTACGGTTGCTTAAGGAAAACATAGATATCATGTGCCCTATCTTATGTAATATTTTCAATCATTCTCTGCATGCTTCTACGTACCCATGTCCTTTAAAAAAAGCTAGGGTCGCACCGATCTACAAAGACGGAGACCCCGCTGACCCATCTAGTTATCGTCCAATATCCGTGCTAAGCGTCCTTAACAATCTATATGAGAAAATTCTTGCATCCCGAATACAAAAATTTTTAGATAAATACCACATAATTTGCCCACAACAGCACGGGTTTCGTTCCGAGTACTCAATATCAACGGCGGTGCTGTCTTTAACACAAGCAATTAACTCTGCCCTAAACAAAAACAAACTGGTGGCTGTAGTGTACCTAGACTTAAAAAAGCATTCGACACCGTAGATCACTCAGTTCTCGTAGGCGAATTGAAGCACTACGGTTTTAGAGGTACATCTTTCTACCTATTCTCAAGTTATTTTCATGACCGGTACCAGAAAGTTTGCATTAACAATGTATGTTCTTTGCCGCAGCCTATACAAACTGGAGTGCTACAGGGATTCGTCCTTGGGCCCTTATTATTATCTTTGTATATAAACGATCTGCCATTATCCTTATATTGCTTAGACGTTTTGATGTACGCTGATGAGACAGCTATAATTATTACAGGTAACAATACCCAGGAAAGCGAATCTAAAACAAACTCAGAGTTATCAAGAATTTCCAAATGGTTCTGTGCCAACAAATTAACAATAATAGCAATAAAACTGTGTTTGCAATTCAGATGGAAACACAGGAGAGAAACTGGAGGTCGTGGATTCGGATCCCACCTGGCGGGGATTTTTTGTCCACTTTCTTTCCAAATTCTTTATCTGTTTCAATGACCTACCACATCCTCCCCTTTGCTTTCCGACGTTTTCTTGACTGCCAACCCTTATTTCTGTCTTATTTCAACGAGCCCCTCATTTCTTATTCTGATTCGCTATATGTATGTATGTATGTATGTATGTAAGTATGTATGTATGTATGTATGTATGTATGTATGTATGTATGTATGTATGTATGTATGTATGTATGTATGTATGTATGTATGTATGTATGTATGTATGTATGTATGTATTTATGTATGTGCGTCAAAATCTGCACAAATTTAATGATCGCACTCACGTAATGATCGCACCCCTGAAGTTTGTCCCCAAAATTCGATTTTTTTCAATTTCCCGCGACATGAACAGATAAAGAATTTGGAAAGAAAGAAAGTGGAGAAAAAAATGCCCGCCAGGTGGGATCCGAGCCCACGACCTCCAGAATACCGGTCTGGTGCGATAACCACTACGCTACCGGCGGGGCTATTTTTCCCCTCCACTTTCTGGGGTATTTATGTCAATGTAATTTTTTTCCTGTGCTTGGGGGTGGTAGCCAGCGCCACTTCGACTTCTCGGGGTGAAGGTGACCTTTTTAACCCCCGGGCCGTGACTCACGGCTGCGGCAAGTTCACTTGCCGCAGCCGTATGTCTTATGTGTGCCAAGTTCAGCTGATGATGGTCGTGCTTACCTCTGTTCCCTTCCCTTTCAAAGCGGACATGACTACGTTATTGCCGCAGACTTGCCGATATTAACGATATCGGCAAGCATGCGTTCAATATTGATGAGGAAGAAGCTCTCACTATGTTACAGGGTTGTTCGCACATAATGTGTTGTTCGCACATAATGTACTCACAAGACAAAGAAAGAAATGCGCTCAGCTTGCTGCGTTGGCCCCCATGTCTGTTTTGATGTCCGGCACTGTGACAGCGGCAGGCATTTATTGGTCGCCCTGTTGTCACCTCGGATCTAACTCGTTCCGGCGCGTTCCATTATTTATGAAAACACTGCATTTTGCGACAAGTTCGCAAATCAGCTGGTGGTGGTGTGCGGAGTTTTTATCATGTTTTTATGTAATATTTTTATTATGTTCATGAGACTAATCGTAAAAATTTTGACCCGCAACTTGCTTGCCTTTTCTCTGCTCAAAAGTTTTTCGCGAGAAATTTACCCCGCGTAATGAACGCACCCCTAAATTTGGATCAATTTTTTTAGAAAAATGTGCGATCATTAAGCGAGTAAGTACGATATATATATATATATATATATATATATATATATATATATGTGTGTTTGTGGTGTGTGTGTGTGTGTGTGTAGTTAGGAATGAGGGCTCGTTGAGGAAATACAGAAAGATAGGTCGGCAGTCTTCAACGCCTAAGGAAGCATGAGGGAATGAATAGGCCTCGTTACTTCGGGTTAGTGAAGTTAACATTTTTTAAATTTACGCAACAAAGAAAGAAAGAAAAAACACGCGCCCAGAGTGGGGACCGAACCCACGACTTTCTATTTGATCTTTAATGCCTTAGGGATTCGGCTATCTGGGCGACTGTGTTCTACTTCCGTTTCTGGGGTATTTATATTTACTAGAACTGTATCTGACGCTTGAGGGTGGTAGCCAGCGCCACTCTGACTACACGGGGACAAGGGGACCTTCTTTTCAACCCCTTGGGCGCGACTGGAACTTATACAGCCTGTCATGAGCGGGCAACTGGCGGGAAACCCTCTTAGGCTACCTTGGCATCAAGGCTGCCAGAACCGAGACCCTCGCTAGGCTTTCGCAGAATAATATGGTTAGGAATGAGGGGCTCGTTGAGGGTATAGAGAAAGATAGGTCGGCTGTCTTCAACGTTTAAGGAGGCATAGGGGAATGATTAAGCGTGTAGGGGAATTATAAGGCTTTACGTGAATTTAAAAACTGTTAACTTGAATTCTGTTTTGTGTATTCTTATTAACAAATCGTTCGCCTTTGCACGGCCCGCCAATACACCTTAGTAGCGGAGTTCCTACATCTACCTCTTTGGTTGTCTATTTCAAAGAAGTTGAAATGAACCTTCGTCTGTAAGCTCAACGAGTATCCAGTCACATTGGTTTGAGTGGAAGAGGTTGCCAAACGAGGAGGTCCGGCCTCCCGCATTTGAAAGAAAAACACAACTTTATAACTTTGTATATGTTCGTTATAAAGCTCAAGCCCAGCACCTGCTCGTTACGCAACGCGAACATGCGCTGGGAAACAATACATGGAAGGCGTGCGTGGTGGCCGCTTGAAATTGTTCGAAAGCTTCCCGGGGAAGTTGAAACTGTCGGAGCGGTATTTCCAGTTACTGGTTTAGTATTCACCAACTCAGAGGGAAAGGAATTCCCCATTCCCGCGCTTTCTTCGCATACGTAACCAGCGAGGGACCTGCACGCACCTGCTACCTTATCCATAACAGATAAAATAACGCCGGAATATATCTACACGTCACGCTTACTCCGGAATCTAGGCCGGGCTGACACGCACAGCACCCCTTGGATGACAAAGCTACGTGTGCTCTGGCGATTTGATAAAGACCATTCATTGTTGGTCCGAATAAACCGGAGTTCCATTAACATATGTATGAGTCTATCAGAGTGTTGACAGTAAACCACGACCGATAAAAGAAAATAAAAAGCAGAAGAGCATCGTTCTCTCGACATTGTTGTCCTATTCTCCTGTCTAGCTCCCGGCCTCGTCGGCTGTCCCGAGCAGGCAGCGACATCATCGACAGAGACGTCACACGCATTTCCGTGGGCGAAACTGCTGTGACAGCGGTCTTCCTGCCCTGCGGACACGCGTATGTATTTCTGGCCGTGGCCGTGATGGCTTGCGGTGTCTTTTCTTCGCATACCAGTACGACGACGACCAATAGCGCTATTTACCTATGACGGGGCTGGTCGGATACGTTGGGGGGACGGGGCTGACCTTTCTTAGTTCCCTCCATGGACTGGTTCGCCCTTTATGGCCAATGCATTGTTTATTTTGGTGCCCTCTATGAGGCAGATGTCGGTAGGTGGCATCAGTGCTGTTGCTCCGGAGTGTCTGTCACGTCGCGAGCCTGGGAGTAAAAAGACGGAAGAAGAACACACGAAAAGAACGCCTCGTGCACGCCATTAGATGCAGAGATTACGGCGCTCTTTAGTGTAACACATGAATGAGAATTCTGATATACAGAGTGCAGGAAAACATATCATAAGCAACGATCGCACACGTTCATTATTGTCTGAAATTCACGTAGTAGTTAGCAACATAGCTTTCCGCATTAAAGAATAATTCGTGGTAGCTTCGTCGTTCAAAAGCAGTTGCTGAGGGCATCAACTATGATGACAGGCGGTGAGTGTATTCATACAAACACGTGTGCACACTCCCATACACGCACTGTGTCTTTCCACTACACAGCTGTTCCATGCGCAAAGAGTGGGTGACCCGTCATTTCCTGATGAGGCGTGGTATATGAATAACGTGGCGCAGCGAACAAATATTTTTAATTATGTACCATAAAAACGCCTTTTTTTCACCATAAACGGAATACATCGGCACCAACAAACGCCGATTCTTCGAAAAATAATCAAACGCCCGTTTCTTTGAATAAATATGGTTGAAACGTTAAGCTTTTCTCTGAAACAAACGCAGAGTCCACAATGCAATCAGCCATAGTCCAAATCAACGACAACGCTGAGCTGACCGAATGTGATATTATAAATTTCTACCTATCAGTGTGCGATTGGGTCATCTGAATGGGCTGATTCGGCTGGCTCAACGTGGCCGTTGGTTTGGGCTTCTCATTAGTTAAGCATGTGACCTGAACAACGTGCGATATTTACGCCTGCTCGAGAATGCTTTCATCATCATCATCGCTCAACCGTATGACGCTAACGTGCATTCACCTACCACAAAGAAACCCATTACTCATGTAAAGACATCCCATTGTGTATGCGATGTGTGGTTGCTGCGCCCTTTGCGGAAATCCATTGTGTAAAGTTGGCTTTTTTGTAGAAGGATTCGCTTTCCTGCGGTAAAGTTGGCATCCTTGTATTCCTTTTTTTTTTCGGCACCACCCAAGTAAGGCATAGATTGCTCATGTGGTGTGTGGTTCCTGTGCCCTTGTGTAAGATTGACTTTCTTGCAGTGCGTTTTTTACGACACCATTTAAAGTAAGACATAGAAAGCCTCGCCCTAATAAAGGTTGAGCTGGTGGCTTAGAAGAGCGCTCTACCGCTTCGGCTATTGACTGGAGTAACCCGGCAGAGTGGCGATGGCAGCGCCGTCGCGCAGTTCGATAGCGCGCGTTTTGGGCGGAAACGGGCTCTCTGCTGATGCTGGACAAGCGGGCGGAGTGGCGACGCGGTGATCAATTTCTCGTTGCACGGGCCACGTGATGCAGTAACCAGACGTTACTAACACTGTACCTTCGGGAAGCTAGTCACTACGATCGATCGTAAAGCACCTGCTCTTGCAGAAGGCGCGGGATTATTTGCAGGCCCCCGTTTTAGCGCCAGTGAATGAGGCAGGTTCAGGTCGCTGCTCAGGATCGAAGCTGGTGCTATCTTTACGCGAAAGGTTCTTTTCCTTCGAATCCCAACTCCAACTCAGCGCCAGTCCTGTCCGTTTTTTCTTACGTGTGTCCTGTTCTTTAAAGCGCTAATCCCAGTTTTTATGATCATGAACCAACTAGCCCAGCAGCAAGTTCCAAAGGCAAGGCGGGCTTTAGGCCCACCTAGCCATAGGATATAGGGCAAACAGTTACTGTGATAGTTCTCGCGTACGCACCTTGATCCCATTTGACGCAACGTTTTTTTTTCTTCGGGTACAACGACAAGTAGAAGTTGTGTGAAGTATACCTGGTCTCGCATCCTGTAAGGCAGCACCCTCTAGAAGGTGGAAGGCCTTCGTATTGGAGTTTACGTTAACTGACCACATACGTCGTGAATAGGACTATGCATCAGATATAGCAAGGTTTTATGGTGGGGATGGCGGTGCTGGTGACAACCAGGACATAGGCATCTGGGCCCCTCCTTAAAGAAAGTCTACCTGCCTGTCCGATACGTACATTGCGCGCCTGCCTCCGCCTCCAAAGGAACGAAAGGATCGCGGTGCTTACGCTTTTCAGACGTTTGCTGCTATATCTTGGACTGATACACACAAGAAATATCGATGCAACGCGCATCCGCACTCGTGCTCGATGCAGTAATCGACTGTGTGGTCTGTCAAGTTTATGCAACCTCGTATCGAATCGTCTAGTTATTCATGCCATTCCCTTCTTTGGGAAGGCTTCCGGCACTGCACCCCGCGTTGACGATCTGAAGGGGATATCGATGTCCGTGATTAGATATGCATGACCTAGAGGAGATTGGTTTTGGGCGCAGTGCATTCCTGCCCAGACCCGGGAAAAGGAAGTAGGGGAAATCAGGTCTTCCAACCAATTTGTGCGCTTTCAGCACAAAGATAATGGTTCATTACCACTCGCGAAAGTGGTTCCACGCAGCTTTTGCTTTGCGCCATCAACGCGGGGCTGCTCGCTTCGCCGGTGGCCGACTGTTTAATATGCATGGTCATGGAGCGTGATTTATTAACTAGCCACTCGCGTGATTTCCATCTCGCTGAACCTGCAGCAGCACTCTGCCTTTAGCTACGATCCTCTCTAGCGCTACCATGCCATGAGTGACATTTATTTGTTGTGCGTACTTTGGTGAGCTCTCGTCTCTGTGGTTTGTTGCGCTTCCGATAAGGCTGCAGCGGTGAAGGCCCCAATCAGGCACTGCGATGAGTTTCTGACAGGGGTCGGTGAAGGCAAGAGGGAGGGAAAGGGACGGAAGTAGTGCCTAGCGATGTGCAAGCAGCAGCTTTGATTAAGGCAGGAGGTCGCACAAGTCATGTGCGAGCGTGTGAAGGCTGAACCACTGGGAATAGTCGTTGGGGTCTCTGTCGCAAGATCTCTGGCTACCGCCGCAGAAGAAAAGGACGCATACGAACGCGCACTAGCCACGGTTCTGCAAAAGAGGAATAAATTTAAGCAATGAGCAAACAAACATGTATGTATGTATGTATGTATGTATGTATGTATGTATGTATGTATGTATGTATGTATGTATGTATGTATGTATGTATGTATGTATGTATGTATGTATGTATGTATGTATGTATGTTAGGAGTGAGCGAGCGACCTGGTGACAGAGTGGAATTTATAGGTAAGTAAATAAACAAATAAATATTTACGTAAATGAAATGTACGGAAGGAAGTATTAAAGAATATTTGGACAAAAAACGGTTTAAAACGGAACATTGGGCGAGTAGGTAGAATATATAAACAATGACCCGCACAGAAACAACAAAACACAAAAGAGTACGAACAGCTGTGTGTCTCTTCGTAATCCCTTTCTTGTGTTTCGTTGTTTTTGCGCTGTTTATTGCTTTTATAAAACCCGCCGTGGTGGCTCAGTGGGTGAGGCATTTTTCTGCTGAGCCCAATAAGGTCGCGGGTTCGATCACAGCTTCTGTGGTTGCTTTTTTGATGGAGGCAAAGAGCAAAAACGCCTGTGTGTTTAGATTAGGGCGCACGTTAAAGATCCAAATGTGGCCAAATCAATCCGGAGCCGTCCACTACGGCGCGCCTCATAGCCCGGGTGTAGCTTCGGCCCTTTATCCCCACAATCAATCAATCGTTTAATAATGCTTATGGCCGTTGACATGGGGCAAGTGAGCAAGTAAGACAGAACAAAAATAAAGACGTGGAATGGGAGGGAGATGACTTTTCTCGCCGTTGTGGCAGTAGAGTGTCGGATGGCTGCAGTCGGAGCAAGTGTTGGATAACTCGCATACTTACGTTGTTGCGATGGTAGGACTATGCTCCGTGAGTGTTGGAGGTAATGGCGACAGCCCGTGGTACATGTTGCGTTGCTGTTTGGTTTGCACAACCAAACGTATGCGTGGCCTGTCGCTATTGGCACCATCACTTGCCATTTACAATGCCCAAAGATTATGTAATAAAAAGTAACTAGGAGGAGCTGCAGGATGAATAAAAGGCAAGAAAATATCAGTTTCAAAGGCTTTAACCCCCGGGTGTTTTTCAATAAACGTTAAAAAAAGGCTTTATTTCACACAAATATCGTGGTGGTATTGGCTTTTAATATTAGTGTGCGAAATCGCCTCAAGCATCACTGCAGACTTCAGCTGGTGTGACCTCGAGCTGTAAAGTTCAAGTCTTCGCGAGGATTTAAACCTGTCTGGTGTCGTGGGCTGGGGTAAGTCGAACGCTCTCTCAATGTGCCGCGCCTTTGCTCGCGCCAGTCGTACTTTCTTCACTTTTTATTGCCCCATTCTGCCACAGGGCATCAAAAGAATGAAACGATAAAAGACAGGAAAGAGACGGGAGGCAGGCGGCTTCATGCACTACAGGATACTGTATTAACCAGCCTTAGCAAGAAAGTCCAACAGCTGCTTTTAAAGAGAACCATGCGTCCAACGATGAATACCGGGCGGACGGCCAGGGCGATGTCCTAGGCCGTGCCTAGGCCGATGTCCTAGACTATGTGCCGGGTTCGGGCCGGTTGGAGTCCTTCACATGTCCTTAGGAGGTGGTCCAATGTCACTTTCGCAGCAGAAGCAGGGCAGTAGGGGCAGGTTGAATAGTTCGCCGCAAGGCTATAAATTGATGTTGCACAAATAGCTCGCGTCAGTGCAACGCCCAGGCGAATTCTCTGGAGTGTGATCTCCCCACGGCGGGTTTTACCCGCCAGAAATTTCAGGTCCCAGGCGGAGCAAGAAGGGCGCTCGTGGAGCACAGAGAAGACTCTTTTTCAGTAGAAGAGTGTCCTGCAAAAACAATCAGGACAAGCGGGAGCGGCAGCGGGTACACTGCTTGCGGAGGATGAGCACCCAAGTCGACCTCGACGTCGATGGGCGTGCTACGGCGGTTCTAGGGGATGCGAACAGGACACGGGAACGAGTTCAGTATCCGGTGAGTATCGCATGTTATGCCGATCAGTGTTGCGGAATGGGCGTCCTCATTCCATTCCAATTCCATTCCGGGGAATGACAATTTTGCCTAAATTCCATTCCTTTCAATTCCTCGGAATGCCAAAACGTCCCCTATTCCACTCCTGGAATGCCGGGCAGTTCAATTCCATTCCTCTAATTCCTCAACATATGAAAGGCACGTTTGTAGTTTTATCGGGTTATTATAAAGGTACCAATCAACCCACTATTAAGCTGATGTTATACAAGCGTTAAGATTGCTAAATACGCAAACACGTCACCAAGGTCAAAGGATGGTGGCTTAGTGGCCATATCTCGTGCGTTGCAATTACCCGACTAATTACCACAGGGGCAGTTTCTCACCGGTAGTTATTATGGTATGTGCATGGTCAGCATGTTTTTTACGAGGTTGTGGTGTTTTACTAGTGTTTAAGCGTGAATGTTTTAATGTTAACGTACCCACCGCGGTGGCTCAGTGGCTAAGGCGTTTGCGCTGCTGAGCACGAGGTCGCGGGTTCGATTCCCGGCCGCGGCGTCCGATTTTCTGATGGAAGCGAAAAGCAAAAACGCCCGTGTGTACGAGATTCGGCGCACGTTAAGATCGCCAGGTGGTCAAAATTAATCCGGAGCCTTCCACTACGGCGCGCCTCGTCGCCTGCGTTGCGGCGCGCGTTAAACCCAACAATCAATCAATTAATGTTAACGTGACGGCATGTTCTATTTTGTGCTGACAAAAGTACGGTTGAAGAAGTCATTATATTCCTTTAAGCAGTTTACACGCCTATGGAGCGGTCGTGAGTATGGTTAGAAGTATAATTTTGTTAACGGTGAACAGAACTTCCGGATCTGGTGGTATTAGCTGGAACAGTTCAATGCTCGAGCATCTTGTCCTGCCTTTGCACCATATACGGATCAGGGGCAGTACAGGTCGTCAGCACTCACGCTTGTAAAGCGCGCCTTGCAAACGCGGATGGGGTGGAGATTTTCTGTTTGCGTGTGCGCAGGTATGCAATGTCCTCCCTTGCCGAAAATCTTAGTTACGTGCCTCAGGCATACTCCACTGCGCACGATGGAAAGTTCAGGCTAT
Organism: Haemaphysalis longicornis; assembly: GCA_013339765.2. NCBI lineage: Eukaryota > Metazoa > Arthropoda > Arachnida > Ixodida > Ixodidae > Haemaphysalis > Haemaphysalis longicornis. Next base: position 91,517,695 of record CM023450.1, read on the forward strand.
AGAGTATTCGCGAGTCGCGACCTTTGTATGGCTGTCTCGATGGGAACCAATGCGCAGGGATAATTTCCTTTTCTCCATTTACTGTATACTGGGATAGTGCATTTGTTTGTGTACTAATTTGCGTCTTGGTTTTTTTTTTTACAAATTGTCAGATAGTTTACACTTTTACACCACGCAACCTTCGGCTCTGGCTCACTAAAGGACTTAAAAAAAGCGTTGCGGTCTTCGACTAAGCAAAAACATGTACTGAGACCTGTATAACTAATTTGAGGAGTTGCATGCAGTGGAGTAGCAATGTACGTTTCTCGAAGTGTCCTCTTGTCTGGGCGATCAATATAAAGAAAAGATGTAAACAAAATGATCACGATATTATTACAAAGACACGTTCCTCAATTGGCCAGTATAGTGCCGTGGAAATCGCTACGCTAGAAAAAGTGCTTAGTTGTCCTGGGGATTTTTATATGCTTCAATAAGGTTCGCGAGCTGCAGTGCAGTTTCATTCATTAAAACACGAAGTGTAAATTACGGCTGCTTTAACGACCAGTTATAAAAACAAAAAATTAACACAAAGAAACAGTTGCCTTCTCCCTATGCGTTGCGCTTGACAAACATGAGCTGCTCCAAAGACCTGTTTGACAGCCGGTTTCACTTTGCTAGTATGATCAGCGATGTCGTGAAAAACACGCGTTCCACGTCAGCTGACGTGGCATTCACAGTTTCACAGTGAACACTGCCCTTGCCAGTCGGGAAAGCAAGTGCAAACGGCTAGCGTTCACTTTCCGGTAGTCAGGGGCTTAACCGTGTCTGCAGAAGTTCCCTCTGAAGTTACAGGGAGACTTCCCCCGCAAGGATTCCAGGCATATTATCTAGCGGGTGCTTTCATTCTGCCTGATGTTTCTAAACATCACTCGGCTTTGCACCGCTTCACAGTCTACATTCGAGACGTTGCTGGTGCTCTCCTGCCCTAACTAAGAGGCCCCCTCCCCCAAAAAGCAGAACGATTTTCTCGGCTGTTGCAGCTGATTACCAAGAAGACTTAAACCGTGGGTCTAGGAGAGCACCCTTAAAAAAATGAGTCAGTCCACGTGCTTGCAAACCGCTTCTCGAGGCTACGCTGTAGGCCTCTAGCCGCCTCTTTGCAAAGAAGTGTTCCTTTTCTTAGATAGGGGAGTACACCTGGAAAACCAGAAAAAATGCATCGAGTGGGAGTAGGGGGAATTGTTTGGAAAAGAATATAAATACGAGTTTAACAACCCTAGACTGGAAAGTGAGACAGGGACGTAGCCCAACAAAATTCTTTTAAGACGGGCCACAAAGGACCAGCGCCCACACGTTTTCACTGTTTCGACCGGCATGGACACCCTCCAAGGAAACAACTGACCCGTGAACAACTTTTCAAAGAGGAATCTGGTTCCAGGTATCCCGTACTGGGGAGGTGGTAGCACCGACCTTCTCGTTCTCGGAAATTTCGTCTCGAAGTTTCGTCCTCGAATCGCCGCGTCGGAGCTGGGAGGCGCAGCCGTGGCCGCAGTTCCTATTATATAGGCTCTCCTGGTTCGGCTGAATTCCCGAACCAATATTTTAGGCCTTCGTCGACGCTGCTTCGGGCAAAGGCGTCCGAGTGTCTGAACAGAAGGGGTAGTATTGCAAAAGTTCTTGGGGGAGAAGGGGAGCGCGAGGTGAGATGTCGCGTAAGCTGATATGCGAAAGCTTGCGACAACACAAGCATCGCGCCAGCGTCTCGCTGACGGCGCGGTGTGATGCCAGTCGCCAAAGGTTTCGGAAGCAAAAAAAGAAAAGTGAACGGTGGGGAGACAGCTCGCAGCCGGGGCGAAGGTGCCGCCGAGGTAAGCAATCACAGGGCGCTGTTGGTGGGATAGGGGGGAGAATACCGCCACCGTGGTTCCCCACGACGGACACCAACGTCTTAGAGCCCCGGTTATTACGCGGAGAATCGCGACGACTCGTAGCAGCGCTGTTAAATGTACTAGAATAGACTATAGGGCTGTCTAAGGCGAGAATGGACATTTTTCAAGTACTGGTCCCTCTAGCGACCGCCACGGCGAACTCAAATCGTCAGGGCACGCCCCCAAGAAAATTTGGCTTTCGGAAAACTCGTGCACAAAAAAATTCTGGTCCTGCAGCCCTCCTGCACTGAACCGTCACCCGTACCTTCCCACACATTCTAGTGACTAACCTGCGGTGTTCGAAGCGCGCCTTTATTCTTTTTTTTTTTCATTTTCGTTACCTTCTCACTGGCAGCCATGTGCTGGGAGCGTGGTCAGCCTCAAACGTCTTGCCCCTTTTCTTAGAAAGCCATTATTGTGCGCACTTACGAACCCACCCCGAGGTGTCGAAAGATAAAAAAAGAAAGAAAATGTGGAGCGCTATACAGTATAGCCGCTCCCCAAGCGGAGACCTGAGGGGCTCCTTTTGTTTGAACTTGGGCTGGTGAGTTCTTTTGCGTATTTTTGGATAGTTGGAAACAACAACGCGTAGAAGGAAAATCGCCCTATTTTTGGAAAAATACATGTAATTCCATTCCCATTCCATTCCGGGCAAGAGGCTGCTAATTCCCTTCCCATTCCATCTTCCAAGTATCGCCGCATTCCATTCCCTTCCATTCCGGGGTCGCGAAATTGTGGAATGATTCCGGAGTCATTCCGATTCCGGGCTTGTAATTCCGCAACACTGTGCCCAATGTGCTGTCTACACGCCGTATCTCCCAAGTATCCTGTGTGGAATCTGTGTAGATGATCAGGGAAGAGGGGGAGGCAACACAAAGACGAGGGCCTAGGGTACACAAGCCATACGAATTTCGACCAGCTCTGCCAAAACCGACGCATGTGGTGCCTACGAAACATTAGTGCATGTCTGGTTTACAGACGACATAGCAGGGCCAACTTGGCTTGTGTGGGGGATGCCATTGTCCACCCCTCCATTCCACTAGGTCCTGGAGGCTATTTGGTGCGTCGATAGGGAGGGGTGGATTGGTCTGCTGCCATGGGCGAATACTTTTTATACGCCCGAGAGGCCGGTGGTCGGTGGCCTGTGGATGGTGCCATAGCGGTGGCTAAGATGTACGTGGTATATGTGGTGATCATAGTAGTGCGTTCTAGCGGCAGCAACAGGAATGGATTCAATTTTGAGAAGACGTGCTGGTCGACGCTGTTGTACAAGTTCGTCCAATGCGTTCATTTGTGCTTCCGCTTGAAGGGTCGGAGAACAGGTCAAGTGAGGAAGGCCGGAGATTACTCGCATTGCTTCCCTGTTTGTGGTTACCATGCTCAATTTGAAAATTCTTTCTATAATATTTCACTGTGTAATATTTCCCTACGCAATGAGACAACGTGCACGGCAGCCTGAAATACCACAAACCCACATTTCTGCTTTTTACCAGTTTTGTTACCGTTGAAAGAATGATAAAGAAATAAAACTGAAAACAGCGAAAGAAGAGAAAAGAGGTTACCCCGAGTGTTGTTTTCGCTCTTAGATTCCCTGTCAGAAATGCGATTAATTAAATGGAGGCCTGACCGATTTCTGGTTAGATATCGCGTAAAGCAATAAAGCTTTTTTTTTTATTTTTGTCAGGGGAAGCTGGGGTCCCCATCCCCATATTTAGATTTCCGTTGTGTAGCGTGCCTCTTCAGGGACCTGCCGCCGGATGTGAACGTTAAAAGATAAAATTAAAACTTTAAAAATTTCCATCGTATAAAATAAATAATTACTAAAACGCTATTTATTTTAAAAAAGTGAGCGTTTACTATAAAAAAAACTAGGTTTTGCTGGTTAATATTTTTTGCCGTTCAGCGCCTGTTGAAGGAAAAAACCGTAGATCGAAATTGTACTAACTCGGGCTCAACAAAATGTTTGCGTGCCCTTCCACGATACATTAGCAAAAAGACCATTCATGGGAAGTCATCCGTGATACGAATTTAGCTAATTTGGGCCTTTAGCATTTAGAGCCAAACATCATTTTGGCCGGCGTCCTCAAGAGGCTTTGACTTGGTGTATTTTTACCCGACAGCAGTTGGCGCGGCCGCATGTGTGCGCATATGTCTTCGCATCTGTGTGTCCCGGCTCGTGCACGTGATTCCGCATGCACGTGTCCTTGTGTGCGTGTTTGCTAGCTTGCTCGTTTCCTGCTCAGCGAAAAGCTCGTTAGCATAATAGTATATATATATATATATAGTTTCGTCGTCACAGAAAATCTAAGAATCTCCGTCTTCCGGCCTTTTTTGTATACTTGCGAGTGCGATTTCAGGAATGTCCTGCTCTGTGGATTTCCTACTTCGCCGCGCACCGAGTAGGCTCCTCGAATTTCGTGTCTCCAGTTAGTCAGCCAGGACACTTATCTTTGTAGGGGCACATATACTATCATCACCACTAGTAATGACGGAAGCTCTATCATATGTTTCCTGATCATATATTCATGGCGAATGGGAAAACGTTCTACTTGCCTGCAAAACTGAGATCAAAACAACCCAGCTACCTTCCTTATAAGGTACGGCTGAACACTAAGCTGTCCCCGATTTGGTGATGCTCTTTCAAACAGGGATTTTTGTACCGGTGACGAAGGAACACTGTTTCACTAGCTCCGTAACCAAGCCGAGCTGTTTACAGAAGCGTGTTTACGGTCATGTGAAGCCTAAAACTTCACATCAAGTACACATTCCACGCCATGCATCACGTCCCTAGATGTTTCCAGAACTTCACTTTTCCCCCATCGTCGTCGTAACTTTGTGCAGCCGACTGGCACAGTGGAAGGGGGGGGGGGGGGCGCAAACTTTGTTCCGTGGAATCTACATGGGATCAGGGGGTTCACATTTTTTGGGCTAGAGTTTCGTCTATTTGTTTCACCTTCATAAATAATTACGCTAACCATATTTTCTGAGACCTGCGGCATAAATGTCCCTTCAGACCTTTTCTCTAAATTTGCCCGTATGCACAACTTTTCATGCACGGTGTTGGTATACGCCACTGCTGCCATTAATGCTGACATTAAACAGTTAATGGGCTTGAATGAATCTAAAATGACGTAGGCCAGGTTAATATGTTACGACTACTCTTCTAACACGAAAATCGCCCAGCGCTAAAATACATGGTTCGACCTTTTGGATCATTCATTTATTTTTACGGCAGCTGGGCTTTATTTAATTCCCCAGCTATGTTATTTCGTACCTCCCCATAACTCTACCATGTAACGAGCTCATCGAAATTTCAACACTACTCATCCTAATGCCAGTTACCCGGCGCAGTCTCATGCGACAACCTTTCGGGGCGTTTTTTACCAATAATCTTTGTAACCGAAGAAGCCATAATCGCAAAATAATCGTTAAGTTAAGCATGTCACTCGTCCATAGAAGTGAACACCATCAACTGTTATTCTCCGTGTTCATGCCCGCCGCTCATTTATGTCCCACATTGGGCCTTCGGTACAAAATAAAAAACAAAAAAGAATACTTAGCCAACACGCGGACGCAGCCCCAGGAGCACCGCGTAGAGGAAGCAATTTATTTTCCGCACCAGTACGCCGTCTGCTTGACAGAGCACGTGGAAATGACAGCGAAGATGGCGATATACGCGGAGAGACAAATGAAGAGAACGACAACTGGAGGGAGAGGAGGATAAACAGAATAGAGAAAGTGGGCGTATCGGGAATATATTAAGTTCCATTTACCTACCCGACAGTTCCGACTATTTTGTACGTTAGTTCAACGCAAATAGCTTATTTTTTTCTTCTTAATCTTGTGCTCCCGGCAGCTCCGCGCGAATACATGGTTTCTCGCTTGCCTCTTCTTTTTCTTGTAATGGCGCATGTACGGTCCGCTTTCCGGAAGAATGACCTGTCGTCCCTTTCTCGCCTCCATTCTCTCGCAGCCTCTTTCTATGTGCCACCTTTGTAATCATGAGTAATAGTGCGGTCGGGAACGACAACACGCATTTTGTTAAGGTGACGCAGCTTTGTGTGTCTGGCGCAGTTGTCGCTTTAGCGTAGGGCGCACCTGACTGCCACTTATCAAACTGAATGAATGAATGAATGAATGAATGAATGAATGAATGAATGAATGAATGAATGAATGAATGAATGAATGAATGAATGAATGAATGTTATGATAAATAACGATGAGCTTTTGGGGGGAATACTTACTTGCAGCCAGCGAAATGAGAGAGGAGGAAGAACGTGTACAAACCGCGACAAAAATTCAAATTTTTGATTTCACGTGCAGACGCTGCCCCTGTGCTATGCAGCGGGCCATAATAAAGGGCTACGGATTATTTCAAGCATTTTCAAGCTCTCAAAAATGCACTTACCTTTTAACCCCATCTTGTGCCATTTGGACGACTCGCCACCTACTATCTTCCACACTGATGCCAGCGTGTGCGGCATTGGTCCTGTATTTTCTTCGGCGTGATGCTCAGATTCCGGAAAGAGTCATAGCATATGCTTGACGTTCACTGACACCCTCTGAGAAGAACTACACCTTCACGGAACAGCAATGCCTAGCTGTCGTCAGGTTTATACAAATGTTTCGCCCATACCTTGAACGCTCATCATTTCATCATCGTTACAGATCAACACGCCCTATGTTGGAAATCAACGATGAAAAACATACCTGGGCGCCTCGGCCGGTGGATACTGCGTCTGCAGGAGTTTGACTTCACTGTTGCGTTCAAGTCCGGAGAAGAGCATTCAGGCGCAGATCCCCGTCGCAAGCTGCGTCTTCTGAGCCACGGCCGACAAGCTTACCCAACTATGCTCCAGTAGAGGCGGCCATCGAAGTGCCTTCGCTTCAGCGGCCGATTCTTACTGCCGTACTTCAATGGAGCGCCTGAGTAGCTCGGCGCGACCACCCAATAGCCGGTTGTGACGCCAACTGAGCAACCTCCGCATTGTGGATGACGTGCTCTACCGCGCCAATCCCCATCCTTCGGGCCATAAATGGCTAGAATGGTAAGTTTATTCCTCGTAATCTCCGCTTTCGCATACTACAAGCTTTTCACTATGACGCAACAGCCCAGCCAACTCTTCTCCGGGTATACAAAGCGCTTTCGGTTGGCCTGATGTGTTACAGTATCCCTTCTTTGGTCCCTCTATCAAAAGGAACTATCAAAGCGCTAGAGAGCATGCAAGCCCAAATCCTGCAGGTCTTCATTGGCGTTACAAAGACAACCTCCACCATTGGAACACTGGCAGAATGCAGGAAGCTCTCACCCCTAGCTCCAAGCATGCAGAAATTCCTTCGTGCGCGTCGGCGGATTGTGGCAAGACAGCGGGGTCATCCTCTAGCTACAAGCTGGGCCAAAGAAGTGCGTGAATTCCTGCCGAAGGTGTATCAAGAGCCTGCCCCTCCTGAGCACCTGCCCTGGACGTTCCTGCCCATACCACTCACGACTACTGTGCCCGGCATCACGAGGAAGGAGCCTATTCCGGCTCCCGCACTAAAGTTCTTCGCTCTGGACTACATTTAGCGGATATACAAAGACCACACTCATGTTTACACTGATGGGTCCGTGTGATCAACATCATCCACTATCAGGGTCTGGATACCGTCATCACGCACCACCATCAGGGCTATGCTCAGTCACAAAACGTCAACTACGGCTACCGAACTTACTGCTCTGAGGATAGCTTTCCCGCACATCATGAAGCAGCTCGCATGAGAGTGGGTTATCTTCACGAACTCAAGGGCTATCCTTCAATGTCTAGCGTCTTTTCCGAAAGACCAGCTTGTGGCTGAAACACACGCTTTACATCTCCAAGGTCAACATGCGCACCATCCCATACCAGTTGATTGGATTCCAGCCCATTGTGGAAAAACTGCCTCCGTTGCGCATAAACATCGTGCATCGGCAATATCCCTACCATTCTCCAGGAAATTTGATGCAACTATTTTTGCGTCCAGTGTGGCATGGAACATATAGCGTGCAGCTGGGAGGACGTATCCCGTTATTACGCGCCGTTATCTTCCATCGATCCAAACTGCAAATTAAAAATGCCACCAGTACTCTCCAAGCGGGTGGAAGCAATTCTACATTGCATACGGTCGAATTTCGCATACACGCGCAAGTTCCTCTTTAAGATTAAACGAGCTACGTCGCCACTCTTCCCACACTGTGATATGCGAGAAACCGTCCAGCACCTGCCCTATGAATGTGTTCGATTCAATGCTCAAAGAGTGTCTTTGGGGCAGCCGCTTTCCGTGGACATTCAGCTAAACGACGTTTTAGGACATGGGCTTGTTCCAAACGTGTTTTACGGGCTACAAAAGCTCTGATAAAGCACCTGCAACACACAGGCCTAGACCAGTCGCTGTGAATAACTCACCCTTTCTTTGCGCATCAAGTTCTTGAACATCATCGCCATCATCTTCATCACGTCATCAACTAGCGTAGCAAGTTAGGCATTTTAGCCCGTCTAACATCGCCAGACTTCATTAAAGATCTCCTGCTCTTCTCTCTCTCTCTCTCTCTCTCTCTCTCTCTCTCTCTCTCTCTCTCTCTCTCTCTCTCTCTCTCTCTCTCTCTCTCTCTCTCTCTCTCTCTCTCTCTCTCTCTCCTCAATCGGCACTAAATCGCATTCATTCATTCATTCATTCATTCATTCATTCATTCATTCATTCATTCCCTCTCTCCCTTTGGCAGCGCTATGCACTCCAAAAAAATAAGGGCAACGTGCGTGCGTCAGAGTATGGATGTTCGAGCGCCCATATCTCCTGGACTGAGGGACGATACCTACAACATCAGGCTCAATACAGTAGACTCTCGATAAACGGAACTTCAAGGGACCGGAAAAATTAGTTCCGTTTAACAGGAGTTCCGTTTACTGAGAGAAATATTCTAAGGTGCAAATTTATGTGCGTACACACTTCTAAGGGCATTTCATGGAACTCTAACCACTAGAAAGTGACTGTAGCTGATAGTTTTCAGAAAGCAAGGAAACTACAAGAAGCGTAGGCACAGAATTCACAAAGTTGATTTGGCAACAATGAGTCGCTGTGCACTACAAAATGCGTCAATTATTTTTGTTTGAGTCCTTGCAACTGCATCTTCACGGAGGCTAGAGGCCTCAACTTCGCGAGTGCTTACGAGCCTCCGAATTTAAAAGACGGCAACGTGGTAATGAAGGACGAATAGCACAACGATGGCACGAACGAGGCGACAGGAGGTGAGCGCTGTAGCCTTGGCGTCTAGAATCGAGACCGAACGACTGGAACAAGAACTGCGATGTTGCATTCGTTGCGCTAACACGGCTAACCACTTACGAGACGAGGCTTCCGAGGCCAGCAAGGCTAAAAAAGCATGGAGGAAGAAAAAAAAAAAAAGAACGAAACAGCCGGAAGCGTAAAAAGCTGATTCTCATGCCAGTGGATTTCACAAGAAGTTCCATTTATGGTTCCGTTTAAACGGTGATGCGGAAATTTTAGTTCCGATTACCGAGAGTTTTTTTATGTTATCTGAATACAAAACCAACCAAATTCCAGGCAACTGTTCCGTTTAAGCGACAATTCCGTTTAAGCGATTTTCGTTTATCGAGATTCTACTGTATAAAATTTTTCCTCCTGCTCCTACTGGAGCACCCGTTGTTTTAACGGGCAGAAATACAAGCACGCTCCAGCTTTTAACTATCAACCATGGCACTCCTCTCTCATGGTGGTATAGGAATTTTAAACTACAAAGACAACCTCGAGAAAAGCCGCTCATGGACATTCCTGGACTTAATCAGTAAATTAACGCGGATTGCAGCTCAGACTACCTTCTGTTTGCAAGCAACGTCGCAGAAACTGCGGGCACTCACGGAGAAAGTGTTGCAACTTCAAGCCACCGCTATTTTGACGTCCCTCTGTACCAGCGACATCACCTTGAATGCCTACAGTTGTTTTCAGCCGACGCCATTACGACAGCTGTAGCTACCAACGGTAGCTGCGCGCATCTCTGCGACCTCGAGCTGTGAGCTGGGCCGTGTAACCTGGAAACCTGAATAATTTATGCACGCAGGGTGCACAACCATGTAGGGGTGCATGACAGTTAATTTGATCAGTTTCCTCGCCCACATCTGTTGATTTGGGGGCTCGCGTTTATTAGCGACAATATTTTCGTCTACTAAGTACATGGCGGCAAAGCCTTGGCGATTATAATAGAGAGGCTTAAGATCTTGTACGTTCCCGCGCGAACCGTCGAGTCGCCGCGGTGGTAGGTTGGGTGGTGTGTAGTATCCCGGTTACGCAGTGCCACATTCCGGCCGAGACCAGCAGTAATTACGTCCTTAGCCGCTTTAATTTGGGCCTGAAACAGCACGCGGAACTGCGCTTCGCAGGGACTACCGTTCGTTAATCATGGGCGTCCAGTAGACAACTACCTCGCACATTTACAAGCAGCGAACGGCGCATGAATGCTTCACAGCCGAGCAAGGGACGCGCTGCACGAGCGGGCAAAACTGAGCGGCCCCTGTTTACGTCACATCCCCCTTTTCAAGTCGACCTTATATCATGCGAGGTACCGCCACCCCACTCTCCGTCGAACCGTCGTCCCCCGTATCGTATCGATTCTACACGCGCGTGCACGAACGTGAAGGCGAGTCGATAACGACCTCATTATACTAATGGGGGGCTTCTTAATTGTAGTCCTCCATACCCCAGCAGTCCTGCTCCCTTTACGGGACATGCAGGCGTTACAACCCGACAACACTCCTGTCTTATGCTATCGTCAGATTTGGTCACTTTTGTTTCCAAATTTCGCGCCGCTTGTTCGCTCTGTTCCACGATACTCCGGTGGCCACAGACCATTTCTTGTCGGCTGTGGCGAAAAAGGAGGGGTCGGCGCCAGGGGCGTATTACTTCCCTTGTGTAAGTGGTAGCCTGGGCATGGCGCAAGTTTTTTCGTCCGGGCTTGCACGGCGCGCGCCTATCTCTACGGGCGCAGCGCGAGGCGCTCTTCAGCGCGATTAGCGCCCACGATGCGAGCGGGCACGCACACGCGCTGTAGGCCAAATAGATCAGGTCGTAATTGGTTTATTTGCGCTCCTGCCTCGCTCATTTGCGGAAAGCCTAGCTCGCGGCCGCGCTCTGTTGGTCTTACAAAAATTAAACCTGCCGAAAGAAAGTGTAGGAAGCGGAAAACGCCGAAGTCGATAGGATGATACGAGAGCGTTTTCAATGCTCGGGCGACTGCAGACGTACGCGTTCACAGTCTGAAAATAAACGGCTTTAATTAGGGTAGATTTCGCCGCGTTGTACACGTTAATATAAGATATTATCGAGCGTGGTTTGCCGAAAAAAAAATTGTAATTCCCAATAGGAATGCTAACTTCTAATAATCTTGAAACAAATTCCAACAGCACGAGAAATACTGGCCTAATGACTAAACACACAAAGACACAGGCGAGCGCTGTGTGTGTCTCTGCGTCTGCCTTTCGTCCGTTTTTTAACGCTGCTGGACTTTGTTTCATGATCATGGACCAAATAACTCGTACATGAGTCAGACATCTAAATTTCATAAGCATAGTACGTTAATATTAATGCCTATTCGCCGTAAGTTAAGTAGTCATTCGCTTTGCGTTAGACGATCTCCCGAGTGGTGAATGGTATGTTCGAAGGAAAGGGCATCCTGAGCACCGCCGGTGAACGGGAGGTTCGCGGTAATAGATACTGTTAGCCAAGCCGTGCAGACATGCTTTTTTGTAAATTAGGCAATTAGGTGGCCGATCATGCACGGAGAATGCGCTTTACTCGATTAAGCGCGTGAATGCATCGTGCCTTCTAAGCAGGACCTATTGCCATTTTTTTGTTTTATGGTTCTGTTTGGTAAAAATTCATAATTATTCTGCACACCAGTCGAACGAAATTTCAGGAAGGACATTTACAGATTTAAGGGCATTTATTCTGACACCACAAATCTTTCGAAAACGCGGCGATACAAAATGGACACGCAGTGTCTTTCAGGAGAACCTGTGAATCTGTGTTCATATAGGCAGCACAAGTTCTCCGATTTGAGCGCTTATTTTCAGTACTCAGGGAAAATATGTCCGATATTAATTTCCAGTGTCGCAGTCAGCGCCGTCATCTCTTTATATGTCGGGTCGAGCATGCTATCGTCGGCGCCCTGTAGTGCAGCAACGGTGAATGAATTATTTAGGCGATGGTAAACGCTCCATTTGAACACGTCAAGATAACGTCTGCAGGTATGTGCTCGAGAGTCCTTTCGAGCAAACAGGACTGTGGCTGCTGTAGGTGACTAGGCAAATTTTTAGAGGTTGGTTTCACTTCGTCCGCTTTCCACATTGTTTTTTTTTTTTCCTAGATCTCCACAAATGCTTCTGTAGCCTTTTAGGGGAACGTTGCAACTATACGCTGACTTCGTGCCTCCTGGGGATGGTAAATTTTTTCTGTAGCACAAAATGATGGAATCCGCTGCCTATTATAATACATTGGGCAGACGTTTGCATTATCAAATGCAATATATAGTTATATTCGAAGCATTGTTTCACGAAAGCGTTAACTTTTGGCATTAGTATGAGGGGTCACTTTCTTGAAGCCGTTCTCATCTCCTGGGGCACCGTATACTGTTACAAAAAGCATTCCTGCCTTGACAGAGAGCATGGACGTGAAGTGCATGCAGGCACGACGTTCCCGAACGACTACCACTGGTATCAGGGCTACGAAATACGTTTCAGCATGGTCTAGCGCAAAGGAAACCTTCGGTACATTTGCAGAAAAACGTAAGCGCGTAGCCAAAAGGAGCGACGCACTTTTAAGTTAAAATACGCATTGGATTAGGTTTTGCCAAAGTAGATAAGAAATAGGATAAAAGCGGCATGCGAAGCCGGCGCGATAAAAACAAGATGTAAAAGACTCTGTCCACCCAAGCGGTGTTAACGAGCAATAAGATAAAAAAGGCACTGCCCTTCTAAAAAAAAGGTCAACTTGATCAAGAGACGAAGCCATTCGCGGTTATGTGATTTCGTTGTGCGTGATATGTGATTTTTGCAGTGTAATACAGCATTGCGGTGATTTGTGGTGATAGTGGCTATTACGTCATCTAAGTGCGGTTTGCTGAATGATGAACTCTGGTTTTAGACTTGTCATGCAGACACGGCAGCGCAGTGAAGTGTATTTAAAGCTGAATGACTCTACAATGTTAAAGACCTTGCAAAGTGTAGTGCACCATAGTATTTACTTTCCGACCGAGTACTGTTTCTTTGAACTATGTGGTTTTGTGTCACTTCTAGCTGGTCTATTTTTGTTTGATCCATTTTAATGCGATGGTTGTGTCCATGGGTCTGTATTTGGTGAGAAGAGGGTCACTGATGCACCAATTAATTTCGCATAGTTTCAGAACTTGCTGTAATGACATTGTTAGTGTACTGTTTTGCATGTATTTTTTAGTGCGTTCTTATTTCATAACACCGTTCAACGCTTTTCGCATCTTCCCTTTCATATTGTCGGATTTAAAAATTAGCTCTGATGTCTATGATCATATTAGTGTGGATGTATACAGTAGCGCCCTTGTATGTGGAGTGTGATTTTTCTTAATCAATATCGAATCGGCTTTTTTGTAAAAGTATTTTTGGCCTAGTGCCCATTTTATTTATTTTGAATTGGTTTAAACCTGCGATAGCCTTGTTGGTGCGGGTTTTGTCCTGGTATTTTTTATGTTTTTTTGAGTGTGTACATTAGAGGACAGGAATTAAATGGGATTAAAATGGCTCTAGTGGCCTCCATACTGCATTTGAGTGGTTCAAACCGCACAGATCCAGTCGACACCGTCCGGTCGCCGTATGACCTAGAAAAATACTGAGCGTCCTTCCACTCTGTGAAGGTTGATGACGAGCGGAGCTGTTTGTGGGTTATTGGTTGGCCACAAACTACCGCTCAAGCCGTGCCGTCACGCCGGGAGGCATTCAACGGGACTTTTACTACGCTTCACTGTGAAATACCCCATATGCAAAAGCCAGCGTACAAAGACCAAAATTACGACGATCTCCTAAAGACGGCTTCACTTCTAAACACAAGTGCATTGCTGGGAAAATATTGTACCTGGGGCAATATTCGCCGCCTTATAACAAAATATGAAGCGCCGCGAGGGAGCTGGTGGCCAAAGGGAGATGATGTGGCAAAAGTAGGAGGAGGAGAGTGGTATTCTCGTTCTAAGGACACAAAAACGGCGAGTCATCCTATAACAAAAGCAAACTGATCTGCGCCGCCACTGCCCGCATCATAGGACTGCTCACGTGGCTCAGCCAGTGTGCCGCCTTGCATTGCTGCTGATGACTGCTGTTTACATTGTGGTGTCTTGAACTAGAACTTACTGCTATTCGGGATGGTCTCCAAGCACTTGCATTGACAGTAACTACCGGCGTGAAACTGGAAATTTACACGGACCCCACGACAGAATACGTGATCTACGTCGCGTGCGCGTAGCACCAGCATGTCGGCACGTATTCACGCGATCCTGGACACATACCCATGCCCTGTGCGTGTTTTGTGGGTTCGCCGGGACATGCTTCCTGCCCACATAGCGGCGGATCGCGCCTGTCGCCGTATAGACCTTCCACGGCCGCTACCACTTCTTCCAGTGTCCACCCTAGAAGAACTGCTGGTGGAAAAGGAGAGCCTCCGCCGCGCCACGCGTGCTTTACTTCCACCGCGTGGAACGACCTCCCCAGTGGGCTCGCTCGCTGGGAGGAGGTCCTGCTGGGGAGGCTTCGAGTTGGGGTGGCCTTATCCCAGCAGACCCACGCTTGGCCTGCCCGCTATCACGCACCGTTTGCGGACACCTGTCCCTTTTGCACGATCCCTGTGTCCGAAGCCGACACGAGCCACCTTCTATGGACTGCCCTGCCTTAAAACCCTCTCGCCTGCAACACCTCCGAGGCACAGGGCTCCATCCTGGACCCCCTGATCTAGCGTGGCATCTGGGGCCCTCAGTCCCGTCTCTGCTTACGTTTCTGCTGACAAATGTGATGTTGTTATACTTTATGCCGTGCAACTCTCGCAAAAGAAAAGCTACGGTGGTTCGTCCGTTTTCTTGCATTTTTTAACAGCTAAGCTGTTTACAAATCGTAATTTTTTTTATGTCCTCAGTTAAACATGCCAACAAATTGCGAAGTGCGCGCACGTGAGTGCGGGCACCGGGGGGCCGGCAGTTAGCAAAACACCGAAAATGCCAGGAGCTCGTGTGTGCGTCCCTAGCGACGACCACCCAGCGTCCCCTCCACACGTTTTTCAAGCGAAGTATACCCACTTAGATTGACCAATATTGGCCAAAATAAAACTCTAGCGTTCGTCGTAGTCATGGCGATCTTTCTCAAAACGAGAAAGACTCCAGCGTTCGCCGTAATCGTGGCAACAATTGCTCGGAACGATAAAGACCCGTCATAGCGTACGCCTATAGAAAGTGATGTCCAATGATTACCACTTCCAAAAAAATGAAAGAAGGTCACACTTATAGCAACAATGATCGAGTAAAGGTCGTTGCGGTAGCGAAGAAGAAGAAATAAACCGGCTGCAATCATGGACTTGAACCTTCGCGATGGTAGGGAAGGTTGCGTACAGCTTCGCTACTTTCAAGTCTTAGCGTTAGTGTGAGCTTCCTTCATTTTTCATCCATGCGTCCTCCCTTTTTTGTCCCAGGACTCGACGACGTAAGATGAAGCTCGTGGAAAATGATATAATACTAGTCATAATGCACGCACTTATATATTGTCAAGTGAGCGTAAAATCCTTCACGGGAAGTGTCTTCACGCCATTGATTGATTATATGCTTCGTGTTCCCTGAGCAGCCCTAGGAGGCACCACTTCTAATTTTTTTCTTCCAGTTTTGATGAGTGGAGTCTCTGTCCAATTCCCGATGGTCCTTGCATTTTCATTGCACCAATAGAACGACGGCGGTTGATGTGTTACTATGCGAAACTATTGCCATTCCATCAAAGTAGCACGAGTGCTTATGTCCTCCGCAATTATGATTTTCTAACTGCTTAATTTTTTCCTTCTCTTGCATTTATTTATATCTTGAAATCCGCAACCATCGCTGCCTTTAAATCCATTGCTTGACCGCGCAGGAAATCTTCCACAGGCTTTCGCTTCATTTGTACTGCTTCTGTCTGCCTGTGCGTGCGTGTTAGCCCATCGCACATCACCGAGTGCTCGTTTACGTTTCAGCCCTAGCGAAACTTCTCTTCTTGCGGGGCCTCCTCAGCGGCGGCGGGAGATGCGTCGCTCCTCGGGCCTTTGCCCCGAGGCCGTCTGCTCGCGCTGGGCCGCACTGGGCCACACCAGTGCATACGTGCCGTGTCATCTCGCGGTCGGAAAACTTCCTTTAATTAGAACCTGATCGCCCGCCGGTTTACGCTTTCGACGCCTTCCGACCACGCATGCGCAGCTGGGTTCGGTCCGACGCCCAGCGCTTAATTAGGCCAACCATGAATGGGCGCGCGCTCGGCGCTGTGGTCGAAACCCTAGTTGCCTCTGCTTCTTCCTCGCCCTCCCGCAAGATTTTGCGAGGTCTTTCTAACTACTCGTATTTCCCTCTTTCTTGTGAAGCACTTAAATGACGTGTTTAATTCAAGGACACGAATGAAAATACGGCGCATTCGCATGTAACGGAGGCAGGAAGCGACAAAATAAATGATGTGGGAAATGGTTGGGGCATGCTTAATTACGGCGACGGTTGCAATAGCTTCGTTGAGTGTAGGAACATTGCCGATTGCAAATTGCTGCTCAGGTTGGGCTAAAGGTTTGGGTACCTTAACGCAAAAATTTTGGCTCTGTCTACTGTCACTTGGTACAGCCAGAAATGTTGCTGGTCAGCCTGCTCACTGCTGGATTATTTATAACTGGAAATCGGTGGGTAAGTGATTGGCGAGCGGGAGGTGAGTGTAGCCCCGGAAAGGGCGGAGGAAAGCGTGACAGAGAGAGAAAGAGCTAGGGCGACAGTGAAGGAGAGAGGAGGAAGGATGGAGTGGGACAAAGACTAACTGGAAGAGGATGGCAAGGAGAGGAGCCAGAAGGTAAGGGTAGAAAGGAGGGCGGATGTGATTACAGTGGGAAAAGGAGAAGAGTGAAGTACATATAGACCATGGCAAGAAAAATTAGAGTAGATATATAGAGAATCGAAAATATTAACGGCAGAAAGCAGGTGAGGGAAAATGGGATGATGAGCGAAGGAACGGGCGGCGGGAGGAGCGGATGGGAAAAATGCGGTAGGAGAGATTTGGGAGAATAGTTACACAGGGGAACGGCCAAGTGGCGCAGGAGGAGTAAGAATGGGTAAATGGAAAATATGAGGAAGAGGGGAACTGGCGAAAGGAGAATGTTTGGTAATGATGGGATAGGGGGTGGGAAATGATTAAGAGGAGAAGATAGTGGGCGGAGGAAAGAGAAGGACATTGTGGAAAGGACGAAAACAATAGGAGAGGGCGAAAAAACACCAGGAGATGAGCACGAGGGGGAGGGGAATAGGCAAAGGCAGGAATGGAGAAAACGTGCAAGAGAGAGATCGACAGAAAGGAGAAGATTGGTGAAGGGGATGGTTGAAGTGAAAGGGCATTGGGTAGAGGGGAAGGTACACAGAGGTGTGGGAATTCGAAGAGCGGAAGAACAGGAGGTGGGTGGTGCGAAGGGAAGGGGCTGTAGAGAAAGGAGCGAAGTGTAGCAGGAACAGGAACGTAGGATTGAGTCGAGAGGGCTTGTAGGACGCAGCTGAGAGAAACGAGGGTGGAAGGAAGAAGGTGGGATGAGCTGCGTTAGGTCACCAACCCAAATCTTTCGCACAACCAGAAACGCACTCACCCTACCGCACCGATCGAAACGTTTACTTCTCGCTGCTCTTCAGATCAAGGTTCTAAGGTGTCATGTTCGGTTTCTGCGTAGCGACGAGTTGAACATGACTTTCAGCCCGAAAGCGTTAAATGGCCCATTGCGCTAGAAAAGGTCGGAGTCTGGTATGGCGTCTGTAGCCGCGAACAGACTCCTAAGTCCAGTTGGATGCATCGTGTAATTTGGCTCTCCGAAACAAAACCCCCAAAATACGCTTGCGCAATCTTGAAGCAGCGTCTGCGCATGCGCAATGCCACGTGGAGAAGCGGAGTGGGCGGCATCGGTGCGGCCGCTGTTCGGCTACCGCTCTCCTCAATAACATCTCTGGTTAAGCCGGTTTGACTTCAGCCCGTACCAGGCCAAGCTTCGCACTCCACCCTTTTTGCTTTCCACGCCTACGGCGCAGCAGTCAATAATGAGCCAGGGCACGCTGATCCGCACAGGCATTTAGAACGTATGAAAAAGGCCTAGGTGCCTTCTGGGTGTCATGTAAGCGTTTTCATTGTTTAGTTTTGCTATTGTTTTTTTCTCTGTAGTAGTGCAAGAAAAACTAAACTTATTAAAGCCACAACCGATAATGTATACCTGCAAGATGTGACTGGTTGTCGCTGTCTCGCTGGTTGCACAAGTACGCGCCCTTACCGAGGCCATCTCTAAAAAGAGTGGAAAAAAATCTTACCTTTCCCTTCAGGGAAAGGGCTAGTTCGTTCAAGTTCGGGGTTCCTGGTTCTTAGTTCCACATGGTTCAGTGCTCAGTAGTTTGCGCGCGAGGTACCCCAAATTCCCTCACACGGCAACGCACCCAATAGAAACCTACGTATAGGAAGGTTTTGATAGGCATCCAACAGCCTATAGGCTGTTGGATGCCAGCTCCAGTCGGCGGCGTATAACCGAGTTTCAAGTTCACCGTTTTGCATGACTCAATTCCTTTTCATGTAGACCAGAAATGGCGGCGACCGGAAACGCTGAGATTGTTCGGGCTCTGAATCGGGATAGTTCTAGCCAAGGTTAAGGAGAATCCATTTAGGCGTATTCTTTTAGTGTCCGCGTGGTCGATCTCTGTCCCACGGGGATGATATCAGTCTCTTAAGAAAGGGAGAAAATAGATTGATGCCTCAGCGATAAATTAAGAGCTGCAAGCGTTGTGCAATATATTTTGTGGACTTTGTCAGATTTAATTAACAGGGTTTTCCGGTAGCGGAGGGCGTATGAACCGAGATTTAAGACCAGGTTTATGTAAAGGAAAGCGGCAAAACACGAGATAAATTGAGTTTTGTACGGTGTGATTAGGATGCTGATGAGTTATACAAAGCGAGAAGGCCACCACCACGCAAAAACTTCCGTAACTACATAGAAAGACAGCAAAAAATGGCATCTGTTACCTGATGGAAGCGCAAGCGTTGCTTGTTTGAAAATATGACCAAACGAGACAGGGTCGAACTAGAAAAAGAGGTGGTTTTTGTTTCCACGCACCCGTTCTCATTAGCCTGCAGACTACAGTATGTATACTGCAGATACTTGTCGCTGGACCTTATATAGTAGTCAGCCATCACGAACTCCTCCTGAAGTAGAGTATTTTGTGAAGCGTAAGCTTTCTTAGTGGGTCTGATGGCGTCCTGTCAAAAAAACTAATGCCTTTCCTCATAGACCACTTGGTCGACCAAAAAGCTCTGATAAGATCTGTGGACACACGGCGCGTGCGTGAAGCCGGGCTTCCATTGTGTCAAAACGGCTACTTGGAAATGGCGAGAAAGGAGCGGTGCCAGATAAGACAATACACAGATCGGTCATGACGAAGGATTACAATAGTAAGGCCTTTATCTGATAAAGCACGTATCCGTATACATTTAGATTGTTGGTAGATTCGTTTACTTCGTGGGCGAAAAAATCGTCGCATGGGTTTGTTCTTAGTTGGCGATTAGGGACTTTGAAGGTTTGGCGTTCGACTGGACGCACTTTCAGCGAAGATTGGAAGCGTTTTTAGCGAAGGTTTTGAGGCACTATTGATGCAGTTTTGATGTGATAAAGCTTTTGCTCTTCTCTCAACTTTCTGTTGTAAGGCGTGGTGAATTGTTTATGGTTCACTTAGCATTATACAGCGCCAGTATGAAAGTTACGTAGTCTTTAACCGTTGCTTCAAGCTGTTTTCTTTGTGCTCATATAGTAGATGAGGCAGTAACATTATACAATACAGTTGCATCTAGTTACAGTAACGAAGAATAGCTTTTCTATTTTTTGCCAGTCGGGATGGCTGAGGTGCTAAGGAGTTGCGCTACTGTGTCCGCAGTCGGAGTTCCGACTCCGGACGGATCCGGCCGATTTTCCCAATTTAATTTTTAAAGAGGCCGGGCAACACAAACAGTCGTGTGTCACTGTGTTCGTTCACGTCAATGACCGCCGAGGCAGTCTTAATTGCTTCGAAGCCCGACACTACGGCTATTCTCATAGCCCAGGCATTGCCTCGACGCGTAATACTCTCACTGGATTGTATCTTCCACTAGCCCCCGCACATGGCGTAAACGAGCTCTTCTGGTGTAGATGGTCGCAGTTTGTTACCGGGGCCGCAGCAATGTCGCAACAAAAAAAGGGCCCCTAATTTTAATGTGGCTGACACATAGTCCCGAAAACGGTGATGATTCACATAATCTGTTTGGTCTCGGCGTTCTTCTAAACTGAATATTCTGCGGCACACTTCGAATGAGTGGCCCTCCGTCGACGCATTTAATCGGCCTGGTTAATGCAGGGGTTGTGCCGACATCGGCGTCCAGCTTGTGAACATCCCGCAGTCCGTTTTTAAACCACCTGCGCCACCCACTTCCGTGTGACAGGTGCGAACAAAGCAATGTATTCGAGGGCTCTCGTCCCTATCCTGTTCCTACAAAAAATTAATTCTGGAAGCTGGATGCCTTTTCACCTGCGCATAAATTTTGATGTGGATGGCCTTCCTTTAGAAAAAAAAAAAAAAACTACCAAGTTAGCTGAACCGGAGTGTGTTGGCCCATGGTATCTGGTCTCGAGTCTGACAGGTGCCTTCTACATACGGGTTCTAACACTGTCCACGTGGAAAACATAGGGGAACAATTGTCAACCCCTTTTTACAACATTATGCTGTTCTGGAAAATTTTTAAAAGAACGCGTTGATTGAAACCAGTGGGTGAGAACACGTTTATTGCATTTTGTTGCGATTCGGCGCTGCTGCGGATGAGTGTAGGGTTGGTAGGAGCATTTGTGGGGAAAGTGAAAGTGGGAAGGGATAACTTTGTTTCCAGTTACTGTGTCAGTGGCCCGGAGGTATCTCCTCAGTGTGCTCGGAGTCGTAGCAGTTGTCGTGTCCCGACATATCTGTAAAGCCGGTCACCGGCCATCGGTGCGGTGGGGTCCTGGAGGAAGGGGCTAACGCCACAACCTTGTTCCGTAGCCGGTACTCGCCTCAGGCGGCGGGCAGGACGAGGGCTGGAGAGACGCCGATAGGAAGAATCGTATATTAGGACATTTAGGCCAAGGCGGAATTATGGGCAAGTTGGTGTTGCAAGGCTGACATGTAAAGCGGCAAAAAACTTAGACCGAAGTCGAAAGAAGATGACAGGGACAAGCACCGTTGTCCCTGTCGCCCTCCTTCGTCCTTGTTCTAATTTTTAGGGCTTTGCACATCTACGAAGGGGCATTCAGAGCACACCTTTCCTTATGATAACTTTGTGAACAATCTTATGGGTGCCTAGCGGAGGCATCAAAATTCACCGTCTGAACGCCCTCGAAACTCAAGAAAGTAGTATTGAACCGACCTTGACGGACCGCACTTTAGCAGTAGCAGTAGCGAATTGTTTGAGATTTAAGTATTTTTTTACAAAACGACAACTATTTCCCCGTACGCTGCGTATAACACTGAGTCTGCGATTTTGGAAACTCTTTAATGCCTTCGTAGGCGTGCTTGATAATATATAAGCTTTGCCAAAAACAGAAGGGATAAATGTTTCCTTCACTTGTGTAGTAGCCTGTTTTCCTAATTATATTCACTATTCGCCCTGCAATGCTTATGGAAAATTGCTGGTGCCGTAGCCTTCGAATGTACGCTTTCGTGCCTGCACATTACTCATTCTTCCCATAACTTCTGACGCTTCCGGCAAAACGCTTCGGAGCCGCAGAGTGAACTTCAAAGCGTCCACCATGCCGTCTTGTGTATGCTTCTCTTTCTCCCTCTATATCGCGCGTCGCAACTTGCACGTAATGTCATCGCTACCACCACAACTGCCGCCGCCATAACGTATGCGCCGCGTATAGCCCTGCAGCAGAATCACGGTCGTCCTCTGCCAGCGAGCCAGCGGTGACAGCCTTCTGACGCGTAGGCTCAAAGGGCGCCCTGTATGCATGACGCTGGCGCAGAAATTAAGCTCGCGCTGGGGGCGACACCCGCAACGTCCATTCGCGCGTTATTCGCGTCGCGCCTGGCCCCGGGTGCGTGTATATGATTGCGAATAGCAAAAGCGGCATCTGTCGCGACGCGGATCCATACATTCCTGCGCACCGGGTTCTGTCGGTCTTCCTCTTCCATCTCGCAAACGTGTGTGCGATTGCGGATGCTCGTTTCTTCTTTTTTATCCCCTTCTGGTACGAATCTCCGCGGAAGAGATGAAGCGAACAAAACTAAAAGTATGCCTCGCAGCATTGCCACGTGTAAAGGACTCTTTGCTCTATGTGCACTCTCTGTCTGTAGACAGGCATCCCAGACTCGTAGCTCTCTGAAGAGGCGCGACATCCCTGCTTGTTCCCTCCGTTGCGCATAGCATGCAGGAATGCAGCCGGGGATCTGTTTTCTCCCCGTTTGTTTGCAGCTGCCATTATAGCAGTGCCAATATTTGAGATGTAAACCTAACCGTGCCCTGCAGGTGAAAGCACTCTCACGCACGCTCGCCTTTCCCTGGAAAATGCGTTCCCTCTCCCCCCATGCGGCTCCTCCTCAACTCGTGTCCGCTACTGACCGCCACCCCACAAGCGGTCTCGAAGCGCGGCGCAAATGGGTCCAACGAGGGCGCCTGGGTCGCTACAGTTAATTATCAACATCAAGCTCACCGTTTTGTTTGCGTTTGGACTTAGCTGATAAATAACGGTTCGCGCGCTGTGGACCTGGTAGCTGTGGACCTGGTAGCTGTTCGGCGTGATTGTTTCTCGAAACATCGAATTACATCGAGAACAATAAAGATCAAGGAAGATTATTCTTGTCTAGTGACATCAGGGCAAAACGTATTCCCTATTACAAAGATAGCCCGCGCGTAGCATAAAAAAGAAATAATGGAACATGTGCATCGATTGGCACACAAATAACACCGCCGGCCGTGGCTAGACGGTACAGGCAAAACACACTTATAAGGAAAAAATGGCCCATCTCCCACGAGGGGGACTCGAGTAAATGCGTCGCGTAGGGGGGTGTGTATTGCGTTAACGTTACGTGTTTGGGGGGGTGTGGTGGTGGTAGTGAAGTGTAACTATTATTGCTTATTACTATTAATTATTATTATTCTTTCATATATTAATATTACTTTCGTGATTTTGCGCTGAGTCCCCCCTAGTGGAAGAGGGGCCCCAAATTTCCTTTTTTTCTGGACGCAAGAACTTAGGCAAGGAGTAGGTTGTGTAGGTCGTTATTTATGGTTGTGTTTTTCGTTGTATTGGACGCTGAACGACGGCTGCTTTATATACCGCCACGCGGTTCGAGGGAGAGGACCGGAGAGACGCGCATGGCACTTTCCGAACATGCACTCGACCTCCGCGCTGCTATCGCGCACTGTCACGTTGCTCGCAGCCCCTATCACGTGTACAGCACGCCGCAGCACGTTCTATCACGCAGCTGGCACGACGCTAGCACGCCGTATCAGCACACCTGTTACTCAGCACGCGAGGGGGTACAGTGCGCATGCGCGCGCAGACGCGCTCCTCACGCACCACTGCACCTGTTGTTGAAGCGAGGAGTACGGGAGAGACGCCGCACCGCAGTCTCGCCGCGACGCGCATGCGCAGTGAGCGTTGGACGCCGCACCGACGGTCGAGGACATCGTGCGACTAAGAAAACGCTCGCGTTTAAAAAAACCAATGAATCGTTCGCGGCAATATTCCGCTGTGAATGAACTATATGAATTTGCTTCAGTTTGCTTCCGTCTTCCAGCTGATGCGACTGCGAGGAACATTATATCATCCTGGAATCGAACATGGCCAACCTGGCAGTCGAAGAGGTCTTCTCGCGCGCGGTGGGTTCTGGGCTTTGCCTTGATAGCGGTAATGAACAGCGCTCTCGGGCCGGTTTTATTGCCACTTGAACAGTTTCCGAAGGGAAAGATGCTTTGAAATGGTAGCCTTGTGAAGATTTGACAGCTACCTTTCGTCTTTATGTCAGCTTATTGTGGGGCGAGTTTCACGTTAGTAAACATGTTTCATGAGACCAGTATTGCTGATATTTTGCTTTAATTAGTTTTGTTTTTGAGATAGCCGGGAAAGAAACTAACAAATTAAAATTACAATTAGACCTTCCGAGTTATGTGTTCAAGCGCTGCATCTACGTTTTCTCTGTTCCTCTATATGTAACGCCTTTTCTTTCTAATCCGCCGTTTTCGGCATTCAAGACCTATTCATCTTGGTGTAACTGAATGCTAAGTACCACAGAGAGTGACGGTCGATCCATACTGGCTTTTGTGCCCATTCCTTCTGTACTTCTCAAATATAGGTGCATGGTGGAATTAGCACGTCAGGAGTTCTTCAACGTTGTTGATTTTGTGTGTTCTTGGAAAGACAAGCAGCGCTCCTAAAATCCCAGTAACTTTGCTAGCCAAATTTTTTATGACATTGAATGGAACAGGGCCCGTAGATATGTGAGAAGTTTCGGAGTTCACAAAACGTACGCATGTATACTTTATTGCCCACGTATTCATGCAAGCGTACGCGAGTATTGCCTAACTATTACTCAACGTCTCTTGTTTTACTCAAGGTCGTGTTTTGCAACAGAGACAAGGTGCCTATGTAGTGTACACAGAACCTACTGAATCAAGCCCCCCTACGAAGAGTACACTAAAAAAAGTGATGGGGAACGGTTGGTCCCCACTCCACGAGTAAGATTGAGTGTCTACTAACAACTAAAAATACAAATCTCACAATATGACGTTGGTAATTTTGCTAATTTGTGTGCTTACGACAATGAAAAGCAGAAGGCGGTGACATCACGACGGATAGGTGGCTATAAATACACTTTAAGCACGTTAGGCAGAAAACTTCGTCGCGACCTTTTGACATTCTTTCTGGCAGAGAGACGGTGTCTGTGGAAACTGCTAGCGGATCCGTAAACGTTGTTTCTTTTATAACTCCCTGACCAGCTCGTATACGCTCAATCTACCATACCCGGGATTAGTTTGACCTCCCAGGCGTTCGGGCTTGTGACTCCATTCCAGTGGGACCATAATGCAAGCCTTATATAAAAGGTTGTGCATACTACAGTTACTTCTCGAACTTCTGAGTGCGTAGAACACGGGTATCGAAGGAAGGTTCCAGGTGAATGTCTCCGTTCCTCTTGTCGGCTTCCTAAATATTTTGCGGACTTCTCCTAAGCGGGACGCTTTTTTTCCGCAGCTTATCCTTCACCCACATTTTTTATAAACACCTGAAGCCTCGTTTTTCTTGTTTTCGATTACAGCGAAGTTCTTAAGCGCGCCTCGGATACATCCGAGATGCCGTTTAGTTCGTGTAGTCGCCCCCCTTAAACTGATGAAGCGATGAAAAGAAATTACTTAATCTAAACGAAGTTTTTTAATGGTTAGTGAGTGTAATTCAGGTGGCTTCGGGCCTTACGGGTTTTCTCATTGTCATTCCTCCCGCACGGCAGACCTAAATGACCGCCTCTGTGCATGCCGCCTGTAAAGCGTGCTTTTCAGTTAAAGCCGCGTGTACAAGTAAGGAACCAACTTGCGAAGTAAGGATGACTACATGGGCAATTCAATGAATTACCGACTATATGCATAACAAAAGAAACTGAACTATAATCCGTCATTGCCCGTCATCCAGATGTGTCATGCATCGCTTGAAATAGCGCATTAGCTCAATTAAGGCCTTTCGATTACCTTGTGCATGGAGGTAACGCCCGTACCCCTTGTTACTGACACTTTAGCAGCGGGCTTTTCCTGCACCATTGCCGAGCCAGGTGTAGTACACAACGCGCATTACGAACGGGAATACCAGCTACACCTTGTAGAACACACGCCCCTTGTCGAACAGACACATCCTCGTCATGCTACTGCGGCTGTACGAGCCAGCACGCCAAACGGCAACACATAGGCTCGTCGGGATTCGGTTTGCCATGCCCGATAAGCATGATGGCAAAACTTCTCACCGAGAAATAAGTAGGGATTCAATGACAGTGTCGGTTCTTTGTTATGCAGCACGAAAATGTGATAATTACGTCTCTCAGGTTACCAACGAGGTTTGGCATTACCGTTTTTGTGGTGCAGTCACAGCGTTGCCTGTACGACGGAGGGCGTCCAGATCAGTATGATACGGCTGTTCTGTTCGTGTATAATAGTAAATCGCTTTTTCCCTGTGTAAATTTCGCTCGTGAATCCGAAAACAACACCAACTACTCTGGTTGGGATTTTTTGTATTTAAATTCACAAATATATCACCGGGAATACCCCAATAACAGCAGCGTCATCCTATTAGCTGGTGAAACATTAGTAAGCTTTAGCAAGAATTGGAATTTTCTGTGCTCAAAGTGTCAGGAAGGTGAGCTTCATTAGCGGCATATTGAACCTTTGGCCCGTATGCACCGCTGCCGAACATGGACAGCATGTGTCATATGGTAGTCCTTTTGCAACGATACATTTCTTTTTTTGTCGTAACTCAAGGATGTTTACAGACAAATGCGGAACCCCTATTGCCAGCAGACAACAGCCTGAGCCCGAATGGGCCAAGCCCGAATGGGATCACTCGGAAGGGGAATGAGTAACTACGTCCACATCACCAGGCTCTAATTAAAAGTTTTTAAGCAACAACGCTGCATCTAGTAATGGAGCACGTAGCGACAACATGAAGCAATGCTTAGAGGTGTCTGAGGGTGCTTCCGTCACCGGCGACAAACTGGTCTTCACCCAATTGGTCACATGTGGGTAACGACAAAGAGCTCGGATGGGGTTTCTAAAAGTGGGAATAAGCAGATCTTTGCGTGTTTCCTTGTGTGTGGCGTTTATAAGAGAATTGGACGAGGTCATCTAGCCATAAGGTCCCCTCTTTTTTCCTGTCACTGTAAATTTTTATTTTCTCCCGCCAATACATTGTTCACTTTATCGTTCATATTATTTGTTGGTTATTGTGTTTACCTCTCCTCTCAGATTGCCTTTTTTGTTCGTCTATTTTCACCCTATCTGAAGCAGCGACTCTTGCTTTAGTGGGATTTACCTATTCAGTGTTCAATAAATTATCTCTCTCTCTCTCTCTCTCTCTCTTTCTTTCTCTCGCCCTCTCTATTTTTTCCCACTACTAAATTAATAGTATATTTAGAGGCGTGCTACTTGTGCAACTACCCAGCGGCCTTTGCGCCACCCCCCCCCCCCCCCCCTCCCCTCTAGGCAAAGATCGCTGCAGTTATCGCCTTCAATGCCAAAACTCGAGACAAAGCCGTGCTGGTACATGTAACATTACACCAAGGACCGCGTATGACGGCGGCTCGTTCGCAATAACTTTGCCCGATGTATTAGTGGTTGTAGCAGATTGCATTTTCCCGCGCTCCGGTATGTGGTTGGCGGATATACGGACGTCTGGAAATTCTTCCTTTTGTCGGTACAGCAGGCCGCTGTCTACTGAACCGGGACGGTAAAGTTTCCTAACGCTGCCGTCGTGTTTGAGATGAAAAGCGAGCGTACTGTTCCCGCCGTCTGGCCACTTGCGTAGAGCGGCGCCGCCCTGCGCTGCACACGATCAGCACGCCTGACGAGCGGTAGCGACGGCAGAACACTCGTGCTACAAAGCGCTTTGCTTCACGCTTATGGTTACAACCTTGAACGAAAAGCGTCGAAACCGTATGGAACACGGAACTCGGCGAAGCAGGACAGCCGGACTAGCGCTCTTTTACGCATGAATAATTTTTTATAGGTTTGGTGCAACCGGGCGTCGCATGCTGCGTAGACCGCCCCGCTCTGTGGTGGCACGTCTTTGACGAGATGTCCTATATGATATTTTAACACTAGTCATGAGATGTCACGGGGCTGTACAGAAGAACATAGTCCGTAGTCGCAGGCTCGAGGTACACAGTCCATGTCGGTCCATGTGAGTGCGCGAGGCGCTATTGTCGTTTCGTGGTTTCTTAAATGATCGCGTAAAATTCAATCGCCATTCGAGGATGTACAACATCGGGTGGAGCTGGCGATAAATAGATGCCGAAACTAGTCGCTGTTGCGAATACATTGGTTGAGAGAAATAGCACTGAACTGAACAATGTTATCTTAGTGCTTTATACTATCATTGTCATCTGTTGGATAGCTTAAGCATAGGAAACGTGTGCCGGGGAACGGGTGACGGAGCTGACGTGCGGCAATGCCATTACGTAAACGAAGGCCTGAATCTTTCGCAATTAACAAGGATGTCGTTACGTGGAGAGGCCATTGAGCTGGCGTAGCGCCGCTTCAGGAGGACCATCCGAACGTTTGTCACTCTCCATGCATCGTCATGCCGCTAACAACCACTAAATTTCTATATTTCGTTCTTTTTTCTGCTTTAAAGAAGAGGCAGTCAGGGCTTTTCATCAAGCAAAAGCTTCCTTCTCGGGAGATATGTAGACGAAACAAAAGGTCTACGCCATTTTAAGCGCGCTTTTAGGTGCTCAGACCTTAATTTTTTTTTATTTCCATGAACGATGTATCATGTATTCTTGCTTTTTGTTTTTTACTTGCATTTGTGTACGTTACCAGCGTCTTTATGACCGTGTGTGCACTTTCATCGAAATTTTCAAAGCCCTATGTTATTCCTCTCTATGTAACGTCGTTCATTGCTTATATGGAAGCTGAAAAGGCAGAAAAAATAGAAATTTTAAAACAAATAGGGAAGCAAACTTACTTCCTAATTTTTCTCAGCCCTTGAACATGTATTACAGCTTTACTTTTCTGCTGCCCTTATAGGTACGACTAAATATGCGGGCCTTTATGCCAAATCTTCCCATCAGCGATTCTCCTCTTTTAACTTGAAGAGCCACACGCGCGCTGCATATTCAAGGTGCTGCAGGCTTCAGCGCCATCCTTGTGGTCGCTATCATCATAATCATTGCAATATTAACCATTGTCATTCCCGTTCAATCAATATATGGGTGCTTAAGATTATCGACTTGTTTTTCTTGCGGTAGCGTTTTTGTTTCATGGGGCCGTAATAGGCCCCCGGACGCGGTAGTAAACGCCACATACACGTCTAGGACAGCCTGCAAGTCAATCATGCGATCAAGCGGATACGATTTCTGCGCGCGCATTAGTCGCGCTCCGTGCGCCAAGCATCGCTGCGATGCCTACTCGCCGGGGCGGGTCGGGGGACGTGTGAGCGCACGGCTGGGCGTCATGGCAAGCCAGGCATGAAATCGATTTTTTTCTCCCATGCACTCACGAACCACTGAATAGAGCAAGTCAAACAACGCGTTCAGCACCCGAGAACAACGCGGCAAGCGACGCGGTGCCGACCAGAATGATGGAGAAGAGCATAGCGTAGTGAGCCCGCTGTGGGCTTCGCTTTTGACGGGGATCATTTTCCCCAACCTGGAGAGTACTAATGGTCATAAACTGACCCAAAACGTACGCAAGTGTTTTCACTTTGCCTGCGTGCTTGCTCAGGCATCCGTGTGCGTGTATCAGGCCTTCTAAGTTAAGGCTGTTCATATTGTCGGCCCCAAATTGAGAACCGATCAACTGTAATTTAATGAACTCAACCTACAACAACACCCATAACCTACGACCGATAAGGAGGGGCGAAGCATGCACAGTATAAGTGTATTCAAAGATTCTAAGTCTCTTTCTTGCCACACGTCGCACGCTGATTGGGCGCAGGTGAAGAGCCAGTGGGAGAAGCAATCGAGTGTGTGCTTAGGCGGTGGCGCCCCCTGTCTTGTGTTGAACCGGATTAAGCAATCTGTATGCCCCATCTGCCCCAGTTTGCGGTAGTGGGAGGGGTCAAGTCGAGCGCAGTGAAATGCTCGTGCCTCACCCTAGGGGCTCGTCCTCGGTGATGAACGAGGCCCTGGCACCAAGTAAGTATGCCTTTTTCTTGATCCGACCGACCACCCGACCCGATCAGGCCGGCGGGAATATAGCCGATGGGAATTTCACTATAACAGAAATTATAACCCGTCTACAAACAGCTTCTGCTTGGGCTTGACGATTGCTGAAGCAGGCAGGAAGCGTTACACAAATCTTTAAATCATGTTAGTTTATTTTGAACCAGTTTTATTCATTATACACTTTTTTTAGTGCGCGTTGCGTCCTAGCGCGAGGCGTTGGGAATCGAATGTTCGGGTGTTTTAGTGCCGTGAATACAGGAGACAACGACAGGAGACGCCAACAGCCCCAGCCCCTAAACGCTTCGCTTCTAAAACCGTCGCATCTGAGTTTGTAAGACTCCCGGCCAGTAGCTGCGGTATTCGAGCCACCGATTGCGACCGGATAGCTAAATTCATTTCCCTGCTGCTCCACCGTCTGTTATTTTGTCAGGTTATTTGTTGAGCTCAAGTTCGCTCGAATAAAATTGTTTTCCCATTTAGCGAGGTCGCGATCTGCCTTCGTGACATTGTAATATTTTCTAAGCCGTCTTCAGGATCTTCAGATACTTCCTTTCCCATTTCGCCCTCTTACCCGCTTCTTTGTGTTCGATACTACGCCCCAATTTGATACGCGAAGCATTCATGCTTTAAGCCTTGTCCCCGTCCCCAACATATGGTCATTTACCTTTCGTACTTTTTCGACGCCGTCATGCGAAGCTTGTTTACCTGTTAGCGTGTGTTTGGGCAAAACACAACAGAAAAAATCTCGCTAATACACACACTCGAAATAAACGAACATAAAATTGGAATGAAAAGTAGCGAGACCGGCAGGGTAATCGGAAGGAGAGGCGGTTGAGGCATACAGCCGTGAGGGAGAATCCTAAGGTTGATTAAAGGCGTGCTTAATACTCAGTGCTTATACCGTTTCGTTTCGTTAAAACTTTTAGGGAGACTTTGATGGCTTCAAGCTAACTGGGATTTCCATCCGGCTGGTTTTGAAATGGGCTAGATACTGAAAACGAAAGGAAACGAGAAAGACGTGTAGATTCTACTTAAAATCGGGACCGTCAGAGAACTGCGAGAATAAAAAGTATACCGATCAGGAGTGCAGAATACCTTTTAGAGAGGGAGCATCCAAGCTAACTTGCCAAAGCTTGCGCAGTTACAGCATGCGCCTGCCCCGTGAGGTCCAACTCTATGTCGGGTAGAGCCACCCCGCTTGGGCACTCTACACGTGTTGGCTTAAACTCTCGTCCGTCAGAAATACAAGCCGCGTTTCGACCGAACTCGACGCGGGTTCTATTCTAGCCGACTTGGGTCGACTACGTCCCCGGAGCGGCAAACACATTTGCTTGATTGCCCGCTGTTCCCCGTTCGGCTAACCCGAGTTGACTACCTCGGCTGATTTACCAAAAGCTATATCTGGCGAAGCCTCTGAAGCCTCCCGTATTTTTCATTTTGAAACTCAATTGCAGCATTGGCTGATGCGCAGTAGACGGAGAGGACGATGTTGGTATGCGACATTCTAGTCTTACTGCCCCCCCCCCCCCCCCCTTAAGCCCTAACGCCGTCAATCAGTAGAATGAGCATGATGTTTCCTGCATGTTGTAAGACTCAACTTGAAGGTTACCTAATTAAGCCTGAGCATATTTTGTTAGCACTCACGTCACGCGTAAGATTGTCAACCAGTAATAATTTGTAAATCTACTCATTGCTCTCATCTTACTTTAAACAGTGGGTTCAGGTTGAGGACCTAAGACTTCAAAGCGAAACGTTAGGCGTAAGCTCCATCGCTCCGCCGCAAACTCGACAGATGCTGCTGTTATTCTAACAAAGCGATACGTACTCACAGAGTTGCGCATGCCCACATTTTGGTGTTGAACAACGCTTTATGAACAGGTACGTACGCTGTTGAAGGTGGCGTTGTAACGGACGCATGCTGGTGCAATCAACGAATCAATGATTCATTTACTTACAGCACAAGCACAATATGACGGCCGAGCCGAAACATGTGCCAGTAGTCAGAATCATGTGAGCGTATCCCAAAGCGTAGCTAAGTGACGCACACACACACACGCATGCGCACACACACCACACACGCACGCACCGCACGCACACACACACACAACACACACCACGCCACAGCGCACACAGGCCCAGCACCAGGCCACACAGGCACACACAGGCACACACACACACACACACACACCACGCACCACACACGCACACACACACACACACGCACGCACACGCACACACACGCCACACGCACACGCACACGACACCACGCGCACGCACGCACGCACACACACACACACAGAAAAGCACATAAACGCAATGGAGGCTTTGAAAGAAGGAATGTGTCTTGCTTTCCAGCGATCGCCGGTCATTTTTTTACAAAGCCTGTATACACTCCGAGTTAATGTGGTTTCGTTCTTTTCCTTGAAGGTCTGCCTACTGTAGTTCCCGTTCGTAGAAACCGCTGTGAGGGGCTCAATTTGGATAGAAAAGAGTACAGATATTGATCGCAGATTGTGCTCCTACCTCTGTAATGCAAACTCTAAGCTAAGCTATTCTTGCGAAATAATTTGAGACGGAAATTACTCTTAGTGTCTTCTCTTTATGGCATACTGCACTACTTAGTCCTGGTGCCGCTTGCCCTGAGCCTACGCCTGGCAGTGCGTTTGGCAGCAGTGAATGACGAAGGACTCATTTTCCGACTCGCCTCGAATCAGGTCGCGCGTTTCATAGCAACTACCACAACGGCGCTGATACACGGCTACACTCGCGCCTATACTACTACAATACGCTTCTCCTACCATGGTTTCACAATCTACCGCCTTTTCCTTCTCCTCTACGTACCTCACTACGTTACCACCGCACCCTCTTCCTTCGCGTATCTCGTAGCACTCTCCGCTATAACTGTACTTTCATCTTCCCCTGTGCTCATAGTCCAACACTGCCGGTTGGCTAGGCATACGCCAGCATCGCACAAGGCAGGAGTTGGCGCCTATAACAGGTGCAGTCTAAACTGGAGGATAAGTTAACTTTGTCTATCATATTCCGGATACCCTATTACCTGGACAAGGTAAATGCATATACTGGAGGCACGTATTGTCCGTGTTAATGATGGCCTTTTTATTCCTGCAACCAGTGGCACCAATAAAAAAAATTTCACTCTGCGAGGAGAGAGTTAATTTGCTTCTTACTTTTTTAATGTGTGTTACGAAAACATTAAATTGCTTCTCAGCTTCGATGCACCATTTAGCTCACGCTGGCAACAGTCAAACACCCGTAAAACCGGTCTATTGAGCTTGCCTGAGGAACGGATGATGTCGTTTCCCCCTCTTCGCATCTGCAGTCCCCGACTGTTTTTGGTTTGTCTGAATCTATGAAGAAGAGCGAGTGACGAGGCAACTTCTTGACATAACTTGAACTAGTTGGTTGAGTTCCACTTCCGAGGGACACAATAAAGACAACTTACTGCTATTAGAAAGGCAACTGGTGCCTTCTCCAATGTGCCCAGAAAAGCTCCACGCAAAGCCCGATTCCTTAGGGAGTTATGGCGTGCCTTAAGGGATAGCGAACAACCCGATGCTCGGCCGGGGCACTTGGTTTTGTTCCTCGAAACATTAAAAACTCAAGAGCGACGCGGAACCGAGTAAACCGCACGGGAAAAAATCCACTTGGCAGAAATAAGCCACACAGCCAAAAACGAAACCTTGTTTTCTCGATTCAATTCGCCGCATCCGTAAACGCAAAGCCCGGAGTCGCTCCTGATTAACTTTTTTCTCGAATAAGATTGCTCGTACTGAGTGCCTGCTCGATTTCGGTTTGTTAGCTTACAAAAATGTTGTGTTATGCCTGTTTTGTGTGCATATACCCGCATGCGCGTGGTTTCTAAAGCAAGCGCGAGCGCTTTATAAACCTCGAATGAGGAGCAATGTTAGTGACATCATAACAGCGGCTCGCACAGCCCTGTTTCAACGCAACCTTATTTTTCAATCCGAATGAGAGCATAGGGGTCCACGCATACTCTGCAATATTTGTTTTTCTTGTCATCGGCAAGTAACTGAAGTCGTCGTCCGGCGGAGAACGACATGTCACCCGCAGGCTCACGTCTCGGTGTAGCGAAGCGTCTGAAATTCCACGATGTGCTTATTGTCTGTAATGTCAGCCGAAGGCTTTCGAAAGAATCCGGACAAAACTGAGTTCTCGTGTTTTTTAACGGTTTGCCCTGAACTGTTGACTCAACTGCCCGTCAGAGTTGCGATATATTTCTTTTCTCCAGTGTGTACAAGCGAACATCTTCGATGTCGTGGTCCCAGTCCAATCGTTACTCCGAAATTTTATGGCAAGTACTGCTTTATTGTCAGTTTCTTCTCTTGGATCTTCAACAAAGGATGGTAGTAAATACTGCTGAACGATAAGTGAGTAGAAAAATCAACAGTTACCGTTAACCGGAGACGACGTTTGAAAGCCAATAAAAGCCAGCATCTAGAGCTTGCATTAATTCAGTTTAACCCAAGAAACGGAACAGTGGCCGAATATCAAACCACCAAACCACGGTAGTCACACGAAGAAATTCAAGCCGATATCGTGGCGTTATGGGGACCTTGAAGGGAATTTCAACCTTAGCAGACACTGAAGGATAAAGAAAACAGGCGACACCATGTGAAGTCATACACCACGTCGGGCGGAAGCCATGTGACATCGTACCTACTGGAAGAAGTTTATGTTCGGAGCCCTTTAGGGGCCCGTCGTGTAGTCGCACGTCCCGGGTCACGGTATCTAGCCGCTTTAGTCCTGCGGCGTCATGCCCCGGAAAGACGCTTCGAAAAGGTAAGCGCTTCCCCGGGTCGTGATCGAACCACGGTCTCTCATTACGAAGCCGATGTCGATCCCATTGCGCTACAGAGGCTCACGTCTCTCAATGCAAAGTGTTAGGGGTGATCTTTCTGCTGCGCCGTATCCATGGAGGCTGCCGTTGCTAGGCCGCAAATAAGTACACAATAATACAAGATAAGGCAAAAATCATGAATTAACGCAATAATTACCCTACATTAATGAGAAGTCAGTCCAGTGTCTCTTAATAGGCCTTTTTCAGGGGCTGTGGCACCCTCTCTTGGCTACTTTCGGTGTCAACACCAGGTTGATACTGAAACTAGTCAACAGAGGGCGCCACAGCCCCTCTGGCAAATCACTGCTCCGCACTTGACAGCTTTCACGTTTAGTGGAGCTGCTTTGATTTTGTAATTACTTCGTAAACACATCAATACTTACCCGGGATGTATTTTAATGAGCTTGGCAGGCACTTGTAAGTGCAGTAGCACTGGCACACTTGCAAGTACTGGGCCACCTTTTAAGTTTGTAACCGTGTGGTGTTGAAACAAGTATTTGTGTGACTTGTCAAATGATCAGCTCAACCAGTACGTAGAAATAAAAGAGGGCCGCCTATTTAACCTTTCAAATATTTTGCGCAATCTTCCTCTATGGACTTGTAACACTGAGCGCGCTACGTTCAGTGAGAGCCACGTCGCATTTACCGTTTACAGGCTGTCTGCGACGGGAACCCCAAACCCATATTTCGCTTTGAACTGGTCAAAACAGCTGACGCTGGAGGCCAAAACTATTAACCATATTTCTTCATGTTCCCCTTCTAAAAACTGGCATCGATATGCGCGCTGTTATTTTGCAAGCGACAATACTCGCGAAGCTAGGTCCCCTTTCCTGGGCTGGTCTAGTCGAACATTTACGCGTGCCTGTGTTTTTTTTCATTGAGGACTTCTGTTTTGTTTCCACTGATCCTTTCACAGGCTTTCGAGGCCGCTGAACCACGGCGGTCGGTTCAGAATCCGCGGACCAATTATTTATTCAGGGGGAAGGACGTTCACACAAAACCACCATCTACGAGCAAGGTGAAAGCGTTCGTTTTGGCGCAATAGTTGCTCTCAACCCGTCTCCAGAACGAGTTGAGTTATATTTTGTCCAAAGCAATTCTCTGTTGCACCTACTCCGCGCCTTAGTTTTGCGCGCGCGAACCTTCGCTGATGCTGAGCAGAGCTGTGCCAACAACCGCTACCTTACAATCCATGTTTGGAGCATTCTTTGATTTCAGGCTCGTTGCTTCACCGCGAGAGGAACAGTCGCCGGCTGCGATGTCGACATTTATAGGACAGTGTGAGCGTTTGCTGCGGTGTTTCGTGGTGAGCACATGCTTGCCGAAATAAATATTTTGTAGCCTTCTCGGAACTTGGTCAAATACCTGCACTCGTTAAAGGGACCCGGCAAACCTTTTTTCCACCATTTTCGAAATCCTAAATGCTTGCAGAACGTAGTCCCCCAACACACCCAATACTTAGATTAGGGGGTCACAAAGTACCTCAGCCAAAAATTACTGCTCTAAGCCCATCAGATAACTTGGACACACGCTCAAACATTTTTTCTCCCTTTCCCTGTCTCGACGTTCTTCGACGGCCCGAATTACGTCACTGAGGCCATGTAGCGGCTGTTGGCCGGTTTTCCTTCATTTGCAGCAATGAATGCTTTTCGATAGCAACTTTAAAAATAAAGCCACAAAAAACAAAGCGGAAAACGGAAGCCGTATCTGGTGCGACGAGGAAATCACGCAGTGCTGCTCCGTGCTGGAGATAAATGTATCTTTCGCAGTGCTTCCAGACGTCTACATTGTCTACGATGTCTACATTGTCATCATTCAAAAAGTCGCTTAAAAGTTCTCTGTTAAATTATTAGCTGCCTGTTTATGGGCTTTTTGGAGGCATTGGGTTTTTGGTTATGCAATTTAGATAATTGTATTTTGATTGACAATGTCCGCCATTAAACTTGATGTAATTTTTTTTTCGTTTTTTCTTCTTCTTCTTCTTTCCTTATTTGCGTTGCTTTTCGTTGCCTGATGTGTCACTTAGCTTATAATGATTACTCATCCCATTATATTGTATAATTGATTGCCATTCACTCGTTGCTTGTTTACTTTATCTAATTTATTGATTGTTGTAATGCATCGAGGGTCCCGTTACAGTTTTTAACTTTGGGACCCTCGTCTGTATAATAATATTACTGTACTACTTTTTTGGAATGAATAATAAACTGAAACTGAAACTGAAATAGTGGAAGTGTATATCGAAAGTGTTGCAGGGTACCTTTAAAACACTTCAGAACGACCAATCATCGTTACCAAATGTACAAATTTGGCGAATGACGAGGCCCAGCATTCTATTAGACCAAAGAAAAGTATCTGCGCTGTGAGAGCTGCGCAAGGCGTGCATCTGCGCTGTTGTCGCATCACAGATATATACTATTTCTTGCTCTAATCGCATACTGGGCCTTGTGATTCGCCAAATTTTCACATGTGGTCACGATCATTGGTCGTTTTGGAAAGCTGTGGTGAAGCCCACCTCCGGCGATTTTCAAGAGTGTAGACCTGCTGGTGACCCTGCAATATCCCCGAAGTGGGTATATTTTTTTCAAGTTCATGAAAACATTCCTGTTAAATCAATTGTAATTCGACAAAATGGCTCCTTGGAGTATTACAGCGTCTGCTGTGTTCCCGGAACAGCGACCTTTGTCTGTGAGCTGCAAGAAATTAGGGCCATAACTTATGGAGTATTACATTTATTAGCAGGTAATATGCAAAAATAGAAATGGTTAATCTTTACCGGAGCTAGCCGATTATCCCGCTATCAAAACTAGCTTGGAGATGGAGAATCTGATGACATCGTTACATTGGGAATAAGAAAGACGGCGTTGCGTCATAGCAGAAAAAAAGGCAGTATAGATTAAACGAAAGTAAAATAAAATCGTTTTCGCCGCGGTACGTAAATCCACCAACGCTACCCATGCGAAACTCTTAAATCGTTTGTGGGAATCCTTCCCTTGACTCCAAAATAAGCGCCCCCTCTTTTTTGGTTATTCCAATTTTCCCCTCGCGTCTCTCTTCGCCGTTATGATACCTTCGTCGAGGAGGAGGAATAATGTTTGCTCGACGAAGGGAGAATACCGTGAGCTCAAGACATCATCTCGCTACCGGCTTGCACCAGCGTAAGCAGGGTGCGAGTGTCCCACATGCTTGGATGCCTGAAAGGCCAGCCACTCCAGCGGATGTTTTTCTGGGGCGGTCTATGAGACCGATAGGATGTTGGGGGGTAAAAACATGCCCACAAGAAGCGGCAAAGTGACGCATACTCTTCGTATTGGATATTTGTAAGAGTAGATGGTAGGGTACATGGTGTGATAGAAAATTAGATGTGGGGCGGTGTTTCCCGAAGGTTTCCTCTAGGCAACGGATTCGTCCTTGTTCAAGATATTGTGTGGAGGGAGGTATTGACGACAGAAGAGAGGACAGTGTTGATGGACTGTGTTATATTGGGTAGGTGGGAACTCCACCTTAGCATCATGTTTGTCTTGCCGTTGCGGCACCCAGGTGGCAAGGGCGGCAGCGTGATCGAACTCGTTGCTAGGAATAGGCCCTCGGGCTGCGTTTCAATTTTATCTTTGCCGTAGGATAGCGAGAAAGCATGGCAGAACACAATGGGCAGCGGCGTTTATACGACTTCGGGCAAAAGTTGGGACAGGCAGCCTCAGAATCTGCGGTGACGGGGGTGTACTCGTGCTTGGTGCGTAACTCCGTGGTCATATCGATTGCGGCTTCATCGGCCTCTATGACGGTGGCATAGCGAAAGAGCACCACGTTACTCCCCGGAAGCTGAAGTCGATCATGCTCGCTGTGTGTGCACGGTGATTGGTGTGGATACCGATGTTCGTGTATGCCTGATTATGTCCCCATCGCTCTTTGGTAGCGCCCGTGCGGCGAGCGGGGTGACGGCTAGCAGCGCGGAAGTCCGGGCGCATATTCCGAAGAGCGGCAGTGACTTCGATGTGCTTGTGATATGGGAACGACCTAAGAGGAGGCAGGGTTATTGAT
Organism: Haemaphysalis longicornis; assembly: GCA_013339765.2. Lineage (NCBI taxonomy): Eukaryota > Metazoa > Arthropoda > Arachnida > Ixodida > Ixodidae > Haemaphysalis > Haemaphysalis longicornis. The sequence continues at coordinate 91,556,711 of CM023450.1, forward strand.
AGGTTCACGAAGTCGAAGAAGGGCTCTGCAACCTGGAAACATGAGAAAGGGGCGCTCACGTTGAATGGTCACTTGCGTCTCGATTATCTCTCGTTAGTGTTGCACACACGAAGGCTATCCCACCGAATGGGTGCCTTGCTCGGGAGCTCACATAAAGAATTCCTCTTGACCTAAAGGGCCCAGACACACAAAAAAACCGTTGTGAAGGAGCACATTCATCATCATCATCACCACCACTACCATCATCATCATCAGCCTACTCAGGTGCACTGCAGGACGAACTTTAGGCGGGTGAAATTAGGCGGACATCTTCACTTCCTACGCAATGCCGTGATGTAGCCGTTGGATCGAAAATCGAACACTAAACTACCGCAAACAATTCAAACGCTTCCCTCACGATCTCCGATTGGATTCGATTCGAATTTGATTTTGAGATTCGATTTCACGTTGCGCGCCTCATCGCCTGATTTGCGTCGCCGCGTTAAACCCCACAATCAATCAATCGATTTCACGTGACGCCATTCCTACACCAGAGGTACCGCATGAAACATCGAAAACTGTCTGACGTTTCTCTGTTCAATCCTTTGATGTGCCGACTACGATGTTGTAGGGTCTCTATATTTAACGCGATTATTGCGGAAACGTTCTTCTTTCTCTGCGACGAACCCATCTTCGCTCAGGCAACTCCTCCTTTAGAAACTTACTCTGCCTAAAACCACCACAACGAATTTTATGACGCCCAAGCGCTAGCATGTTAGTGACGCTGTTTTAGCTGCACAAACCTGTGACTATTTCACACCTGTCACTCCGCGTTGCCACAGCAACAGCGTTCCCTCCGTCTCGATACGGCAGCATGCTCCCTCCTCGCTGCCATAGGGGCGGCGCTAATCACCGGTTACATCCACAGGACACGGTCAGAAAAATGGCAGCATCCCCAGTCCATGCATGATGGCGAGGGTGCGGAGTACGGGGACTCGAAATGACATCCAAGTTGCGCCCCGGGTGGCATCCGATTTGAGACGTGATAGTTGAGTTCTTAAATGGGGGGATGATTCGTATTCGGAGAAGCTAGTTGTCTTCGTAGACGTTGAGCAGCAGCGTGACGCTTCTTACGCTCGCTTCCGTCCATGGCGGGAAGAGGGTGTGTGATTTCCGGAATCCGCTGATATACGCGCTGCCCCGCGGCGTCATCTCTTGTTTACGCGTAGCACCATCTAGCGTAATTCGATGCAGTCACTGTGTATTACAACTTGATCACAACCTGACTATACCGGTGTTTTTGCGCGTTTTTTCGTTGCTAGGTTATGTTTGTGCCTGTTTTCGAGTGTTTTGGAGCTTTCTTGTAACCTTTTAGGTAGTTACCGCACAGATTTTCGCTTGATGGTGGTGTGCGCACAGATAGACGCGAACGGTCATTGAGAGGCCGTAATGTACTCCGCCCCGTTACAGGCGAGGGGTGAGCCATTTGACTCTCGTGTACTAACTCACGGTCGTAGCCCAGTTGCGCCTCGTAGGCATTTCGCTCTCACATTTGTTTTTGCGGCAGGTCGTCAATCGTTTTTGTTTCTGCGGAACGTACAGGAACCTTTCTTGCGCACTGCGGGTCAGATGAAACTACCTGGGTCACTGCCTGATTTTATTGTTTCGACAGCGTGTTTTTCATTTGGCGCACCCAGAGGATGTTTCCATGAAGTGGTTCTGGCAGTCCAGTTCTTACAAGCCCGCTTCACTCTTGAATACTTGTCAAGTGTGACGCGCAAAAAACTTTACCAAGACCTTGCAGATATTGTATTACCTGTGTCATTGTATAGATCAATCTACCGCGCATGGCCAGGCCAGGATGTTCTTAAGCGTGTCAAAAGAATGGCGGTACCGCCATGGGTGAACACAATTTTCTTTAAACTTCATGCTGGCGTGCTACCCGTAAAGACGTGGCAGAAAGAGAAGGGTTTGTACCTTCCAGGGGGCGTTCAGTGTTATCCGTGCAAGAAATCCGAGAAGATCGAACATGTGTTGTTAAAGTGTTGGGATGGGGTATTTTTCTAGGACGTGCTTCAGCGCACATTAAAGAAAGATTTCCCGCTAGACGCACACGGAATCCGGTTTTTGCCCATCGAAAGTGAGGACGGTGTACCGTACGACCTCGTCATGGTTCTGGCCCTGCACGGCATTTGGAAGTCGCGTATGGCCATACGACATCGGGATGTTGATGCCAAACGCTCTAAGGAGCATTTTTCGGTGTCCATTTGGTTGATTATTCAAGTATGGAGGGCTCAGCCTGAGCCTCCAGAATGGTTGCCTGTGATGGAAACATTAACAAGCATGAAACAATTTTAGCTGGCTTTCTGCTGCACAAGCGTCGCTTAGCAGTTTTATCAATGTATTGTTTTGTTGAGGGTGTTTCTTTTGTCAAAGTAAGGCAATAAAGATAAAAAAACGGTCGTAGCCCAGTGGGTAAGACGACTGACACTAACTCTGTCTGGTCTACCAGACACCGTCTCGAATACTGCCGGCGCCTGTGTGATTTTTTGCGATTGTAAATGCTGTGCGCACGGAACGGGACGGACGTGAAGTCCTAACATACTCCGCACCTAAAACAGATCGGCGCCTGTTTGTGGCCCTATTCTTTTTGTAGCGTAAGCTACACTGGCCGAGGTTGAGCAGTTTCGCGTGGGCCGTGAAAGGCCGTTCTGCGCAAGCGCGAGGGGCATTGCATTGCATTGCATTGCATTGCATCGGATTGCATTGGATTGCATTGCATTGCATTGGCTTGGCTTGGTTTGGCTTGGTTTGGTTTGGCTTGGCTTGGCATAGATTTGATTTGGATTGGATTGGATTTAAGTGGATTGTGTTGCGTCATAGCCGCGGCAGACGCACTGGCGCCGGCTGCGTGCCCAGGTGTGCGCCTTAATTGCGCAGTAGCTAAGTCTGACGCTAAACCAGAGCCGCTTGATAGCCGTTTCGCGTGGCTCGTGAAGAGACGTGCTGAGCATGCGCGAAGAGCAGTGACTGGACAGGACTGGACTGGACTGGACTGGATTAGACTGAATTGAACTGGACTGGACTGTATTGGTCTGGATTGCTGAACCTTAGCTCACGCTACGTATATCCTGGCGGCATAGCAGAGCTAAGCTACTACTAATTTTTTATCTTTCGCACTGCCTTGTGTTAATGTGTGGTTGCGTCAACTCAAAACTAATTGAAAACTTGCTTGAACCATGCAGAGATTCCAAGTCATGTGTGCGGCGTTGTGTTAATTATAGATTTGTAGCATTGTTTCGAAGGAAGCCTAGTAGAGTTTAATTAACACGAGACACAGTGAACATACAATTTGGAAAAAAAAATCGCATTGAAATATACATTTCATACATAAACCTCCACAAACAAGGCGTGGTCGAAAATGATGATGAGACAACACAATTAGGCAAAACATCGGCGCGATTGCAAAAAAAAAAGTCTCAAAAAAAGAAAACCCGAGTAACTTTTTATCGCAGAAATAGATGGTAACACCAGTTCGCCAGCGCAGACCGGTCTAAAAAGTTGTCACTCCTCATTGGCTCCATAGTAGACGACCCCACAAATGTTTCGAAAACCCCATGAAACCGCTGCATGTAGAATTTGCATTACATAAACCAATTTTGATGCCAAGAACATGTTACATGCCAGGGACCTTCCAAAAATCGACAGGTTATACGGAACGAAAGGTTGTGAAGAACTACAAAAGGCCTCAGTGCGCCTCCGCCAATAACGGGTGCAATGTCGGTAGGAATCCAGCGGAACACAGACCTAATTAGGCGGTACACAGGGCCATTGGATGGCGGCATACTCGGTTGATGTTAGTGATATGAGCCAAACCAAAGTCCAGAGGTATTCAAAATGTTTGCTTTAGCACCAGAAACTAACCCGAATTTGTTTTTCCTAGAAATAACTTTCTCTATACTTGTTTTATCACTACAGAAAAATTCCAAGTCGTCAGCGTACACCAGTAGTTGGAGCTCGGTTTCGAGCATATTAAAACCCAGAATACGACTGCGTTCGATCCCACTGCGACAAAAAGGTTCTAAGTACAGTGCAAAAATAAAGGCGATAGCGGGCAACCTTGCTTTACTGATGAATGTATAGGCACGGGCTTCGAAAGGTTGCCATTTCAATGCTTTTCCCAGCATTGTGGTAAAAAACTGTTTATTATAGCTTGTCCGTGCAAGATGTGCTCTTGCGTGTCCGTAATATGCCACCTTCTCCCTCAACAAAAATGTTCTCCAAACTTTATAGCTAAACTTTCCCTGTTAAGACGTGGCTGCACAACCGGAACATTTTTGTGTCTTCTGTAAATTGCCGCCTTTGCGATGTAGCGGATACAATTGAGCACAGCATCAACAATTGTAAGAATGCCATACTCTTTTCCAAATAGCTCTTACGAAGGACTTTGAATTGACTTGTTATAGTATACGCTATCGCGTATCACCCGCAGACAATAGTGTGCCATATGATTGTTGTCTTCTAAACGATCTGCATAGTATATGGAGAACGCGCATGTGAGATAGACACGTCAAGCCTATGGATTCTTACAGACCGCACTTTTGCCAAATCTTCATTGAGAATAAATATGTCTACGACCAAAATGATTCTCGCCCTGACAGGTATCCCCTGCAAATTAGTTGTTCACTATTGCCCCTGTTTTAAACCAAGTGTACATAATTTTGCATTGTGTTCAGTTTTTGTTTTTCGTCATTTAACTCATTTTTATATGTACATAGTTATAAATATATGTTGCAACTATAATTTCCTACTTTGACCTGCAGTGCAATAAATACCATGTAGAAAAAAAAAAACACTTGCTGTGGAGCTGCATGGTCATGAAAGACCTACAACACAGGCTCCTCACTTCCTAGTAATCCTACCCGTCTGAGTTAGGCCGCGGGCAGGGATCCGTGCGGAGGCGTTTGCGCTTTGCACGCGGCCAAACACAGGCAGCCCTTTCGGCAGAGCCAGGGCGCACGTGCTGGCTGCATTTTTCATGAGTAACCTGATTCTGCAGAGACGTAGTAGTCTTCGGCACATTTGCTCCCCTTCGACTTCCAACTCTTAGGCAAAGAAGAAGACCAGGAATACGGAACAGCTATGGGGCAGGAAAGGAGGGAGGGGAAATGGGCAAGATTTAAAGTGAAGCATTCTTTTTTCCCGCAAGTCTCTCTCCTAATCCTTTTCTTTATGCTTAATTCCTTCTCCTCCGCCACTTCGAGTCGTCAATATCATTCCCTACGGTCTAAAGACAGCCTCCAACCGACTGAGTCGGATCGGCCACGGACGTCTGTGACGCGTTCATTCAGTCTCGTTTCGTTATTGGATTTCCTGCGATCAATGCCCGCTTTAAGTCACACTTGATTTGCGCATGCCGCCGGGCTAAGGCACAGGCAGTTGCTCTCTGGGTTTCGTCTCTTATTTTCGCGTGGACAGGCGGAAGGTCATCTCGCCGCGTAATAACAACTGTCTGCGCAGTATAAACTGCCGCCCCCACCAGTGAAACGTCCCGGAAGGAAGATTCGCATAAAGCGGGCAGCCATTTCGGGACGCGGCTTTTCTCGGTGAGTTCGATTGGGAGAAGGACACGCTACGTAAGTTCCTTCGTCGTCAGCCGTCGCAGAGGTGGGGAAGGCGGTAAGGAACTATCTATTCAGCAACGAGCTACCATTAGATTCGCGCACACGATTGGTTCAGTCCTTTAGTTTCACTCATTCTTCGGTTCTCGGGCAGGTCGTGTGCGCGGATGTCACAACCAGCGAGGCTTTTAAAGTGGGTTCCAGGCCTTGTCGCCGTCAAATAAAGTTCGCTCGATTCTATTGCTGAATACTTGAATGACTGGTAACGCTTTTCGTCGAGGTATGCCGAGGCTGCAAGTTAAAACTAAATAATTTTTTTTGAAGAATCAGCCCGTTAGGCATTTGTCCTTACTGTTAATAATAAAGGGGAGAGACATGGTTAGGTTAGGAATATTCGATTTTCTTCTGTTTTCTCACTTCATCTGTAGATTTGGTGCGAATAAAGCAAAGTCACACTTGACTATATAGAAGCACCTACGACGTGCGGAAGCGCATACCCAGCACGGCTAGGGCAGCTTCGTGTCTTTACTGGAGAAGTGCACTTCTACTTGTGTACCATTAGGCATTGCCGTATTGATATTTCGTATTTTTTTAGAATAAAGTCAGGGCTTTGTACCGTCGTGTCCGCGTTAGTTGATTGCTGATGGCATCTCGATCTGTGTGATCGCTTTAGTGCTGAGGGATAGAGAGTAGTCCAGTAGAGAGGAGGTAGGGATTGCTGTCTTCTTGTTTCCGTTGATCGCATTGGACGGTGTCAGATCCGTAGCGGTTTCTCAAGAAAAATGATGATCTAGCCATGGATCGAAGGATGATAGCTGTATCGCTCAGGGACACCTGGATCAGGGAACAAACTTGAGTAGAAGATATAATAGTTCTAATCAAGAAAAACAAGTGGACTCGGGCTGGCCTTGTAGTGAGACGAACCGACCACCGTTGGAAAATTAAGGCAACAGAGTGGATACCAAAAGATGGGTCTAGAGGAAGGGGAAGGCCAATACACGATGGAGGGACGAAATAACAAAATTCGGAGCGAGAATAGACTCGGTCAGCGCAGAACAAGAGCAGGTGGAGATCAATGTGAGAGATGTTCGTCCTACAGTGGTCGTAAATAGGGTGCTGCTCCTGATGATGATGGTGGTGGTGATGATGATGATGATGAATGGGAAGGGTATTTACTTGGTGAATGGTAGTACGCTCCCCTCTAGCCTCGGCAGCACCCGAAAGGGAAATTAACTGGTTTCAAATAAAACGAAAGCCTGAGGAGCTAGGCGATGTTCAGGGCCCAACATGCGAGCAGAGTTACAGCGGGTCAGCCAAAATCAGAAGCATCAGTCTAAAAGGAGCCGCCACTAAGGTAACTAAAAGCGGTTACTATTTCCAGTATTTCAATAAAGAGGACCCTGGGGGTAGAGAGGGGCGGGGATGGTGAATATGGTGTACGGCTTAAAAGTTGCACGAAGCATTTTAACTCTAAATATTTTCCTCTCTCCCATTACCTTTTGTGTTTTACAGTATTGCCAGTGTACCCAGCTAGCTACACTTGATTTCCTGACTACGTGAAAGATATCTTTGAGGGAGCAAAAAAAAAAAGCCATCGCCGCACAGCCATCGCCAAACAGCCATCGCCGCACATCGCCAACCTGACTACTTTCTATAGTGGCGCCTTTTTTTAAGATTAGCTATGCTTCAACCATCATTACGATTACAGTTACGAAATGAACTAAACACACACGAGTATAAGAAGTGCACGGGCGTTGTGAAATGCAGTGGAAAAATTTCCTAATTCAGCAGCATCTTTATCAGGGAGTAATGCGTCTCAAGACCGAAAGGCTGCGGTGAATATACCTGCCGGGCCGCCCCGGCATTCCTTTTTCCATTTTTTTATCTCTACCCCTGGAACTTCCCCTGGAATAATGTAGGAACTTCGGGGCTTCGTTTCTTCCCACTCTCAATCTCTTCATTCGGGGACCACCCTTTATTTCCGCCGTTTACTGCGGCGTCGTCTCTACGGACCGTGTTTTGGTGGGATTGCGGGAACTATGGAAGAGCTAAAACCGAAAGAAAAGGGAGGACATCCGCCCAGCGCAATCACACGGAAATTGCGGTCGAGATTCTTCATTTCTCGGAATTTTCTTCTCGAACCTGTTATTTTTGTCATTTGCTATATCTTTGTTGTTTTCTTTCTCCCAAGTTTCGCCTCTTCGAACGTTATCGATCGTAATATCATTCGTTCTTGTGTGTCAAACTTCCGTTAAATCGCCAGGACAGAGCTTTTCTTTCTGTTCTTCGCCGAAGCCGTAGACTGCATTTTTTCGCGATGTCATAATCGTGCACGTTATTGTGTAGATACGTGTAAAGTGCAACATTAAGCATCCACGGATTCGTATTGGTAGGGAGCCGTTAGTACGATCTTTGTTTTCCCATTTCTACGAGTTATTCTGGATGCTAGCGTCCCTTAGCGTTACTTCCGGAAACAGCTTCGATCATCTTCGGCCTCGGGTAAATCCGAATCGCCCAGCGTGCCTGACCGTTCGATCCTGGAATTCACCGGCGCTTCCAGAACATTGGAAAGGGATCAGTGCGGTCCGAGCGAGCGCGAACAGAGATGCCTGGTCAGCCAACTAGAAATAAGAAAAGCTATGAAGTGGAAGCCAGAACCAGCAAGCCAGGCTCACTGGCAGCTTTTTTTATTGATATTTCGCCTTCACTTTATCAATATTTCCGTGCCTCGTTCAACGTCCCACACTCCTTAAGTCCTCCCTCTTTTGGGAGTGTTCCGAGAGTTTTTGACGCGTCACCCGTGCGCCTCCTTTTCAGCTGCGGCTCCACGGTGCTCCATTTTTTCTTGCTTGCGCTCTTTTCTTTTTTCTCAGCGGCTGGTATTCGCTTCACTTAAAAAAGTTTGCCCGAGTTCTCCTCTTTCACCCAGCTCACGGATATTTCCTGCGTGAGGTCAAACGCTTTCGCTTTTGTGACTCGGCGAAGCGTTTGCCTAAAACTTCTCTTTCTTCGCGAAACTTCGCTGACGTTTTTTCTTTCTTCTCTTTTTTTTTTGTATCGCTTCCTTTCTTCGGCCAGCTTGGCATCGGGACTTTTATGCCCTTGACGTGCACGCCGACTGTCCTGCATGCGGATATAGGGATTGTGGGAAACATTTGACGCACGGCCAAGCCTAGAGCCGTCGTAAAAACCAGCTTCGCGTTGTGTCCACGAAACTCAAAAATCATTGGACAAGGAACCTTCTCCCGTCAGACAATTTGGCCGACATTGAACGAATATTATGGGAATTACTGCCTGTGTCAGTTTCTTGTTTTTACTATTCTGATAATTCGATAGTGCGCATGCTTTTATGGCTACCTTAAGCAAACGGCTTCATTATATAGCGATGGATAAGGGATTTAGCGAAAGGCACAGTTTCGCAAGGACGTATGCCAAAGCGAAAAACTCAGGCCGTACCTCCCTGCTAGAAAAAGTGCGCGTAGCATCCTTGGTTAAATCGTCCATATCCCGCTTCGTTCTCAGGCTGTTCTTTCCTGCTTGGCGCGCAGAGCTCGAACAGTGTGCGCGGCCAGAAGAAGTTTCGGACATCTCATCTGTCCAATAAATCGGAGAGCGCGTAATACACACGCGACCGGGAATGATTTATATACCTCACGGGACATTTTCGGTATATCCCTTGTTTTCCGTTTCTGCTATGTGAAAAGCTCGTGTTGCTTGTACCCTTCAAACTACGGGCTGTATTAAGTTAGTATTTCTTACTCTCGCGCAGTACCGGCGAGCTCGATTTATTTTCAAAAGTTATTTTGACGAGTGATTCTTTATCTCAATTGAGAAGCGTCCTATTTAGGCATTCATGGTAGCACTTTTCGTGACACCCCCACGTTTAATTGATGAGGACGGAACACATTTCCCTTAATTGCCACGCGACTGCTAAGCGTTCGAACAAGATCAGCCCGCGAGCGAGTCATGCTCCCCCCATTTCTCTCCCAGGGATACCTTCTCCCGAGTTCCCTGCCCCTACGACAGGGGCTCGTCTTAGACCATTGCCTGAAGGCAGTCGAAGGAATAAAACATTGCGCTAAAGGGAAGAACAAGGAAAACTTTGTTCGCTGCCCGTCGCATGCCGCTGAATCAGTTTATTACTTTTTTGTCTCCACCTCCGCCCTTTTCCTTGTTCTTCCCTCCCCTTACAAGTTCAATGTGATCTTCAAGTTCAATGTGATCAATGTGATCATTCGTTAGCCGTCTGGCGGTTACTGTTCATGTCGCGATGCGGTAATGTACGCCATGACGGCCAGTTCATCCACAAGCTTTTCGTGCGGAGTACTAGCGAGAAGCAAGTTTTGTGTCCACTGTACTTGAGTGGTGACCTGGTTCACGAAGTCCTTCAATGGCATGTTCATCGCCCGCGCCATGGCGACAGCGGCGTGCGAGTCTTTCCGCTTTGCGGGTTGCAGTCCGGTCGGTGGCCTGCACACTATCTTGTAGTCCGTCTCCAGCAAAGGCGACGACTTACTGGTAGTAGATTTCTTCATTTCCCAGCTACTGTATTTTCTTTCTTGCTGGAAGCAGTGGACCCTTCCATTTCTTGCGTACTTGCTGCACCTTTTATGGCTGTAAACCTGCTTTCCTGTTCTTCTTCTTCCTAGCAGCGTGTTTTTTGTGGAATTCGGTCAGCCACATCGTTTGATACACTGCCCTTCCGCTGTTTTCATCGAAGCTTATTTCGGCTCCGCGGCCTTCTGCTTCCTCACTTGTGTTCTCTGGGCTTTCTTCGCTCATCGCCTGGTCGTTCTCGGGGGTCATCGCCCTCTATCCTGCCCACCGGCAAGCGTCGAGCTGCGTGACATGAGGGCAAGAATGCAACGCGCCACGTGAACTGAGGAGCGTTGGCCGGGTGTTCTCTTGATCAGGCTTAACTCGCTTCGTCCCGCTGTCTGGCCTGCAACTGGCGTAGGAAGTCCACACACCACTCAAAATTCGATGTTCACGGGTTCTGCTTCGCTTGGTGGTTGCTAAGACGTCACTGTCTCGTTAACTGGAGGCGAAAAACCGGGACAAGGCTCGAAAAACGCAGGAGGCCTTGCGGAGCCCTTTCACACCACGCTGCCCCCTGGGGGCTTTTTCGACATAACAGTGATCATTTAAAACGGTAATGAGGCATAGGCGACTTTGAACGAGAGCAACTAGGACCACCTTTATTTACAAAGCCGGTCGTGAAACGACTAATCATTTCGTAACTTTTAATTACCCATCAAACAATCCGTAACTGCATATGCATTGCGAAAGTTAATGATTTTAATGACCCTCCCCCTCCAATTCGGATGGATGCCGAATGGCCTAACAGCATAAATTAAGAAAATTAAATTAAATCAGGATTAATTGTCAATAATAACTTGTAGTTTCGTTTCGTGGATATGTGAGTTTCAAAAAATGGTTGGCCGAACAATGATGTTTAGATCCGAGAACAATGACGTTTTAGATTTCTCAAAGCCCTTTCTGCAGGGCGTAGACTCTGTTAAGCTCTCCCGTGAACTTGCAAAGTTGCAGAGGTCGTCGCCAGAGCTCCGGATGATGTGTTTATTAGTTATCCATGCCTGTCTGCCTGCGTACATCACAGCTTAAAACTGCTGACGAGTGCAAATAGGACTTGTACTTTTCTTGAGATTGAGAACATCGGCATTGAAATCGAAAGCCAACAGTATACACCAAAGATGCTCCTACATTACTCGACCTTTCGAATGATAGCCATCTTATACCTAAGGCCAGTGAGCACAGAAAAAAATGTACAGTATATTTACCAAAACGTTTACACTGAACCTCGAATGTTTGATGCCCTCTCAATGCCCTCCCCCCACACCACCTTTTTTTGTTTGAGAAGCCATAGCTTCTCATTGGTATTTGGAGCGAGAAAATCCCGGTCAACTGCCTGTAGCTCTAAGCATAAAATATAATACGACTTCAAAAAATAAAACTCTAATAAAACAAACCAGACGCACAATATCAATCGTAAACAAAAACTCACACGATATTGCTGCCGGATCAATTCACACGCATGCATCTGGTTGCACTATAGGTTCGGCTTTTCTGCCGTCCGCATTCTTTCTTGTTCCTTTTTATTTCGTACTCCTTCTTACAGTTCATGCATGCTGATTGGAGATTCATGAAACGTGGCCTGTATCGAACGTGTTAAGAAAGATGGTAGAAATGATAGGGTGTGGTGAAAGCACAGAAGCGAAGTAAAGCAATGTCATGACATCTCGCCGAATACCGCGTGCAGCACAGCTACTGTATTTCGTTATCGTCGGATATTATGAGGAAAGGGAATACGTGAAACACATGCTATCGCTTTTAAATCTAATTTGTAGTAAACCAACCGAAGACACGGATATTGATTTTTATCGCCTGTTTAAACGAAGGAAGCACTGCAATTTATCAGCCAGGAGCTTATACTTTGCAAATACCTACGACCATACATGTATTGAACATACGGGTCACTCACGCAGACACTGTGGCTGTTTTTTGTTTCCACTTTTATGAAAACGTTGGTTGGTTGCATCTAACCGACAAGCCGTTCCATGTGTATATCACTTGGAGGCAAAACTAACATTGGGAGAATACGCTGGCGCCGAAACCTACTCAACCCTTCTTTTACCATACTTAAGCTTCCTTAATTCAATTGGGGTATGAGGATTCAAACATTTACCTGTCGGTAAGCAGCCGGTAGTATCTTTTAGCGTTGTGGTGGTTGCAGCCGTTGATATGCACCGCTGATTATCTGGTCGCATGTCGATTTCGGGAGCTGAGAAACCTTACTTCCAGAGGTATCGACATGACCTACTTATTTAACCGGTGCTGCCCCATAGTGGGTGTAAGTATGTTAAAAGCTCTGTGAAATATCTGCCCGTCTTGACCATACTTTCATCAAAATCGGCTTCAAGTCCTCAATACTACAAAGCCTGACGTGAAATCCGCACTGGTCGGGCGAATTAAAATCTGACCACTCGTACATTCAGGACTGCGCATGCTCGTTGATGGCGGCGTCCACTTGAGTCAAGTGGTAAGGACGCATTACGTTGTTTAGCATGACCCATAATAACCAAAATAACAGTGTATCTCACCAACTGCGTCATACCGGTAATCTATCATACCTGTATAATTATTCTGCATCTCCGAATGAAGATGAAGTAAGTTCAGAAAGCAACAAAGGGTGAGAGAAAGCTCTGTGAAATGCGAAATCACTTTTGGTTTTTAGCTGCCATCCATGTACTGCGTAGTCAATGCGTGCATTCGATTATGATTCGCAGTTTCCTCAGGTAATTCCAATGACATACATGGCTCACCCAGGCGCATATTATTGCCAATCTACCGATTATTTGTTCGCGTATTTTGTTATCATTAATCGCCACCTCCTGATGGTCGTTCTACAGACTTTAAATTTTATCTACGTGTCGAGGTGCGGCCTTGTCAGTATTATCCGTCAAGTAGTGCATACATTGCAGAAATGTTTCCTTCGGTTTGTTACGGGTTATCTCGAGCGATCGTGTCAGAGTATCCTCTTCCCCAACTGAACGGTCAAGATCCTTTGAACCCCCGTATTTCCTCCTTGAAAAGCAACAAGCTTGCCCATATTTCACGGCCTGTGTCCTCACCACCCTGACTACGGAAGGAGAACCGGAGACCACCTGTCTCCTGATCCACCATGAAAACACGCAACACCCAGAGCTGACGGAAACGTCGGAAATAACTCTCAGCTTAGGAACGACTTGGTGGCGCGTTGGTGCATCTTTAACACGAAGTAAAAAACGGCGCAACTTGTGAAGTAAAAAAATTACGCACTTGCCACTGCGCAGGACAGTTACAAGTGTGCGCCTGTCCTGTGTTATCTCAGCTTCCTGCAAGCTATTACTTTTCCCGACCGCACTAATATCCCATTACTGTTTCCCAATCGGTACGATTTACAAGGCAATTTTTGTATACATCCAGGCACACTTCCCAAAGTCATCATCATCTGGGAGTACAAGCGCAACCCAGATTTGCCTGCCCCATTACTTCAAATTTGGAGCAGTGGGAGGTGATGCTGTCAAGCTCGCACAATCTTGACCAGCTGCCCTTCTGGTAGAAAAATCTTCCCTGGCAGAGATGGAACAGAGTCCTGAATCGAGAAGCCACTCCCACCGATGACAATGCCCCCCCGCCCCCAAGTATGTTCTTCCTCTTCTTGATAGCGGAAGATTAGTATCAGGGGTGGGCCTACGCGGCCGTCGCTGGTGTTCTTCAGAAATCAGCAGCTGGTTCGTGCATTTGCAAACCATCACCCCCAGGGAATGGCACCTGCTCGGGGCACGTTTGACTCACGAAAACTACCTAAGGTTGGTGGAAAGCATCTTAAATGAAGTAATAAGGAGCGAAAGCAATCTAAAATAGGCAAAGCAACCCAAATTTTTAAGAACCATCATGCACATACGCTTACCGCGAGCTAGACTTTGCTCATTTCAAACCGACCGGGACACTTCCAACCGACGTAAATAGGCGACAACACCGCCCACCCAAAAAAACAGAAAATCTGAGACTACGCTCACCCAACCACGGATAAAATCACGATAATTAAAATCACGCTAATCATAGTAATCACGCTAATAAATCACCCAACCACGGATAAAATCACGCTAAGTCCAAACCACTGAAAAAGCACAAAGAAAGTAAAAACAAACCTTAGAACTGGCATAAACAGGAGAAAACTACAGAAAATTTGTGTAGTATGCACAAACTGGCTATAAACAAATATCACGCGTCAGGAAACGAAATGTATTTCAAGTAAAACAAACAATTAAAAGAAAGAAGAACGACTCGTGCAAGATTTAAACCTAGTTCATGCAATTGATTGCCAAAAACGGAGCCTCTATACAACGGACCAGATAGCCTCAGCTCATTTTAAAAGAGGATTAGAAGCGCGCCTATATATTCTCAAACGAGCCCATAGATGGCACGATGCGGCATGGGCCTCTACGGGATATGGTTTTTGAATGCGTAGCCGGTGCTCCGGTCAACAGGCGTGTCTGAAAATGATGCAGTCGTGGTAGATGTGCAGGCCAATTTTGGCCATGGCTGAAGGTAATGTTCTACGTTGCGCGCACCAGCTTTCAATACCTACTTAGGAGCTTTAGGGGAGCGCCCTGGCCAGCTCCTCCCGGGACGCCGATTGGAAGTTGGTGGAGAGGGCAGAAGAAGCGGCCCTTGGCAATCGACTCCTGTAATGAGGAGGCCATCCTAATGACCCTGCCCAGACGAAAAAAAAATTAACGACCCCTTAACTTTAGAAACAGGGGCGCACGGGAAGCTTTATCTCAGGGAAAACGAAAACGACCAAAATCGAAACGCATTGACTACAAAACAAAAACGAAAACACCTCTGCCAAAACCAAAAGGCAATGCCGGAAATCAGAGCGCAAAACCATCGATCAACCAAAACGAGACATTTTAACTTCGCTGAGCTTTACCCGAAGGCAAATGTTTGGTATACGTTATTGTATATCATTCTTCTGCAATTATCTGGAACGCTTACGTTCTTAAATAACTGTCCCCTCTACCGCGGAGTGAACCGTGCACTGCCTACCCATGTCGCTCTGGAAGGTAAACTACCCGACGAGAGCCAGCGACCGCACCTACGAGGTGGCGTCCTGCGAACGACGTCGCTGATTGGCTTCCATTGTGACGTGTTCAAGCGCGACACATGCGCGCGCGCTCGCGCCAGCTGCGAATGGCGACCTCCAACAATCTATTTATAAGCTCCAACAGGGGCACAGGCAATGATTTATCCCTGGACAATCCCCCCGTGTGGGTACGTGCCGAAAACTTCAAGGGCATCATCATCATAATCAATGTCTTCGTCGTTAGAGCCCTTGGACAAGTTTGCTTTGGCGCAAGACCTTTTTTCCCTACGCCATCATCAACGGCGCACCATTGACGTCGCAAGTCAGCCAACACAAGCTTTGTTTGAATAAATATGTTTACTGTCTCTCGTTCTCTCAATGGCTAGGCAGCAACGTGTGTGAGAAACAAAATGGTGTAACTATCATAACCCACGCATGTAAACAGTGAACGTGCGCCTGCATGAAGTTGACAGTCAAATCTCATAAAGGTGTTCAAGCGGCCTCAAGCCGCCCCGGTTGTGCTACATGTTAGTGCTGACGTGGACCCGTCGTTATGCAAATTAAACCTACATTTATTATTCATTTTTTGCTAAGTGCATATCCACACGAGTCCTGTGTTAGTGCACGCGACCTCGTTCCAAACTTACCAAAATCACACCACTTGAGAGTATGAACCCTGACGGTGCAGTTGGCTCCTAACCTAATCGATTGGTTTGGCCATTAACATACTTGGTAGAGAACTCAGATGGTTGAGCATCACGCGATGTAAACTGGTACAAGTTCTGCCCTGTTTTAATGGCAATTAATGTGGTAGTCCTCGCTTGGCGTTTTTTTTTTAATTGCTAACCAGTCCCTTAGGTTTTCAAAAGTTTTCAGAGGGCTTCGCAGCATTAGACGACAAAGCTTACCGTAAGCATCCTTATATTAACCCCGCGAATACCAAGTTTTATTGATTAACTTTAGGAAAATAAAAAAAAATACCATTCTCGACAACTGTTTCTTTCGGGCTATGTGAACCCCGTCGCATCGATTGGTCGCCGTGGAGTCAATGCTCTCACGGAGGAAATAGGCGAATGCGCGACAAGGCAGCCTGATTACCAGTTTTCACGAGAAGCCGGCATGCCGACTAAAATGAGATATTCCAGTGAACCTGGTACCCGTTTGCTGCGTACGTTATTTATGCGCCTTTTCAATCATGTGCCAGACAGTGACACGGAATTGTGCATTGGTATTCGCCGTCACTGGTTGATCAGCTTCTCGACACTGCAATAAATTTTCCTCTAGGGCAACAAGTAGCCCCGCTCACGATGCACTGTGCGCCATGCTTTTAGGCGGCAGGTATAGGGGCTCATTCGTGCAACATGCGGGTTGCAGAAAGGATGAATGTTTGCGTGAGAGCGAGGGAGAAAGATAAAGACGGAGAAAGAGAGACAAATGCCCTTAACAGATGAGAAGCAAGAAGTGAAAGCTTATGTACTAAGACAACATGGGACACTTTGCCAAACGCTTTCTGATTGATTGATTGATTGATTGATTGATTGATTGATTGATTGATTGATTGATTGATTGATTGATTGATTGATTGATTGATTGATTGATTGATTGATTGATTGATTGTAGGGTTTAACGCGCCGACGCAACGCAGGCGATGAGGCGCGCCGTAGTGGGGGGCTCCGGATTAATTTTGACCACATTGGGATCTTTCACGTGTGTCAAACGCTTTCTGGAAATCTAATAGTATGCAGTCTGTTTGTAAACATTTGTTGACCGGGTACGGGTCCACGTACAGCTAGCTAGATGACCGGGCACGGCCAGCTAGGCGTGGCAGCAAAATGGAAACTGAACAATAATAAAAAGCTTCGCATAATAATGTATTTCCGCATGTACTCCCTACCAAATGTTCGGATTAATTTGCGATTGTGAATCGGAAAATTTTAAGTGTTATGTCCTGCACTAAACCTAAATAGGCTGGTCTTGTTGTTGATGATGATCAATCAAGGCCAGGTATAACTTATTTTTCCACAGGCTGACAGTAAGTCATTAATCCATGTACTTGGTACCTTATTGATTTCGTGTGCCGGTCTAGCTCCAAGGAACTGAACGAAAATACTGCAAAGTAGACTCGTTTTCACGAGCTTCAATTTTCCCAAACCTTGATTTTCCGTCGCTTTTGAATTTGTAACCCCCCCCCCGGTGATGGCTGCGGGTCACATGCACGGGCTTCTTTCCCTCTTGTTTCTCTCTCTCCCTTCTCTCATCTCTTTTTCTCGCATTTAATTGTTCATCTGTTCCCCTTTTCTCCCAATCTCTCTTTTCCACACATATTCCTTTCTCTCTTCCCCTATTTCGCTTTGTAAGGTTTTTTATTCTGTTTACGGCGGCAAACACTGCCTGAATCGAACTTATCCCATTACCATATCATTTCTATCTGCTGATTCATTTTTTTTCTTCTGTCATTTTTACCATACCGATTTCACAACATCCGTTTTCTGTGCCCTCCGTAGGAACGGCGACAACGATTGCCTTTGTCGCCCTTCATATTGATCCTTCCCGTGTGAATAATCGGGATTCAGAATTTATTGATTGGTTTGCGATGTGGTGGCACCAGGACAGATGATTGCTTTGTTAATTACGGTGTTGTCATGAACGCTATTTTCTTACCTGCGAGCTACTCACCCCTTGTCTCATGAATAAAACGTGGCTCGTGTACGGCCCTTATACGTACGATAACACCGTGACTGACAACTACGATGAGAAATGCAACTTGTAATATGTATATGCGTCAATAATAGAGCACGCACTGGAATGAACGGGCATGTTCCGATAAACGGGAAGGGCACAGCAGCAATTAACATTGACCTTGGTTTTACCAGGAAACGTTCGATTTTTGCGCTGCTAACTTTTTTTTTTGACGGATGATTGTGCACGCACGTGAATGAATCATAGCCTGATGACCTTGCTGATATTTTTCGTTCACGTATCAACGTTTGTTGTCATGCGAGCTTTGAACTGCGGACAAATGTGATTAATGAAGCCACCACGTGGGACCTGTATTGATTACTATATAACGCACTTTCGGGCGGAGTTGTTATCGTTGATTGATTGATTCTAGGGTTTACGCGCCGACGCAACGCAGGCGATGAGGCGCGCCGTAGTAGAGGGCTCCGGATTAATTTCGACCACCTGTGGATCTTTAACGGGCACCGAAATCTCGTACACACGGGCGTTTTTGCTTTTCGCTTCCATCAGAAAAGCGGCCGCCGCGGCCGGGAATCGAACCCGCGACCTCTTGCTCAGCAGCGCAACGCCTTAGCCACTGAGCAACCGCGGCGGGTTATCTTCATTTTCACCTTTCTTAGTTTCCCCGCTAGCTTGTCTTCCACGAATGACTCGACTGCACGCTCGCGCTTGCTACAATGGCCGTTGCTTGGAAACTGTAGGGAACAAGGGATTTTTTTGTGCGCTCTGAACTGCATTTATACCTTCTTTAACAAACGAACAAAGGGGTGTATACACCTCTTCATGTCCCCTTCAGGGGGAATCAATAGGTTCGGATCTCCGGTGGCAGGCTCGGTTTACTTAGCGCGGCTGCACGTCGGTCGTGCGTCGCTTTTAAAATCTGGTGCCACGACGGTCACAGCCGCCTGAAGTGAGGGAGCTTGCTAGGCCACGTCTGAGCGATTCGCTTTTCAATCGTTTTCCACCCCATTGTCCCGAGCCGCTCTCGGTTTTGTTCCCCCCTGTTTCGGCCAAGTCTGAACAGTCGGGCAACTTCGCGGACGAACCTGTCGGACACGTCCGGCGGAGCTGATATTTAAGGTGCGCGTAAGCGCATCGCACCTTTTTATGGTGGCTGTTTTGCAACTTCAATAAAAACCAATAAAAACAGTTATGGTTGGCTGATGTTCTAACAGTAAAACATTAGTGTGCTCCCCTGGTTACCTTCGTTCTTTTCCCTCTGCTATACTCCTGCGCGAGACGTTATCCGGGCAGAATGCAGCTTGTAGTAAAAACACTTCAATTCATTACACTCTACTACCATCGCGGCAACATTTCTCCGTGTTCAAGCTTTAGAAAGACTGAGTACCAATAAATGCTAAATAGATCTTGTTTCAAGCAACGCCTCTTTGCAAATATCGAAGCTCAGAGACTACCAGCAAGGTGAGGAGAAAATCTTCAGGGCACGTCCGATCAAGGTGATTCCCTTTCGGAAATAATGGATCACTGCAGCTTCGCCTGGAGTTCGGGTCTGATAGTTCGAAATAGTTGAGCGACAACTGGCAGGAACACTTCTTGCCTTGTTAATGATATCATCAAAGTGACGGTACAATTTATAACGTGCTATACCACTTCAAACACGTCTTTGTGGATGCTATTTCCATCACTTATGATCGGACTCAATAAAAAACCACGCACCAGTGGTTTCGGTTGGGATTACAGTATACACCTTTGCTGCCAACACTTTGATGATAATTTTATAGCTTTATGACATTTTCGCACAAACGGATACTTGCAATAAATTCTCCGGTTTTTATTTCGCTGCTAGTACGTCTGGCCGCACCCGGCAAACGGCTCTAATGTTCGAAGACGAAAGCTAAATGCACCATGGTTTCTCCAAAATATTCGCAGTGCCCTTGTGGCTAAGCTCGGTACGCTGCTTTCGTATTCACACAGCAGTGGGAGCTACACTTCTGGGCCAATTATAACAAAATACGCCTGCCGGGTTCCGGGAAAGTGAGA
Organism: Haemaphysalis longicornis; assembly: GCA_013339765.2. NCBI lineage: Eukaryota > Metazoa > Arthropoda > Arachnida > Ixodida > Ixodidae > Haemaphysalis > Haemaphysalis longicornis. Next base: position 91,576,703 of record CM023450.1, read on the forward strand.
GGGGGCACCGTAAGGGACCCCATGCATTCCAAATTCACCTGTTGCATTCTCACACAAAAAGGTGTTTTTTCTTGGAGGCAAGCGCCGAATTTCATTGATTGATTGATTGATTGATTGATTGATTGATTGATTGATTGATTGATTGATTGATTGATTGATTGATTGATTGATTGATTGATTGATTGATTGATTGATTGATTGATTGATTGATTGACGGGTTCAACGCGCTGACGACGCTGCGATGAAGCGCCAATTTGAAGGTGTAATGAAGTTTCATTACGCTTGTTACTTAAACAGCGAAAACACACGACATTCTAAATCCAAATGCTTTTTCTCTGAACAGCTGTAAATAGGAGGGATTGTTGTTTCTGTGAGCATGCCGTACTATAGCATGCCGCAAAGACTGTCCACTCGAACAGGCTCACTTAACACCGTGGCTACAATAAGCCAACACGCCAGTATGGCTGAGTGCCCGGGGCGTGGGACAGCTTTCGATTTGCGACGGTCAACACAGGCTCCGAAGGATTCAGGACGAAACACTCGTGGACATCGGGATGCTCTCCGGACGGAAGTTGTGAACCTCTTATCTTATCCTTCCCCTCTTCATTTTCCCCCGGGGCGTTTTATGTCCCCTTCGACTAATTCGGCAATGTCAAAGCATGACAATCTCCACCGCAGCTGACAGGATAGAACTAGCGGAGCTTGCAAAGTTAATCAATAAGCGTAAGACAGCTCACATACGGAAGTACAATAAGGAGAGGATCGAATAGGCTGTAAAGAACGGAGCCAGCCTGAAAGCAGTGAAGAGGCGTTTAGGCGTGGGGGAAGGTTAAAGTTGAAGTTTATTCATCAAAAGTAAACGGTTATAAAGGAAGTTTACAGACAAGGGTCCCGAAGTCAGCGACTGCACTGGGACCTGCGATGATGAAGTACACGAAAAACGTTACAGAAGCAGCATTGGAAGCGAAAACAAGTACAATAAAACCTTAGTGAAGAAAACAAATAAGCAAAAACATGTAGTGCATGGTTTTCATATAGAATTTACTAAAATATTAAGCTATGTACATAAAAACGGCATACAAAAAGCAAATTATCAATATACACAACTAAAAACTAACGGTTTACAAAAGAAAATCAGATGCGTGCACATAAAGACAAACAAGGCAATGTCATCACAAATAGGAAAAAAATAGTCACAGTAGCCGAGGAGTTCTATAGGGATCTGTACAGTAGCCGGGACATCCATGATAATGCCGAACGAGAAAGTTGTTCTGAGGAGATAGACATCCCACCAATAATGACAGAAGAAGTAAGGAAGGCTTTGAAATAAATGAAAGGGGACAAAGCACCTGGTGAGGATCAGATAACAGCATACCTCTTGAAGGATGGCGGAGAAATTGTACTTGACAAACTGGCAAACCTGTTTACGCAATGCCTAATGACCGCAAGTGTACTGGAATCTTGGAAGAACGTGAACATCATCCTAATCCATAAGTAAGGTGACATGAAGGACTTGAAAAATTACATGCCGATCAGCTTGCTATCAGTCGTCTACCAGGTACTTACCAAGGTAATCGCTAACAGAATTTCTGCAACCTTAGATTTCAGTCAACCTAAAGAGCAAGCAGGGTTCCGTAAAGTCTACTCAACAATGGACCATATTCACAAGATCAATCAGGTGATAGAGAAGTGCGGTGAGTATACTGAACCCCTATTTATAGCCTTCATAGATTATCAGAAAGCATTTGACTCCGTCGAAACTTCAGCAGCCATTCAAGCATTACGAAACTAGGGTGTAGATGAGCATTCTGTAAAAATAAGAGAGGATATTTACAATGAATCCACAGCTACCATCATCCTCCATAAGGAGAGCAGTAAAATGCCTTTAAGGAAGGGCGTCAGACAAGCATACACAATCTCTCCAATGTTATTCACAGCATGTTTACAAGAAGCATTAAGAACATTAGATTGGGAACAGGTGAGAGTAAGGGTCAATGGAGAATACCTAAGTAACCTCAGATTTGCTGATGACGTTGCCTTGCTAAGTAACTCGGGGGACTAATTGCAAAGCATGCTTACTCCACTGGATAAATAGAGTAGAACTGTGGGCCTGAAAATTAATATGCTGAAAAGTGAAATAATGATCAATAACCTCGGGAGAGCAAAGCGATTTGAGATAGGTGGCGATGCAGTAGAAGTGGTAAGCGAATATATATACTTAGGCCAAGTTGTGACCCCGGATCTCAACCATGAGGCCGAGATAATTACAAGGATAAGAATGGGTTGGAGTGCATTCGGCAAGCATTCTGAGATAATGAATGGCAGCCTACCATTGTCCCTGAAGAAGAAAGTGTATGACAGCTGCATCTTACCGGTACTCACCTACGGGGCAGAAATTTGGTGGCTCACTAACAGGGTTCAACTTAAAATTAAGGACGACTCAGCGAGCAATGGAACGGAAGATGATAGGTGTAACATTAAGGGACAAGAAGAGAGCGGAGTCGATCAGGAAACAAACGCGTGATAAGGGCATTTTAGTAGAAACTAAGAAGAAGAAATGGACATGGGCAGGGCATGTAATGCGAAGGGAAGATAACCGTTGGTCATTAAAGGTAACAGAGTGGATCCCTAGAGAAGGCAAGCGTGGCAGAGGGTGGATGATAGTTAGATTGGGAGATGAGATCAAGAAGTTGTGGGGATAAATTGGTCGCAGCACAGGAACGGGGTTATGGGAGATTAATGGGACAGGCTTTTGCCCTGCATTGGGCGTAGATAGGCTGGTGGTGGTGGTGGTGATGATGATGATGATGATGACGACGACGACAAATTACGCTGTTACCGCTAGTAAGTGAAGCCTGGAATTCCATAGGTCAACGCAACCGCCAGCTTTACATGTCAGCAACATTAGGTAACGCAATAGTAAACGCAGTGGGTCGGCTTAAAGTATGATCGAGAAGACTCACAAAGATTTCGAGGACGACGCGACAGCTGCCGCTGGGCATGAACATCCGCGGCAGGTGGCTGCAGTTGTTAACGGATTCTTCTTCCTTTCTGAACCCCCTATTCCCGTCAGTTGGTCCAGCACTGTACCTCGGGGATTGATACCAACAAATCTAATAAAAGGCTATACAGCGAATTTCAAACCTCTTAAGATCAAAATTTCTTTAAGGATTGATGGATTTAATTATTGATTATGAAATTTAACGCACCGACGCTGCAATGGAGATGAGGCGGACCGTTGTAGAGGGCTGCGGACTAATTTTGACCAACTGGGGATTTCTCACGTGTGCCGAAAGCTTGCACGAACCGGCGTTTTCACTTTTCTCCTCCATCAGAAAAGCGGCCTCCACGGCCGGGAATCGAACCCGCGTCCCAGCGTCGTTGTGGTTAAGAATTGCGCCGCTCAGCGTGAGGTTGCCGGTTCGATTCCTGGCCGCGCTGGCTGTTTTGCTCAGGGATGCTAAATACAGAAATGCCCGTATGGCTTGGCTCTACGTGCAGGTTAAACAACCTTACGTGGTCTAAATTTATCCGTAGCCGTCCGAAATGATACTCCTATTCGTCCCCAAGCAGCATTAACCTGCGCAAAAACCAAATTAAAAAAATTATCATTCCTTCTTTTGGAGGCACCACGTCGCCAGTGTTTTTCGCTATTGCTATAATTCAGCACTGGGTTTTGAGGCATTAAAAAGCGCCTGTTAGGCGCCAAACGATGGCACGGAAAACAACATTTGAGGTCTCCAACGTCGGAAATGATGGTACCATAAATTTTTACGTAAATGCAAATGATTTCGAACAAACACGTGTGAGGCTAGTGTCTACGACGTACAGGAAAAACTAAAAACGTTGTTGTTTATGCTGCCAAAGAGCGCCAACAGTTGCACGTAAAACTGCTGTACTAATGGCGATCCATTGGCTTAATTAAACAAGCCCACTGCTCACACTCTTGTTCAACGGCCACTGTCGCCTCCTGGAGCGTCACATGTAGCGAAACAGGCATGAAAAAGGATACTTGACAGCTGCGAATACTGATTTAAGAAACGCTAGTGTATGCCTCGTGACGCAATTGATTATCACACAACAAGAATACGATGATTTGTCAACAAACTAAGATGTTTTTACACGAGTACTGTAAGGTACAGCTCGATGAGTTTTCTCGTACACAATGAATTATCCGAATCGTTCAGGCTAAACGTCTTAACTCTGTCAAGTACACTTCGACACATTTGAAGAGCATTTTTTTAAACGAGTTTAGCATCCTAACAGAATTATTCTGGAAATGCTTGTTTGAGCGCATGTCCACAGTGCCAATTTTAGGACGTAAGGAAATGCAGTCGCGTTGTGATATTTCGCCGTCGGCTCTTCAATACCGGAATCATTTGCTAACATAGGCGTGTTTAATGCTAAACGGTTGCGTTTAAAATAGGGTTAGGTTATAATATGCTTCTTGCAACGAGGACTCAGTCGCACATGTTTGACAAAATTTGTTTAACGAGCACGAGGGAAGTAGTCTAAGATAAGAATTACTGTGGAAATTGGGGAAACAAAAGCAAACTACCACCATCTCCTTATTTCTGGACTTAAAATCGTGCCTCTTGTCACTGAGAATGAGCGCCCTATTCCAGTGGTACTTGCGGTTTTTTTCCAAAAATTGGTTAAACTAGAGGACGAGGTTGAACCCTGTAAAGTTTCGGACAGTCAGTGCACCCCAGTAAACATAAATACCGACCTCAAACTGCCTCGAAAGCGAAACTTAAGGCTAAATACTGTTCATATACGTGCCGATTCTGAAAATAGGCATTTATAGGTGCTATAGGCGTTTAAGCAGAAACGCCAAGAAATGAATTTGTAGGCACAATTAAACACCATAAAGTTCCTTCTTAACCTCTAGCTCGTGGTGCTATATCAAAGTGGGGCGATTGGAACAAAATATCCATTTGCCTAAAATTCGGTCTCTAGTTATAAATCACCCACAGCATTTCAGGATTTTATATTTATACCTTAAGGTCGGCGCTGTGGGCAACGAATTCTGCGGTGTTTTAAAAACGAAGAATTGGTGAAAACTGTCGACTGTGGCCACTTTAGTGACGCCGGGCGCATCGATGTCACCACTCTGTGCCGAGCAAGGAGGGTTAGAGATGACCGCCTAGTCATTCCTGAACAAAAAGTAATTCCAAAGCTATTCGAGGCACACCTTGCCTAATGCGTCAGAATGCACCGCTATTCTGTGGCACACGCCCCAAAAGACATGACCTACTTAGTGGCTTATAAGCGACGACATTCACTTCACGCCGCTTACTCCAAGCAGCCTCGCCTTGCAAGAGAGCCATTGGCGCAAAAAACTTCCCACCGATAAAGTTTCGGCTACGAACGACACATAAATCAATTGTGGATGTGAGAACCCCTTCAGTTCTTTCTGCGCTTTGTTTTTTCCGGTGTATAAATATTTGTTTCTTTGGATAACGCCGCCACGGCCCCATGTTTCCCCTCAAATCCCAGGCTCAAGCGAAAATGATTAAGTACACAAAGCCTCCCTCCCTCGCCGATCCCGTACGTGGCAGCTGCAGGATAGAAACACTTCACCTTATCTCCTCAGGTTCAAAATAGTCCAAAGAGAACTAAGCAGAGACAAAGTTAGAAAGAACAGATTGTCAGGCCATTTGTCTCCCCGGTTGCGTTTCTTTCTCTTTGCCTGGTGGCTCTCCTTCGCCGATGGTCGGAAATGACATTACGTGAAGTCGTTTAATTTAGAAGACAAGAGACGTCGCACCTATGCTGCTGCCTCTCTTTTGTTTCCCCCGACTTGCACGTAGAAATAAGCCGTACCGGAAAGCGACACGGAAATAGAGGCGGCAAAAATTGGGATTGGGATACGTCACAGGACATTTTCGATATATCTCTTGCCGGCCGTGTCGTCTATGTTAAAATCTCGTGTCGCTTGTCTCCTTCAACGCACCGGCTGTCTTACGTTAGTATCTATTACCCTCGTGCAGTGCGGACCATCTCGCTTTATTTTCAAACGTTATTTTGATCGCGATTCTTTATCTAAATTGAGAAGCGCCCCGTTCAGGACTTCGGGCATGGCTTTTCGCGATACTTGCACGTTTAATTAATCAGGAGGAGCACATTTCCCTTAATTGCTACGCGACTGCGAAGCGTCCCAACAAGATCCGCCCACGAGTCATGGTCCACCATTCCCCTCGCTCAGATATCTTTCTCCCGAATTCCCTGCCCCTACCACCGGGGCTCGTACGAGACCATTGCCTGAAAGCAGCCGTAGGAATAAAACATTTCGCTAAAGAGAAGAACAAGAAAAACATGGTTCGCTGTGGATTTCATGCCGATCAATCATTTTATTTACTTTTTGTCTTCACTTCCGCCCTTTTCCTTGTTCTCCCCTCCCCTTACTAGTTCAATGTTATCCTTTGCTTTCTACTCGACATAGCGCGCATATATATAGAAAGAGGCGGTGTGGTTGTTGGCGGTCATGGCAGTCCCTTGTCGAATAGAAGGTCGTCCATAGCATTCGCCGGACAGTCTGGTGGGCATTATAATTAAAATTACCGCATCGCGTCAGCAATGGATCAACTAGAACGAATGGTCTTTCTCTTTTGTGCGTGGGTAAATACAGTGATTCTACCATTAGAACGGGGCAGTCAGTATTTTGTGCGGGTGCACAAGCCCATGGGTGGACGTTATTGACGGGGAAAGGCGGACATGCTCTTTTGGACATTCCGCTCGGGTTTCAAGGTGGTCTTTTTTGCATGCTCAGAAAATGTAGAAAGAGTTAGCCTTCGATATGCGCGAGCGTAGTAATCGTCGTAGGATTAATGCACTTGTCGCACGGGCACTAATTTACTGGTGCAGGGTGTTTCTGTATTCGGCCTTTCGATGTGCCTGGCATCCTATGCACCGAGTAAAACTGGGGACACCATATAATGGCCAATAACTTTACACACGTCTTGCCAGATAATTAGGCGGCGCGAGCCAGCAGCACACGGTTGCAATGTGCAGCATGTCTGTTGCCGTACTCATTTCATTTCGAGCCTGTGTGCGTCCTTGGCCTCAACTGGCTTGTTCCTAACTATTCTCTCTCTCTCTCTCTCTCTCTCTCTCTCTCTCTCTCCTCTCTCTCTCTCTCTCTCTCTAAATATATTATATATATATATAATATATATATATATATATATATATATATATATATATATATATATCTATATATATATATATATATACGATGTGGGCGTGTGCATGTGTGCCTGTTACATAGAGAGAACAGGAAATACAACGCGAAATAACTTTACTACAAGCAGAAACGTTCGTTGTGATTGTTTGATTGCGGAGTTAACGAGCCGAAGCTACACTTGGGCTGTGAAGCGTGCCGGGGTGGAGAGCTGCGGAATAATACTGGCCAACTGGGGATCTTTAACGTGCGCCTAAATTTCGACAAAGCTTTCGTTCTTAAGTGTATAATTTTGTCCTTGTAATGTTGCTGATAGCCACAACCAACAACTTTGAAAGCCGTTAGCAGCGCGCCCATTACAGCGTGATGGCTAATGCTCCGAACCCTTCATAGCGATCACTTTTTTTCCCGAACGTAGTTGTTACCACCGCTTTTCGACAATACGTACTTATCAGCCAAAAAGCTAAAAATAATGGCGAGGGTTGCTAAACAACAATATTGTGAAGAAAAAACGCTCGTATTTGTCGTTAGTGCAATTTTTCAGGGCCGCAATTTTCTGCTGCAAGCGCCCACTTCGAAGTCTGTGGTTTGATCCAAAGTTTGGTACCTCTTTGCACAGCGTGTGGCGTGGTAGTGGTGAAGAAGCAAACACAGTCTCGCAGGCCCGACCTTTGAAAAGAAGGGCATCAGCAAGAAGACCATGCGGACGTGAGCTGGTTGCGCTCTACAGAGCGCGACCACGGGCGTTTGTGCTGCGAAGTGAACAAATCAACAAAGATCAGTCCATTACATGGGTGGCGCTGCAGTTGTGCGTATTTTTGCTTCCACAATGCTTGTGCGTCAATAACGATGTCCTGTCGCCCGAGAGCGACCGTTCCAAAAACTCACGCCGCAATAACTTAGTTGTAATGATGTGCGTTGAAACTTTCTGATGTGACCGTTTGGTGGCCAACTGGAACTTCAGGAAATACGCTGCAATTATGTGGGTCCAACTTTTGTTGAAATAACCACGGCGCGATTCAGTTTCAACCCTGTGTTGTTGCCTTAGAGCAAAGAATGTTTTTCTTCTCTACTTGGCGGTACGGCCAAATCAACCTTCTTGAAACACCAGGCCTTAACTGCAAATATGATGTTCAGTGATAAGAAAGAATACAAAGTTTAATACAATGACAGCTGAAAAAAAAAGCTTTCGTTGGCGAAACTTGTTCTCATGCTTGACAAAAGGAAATTCTTATGAAGGTAACAGTGCAAGGCAACAGTGCACTCACCAATCGCAAAATACCAAAATAGAAAACATGCATTGGGTGAAGGACGTGACATCCATCCTTTAAGTCAAGGTGAACAGTGTCCAACCGTTATCTAAGCAGCGATCATCAACTTCGAAAAGGAGCGATGTGGCGAAGGCTGCTCCATATTCCGCTTTGATTTTATCATGTGTAAGAACCCAAGGAAACGTAACTGCAAGCCACTATTCCTGTAAAGCCGCACCCATTGCCGGAAGGGCTCCATAGGGGTAGGCAGGTGCTGCTGTACAGCCTACGTTCGGATTTCGCCCTCCCACCAGATGTGCCCCAAAGGTGGTGAAGTTACCAACCACGACGAAGGGGATGATCAGACCGCCATCTTTCCTGTTCACCCTCCCGACTGCCCATCCAAGACCAACGTTCCCTCAACCCATGCTTACCCACTGAACAACTCAACTGTCCCGACTGCGGCCTGCTAAATGCCCCACCACGACCCATGTGTTCTGGGACTGTCGGCCCCATTCTCCCCTCCGGGAACGTCACCTCCGGACGCTTCAGGTGCCGTTCTACGAGACCTGGATCCCGCCCGAATCAGGCTCACTGGACTCAGAGAGGGGCGGGCTGGAGCCTCTCCTGGTGTTCGGCACGGAGACGGGCCTACTAGAGAAGCTATAATTTTCTTTACCGCCTTTCCCCGCTCCCCCTTTTAAGCCAACAGAGCTTCTCTTAAATAATACATTTGACAACAGCAGCAGCAATTGCGTACTATCCATACTCCGGCAGAACTCTGCAACATAGTTCCCAGTCAAGGGTGGCTTTTTAAAAAGGACTCCCGAACGGTTGTAGAACCGTACACCGCAGAAATTTGGGCTTAGAAAATCTTACCAAAATACGGGTTAAAGGAAGTTTAAGCAGGCTTGGTCTTACAAGTGGAAAAACCAGTCAGCAATTAAAGCTTGTGCCAAAGCAATAAGGGAGCAAAGAGAGTGAGCCCGGCTTCAATCTATCCCGGAGCACTTGCTATAAAAGAACAATCCTCACTACAACTTCGACTGTCCTAGCGCTGACTTGGTTGCAGGCTCAGCCCAGATCATGTCTCGCTCTCCACTTTGCGCCCCATTCAGGCCTGTGCCGGCGCGGGTATACGACTACTATACACGCTGGCCGGAGAATGAGCGCTTTTATTGCGCGCTCAATACGTACTCAGCCATTCGCCTCGCTGATCCCTCGTGGTGCCGGTAGTGGCGCCCAATCTCGGCCGCCGTGAATGAAGCCGGCGTCATGACGGTGTTTGAGCGCGCCGCGGACGTCCGTGGGCGACATACGAAGCATTATGGGTTCCCGTAAAAGAGAATAAGAGCACTAGAATTCTCGGCGGGCCGCCAGAAGTGCTGGAAGCGACGACGTCTAAGCGACGAGAAATCGCACCGCATGAGCGCGAATGCGTCAGACCGCTGTCGCTACAGCACAAAGGTAAGGGCGGATTTAGAGCAGCTCCAGATGCGGCCTACGCTGTGCAGCAGAGCTGCGTTAAGAAGCAGGACATTCATATAAGAGGCGAGGTTTATAGAAAAATATATCTTTAGCAATGCCGTTTCGCCTATAGAAGATGCGGAAAGAGCGCAATACTGATTTCCCACTGATGCATGTTTTCGGGTTTATTCGAAAGACTCTAATGTCAACATAACAACCATGCCGATTCTAACGTGAACATCTAACCATTCAGCTCGATAATAAAGAAACCAGCTGAACCAGCGGTGACTCACCCACCACTTTCTCGCACAGACCCTGTGACCTCACAGCGACTAGTTTATTCAAATGCCGGATGCTGGAAAAGGCTATGACAAAAATATGACAAAATACTGACAAAAATAACAGTGCGTTTGCTGTTCCTCTGGTTTCATTCATTGGCATGTTTTATTGCTAACACGAAGGAACGATGGTTACTCTGTTATCGGTACCTCACGCATTGCATCCCTTCGTACGTCAAAATTACAAGTTTCTGTAATATGTGTAAGACGTGGTTTGCTGGGGAAACCACATCTTGTGTGGCCTGGGTGCATTTGAGCCAGTTATCAAAGCCTTGTTTTTGCAAACAAAACAAGGGTGTTCTACTCTTCTATTTATGGTTCTTGTAACAAACTTTTTTTTAAAATTCCCTTCGAGTTTTATACAATTCTAAGAATTTGGTTATTTATACCTGCTTTGGGAAAGAAAGAATGCCGCATTCTTTATATGTATTAATATTTACTCAACAGATATTTCGTCCCGTGAGATTTTGGTGTTTTCGAAGGTGGCGTTTCCCCTGACGTTACCGCGCTGCTACATGTTCTACGCACAACTGAGGGCGAAAAATCACGCAATATTACCAGATTTTCACAGATGTCCGCTGTCGTTAGGCACAATTCTAGGGCGATGGCATAGTAAACTAAACTAACTACAATATCCGACCGATTTCTCGGACCTGGAGAGGAACAAAAATAGTCCGAATAAAAGAGCCGTCCGGAAAATTTGTGAGTCATTACTCCTAAGAGACAGCTGGCGGTTCCTCAGGAAATTCCCAAATATCCAACAAAAAAAAGTCCAGATTTTTCGGAATCTGAAAAAAAAAAACAGTCCGCTACTGTATTGTAACAAGCTATTATTGTAACTAAAACAATTCGCCTCGGTCTTGGCAAAGGTTTACTCAGTACCTATTGTGACAAAGAGAATATTTCTAGGTAAAAGTTACAAAAGAAAGTGCAACCAGGTCACACTTTATTTGGCCTTTGAGTATTAGCCTCGATTTTGCCTTTGCTTTACGTTCTTTCGCTGACCCTTTTTTGGCTCTATACACTTCCGGTGTTGAGGAAGAGGAAGAATAAACGTCTTCATTTAGCAAGTGAGGTTTAGTTTTTATCATCATCAGCAGCAGCATGGTTGTGTCCACTACAGAACGGAAGCCTCTCCCAAAGAACTCCAGCCACGTTTATCGAGTGCTAGCTGAGTCCATGCTTTCCCCCGAATTTTCACAGCTCATCTCCCTATCTCTTTCCATATATATTTTTTTGCGCACCGATTCATGTCGTTAATTTGGCAGGACTCTCACAGAAAAGGCACAATTGTGCCCTTTATTGTAAGGGCCAGCTGCTAGTCGAAGCGCTCAATCTTGCGGCTGGAAATTTCTTGCATTTATTCTAGCCCTTCTACTTTCCGCCTCTCTTTTCTTCAACTCCCTCAGTATCTCGCCATCTGCATTTCACCACACATTGTCACGCGAGACGCAAAACGACTTTATAACTTTTTGACTATATCACTGCCAATGTTAGTGAAAACTCCGTAAATTTTATTGTCTTGCAGTTAAACCTGTTTTCCCCACCCTGAGCATGATGATACATCCGGTTATTGCGATTTTCCAGCCGACGCTCCTAAATGGCGCTATAGAATATGTCGCATGCCCCGACCACCAATTGTTTTTTTAGATGCGAAGCATCTCTTGCTCGGGGGGATGTCCCGCGTCCGTGCCCCGTCCGCACCGCCTCTGATGATGATTGTAGCAGGATGCCCCTAGGGATTGGCCAACCAAAAAATCCATCACGAGATAGCTTCGTGTTCAACCACCGTCGTCATCTTCCCGTAGGGGAACCGCTGAAGAAGAAGAAGTTTAGATGCGAAGCATCTCTTGCTCAGGGGGATGCCCCGCGTCCGTGCCCCGTCCGCAGCGCCTCTGATGATGATTGTGGCAGGATGCCCCTAGGGATTGGCCAACCAAAGAATCCATCACGAGATAGCTTCGCGTTCAACCACCGTCGTCATCTTCCCGTAGGGGAACCGCTGAAGAAGAAGGAGGGAGAAGACAAAGCTGCAAAGAGGAGGGCGTGTATGTTGCTAATCCATCACGGGATAGCTTCGCGTTCAACCACCGTCGTCATCTTCCCGTAGGGGAACCGTTGAAAAAGAAGAAGGAGAACAAGACAAAGCTGCGAAGAGGAGGGCGGGTACGTTGCTCTCAGCCTTGTGCACCAACGTCAACAACCTTTACCTCACCAACGCTGACGGAGACTACCGATTCTACCACAGAGACGACAACATCGACAAGAACATGATTGACGAGTTTCGGACGCCTCGAGGACCACCGCCTACTCACTGTCACGCAACAGTACTTCCGTGCCTTTGCCACCGGTGTGGACCCGGACGCGGAATTCCCTCTGGCGCTACTAAACACCAGATTGCTCAACATAACGGCAACACAATGGAACCACATGGAACCCCCATGATGCTTCGCATCCTCATCAGGGTTCGCCACGGGAAGATGGTGTAATTTTTTATATTCCAAACGTTTCCGCAATAAATATTCGCCCACAATTTGCGTCGCGTGGCGTATCCTACTCCTATCTATAACGGGAAACATTTCACTGCAGTAATGAATACCGTCATGTTAAGGTCCTACGGAGGTGGCAGAGGGGATGCTGCGTCGAACTTCCCCCCAGTCGCTGTAAGACTAGTTTCGGATTTTAATTAGTTTTTCAAGCGTTCTGAGCAACAAACCGAAATGTGCTGTATCCAAGTTTGGTCCGTTGGGATGGAGCGGAATAGTAGGCCATTAAAACGGCGGGTACCTTTGAAAAGTTGCGTACCAATAGGAAAATTAAAACCTTCGGGCCTTTCTCACCTCTGTTCGTAATTTGTAACAAACGTGGATGCGCAGTTGCGCAAACCGAGATGATGTACAATCAATACCACTCAAAAGTTCCTACGACACGATTATGATCAATAAAGCCATAAAATTCGAGGCAAAACCTCTGTGTAATCAGGCTAAATGTAGAAAAGGTTCGGCAGAAAACAAAAATATTTATCGGGCCTTCTTCAGGTCAATTGAAAAGGTTAATGTAGGCATTTTGTTTCTTTTTGCAGTCTCTTTGACAAGAGAGAAAGAGAGAGCTCCTTTATGCAAGCTGATGAAGTCAGCCGCGCTAGCAGTAGGGCTTGCTACGACAGATAGGGATCACTGCAGTGTATGAGGTGAATGCATGACATTTCGGGGTGAACAGTGACAGGGAAAACAAAAAAAAAACATTGAAATTGAGGGTAAAGAAAACGCTAGAAGTCAAAGATTCTAGTGTCCCCACTAGCCATGAAGAGGCGACGTAAAAAGATAATGCCTTGAAGGGGGCGGACGAAAGGTAATACAGGATAGAAACGATGCTCTTTAAACAAAATTGACTTTTCGCATACTACATGCCTGTTGGTCGCGATTGTAGGCACATATCAAAATTATCCGGCGCTCCCGCGGTGTTATAGCACACAAGTGTATGTCTGTTCGCCAACTAGAAGGCAGCCGTATAACCCAATCATCCTCCGCTTAATCTCTTGATCTACTCGTTTGAATGATTTGTTCCCGGACGCGAAAAGCCAGAACTTTCTTTTGACGATTTTCTGGTGAAAGTTAGAGAAAACTAGAATTTACACATTTTATTCATTTTTTGCACAGGATAAAACTTGCGAGGAGCATGACAGAAATTACAAACATTTCGGTTGTTTCTCCGCGTAATCACAGCGACATTAGCCATGTTAACAATGGGGGTTCTTTCGGAGCTTTGTGCATGTCTTACTCCTTGCTTCTTTTTTTTCGGTTTCTTTATCTTGCTTTTTTCAAATAAGCACACGGTTATGGGGTTTTAAAGAGAAAAAGGAAGGGCCAAAGATTCTCGGTATTTGTAACCTTAACAGCGTTGTTAAAAATGTTCCGCACTTTGGGTATGTATCCTTCACGTAGGTGACAAGAAAGCGATAAGGAAAAGAGCTGGGCGTTCAATAGGTTTCGGATGAGGGCGTATTGATTACCCGAGTCCCCTGCTCTCGTTTTGAAAAGCAAGCAAGAAGCCGATACCCGCCCGATGTAGTGCTTCGTGCTTTATTTTTTTTTTACTTTTGTTTCCAGCGCAATGTTCTGCAGGCTTCCTGTTATTACTCTTGTTTCTCCGAGAGCCGTCAATCTGCCGCCTGAGCTCGCGAGGAGAGAGCCTCCTTGCGTCTCCACGGAAATATATATCACACGCGCTCTTGCTATTCGGCGCGCTCTGGAAAGCTCTTTTTTCTATGTCCCAATTGTCTCCCTTTTTATTCTGCAATGTCGCTTCTCCCCTCCCCAAGAATTCACGCGCGCGGCACCAACACAAACCCTTTGGCGAGGCTCGCTTCCCACGGCGTCCCACTTTCTCTTCCTTCTCTTTCCCAAACCTCCGCTCTCGGGAAGGCCGACGAAAAGCATCGTCTCTTCGGGGCTGTGGTGTACTAGAATAGCTCCGCACCGTTTTTTCCCGCTTCCGGCTTTCAAGTTCCTGCGCGTCCCGGGCTGCGCGGCGTGCTTTCGTCTCCCGCGCACGTTTCTCGCCGCGCTGTCTCGGGCTCTCACTTGGATCGACTTCGTGTGACTTGGCATAGCTCAGTTTGGTATGTCCCTTGACTGCGAATGCGGAATTTTCAACACTCGGCTCGGTACACCACCGTGGAACAACGTCGCCCTTCTCTTTTATGCCGTTGTGCACTATTTATCATTCGCTTTTCTTTTTCCTGCCAAAACTTCGGGAAACTTGTTCAGGCCCCTGGATGACAAGTTTAAACACCCTGTTTCCCTTCAGCGCTGGCGGACTTTTTTTACTCGTCCTCTTCGCCTTTTACATTGGCATGCAGGAGAGACGGAGATAGTTAACAGTACATGACGCGGCGATGGGCGCAGTGAGTGAGTGAGTGAGTGAGTGAGTGGAGTGAGTGAGGTGAGTGAGTGAGTGAGTGAGTGAGTGAGTGAGTGAGTGGAGTGATGTGAGTGAGTGAGTGAGTGAGTGAGTGAGGAGGGAGGGGAGGGAGGGAGGGAGGGAGGGAGGAGGGAAGGAAGGAGGAGCGAGGGAAGGAGGAAATGGAAGTGCTGCGACTTATACTCTATCGCCAAAATAAATCGTCCAAACACCGCGCTTGCGTCATGGTGTGCAGCAAGTCCAGAGCAAGAATGCAGTTGAAAGGCTTGGCGCTTGCGGGAAAGTGTTCGGAGCGAAAACGGAATGATATTGCTTACTAAAAAACCTGCAGATTAACCAAGTGGCACTAGATGAAAATGAGCTGGAATGCACAATTTCGCAACTTATTTCCCCAAATAGACCCAATCCTGTAAGGAAAAATTGATAGCTAGAAGACAAAAGAAAATTTGATAAGACAGATGCTACAATCGTCCGAATCCGAAGTCTTATCAGTTCGTGAGTATTTTCTAAGCGTCACGAGACGGCGCGAAAATCCCATTTTCGCCTTTATCAATCAACGGTTCGCACTGTAAGCACACACGATGTTTTAGGCCGTGCGTGAAATTAGAGCAGGAAAAAACTGTACATTGAAGTCATGACTGTTTTGCACCATCCTTTTTATGCCCATAAAACGCCACGGTTGTAACATCCTAACGCTTCACAGCACAAACAACGTCAAGAATATGAGGAAAGAAGACAAACCACGTCATAAAGTTTGAACATAAGACACCGGGTTCGTGTTGTTTTCCCGGTAACAACAATTTATGGTTTCTCCTTCTGGGAACCGCAGCCAACAAAAAAAGTCGAGGTCAGGTACGACAACAATTTCAAAGTGTATTTTATTTTTACTTACTTTCTGTGACAGACAACACATCCGTCTCCGGGCTCCACCTTCGGAAGCCTCGATTCTCTGGGTCCTTCTTGCGAGCTTCTCTTTCAGCTATTGGCGGCGTCTGAAAGGAAGTACCGGTCAAAAACAAATCGCGGAAGCACAAAATCTGCTTCGAATTCCACTGTAGGATCGCCTGTGAGTTATCGATAGTGGGCTGGCCCGGAGCGGTTCCGCAGATGGTGCCCTCTGTAGTCAATTCCTCGCGCCATGATGTCTTAGCGCTCAGAGCGTACGAAGCAAAATTCTCCCTCGGAAAATCGTTGCCTGGGCGGATGCTCCTGAAACCAGTGCTGTGTTCTGTGTTTCTTTTTGTATGGTGGTAGCTGCATAGACGACGATCTGCAGCATCTTTCTTGCAGCATCTGCAGAAACAATATTGTGGGCCAATTTTGACACACCTTGATGTCAACTCTTTTGTCGAAATGCAGACCGACGAAAGAGGTCTATGTATTGGGGACGGTCATAATGAAAAGCCGGTGATAATCGCATCATTGCGTATGCCACTCGTCTAGAGTCCTAGCCCGAGTGCAATTATTTTATTACGGAGCGCAAAAGTCTCGCCTTTGTCTGTTGCAACATTCTGACCCTACCTTCACGAAAGTCGTTACGCAGTCATCACCGATCACCACGCACTGTGCTAGTCTTCCACTAATAAAGATTGGGCAAGACATTTCTGTACCGTTTCTCCGAACATGCGCGTACAAGCCTGCACACAAAAAATATTATTCTGGAAAACGTTTCCGGCTTTTTTTTTTCTCTCGTATTGTTACGCATACGTGTAGAGTCGATTTGGTCGCAGAATTATTTTCCTTATACTTGTCAAGAAATGGTACGTCCTGTTTCACTTGACGCACGTACGCGCGTACCACACAAGCGCGTTCACAGCGTGGGTCTGTAAACAGAAACGTTGTTTCACGGGAACGTTAGTTTGGCCCTTTTCGGCGTAATTTCGTGTAGCACTGTTCTTTGTACCTCGCAAAGGGAAAAGCAACTGAAGCAGTGCGGTGCAAAGAACACGCAGAGGCAAAAACATTACCCTAATAGGGCCATCCTTTGTGCTCGCTATAAATTGCGAAGAAAAAAAGAAATTACGAGACCGAGTGGAGCGTTACAAAAGCTCTAACACTACTAAGGTGCAAAACCAGACGCAAAGCTGCTTTTTTAAATTGGTAATGTGCTTTATCATTGTAGCAACGCCTGTCAACGACGAAAAAGTTCCAACTTGTGTAAAAGGTTTGCCTAAGCTGAGACCCGTAGTGATGATTTTGCGAGTTGGCCTCCTTCCTCCCTGATGCTACGTTTTAAATATTCAGGAATCATGGCGATAACTGTTTAAGCATAACCGAAAACGTTTAGGCATAAAAAAACTAGTTATTCCAACTAGGGCGGCAACTCCTCAACGTAAATATACCCTGAGAGGCGCGAAATTACTTGTATTTTTTATATCTAGGGATGCCAGAACGTGTGCTCAGTGTTTGTGTTTGCCTTTTTTTTTTGAACGCATCGAATTAACATCTATTTCTAGCATGACCCTCCATGGTGGTTCCGTGACCCAATAGCGGTTCAATGCTGCTTAACTGAACCTCAAGGGGTTGATTGATCGACGCGGTGACTGTTGCCCATTTTGCGTGTCCTTCGACTGTGACGCGAGTGCCGAGCTTAGTAGGTTGGAAAGAAGGGTGAAAAGGGAAGATGGCTGCTGAAAACAGGGACTGCTGAACAACGAAAGGAAAAACAGGCAGACAGTGCAGCAGCTAATAAAAAAAGAACAGGGGACCGGGGTAAATCCTGTTTGCCAAAGCGCGTGAATACGCCTCGTAACTAATGCGCGAGAAACTTCGTGTACCGGGCTTCTGAAACCGGAGCAGAAAGGGTGCATAGAGCCGATCCTCAAAGCATACGAAGATTCACACATGAATGTTTAGGAATGTGATGCTAAGGCATTAGAGATGAATCCCCCGTATTTTTTTTTTTTTTTTTTTGCTGCGGGAGAGAAAGGAAACGACGTCCCTGTGTTTGCGAAAATTCTCTGGTGACTTGTGAGTGGTATTGGGGTAAACGTTTAAGTGACCCTGCACTACTAAGCGCCTTCTAAGCCAAATGTAGGTAGGGTGATTAATTCCCTAATTGGAAATTTAAACATGTATCACGTATTTAGAAAGATCCCCGCGTCACCTTTGGAAAAGGCGGAATGCGCAAAAAACGTGCAAGTGGCCGTTCGGTGAATTCACCAGAAGCTAAAAACATCTTTATTCCTTGCAGGCGGTACCACCCAGAGCACTTCTGGCTCATCCCCTCTAACGACGCGTAAGGCGCTCGAGACGTATCTGATGGCGTTTGGGCTGATTTGACGCTTCCATCTCGTCCGCAAAGGCTTGGCATTGCCCTTCTGTGTAGCAGCGCGCATGAGCCTTTCCGGTGGCTATTGTGCAACATCACGGAGCGTTCCAAACCCACAGAAAAACTTTCTCTTGCCATAAAATTCGTTTTCGCTGTAAAAAAAAAATATTCTGGTGAGGTACTGGCATTAGACAGTCTTCAAATTGTATGCGTCACTGTGTAATAATCGTCCCCCCCCCCCCCCACACACACAAACACCCAGATTTCCCCTCTCCCCTTGTTTTAACGTGAAGTCAAAAACTGCGCAAAATTTGAGCCGGTCACAAACAAAGATGCATTAACTCACCCACAAACAAGTCCTTCTATGCCCTTGTTTTGTTAAGCCTTTGAAGAAGATGGCGTTGGAAAACGTTGAAACAAGAAGGGTGTTTTTTTTTTTAATTTACACCTGACACAAAGTACCCCTACTAGCAGGCATTCTTTCTGTCGCGCTTGTTATTCTAAGGGAATTGTACGATCAAATCAACGTGTAATGATAACCTTGATACAGATAGTGTAGAATTTAGGTGCGGGCTGTTAAGTAGTGTCTCACACCCAATTACATTATTTCTGTCTTGTAATAAACCACATGTAATGCTTCCAGCGCAGCGTGATCATCTTGATCAAAAGGACGTATTATGTTGAAAGGGCTCCGCTCCCCTGCCCACCAACCCCCAACACGTTCTTTAGCGTCTCCTGTAAAGGGTGCTTTTTCGTCCCACAGACACTTGTTGTGGTGGAGCCTAACTTTAAAAAGCGAGGTAAACAGTATTACTAGACGGCGTAGAAAGCAAGCATGAAGTTAACATTTTTAGTAGAAGGTTACGATAATGCGATTTAATTCATACAGAAGTATAGGGCGTTTAGGTATAAAAAAGTGGTGTGAGCGAAACGGACGTGGGCATTACAATCGAAACTTCGTCACGGTTGCACGGCACAAAAAGTACTAACACGAAGGAAAAACAGGGCTCTCTCTCGGTCTCGTATCTTTTACTCCGAGCTGGAAACTATGTAAATGTTTGGTACAAACAAACTAGCCGAACCTTCATTTTCAAACGTTATCACTGACTCGCCTACTCAAAAAATACAAAAAGAAAATACAAAATGGAAAAATCAGGCTTTTTTCCAGTGGCTCATTTCCGGGCATACACCTTTACGTATGTTTCCGTTGGAGGGCTTGTTCCCTGCATCCTAGGGCCTTTCTAAGGGCGTTTTAATACACAGATAACTTTTTAATAAATACCCCATAAGGCCAATACACACCAACAGAGCGCATCGTGTCTGGTGATATACACGGACCGATGGACAGACTGACGGAGAGATTTCTGGGGACAGTCGGCTAAGAATGTTGACGCAATAAGGAGCTGAAACAAAACCACCTAAATCAATGTAGGTTCGGAAGCAGTAAGCAAAGTCGTAAGCAATCGCTCGGACTGCACCTTTGTGTAGGCGTAAAAGTAGGTTAACATACTGCTAGCAATACTTGGAGGAAGATCTGGAGCGACAACTAAGCTGCCTCAGGCTATCTGGTGTGAAAGAGGAAACTGCGCCGAACCAGCACTATAAACACACGCGTGTAGCGATTTCGCCAAGGAATTACGACCGTCACCACGGTAGGATCTACGACTCACCCGATTGCTCCCTGAATAATGCAGTTCGTTTTCATTATTTACGCTTTGACCGGTCTTCTCAGAAAAACCCAATTGTCACTTTTTTCTAATATCAATCGTGTCTTAGTCTCAATGTTTGGGATGGCTACCTGATAACGTTGGTGCTGTTGACAGTATTATTTTCACCATGCGAAAAATCTGAAGGTTTCTTTTTTTTTCAAATTCAAGTTTTGCAGTCTCGCATGCCGAAGCGGCACCTGGGCTACGACTTAACGGTGGTCTAAGAATGAAGTTAAACCCCCTGAGGATTTTTAACGTGCGCTGAAGTCACGCTACCTGAGCGTTTTCCTTTCTCGACCCCTACCAAAAACAAGCAAAAGCAAAAACAAAAGTGGCTGGATTGAATCCACGCTTGTGGGCATAGCAGCCCAACGCCAGCCACTGAGCCACCGTAGCCGGTTGCTCAATGGGCGCGGTTTGATTAAGCCGGGCTCTTTATACTCCCGTTATCTATTAAATTCTTGTTATATTTTTTAAAATAAAGGTCGTATTACACTTTCCAATTATATGGCGGGAAGTAAAACCTGATCGCTTCACGGCTTGCTCGAGTACAGTGCAGTAAAAAGAAAAACGGGCGACCCCAGTGTTTCTCTTGCGAAAATCTTCAGTGTGCTGAGCGGTGTTTTCGAAATTCGTTCGCGATTTGGCCACACACATTCGGTTGCAAGAACAGCCGATGTCAATGTTGGAGGATCCGAAGACGTGGCGCCAGAATATGTCGAGGCAGAGGGGAGCAGAAGAGGCGGGAGTGCTGAGCTCGGCGGGATGCGTGTTAAATTCACGTGTCTTCAGGCCGACACGTGCCTGCGCATTCCCTTCCTGCTGCACCGTGAGCAGTTCGGCTGGCTGCTAGCACTGATGGCGCGTTTGTGCGTGTCCGATTTTTCTTGCCTATTATTATTCTTATTTCTGAGCTGCATCACGGCCACCCATGAGCGTGCCTGCGGTGCTGCCGTGAGCCATCGATGCATTCGCTTAAAAAGACGAGATAAAAGTCCTCTCTCATGCTGTAACCAGTGATGTGGAGCCCAAAACGGAAGCCTCTCGGCTTCTACTGCACTTACGTAGTGCTCCTCAAGAGGCTGAAACTGGAGCCTGAACTTGGGGCAGTCTGCTTACCGAGGAATGACACAACTATCAACACTGATGCGCATACCTCGAAGAATCAGGCAGCGCCAACCTCCTAGTTTCCTTTTTCAGTTTCCGGGGATACATATTGGCTCGAAGTTATTAAAAAAGATAGTTGGTCGAACTCTCCATCGTGCCTGCCACCATGCCATTTATACAGAAGGCCGCATCATTTGAGCTAACAACGCCCATCGGAGCTGCCTAAGCAGTAGAGTGCTCGCCTGCGTCCTGGACTGACCCCAACTTTTCGCGAAGATTGGGGCATTTGGGCGATGGTAAGAGTGAGTGCTTCCAGGAAGCAGATACTTAGTAATCGAAAGGCAGCACGCCGGAAAGTGCGAATAGAGTGGGCGAGTTTTGAGTAAGGTCAGCTCGGTAATGTCTGAAGGATCGGCTCGCAGGGACTGCTGCCGGTGCGGCCACTCTTATAATGCGAGCGGCGTGGACGTCGGCCGACCAAGAGAACGCTTTATTATGGAGATCTCAACGGAACGGGACCCCGTGCGCCTTATTCACCGACGGAGCCAGTGGGCAGTGATAAATGGCTTCGGTTTCGGTTTTCTTAAGAAAGCTGCAGTGGGACGATATACTTTAAAGGTAACGTCCTCCCTGATGATACGTATAAATAATGCCCGCCTATGCGTAGTTCATCGCGGATAACGTACAATTTACTTCCGTTTGACAAAATTCCCAGCCCTTATTCCGCGCTCGTGTCGCAGCCCTGCTTTGTGTTTCCATCGTCTTTCTTTGAATTTCGTCGTTTCAGCCTGCAAATTTTAAAGGGCCGGATTTGGCGTAGTTCTGGCATGGACCTCGTTCGGACTGCGCGAAAAAAACTCGCCTAAAAGCTGCTCTCTGAGCTTAGCGTGGAAATATTAGTCTGGGTATTTTGTTGTCGTATTCTTCGTGACCGAGTGCTTCACCGATAAGAAATAACTGCATTGCTGAAAAAAATCGAACTGTATCCCTATATGAAGATAAAATAGGTTCTTTTTAATCGTTCGACGGAGAAAAACGACTGATTATAAATGAATTGCAGCACAACTAACCGCAAGCAGTATTGCCAATGTGACAAAGGTACTAAAGATAATCCTTTGATATATGACTGGTTGAAATGAACTACCCCTCGTAAACAATTAATGTAGTGTAGAGAGCTCACCGTGCAAGTCTTAGATAAAAGGCATATGCCTTTTATTAATATTAAAGAGAAGCTTAATATGCCCCCTCTGACGGCATTCGTTGCCACGCCAGAACGCACTGCAGGAAAGCAGACTTTTCGCAATGGGTTTCACAAAACGCTGCTGATGATGATTAGCGACGGAACATCAAGCACCTCAGTAAAAATAAAACGCTTCCACTGCGGTC
Organism: Haemaphysalis longicornis; assembly: GCA_013339765.2. Lineage (NCBI taxonomy): Eukaryota > Metazoa > Arthropoda > Arachnida > Ixodida > Ixodidae > Haemaphysalis > Haemaphysalis longicornis. The sequence continues at coordinate 91,599,337 of CM023450.1, forward strand.
TACAGGGGAACGAACTGGCCAACGCAACCGCTCGAGCTCTGGCAAACCGAGCTGTGTTACCTACAACGCCACAACCGCCATCATCCCCACACCAGACCGCACAGGAAAGCCAAGAACAAGCACGCATTATTATATCTCACAAAGACAGGCTAGTCACATAGAGGGGTATAATAAATCACTACAAGTTATCGAGATGCAAGTATCCACCGGCCCACCACAACCTTTCCAGGAAGGAGGCAATCACGTGGCGACGGTTGCTGACGAACACTTTTTCTAGCCATGTTTCTCTCAACCGCTCCTAATCAGAACTTTACTCAAACCTCTGCACTTTGTGCAACAGCAGAGCCAATATGATATGGTCCTGCCATGAGCTCCAAAAAGTACGACCGCCTACAATCGCAAATCCGATGTAAATACACTTAAAAAATACAAACTTAAGACGGTAGAACAATGGTAGACTGTTCTGCTGAGCTCCACACCGGAGGCACAACCCACAACAGTCAGGATGGCCGAAGCCGCCGCGAGGATCCAAGGAATCCTGGCTGACGGCTGAGGGAGGCAGACCGTTCAAGTCTTCTACCTTTCAGAACCCATCTAGGGCATCAAATAAAATCATCTCCTCTCTCTCTCTCTCTCTCTCTCTCTCTCTCTCTCTCTCTCTCTCTCTCTCTCTCTCTCTCTCTCTCTCTCTCTCTCTCTCTCTCTCTCTCTCTCTCTCTCTCTCTCTCTCTCCCATGGCCGCAACCGAACCTGGGTCGCGCGCGTTTTGAAGCCGACGTCTATCTAGTTGCGCCATTCCGACATGATCGAAGCAGTTTTGGGTTTTATTTTCAGCTTTTTTATGTGCGCTGCACAATGAGGGCCTCCCCCATATTATTCAAACCCAGTGCAGTGTAGCATAATGCTGTATTGTGGTTCATGTTCCCAACAATGCACTCAGCTGACATATGCATGCATGCTAAAATAAAATTTCGATGAGGGAACATGCGGAGCGTACGATTTGACATAAAAGTTGGGCCTGCAATGAGGCATCAGCGCGTATCTTGTTTTATAGTCGAATGGTATGTATGCGCGCTGGTTGTCACTCGCCGAATTGGCTTCGCTGGCGGCATGGTTGAACATTTAAAGGGGCCATGCAAACATAAAACAAGTGTGGTTCATTCGAAAGGTTGCCTTGTGTAGAATCAAACTGACACCACTCTTAACGCACCCTTCGCTCAAATAAGCTCTAAAATGAGGAAAAAAGAGAATGAGCATGCGACCCACTAGCTCATTTCCCGCAACAGAACCTATGATATCATATGTGCCAGGCTGTGAGATTGGCTGAGGCCGGCAAAAGCAAACGCAATTTACGCAGGGCTTATAAGCTTGCCGAACGAGCTATTTGGGCCTAAATGTAATGGATATTCATTTTACAGCAGTAAGAATGTTGCGGTAAGCAACGAAAGTTACGAAAATACACGTAAACATAGAATTACCGATGCGCACTGCTGTTGGTACTGGGCGCACTATGCTTCGTTTAGCTGCACAGCAGTCCGCCACTTTGGAGTTGTCTTACACGACACTGGCCGATTGGCGTAAGCGACGTTGTCTTACGTGAGCCTGTTAGTCGAGCGTACCCCATGTTTCCCAAAATGATCACTATATGTTTCTACTGTAACAAAAACTAGCCACGTGTAAATACGGTCAAAAACAAAGTAACGGCGGCCAACGGTTCGTGGCTGAGTATCGTAGCGCCATCGAGGAGGTCTCACGGCGAGCAAGAGCTGAATAACGCAGTGGAAACTTCGTTTTAGTACGCGCCACTTCATAGCAAACGTCACGCAAACACCCGATTTGGCGGGAGAATGAAAGTTTTAACCTAAATTCGTTAATTTCGCAGTGATTACGGCATCATTTGCTGCCGGACAAGTGCTGATGGCACTATCAAACACGAAATCTTTGGAATAAATCAAGCTTGTATTTTGTCTGCGTAGTCCCTTTAAGGGCGTCGCGGTGAAGATGAGCCACGGGATGGCTTCAGAGGGTATTTGAAAACCTTGATACCCAAGTATCTAAGAAATATTTACATTTCTGCAAGCTGGAAGCAGTGCGGCTGGACAAAAATGTCAAATTATAGTTGCTCCAATATTTTTATTTCAGATTACGAGCAAAGAAAAGAAACAGTTATTTCGACTCATGACAGCTATATTTGCGTTCACGGGAAATGGCGAGAAAGCTTAAAATAAAGCAAACTCGCCGTAATAATCTAAGACTTCTACATCTTTTGCGTGGTGCCGCAGCATTATGCGGTAACATGGCCGGAAACTTGCATGGAAGCAAAAGTCAGAACCCGCTTCTTTTCGGCTTCCTGTAAAGGTCTGTCCCACGCCATTATAACCTTTCACAGCCGACGTTCTCTCAATGCGGAACCTCTTACCATCGTTGCCACTACGACTGAAAAATTCACATTCTGTCTTTCGAGCCCAGCAGGATAAACGTAGTGCCCGCACCGCCATGGCTGCAATTGCGTATTTAAGTAAAAATCTCACCAATATTCTTTTTCGCGGGAATTCCCGGTTAGGATAAAAATATTACGCACCTGAAGAGCTTAATCTAGTCTGCCTTCAGTTCTCGCTCACCTTTCCTATCCGATGGTCTTGGCAAAGATTATAACGCAAACGGGTGAGGTGGTCCTACGTGATTCCGCCTTGAATGTTCATGTGCATTCTGGCGCGCACAATTAAGCGAAAACATCAAAAAGGAAGAGCGTACTGCCAGAAACAGGAGTTCTGCATTCTGGATAGTTCGCAGTTTTCTTGTTCCTGGTCCTCGCTAGTTCCGCCTTATCCCAACTCGAGCTTTGAGCATTTTGTTTGACTTACCCAATCCGGAAAAACACCGTTGCAGGAAAGGAGAAACTGTGAGCAACCTGAGAACGCAAGCATCTTGGCTGTTTCACTTTTTGGGTGATTTCACAAGATTCCAGGGTTTTAGCTTCGCGTTTCCGCTAGTCTTGAGAGCGCGTTCGCACATCCAGTCGGAAGGCGTTCTGAGGCAGTTTTTTAGGGGCTCGGGCTGTTGGCGTCTCACGTCGTCGTCGTAACCGTCGTCTCATGTAGTCACGGTACTAAAACACCACGACACTCGTTTACGCCTCGCGCTAGAGGGTAACCCATACTAAAAAAAAAACACCGGCACACTCGTTTACGCCACGCGCTAGCAAGCTTCGTAACGTGTACTAAAAAACGCGCACTCGTTTATCCGGAAGAACGCTTCGTTCTTCAAAGACACGACACTTTTACAGCAAAGCTGTATACCTCTACCCCCAAAGGTTTCATCTCCGTTGGCCAAAAACGCCAAGGCGCCAGGAATACACCTTTCACTGCATGATTCGCCCCTTCCCAGGTTTCAGGTTAGTGGACATGGCCCGGGATTTTTGATAATCGCTGTCTTTCGTCTTCAATTCCTTTTTTTTTTCCTAGTGGTGCGCTCTCTCTTTCTGTTTACGCTAATACTCCTATGACGTTCTAGTTAATCTCACGTGCGGATTGTTGTCGTCGTGTCACCGTTCTTTTAGATTTCATGCTACAACATTAAATTCTAGCGTATATACACCTAAAAAGAAGCAGGGTATCTGGTTTATGTGGCTTGTTTCTTTTTTTTTATTTTATCCTGTGTCCTTTCTTACGCCCGTGGCTTTACCCATGAGCGTGCCGTCGTGTTGGTATGTTCGTTACCCGAAGCTGGTATACACTGCTTAACAACACGAAACTGATCGGGCGTGGATGGCTCGCAAATACAGTGCACCGAAATTCTAATGGAAAACACACTTGGCAAAACTTTCTTTCGAAGAAAATCTCCAGAGGCGAGAAAAATGGAAGATGGAAGAAAGGAGGGATAACGGCTCAGTGAACTCGCTTTCGCGAAGTCTTCGCCGTTTCAGTGCTCTAAATAAAGGATGATCAATGGTGAAGTTTGAGATTGCATTATCATTGATTTCATACTTGACGGCCTTCTGTCCAATGACTTTTCTGGCACGCCCTGGTCCCGTCATGGGCCGGCCCCCTCTTTCATTTTTTTGGTCTGGCCATAGAGAAACGTTTTGTCGCTAAGGTCTCCCTGCAATTTTTTTTTTACGCTGTCAATGATTTATGGTACAGAAGCGTGTGTGTAATGCCAAGGGCTATTCTGAGAGCGAAGCCTGGTCGCTCGGAATAAGGTAGGCAAAATGGGAAGGTGGCTTACCTTCCAAAATTACCGAAGCTTGCTCTCGCAGGCGTATACGCCTTAGGAACAAAACGTTGGCACGTGCGCCATTTTAAAAATTGATGTCGCGAAGCGACTACCCTTTAAGCGTTGACGCCAGAAGCATTCTAAAACTGAGTAACACTTTCGCAAAAGAAAAACTCAGGGCATAATAAACCACAAGGGATAAGAACAGTCTCTCTTTCCGTTTTTTTATCCCACATACACGCACGCGCGCACGCACGCACAGTAATACACTTTAATTCGTAATGTCACACTTTATTTTTTTTTTAACATTCCCGGTTTCCTATTTACGGAAAATTAAAGGTACGAGGAACCAAAGGTGCGAAACCGCACCTTTCTGCCCTCTGTATGAGAGGGGAAAAAAATCAGGCATAATCGCAATAAAAAAAACACCTTATACAAAAACATACACATGGTATGTGCAGCTGCTGGAGATTACAAAAACAAAAACACAGTACAACAACAACTTAGTATGAGAAGTTTTTATTTTGAAACAAGTCAAATCCACCGAAACCAAATTAAAAAAAAAGCGAGAGCTTGTTACCGCACTTTAATGCAATGTCGCGGAAGCTATTATCAGATATCTTTACACGTGACATAAGAGAAGTTTACGGCCACAAATAATTAAACATTACGCGGAAATGTGACCAATACATGTTGATAACATTGGGTTTGGTTCGTACTGGATTGAAATACCCAATTTCAGTTTCATTCCCTTCGTGTCTCGTTCTGTTCACTTTGTCGTCGACGTCTCGGGAAAGATCTTCCGCCGATCTCTTAATTGCCGTCCGAATCCGTCATAGGCCAGCTCCGAAAAGCAAAAAAAAAAAAAAAAGCTTCGAGAAACACCCATGAAACAGTACAAACAATCATGACCAAAGCCCACTCCCAATGGGCAAATGATTTTGGCTCATTTTTATCGGCGCCACAACAGTGTCTGCCTCATTTTTGATGATAAATACGACCTACGTACACGTTCGCCGGGCGTTATCTGACCTATTTTGTTCCAACATCTTTTATATGGGAAAGATGACGAGTTTTTCTTGCTACTACAATTGTATGTTACCTAGTTCCGGTTTGTGGGTTTGACTCATTTTGAAAAAAAAAGGTCCCCATATAGATTAGGCAAATTGTGTAACTCGTAAACATACACATAAAGCCCAAACGAAGCCAAGTTTTTCGTGAATGAGGTAGAGATGGGCATTAATCAGTGTTGTTCATTTCATCCTTCTGCTTATTTAAAATCGTAGGAAGTAAGTGCCTGTGAACTTTAAAGCCGTTATTGTTCTGATTTTCGGCTTCCTATAGTTATTGGTTCTATACTCAAGGAATTGATTTCATATGACATCTGCTCGTTCAAAGTCCTCGCAATTTTCCTTTATTGTGATTACATGTACATCGCCAAGCTCGCGATTGTGAAGCCGGCACACATCAATCCGACCATACTTGACGAAAAAATCTGCAACAGTAACCATACATGTTAAGTTTTCATGCCTCTAACATCTTTTTTATAGTTGAAATAGTGCCTGCGAATTGGATGCCGTTGTGGTGCCCTAGATGAGCAGACAATACTGTAAATGAGACTGAATAATGGCAGAATATATGCTAGTTCTAAACCTACTACGAATTTGTCTTTTAGCCTTCCAAAGTGCTCCTATTATTCGCGAAAATTTTAGTTTCATATGACCAGTGTGCTTTCCCGCAACAGCGCGCTTGATGACAGTGAAAGTAGTTTTGCAAGTCAAATAGAAAATCGCTTTCTTTAAAGGTAGCTGAGCCACACTTCCCACTTTTAAATCTTGCCTGCTTTTTCTTCCCAAAACCAATATTCTTTGGTACAACCCAAATAAATTCCAAACATTAACCGTTCTGAAGAATTGCGTGCTACTTGACATTTCTGTCGCAATGAAAATTTCTGAAACTTTAATGTTGATGAGCATTGAGACGTGAACGGATGATGGCTCAACAAAAAATCAAGAAAAGGCTCACACCGACCACTGAAAAGAACGCAAATTCAAAATAAAGAGTACAAACAAAGCGCACAATATTCTTTGACTTCCCTCAATGCGCATGCGTCTCTACTTTATAGTTCTGTGAGAGCCGTTGCTCTTGCTAACTTTCACTTATTCGTCGTCGAATTTTATGGCACACCACTCAAGCAGCTCTTTTTGGTAACTATGTGTTTAACCAGAAGGGTGCCATGTTGGGCTAGTTGGTGATTTTCAGATACAAAGGGAGGAACAGCGCACATTCTAACAAACGACGGACAGAGTTACACACCAGAAGCGCTGCAGAGCTGTGCTCCCTAGAAAGATATAGCAGAGCGGTCGGTTCCTGTGATGCCATTGCAGACAACGAAAACGCACACTTTAGCGGGAATTCAAAATTTTAACCTAAATTAATTAATTTTTGTGAATAACGCATCGTTTGCATTCGGACAAGGGCTGGGGGCAATATGAACACGGAATCTTTGGAATAACAGAAACTTGTATTTTCTCTTCATGGTTCCTTTAAGGCGTCGCGGTGCAGATGAGCCGCGAGATGGCTTCAGAGGGTATTTGGAAATCTTGACACCCAAGTATGTAAGAAATATTCATATTTTTGCCAGCTGGAAGGAGCGTGGCTGGAGAAAAATGTAAAATTATAGTTGCTCCAATATTTTTATTCCAGATTACGAGCAAAGAAAAGAAATAGTTATTTTGACTCATGACAGCTATATTTGCGTTCACGGAAAATGGCGAGATAGCTTAAACTAATGCAAACTCTCCATTATAAGCTAAGAGCTCTAGATCTTTTGCGTGGTTCCGCAGTATTATGCGGAAACATGGTAGGGAACTTGCATGGAAGCAAAAGTCAGAACCAGCTTCTTCTTCGGCTTCCTGTAAAGGTCTGTCCCACGCCATTATAACCTTTCGCAGCCGACGTTCTCTCAATGCGGAACTTCTTACCACCGTTGCCACTACTACTGAAAAATTCAAATTCTGTCTTTCAGCCTAGCAGGATAAACGTAGTGCCCGCACCCCCATGTCTGAAATTGCGTATGTAAGTAAAAATCTCACCAATATTCTTTTTCGCGGGAATACCCGGTTAAGGAGAAAAAATATTACGCACCTGAAGAGCTTCATCTAGTCTGCCTTCAGTTCTCGCTCACCTTTCCTACCCGATGGTCTTTGCAAATATTTTAAACGCAAACGGGTGAGGTGGTCCTACGTGATTCCGCCTTGAATGTTCTGAATGTTCATGTGCATTCTGGCGCACACAATTAAGCGAAAACATCAAAAAGTAAGAGCGTACTGCCAGAAACAGGAGTTTTGCATTCTGGATAGTGCGAAGTTTTCTTGTTCTTGGTGCTCGCTAGTTCCGCCTTATCCCAACTCGAGCTTTGAGCATTTTGTTTGACTTACCGAAACTGGTAAAACACCGTTGCAGGAAAGGAGAAACTGTGAGCAACTCGACAACGCAAGCTTCTTGGAGCTCCTTTTCTTTTCTTTCTTATTCTTTTTTTACATTTTGGGTGATTTCGCAAGATTCCAGGGTTTCAGCTTCGCGTTTCTGCTAGTCTTGAGAGCGCGTTCCAGCCCGCATCCACATATCCAGTCTGAAGGCGTTCTGAGGCGGTTTTTTAGGGGCGAAGCCCCTTAAGAGCTCGGGCTGTTGGCGTCTCACGGCGTCGTCGTAACCGTCGTCTCATGTAGTCACGGTACTAAAACACCAGGACACTCGTTTCCGCCTCGCGCTGGAGGGTAACCCACACTGAAAAAAAAATACACCGGGACACTCGTTTACGCCATGCGCTAGCACGCTTCGTAACGCATACTAAAAAAACAGCGGGACACTCGTTTACTCCTCGCGGAAGAACGCTTCGTACTTCAAAGACACGACACTTTTACGGCAAAGCTGTATACCTCTACCCCCAAAGTTTTCATCTCCGTTGCCAAAAACGCCAAGCCGCCACGAATACCCTTTTCACTGCATGATTCGCCCCTTACCTGGTTTGAGGTTAGTGGACATGGCCCGGGATTTTTTATTATCGCTGGATTTCGTCTTCAATTCTTTTTTTTTGTTCCAGTCTGGCGGGCTGTCTCTTTCTTTTTACGCTATTGGTCCTCTAACGTTCAAGTTCGTCTCACGTGCGTATTGTTGTCGTCGTGTCACCGTTCTTTTATATTTCATGCTACAACATTCAATGCTAGCGTATATACACCTAAAAAGAAGCAGGGTATCGGGTTTATGTGGCTTGTTCCTTTTTTTTTATTTTATCCTATTTCCTTTCTTACGCCCGTGGCTTTACCCATGAGCGTGCCGTCGTGTTGGTATATTGGTTACCCGGAGCTGGTATACACTGCTTAACAACACGAAATTGATTGGGCGTGGATGGCTCGCAAATACAGTGCCCTGAAATTCTAATGAAAAACACACTTGGCAAAACTTTCTTTCGAAGAAAATCTCCAGAGGAGAGAAAAATGGAAGATGGAAGAAAGCAGGGATAGCGGCTCAGTGAACTCGCTTTCGCGGAGTCTTCGCCGTTTCAGTGCTCTAAATAAAGGATGATCAATGGTGAACTTTGAGATTCCATTATCATTGATTTCATACTTGACGGCCTTCTTTCCAATGACTTCTCTGGCACGCCCTGGTCCCGTCATGGGCCGGCCCCCTCTTTCATTTTTTTGTCTGGCCATAAAGAAACGTTTTGTCGCTAAGGTCTCCCTGCTATTTTTTTTTACGCTGTCAATGATTTATGGTACAGAAGCGTGTGTGTAATGCCAAGGGCTATTCTGAGAGCGAAGCCTCGTCGCTCGGAATAAGGTAGGCAAAATGTGAAGGTGGCTTACCTTCCAAAATTACCGAAACTTGCTCTCGCAGGCGCATACGCCTGAGGAACAAAACGTTGGCACGTGCGCCACTTAAAAATTGATGCCGCGAAGCGATTACCCCTTTAAACGTTGACGCCAGAAGCATTCTAAAACTGAGTAACACTTTTCCAAAAAAAAAAAAAAAACTCCGGGCATAATAAACCACAAGGGATAAGAACAGTCTCTCTTCCGTTCTTTTTATCCCACATACACGCACGCGCGCACCCACGCACAGTAATACACTTTAATTCGTAATGTCACACATTATTTTTTTTAACATTCCCGGTTTCATATTTACAGCAAAAATAAGGTACGAGGAACCTAAGGTGCGAAACCGCACCTTTCTGCATTCTGTATGAGAGGGAAAAAAAAACAGGCATAATCGCAGTAAAAAAAAACACTTATACAAAACATACACATGGTAGGTGCAGCTGCTGGAGATTACAAAAATAAAAACACAGTACAACAACAACTTAATATGAGAAGTTTTTATTTCGAAACAAGTCAAATCCACCGAAATCAAATTCCAAAAAAAAAAGCGAGAGCTTGTTACCGCATTTTAATACAATGTCGCGGAAGCTATTATCAGATATGTTTCACACGTGACATAAGTGAAGTTTACGGCCACAAATAATTAAACATTACGCGGAAATGTGACCAATACATGAGGTTAACATTGGATTTGGTTCGTATTGGATTGAAATACCCAATTTCAGTTTCATTTCCTCCGTGTCTTGTTCTGTTCACTTTGTCGTCGACGTCTCGGGACAGATCTTCCGCCGATCTCCTAATTGCCATCCGAATCCGTCATAGGACAGCTTTGAAAAGAAAAAAAAAAGCTTGCGAAAACACCCACAAAACAGTATAAACAATCATGTCCCAAGCCCACTCCCAATGGGCAAATGATTTTGACTCATTTTTATCGGCGCCACAACAGTGTCTGCCTCATTTTCGATAATAAATACGACCTACGTACACGTTTGCCGGGCGTTATCTGACCTATTTTGTTCCAACATTTTTTCTAAGGGAAAGATGCCGAGATTTTCTTGCAACTACAATTGTACGTTACCTAGTTCCGGTTTGTGGGTTTCACTCATTTCGGAAAAAAAAGGTCCCCATATAGATTAGGCAAATTGTGTAACTCGTAAACATACACAGAAAGCTCAAACGAAGCCAAGTTTTTCGTGAATGAGGTAAGAGATGGGCATTAATCAGTGTTGTTCATTTCATCCTTCTGCTTATTTAAAATCGTAGGAAGTAAGTGCTGTGAACTTTCAAAGCCGTGATTTGTTCTGATTTTCGGCTTCCTATAGTTATTGGTTCTACACTCAAGCAATTGATTTCATATGACATCTGCTCGTTCAAAGTCCTCGCAATTTTCCTTTATTGTGGATACATGTACATCGCCAGCTCGCGATTGTGAAGCCGGCACACATCAATCCGACCATACTTGACGAAAAAATCTGCAACAGTAACCATACATGTTAAGTTTTCCATGCCTCTAACATCTTTTTTATAGTTGAAATAGTGCCTGCGAATTGGATGCCGTTGTGGTGCCCTAGATGAGCAGACAATACTGTAAATGAGACTGAATTATGGCAGAATATATGCTAGTTCTAAACCTACTAAGAATTTGTCTTTTAGCCTCCCGAAGTGCGCCTATTATTCCCGAAAATTTTAGTTTCATATGACCAGTGTGCTTTCCCGCAACAGCGCGCTTGATGACAGTGAAAGTAGTTTTGCAAGTCAAACAGAAAATCGCTTTCTTTAAAGGTAGCTGAGTCACACTTCCCACTTTTAAATCTTGCCTGCTTTTTCTTCCCAAAACCAATATTCTTTGGTAAAACCCAAATAAATTCAAAACATTAACCGTTCTGAAGAATTGCGTGCTACTTGACATTTCTGTCGCAATGAAAATTTCTGAAATTATAATGTTCATAAGCATTGCGACGTGAAGGGGCAATGCCTCACGCAAAAAAAAAAAAAGAAAATGCCGAAGGCGAACAGTGAAAATAACGCAAATAATAAGTAAGGAGGACAGACATAGCGCACGTTATTCTTTGACTTCCCTCAATGCGCATGCGTCTCGACTTCATCGTTCTAGGTGATTCGTTCCTCTTACTGTCTCTCATTCATTGGTCGTCGAATTTCATGGCACGCCACTCCAGCAGCTCTTTTTGGTAACTATCTGTTTAGCCAGGTTCAGGTTCCTCTCACGGTGCTTTCGTCATGCTGTTGGGTTTTTTTAGTGCGTGTTGTCTCCTCAACGCCGCTAACCTCTAAGCCCGGAATAGAGGGGTGACGTAGGGAACCAGCTAAAAGGAATAAAGTTTATCTTTACGGGGGACTTAAGAAAAAATTCCCCGCATTTCCCCGAGGGGAAGAATTTGAAAGTGCGAATGCACGAGTTGAATTTGCGCGGTTCGGTAATGTTCGCGAAAGAGAGATCAACACACACACACACAACTACAAAGAAAGAAAGATGCATTTATTCACAGACACCTATTTGTGTTGTCGTTGTACTTGATTGCTAGAGCGGATCTCAGCTTTGAAATTTCGTGTCAGTACTCCTTTAAGCGGGTGCATTAGCCCTTCTCACGCCCGATTCCTGGCCAATCCCCCACGTGGGTATGTGCCATGTCAGCGGCCAGGCAGCGCGCGCCCATCTCCCCCCGTTGCCAAGGAAGACGAGGAGATTCTGGTCCCCGTGGCTAGCAATCCCGGTGGACGTGGGTTAATACAAAGTTCAATAATGGTAAGGAAGAGCTAGCTCCCCACCCCCGTTCTTTTTCCCTCAAGGCTGATTGTTGCAGCAATTGCATCGTTGACGCGGCGGAAATATTCTTTCGTGCTCTAAATTCAATGCCTCAGGCCGCGAAAGGACAGTCGCTGATGACTTCCATAAATCGAAGAGACGCCGAGACACGCCACAGCATCTCTCTGCGGCGGCGCGGGAGAAACACGACCACCGTTTCTGTGTAATCTGCGCGGCCAGAAGCAGTTCCACTGATACCTCTGTCGAAGTTAACTTATATGCCGTTGAGGATTCAATGACCGAAAGAGAAGAAAAATATAGAAGCGGCAAATGTCATTTGTAACGACAAGCGTTCACGTACAGCGAAGCAAAGGCGGGAAAGGCTAAGCCTGACGGATGCATTCTGCCTGCATTATAACTACTGCCTTTTTCGTAACATACTTCAGAGAAAAAAAGGAAAAGAATTAAGGAAATGTTAACGCCATTCCTGATGCAAACATACAAATATTACTGAGACTCTTCCCTTTGGAAACAGGGATGCACGCTAAGCTTGACCCCAGTGAAAACGAAAACGGTCGTAATCGAAACGCAATAACCGCGAAACGAAAACGAAAACAGTTGTGCTAAAATAAAAGCACAATAGCCGAAATGAAAACACGAAACCATCCATCCACCGACACAAAACCTTTCCTTTCACGGAGCTTTACCAGAATGCCAATTTTTACTTTGCGTTATTGTAGATCATTCTTCTGCGGTTATAGGGATCGTTTACGTCCTTCATGGCTGCCCACTCTTCCGCGCAGCGAACCCCGCGCAGCCTACCCATGCCACGCTACAAGCTGAACTGCTCGACTAGAGCTAGTGACCGCACCCGCGATGTGGCGTGATGCGAGCAACGACGCTGATTGACTCCCTTTGTGGCGTGATATGGCGGAACACTTGTGCTCACGCGCCCGCGCCACCTGCGAACGGCTACGAGAGCTGCGCCCGAAGAGCACGTCGATAAGGTTGGCACAGTATATACTTTAGCCCTTGCCAAAGACCCCCAGTGGGTGCATTCCAAGCACCTCAAGGGCATCATTGTCATCATCGTCGTTGACGTCGTCTAGAGTACGTGGATCAAGTTGGCTTCTCCGAAAGGCCTTTCGGCGTACGCCGCCGCCGACGGCGTAAGCCAGCCGATGCAAGATTCGCGTGAAAACAATGATGCATGTACGTATGTATGTAGGTTAATAATATATATATATATTATATATATATATATATATATATATATATATATATATATATATATATCACCAGACGTATTCAAATGAAACATGTCCGTGTGCCTTAATTGTGAAGATGAACACATCAAGCAGTTCAGTTGCAGACACGGTACAACTAAATAAAGCCACCATACAAAACGATGCAAGGTGCATCAGATTTTCTCAGATGTCTGCGGACGCATTCAGACGCAGGTCCTGCTGCTTGGGAAGGCGGCGGACTCCGCTACCCCTCGAAACATCGAGCGCTCACATCCACGAGGTCTCCTGGACTAAGGAACTACTCCCACGTCACCAGGCTAACAATAAAGTTTTTCCTCCTCCTCCTCCTCCTCTTCACATCAGAATAGACTCGTTGTACGACTAAAGCTCATTTGGGGATCAAAACAAGCGAAAGTCCCCTGGTGGCATTCCTGAACTGCACACTGCATGGTGCAGAACCTTCCACTCTTCCTGCACTAACGCATCCTGCACAACGAGTGCAGCATGCGGGCGAGCATTGTAGCACGACGAGATCCGACCAGAAAAAAACCCTCTCGGCTCTAAGCGGTCTCTTAAACGTGCCCCTGTCTTCGACACAGATTTGTCGCTATGTAAGGCCTGCATTCTGCGACGAATGCTGATGAATGACGCATTTCTTGGTAAGAGCTTCCTACAGGGTCTTTTTTTCTAACTGTTATCGAGTGGCCAATCCCAAGAACTCAGTAAATTATCAGTTGCGACGCACCAGCTGGATTCGCCACCCAAGGCATCATTTCATCTTCATCCTGCCGTCTTCTTTGATCTATTGCTTTTCGCAAAGGCCTCTCGGCGAGCGTGCGTCGCTTTAAAACGCGCCATCAGAGTCGCCCGTGTCGGAGTCTTGCAGTAGAGTACGAACATAATATTTTATATATATATATATATATATATATATATATATAATATTATATATATATATAACACAGAAATAAGGGTTGGCAGTCGAGAAAACCTCGGAAAGCAAAGGGGAGGATGTGGTAGATCATGAAACAGATTAAGAATTTGGAAAGAAAGAAAGAAAGTGAAGGAAAAATGCCCGCCGTGGAGTGGATCGAACCGACGACCTCCAAAATACGCGGTCATTTTCAATTTAACTCAGCTACACACTACCGCCGAGGATTTTCCGATCACCTTTCTGGGTGTATTTCAAAGCTTTGGCCTATGTCTGTTTCGCTCATGCTTGCGAGGGCTCGTTAGCCAGTCGCCTTGCGGGACTAATCGAGGGTTAAGCGGGACCTTGGCTTTAGACCCCCGGGTCACGACCGGGGGTTAAAAAGAAGTCCCCTTCACCCCGATTAGTCCGAATGGCGCTGGCTACCACCCCAAGCACAGGAACAAACATACCTAACATAAATACCCAGAAAGTGATGGAAAATCGCCCCGCCGGTAGCGTAATGGTTATCGCACCAGACCGGTATCTGGAGGTGTGGGTTCGGTCCCACCTGCCGGGCATTTTTCTTCATTTTTTCTTCTTCCAAACTTATCTGTTTATGATCTAACATCCTCCCCTTTGCTTTCGAGGTTTCTAAAACTGCCAACCCTATTTCTGTTATTTTCAACGAGCCCCTATTTTATTCATTCGCAAATACGAGGGCTCGTTCTGGCAGTCTGGCAAGGGAGCTTAGAGGGTCAAGCTGGTCGACATTGGACATGTCGTAACATATGACCGGGAAAAGAAGGTCCCCTCACCCCGTATCGATGCGCTGGCTCCACCCCAGCGGAAAATACTAAATATACCCCAGAAATGAATGGAAAACCCCCTAGCTATGGTTATCACCGACCTATTCTGATCTTTCGACCCACCTGGGGCATATTTTTTCTTCATTTCTTTCTTTCTTTCCAAATTCTTAATATGTTTCAGATCAAAACCTCCCTTGCTTTGAGGTTTCCGAGATTGTCTGTGTATTTGAACGAGCCTCATTTTATTTGAGTCGTAAAATGAAATGGTGATATATAATATCCACTATATATCACCAGACGTATTCAAATGAAACATGTCCGTGTGCCTTAATTGTGAAGATGAACACATCAAGCAGTTCAGTTGCAGACACGGTACAACTAAATAAAGCCACCATACAAAACGATGCAAGGTGCATCAGATTTTCTCAGATGTCTGCGGACGCATTCAGACGCAGGTCCTGCTGCTTGGGAAGGCGGCGGACTCCGCTACCCCTCGAAACATCGAGCGCTCACATCCACGAGGTCTCCTGGACTAAGGAACTACTCCCACGTCACCAGGCTACAATAAAGTTTTTCCTCCTCCTCCTCCTCCTTCACATCAGAATAGACTCGTTGTACGACTAAAGCTCATTTGGGGATCAAAACAAGCGAAAGTCCCCTGGTGGCATTCCTGAACTGCACACTGCATGGTGCAGAACCTTCCACTCTTCCTGCACTAACGCATCCTGCACAACGAGTGCAGCATGCGGGCGAGCATTGTAGCACGACGAGATCCGACCAGAAAAATTCCCCGCATTTCCCCGTTAAAGATGTGAAGGCGAATGCACGAGTTGATTTGCGCGTTCGGTAAG
Organism: Haemaphysalis longicornis; assembly: GCA_013339765.2. Taxonomy (NCBI): domain Eukaryota; kingdom Metazoa; phylum Arthropoda; class Arachnida; order Ixodida; family Ixodidae; genus Haemaphysalis; species Haemaphysalis longicornis. The sequence continues at coordinate 91,615,013 of CM023450.1, forward strand.
GTTGCAAAGAGATCAACCAAAAAAACAAAGAGAAGATGCATTATTAAGACAATTTGTGATGTGTACATTCAGGGTCTCAGTTTGAATTTGGGACCCCACTACCCTTCACGCCTTCCCAATCCCCCGTGGGTAGTCATCGCGCCGCACCCGCCATCTCCCCCGTTAGGAAGACAGGGATCCGAATCCCGTGGTTCCTGCGCACGGTGCCCTCCACTGCTAAACCACCGGTGCAGCAGCGCGGCAGAGAGATCCGACCAGAAAAAAACACTCTCGGCTCTAAGCGGTCTCTTAAACGTGCCCCTGTCTTCGACACAGATTTGTCGCTATGTAAGGCCTGCATTCTGCGACGAATGCTGATGAATGACGCATTTCTTGGTAAGAGCTTCCTGGTCACAGGTGGATCTGTCGAGACGCTAGGAAAAAAGGCAGAGAGGGAGAGATGCCATGCATTATGACAATGTTGGGAAAGGGAGTGACAACATTTACACGCATGGCAGTGCTATTTGCAGAGGTGTTTGGAGAGGCATGGGGAACTGCCCAACTAGCCGTTGTCACGCCATTGCCACAGATTTACCTTGGGCGGATTTGCTATCACACCAGCCGCGTTATCAATGGAGCCAAACATAAAACAGATGTAGGAGGACAAAACACTCCATTTTTTAGATTTCTGTGTGCTGCTTACAATTAGAAAACGCCGCCGAGCTCCTCGGGTTCCGGAATACGGGACGCTGTATAAAGAGTTTTTTTTTTTAATAACGTATCATAAATATATTTCTGGTGGCGCTTTTATGCAGAGAAATGGAAAGAGATGCTGAAACATGAACTATGCTAACACTCCTTCATTTATTAAATTTTTGGCCATCACATGTAGAGTTTGCTCAGGTGTGAATAGTTTGTAAACAATGTTTTTTTCTCTTATTTCTCTGCATTTTCTTCTTTAATGAAGAGCTTCTCTCTTTTTTTTTCTCTTATTCTCCCCTGCTTTCATTTACGTGCCACAAAAAAAAAAACCTTAGGTGCGGAATAGTCAGATACCTTTAAAAGCTAAAGCTTTGGATGTGGACTCAGCTAAGAAACCCACATGTCCACCTGTAACGCCTCATGCACCATTTGATCGGGCTACTTATATTTCCTCTAAAGCTATCTCTCCAGGAATGGACCCTCTAAAGCAATCTTTCGAGCAATGGACTTGGAGCCATTTATTATATGGCCTTAGGGCCTTCGTAATTATATCAAGCCTCGTATATATTTTTCCTGGAAAAAAGTCTTCCAAGTCAACCATTCCAACTCTAAAGACCCTTGTCTATAAAGGTTCTTAGGAATACATGGCTCCTTATGGAGATAACAAAATGCGCTAGGGCCTTCCTACATGGGTATGAGACTGCTTACATAGGGCATAGCCAATGCCTTTTCAGCAATGCACATGTGTGTAGTAGTGACGCCTACTTTAGACTGACCCAGTGAATAGCAAAGCGGCTTCTGTATTTCTTCCAATATTTCCACATGGTAGTCTCTGAAGCTTTTTTAAAGTGCAGGACAGTTTAAAGGCTCTCCTTGTCGTCGTGGCTTGCTCACTGGATCCAAGTAGAGCCACTCGCCCTTCCGTCGTAGCGGCTGTCGTCGCGACGTAACCTAGAGGCTTCGAAAGCCAAGTGGTTTGTATAGTCATAAGCGTTTGAAATTCGTGAACTGCTGGCACTTGTTATCAATCTCCCCTTTGTTTTGTTTAGCGCAACGAAGACTGAAGGTACATTTGAGGCAAAATGTACGTAATTAACCGGGAGCGCCCGCGTTCATTTAGTTTGGAACGCTCGTTGGGTTAATTTTAACGATAGTGAGCGAAAAAAAAGGCAGTGCAACGCCGGCACGTGCGGGAGGAAACTTAAGCACAAAAAGAACACAACTCCCGCTGGCGCAGTTTAAGCTTATTCTTTATTCCTCAGGAACAATTGTCTGGACTCAATCGCTATCTGTTACACACTGCTTCTTTTTCACTGCAGACATTTCCACGCTTTTGACTTGTTCCGACATTCAACTCCTAAAACAAGCTTCTACTTCCGCTTGAAACTAACCAAGAAAAAAAGCTACGTGGGATTATGAGAGAGGAAACGAGAAACAATCCGCCTACGAGATTTGCCAATACGCGACCCCAAAGCGGAGCAAACACGTTTGTACACTAGCTTGAGGATCCACAGCCCACAATGACAACGTACACGCTACGCATGCACAAACACAGTCGGCCACACACCACCCACTCCCGAAACACTCCACACCAGAGCCTTCACCCCCCCCCCCCCCCCTCCAACTCCTTGATCTTCTTACCACACATGCGAGCGCAGGCGTGGGAGTACCCACTCCCAAAGTCAACTTCGGAAGCTGACATCAATCGCGTCTTCTCGACACGCGAACGCCTGACAGCCTACGCTTCGTCGGCACAGGCAAACAAAATTCCTGCCGACGCCACCGCCGCGAAGATGGGCGGGGCCGGCTTAAATTTAATTTTCACAAAGTAGACCTTTGTAGCCTTCTCCCACGCTCGCACCGAGCAGCGTGTATGCCCCTCCCCCTATCACGGAAAACACGAAAAGCGGCCGCGACGCGCTGTGTGCCCGGCGGCAGCGTCATCCAGGTTTTACGGCTTGAGGTAACAAGATTCTGGGACCGGAAATATCACTATTGATTCTCCGGAACAATGTGCCCCTTTCAGTGGCGTTCTCTCTCGTCTTACTTCTTCCGTATCCTATCTTGCTCGTTCCACGTTCACTCTGGCCGTACTTCCCACAGACATCAACTTATTGTCTCGGGGCTTCGCGCACGGCGCTCGCTTGTCTGCACCGCGCGTCCTCGCCTCCCGCGAGCTTCGTTTATACAGCCTCCCACAGGCACTGAAGAGACGGCCCCCTATCTGGCCTTCTCGTGTCCTTACCGCCTCTCCCCTACCTCACCTTTAGGGTATCATGCTTGAGTTCAATGTCCCCAGGGATACCGGCAAGAAGCAAAGCCTATCAAGATGACAATTGAACAATCCGTTTCTATTTGCAGTAAGCAGATCCCTGTGGAAAGCAGAGCGGCCTAACACCATCTTGAGGACGCGACTCGAGCGATTTTTTTTTCTGCTTTCGTTTCCTCTGGCTTTAGTGAGCCAGCATTATGCATTGTTCGTGCTCGACTCTGGCGTCAATGAATGTACTTCCCTTTCTTGCTACTTCCTTCTTACTCTCTAATCTTCATGTTGATGAAGAGGCGGAAAACAGGGATTTCCGAATGAAAAAAATATGTTCCTTCCGTATGCAGTGTGGAGTTGTAGAGTACGGCCGCGTCATGGGTTGAGAGATTCGGGAAAATTATGCATTTACATTACCACTACAAACCTTTCCGAGAGATACAACTCTGAACTTGAAGTCGAGTTCATGACTGGTTGTGCACTTCGATATCAGAAACACTCAGAACCTTGATAGTTTTAATCTCTTTGGGTAGAAGCCCAGCGGGACTAACGGAACGGGGTGTCTGGTGGGCGACAGTGTGCATCATTAGACACTGCATTGACCCAACTACGCGCCGCTTTCCTACACCTAAATTATCCACTGTGAAAGATGGCAACGCAGATCAACCGAGAAATAATATGGGTTCTCTCCAGTTCTCTCAAGATAAACTGGACTTCAGAGGTATTTGCATCAGTGTAGTGCAGATCTAAGTGTGCCCCCCTCCCACGTGAGAAAATGTGCGCACGTGCGTGTGCGTGTGCGTGCACGAGTGCGTGTGCGTGCACACACAAGCACGCACACACGCACACGCACGCACGCGACCGCGCACACACACACGCACTCACACGCACACGCGCAAACTCACTCACACGCACACACACACACACACACACACACACACACACACACACACACACACACACACTCGACACACTCGACGCGCGCGCGCGCTCGTCGAGTCTGCATGACTAGCGTGGAAACACTCAGCCAGCTATAGGCGCGGAACTCACGAACTTGATGACGGATGCTGTTCCAGACCTCACGGAAAAAAATATCCCGCCTGCGCAGTTACGCACGCGATCAGAGGAAACATGAACCCTTTGAAAGGTACTCGAAGCGCAAGTGTTGCAACGGGGAAGGTCGGGAAAGCGAAACAAAGGCAGTGGACGGATTCCGGCCGGGTGCCGGACACCAAAGAAGCAGCCAGCAGAAAGTGGAGAAATCACAACCAGCACAGTGCTGCCTATAGGCGCATTATAAAGAGAGTTGCAAAATCGTGGCTTTGACTAACTTGTTTCGCTGCTACAGCTGAAAGATGAGCCTCAAAGGCCAACACCTATTCATTACTGGTCGGTAATTGGGGAAGGACTCGTTCTGCAGGTATACGCTCAAAGAGGTGACAGCAGTACACGCTTCAAAGGCACCGTAGCGCTCCTTTTCAATTGGCCCCACACACCCGTGAGTTTCTTTGGTCTCTAAGGCTCCGCCAACTAATTAATTAGAAACATATTGTAGGTCACGTATAGGGTAGGCGTCCCATTTTTATTCAACCAATATTAGGGCAGGATCCTGTGCTGCGACATTCCCCTGATTTTCTCAAAACCACCTCCATCCGCATTTCTTTTCCCTTTACCGTATACATGTCTTTTTTCCTTGCAAACAACGTGCGAGGAACTGCATTCGGACGCCAAAATGCGAACTGTTTCTGTTCACCGCCATTTTGTCGAAAGGAGCTGTGTACCGGGGCTACCCCCTCATAAAGCTGAACTCGAGTTTATTAAACATTGTGTTGAGGGTCTACAGAGTTAAAACGTCAATTGAAACTGAGACTATATAAACGAAGTGACAAAAAATCAATAAACCTTCATCGCAAAAACTCAATCAGCGTTTTATTGCCCTCAAGACATCGATTTTTCATACACCCATAATACATTTCTATAGAGTAAGCCAATACTCCCATCTTACAAACTGCGACATATAGAAATTCATAATTTTTTTATCGCAACTACGCAACAAACATTTAATTGCGTTCAGTATGTTCACTTTTAACAGACTCTGTATTGCCTTTATATAGGGTTATCGAACTGCTAATTTGTGGAATCTGGCCGTTGTACAGGCAATAAACTTTTTATTACGAAGACGCAGCAAGGATCTTATTGCCCTTAGTATGTTGACTTTTGATAGACTCTGCATTGCGTTTCTATAGCTCACTCGTGGAGGTCTGGTAGTTTATCGGTACATACTATGTGGGTTGCTATTGCGCCGCGTGCCCCGGCGCATGAACCGTGACCACGCGATAGCCGGCCTTTACTTCATCTTGGAAGCACTTAGAAGCGGTGACGCCTGGGGTGACGGGCATTGCTGCCGGACATTGCCAGGCCTTGAAAAGCTCCGCTGTTATAACTCGGCAGAAAACCTGACTCACAGGCAACAGGGTGTCACGAGTATACCCAATAAAAACTTCGTAGAAAACCTATAGGGACAAATTTAATAAAACCTCACCTGAAATTCTATTCAAACTTAGCTCATTTGCAACAATATGTTAAGACTAGGTACAATAGGAATTTTACAAAAATCTAACTGAGATAAATTTAACAAAATCTTACCGGAAACTTTATTCAAACCTGACGCACACGCAACAGGATGTTGCGAGTATAATCGATAAGAATATAATGGAAAGCTAATTCAGAAACCGCGTCAGAAACTCTATTCAAAAACGACGCACACGCAACACGGTGTTACGACTATTCTCAGTAAAAATTGTATGGAAAGCTTATTGAACATTTTTTTTAATAAAAACACGGCAAGAAACTTATAAGAAACTGCATTCAATACCCGTAGGGTCTATTGACGTGGCTCTATAGACTTGTAATTAAAACTATGAGACAATTTTGAATGGAAACTCAATAGAAATACTCTATAAAAATAGCAAAATGTTTATCGGAATCTTTTAAGCAATCTCTAAAACCAGTTTATTAAATCTCGATTAACATTCTTATGAAACCCGGCACCTCCACTGTTCATGCAGCAGTTGCTACCGGTGCCATAGCACCGCTATTCTGTGGCGTCGTGTTCGTTTGTCTGTATGATGTGTCCGAGGTGGTCAGCCGTCCTCAAAAGGTAGTGCGGCCGCTCTCAGCTTTCCTGCCGAAGCGAAGCTTTACACTTGTTTTTGTACACTACTGCCATCACCTGCACGGTTATTACAGTAAGCCTAGATTTTGTAGCCGTCCGGAAACATCGCACGGAAGGTTCTTAAACTTGTGGTCCACCCCGGCCGCCACGTTTACATTTACGGTTGGCACGGCGGAGATGCTTCTATTTTCTGACACTCTGTTTACGGGCCACCAACTCCAAGCTAAGAGATCGCTATACCCGCATAACAAGGGTTTCTCCCATTGGTGGAGACCACCGCTATCTGGTGCAAGATAAAACCCAGGGGCGCGCACTGCCAGAAAGCAGCAGCAGCCGCGGTAAACAACGAGGAGAGCCAAAAAAGCTTCGCTTTAAAAAATGTGGTTGTTCCCTCTTCCAAAGGAACCGGTAAAACACGAAATGAAATGTGCCTTCACAGGAGCAGTTGAATGTTTATTGTGCATCGGTATGAACTTGCACGTCGCTATTTATATTTCGTCGGTATGGCACCGTTAGACGCATCAACGTTAGACACTGGATTGCACGCGTCGGAGCATTGCGTAGATCCGACTGAAACAACAGGCGCTCGCAAACCGTCCGTGCGAACGAAATCAAACGGGTTGTCAGCGAATCGTTCGGTGAAAACACGGTCCGCTGCAGCGAAAGGAGCAGCGGACCCTGTAACGAGCGCGATATCCTCAAGTCAGCTTCTCCGCAGCTTACGCTGCGCGTCCCCCGTACATGTAGGCGCTGGCATCGAGGCGCTAGCTGTCGGCGCTCATTAGCGTCATGATGCACTACTTGCTTCGCCTTCTCCTGGATGGCAGCACCATCTGAAAAGAAGGTTATAACTTATAAGGCACGGTTTTTTGTAATCACGCGTCTGTTCATAGCGCAGTCGGGAGGGCGTTTCGTACCTCCCGTAGCGGGGAAAGTGTTCGTGGCTGGAATCCCGGGGTCGCTGTGTCATTTAAAGTTTATCTGCGATGTCATTTCTGTGAAGGATATGACGTCAGTTAGGTCTTGGTAGACCCCGGCATTAAAACACTTTCATCTTAAAATAAGACACCTTCCTCGTAAAAAAGATTTTTTTAACGAGGGCACATTTAAATGCAAGTTCTGTAGCGAGGAAGGTCAGACCTAATCTTTTCCATTATTTGGAGATGCCGGTAGATATTGGAAATCTGTGTGCAAATCTTTCTCGGAGGAGCAATGATTCTTCGCGCCATCTCTTCTTTCCCCACACGTGCCAAGGGTTTTACACGGGTTCGTGTTTTCGCGTCGTAAGCTCGGTCGTTATCACCGACTCTGGGAGTAGGCATTAAAGGAGCCATGAAGAGAAAACAAAAGTTTGTTTTATTCGAAAGATTAGGTGTTTCATAGTACCCTAAGAGCTTTCCCGGAAGCAAATGATGCTTTATTCACTGAGAAATAAGGCGATTTAAGCCAAAATTTTAAATCTCCCGCTCAATTGCACATTTCGTGAAGTGAACAATGGCGTCATACGAGCCGGTCCATGAAACAGATACTTAGTATGTCGACTCCATATAGCACCCACACGCGGGAATCAAACAGGAACCGGAACTCGTGCCGAAACCGAGACGGCGGCCATTTTAAAAATACTAGTAAAACCTAGTGCACCCGCAGCCCTAGTCATGGATTCGCCTGATCCGGAGAACAAAACTCTCGCCGAGTAGCTCGGGCTTGCAATTAACAACCTCACACCACTTGAACGCTCAATGCTTCTAAGTGCACGAGCGGCAGGAGTTGTGGGATACGCGGATGGACCGGAAAGCGACCATTCCGCGATAGCCGATAGCCACAACAGACGAACGCCCAGCCGTCGGCACCGCTGCCTCGTCAGCCCCGTCGCGACGGACGAATACGGACTGGTACGTTTGTGCCGTAATAGTTCAATTTCAGTAGCAGTATTGCTTATGCCAGTTGGCCGGTGTCGTGTATGGAAAGCCGTTCGCGCGAGCTCTCTGCTTCGACCAGAAAGATACGAGCGTCAATGCGCGGTGTGTACCGCATTTTTCCCTCCAAGGTCAGAGCGCTTTGACGGCGATTTGACGAAGTCGGCGACGAGCGCCAGCATGTCCCAGGAGTGAGCTAACGTAAGGGTCCCTGCCGTAATCACTTCCTCGGAAATGAAGCGAGCACATTCGTACTTCCTTTAGCTCTCTTTCTCCTCCGTTTGCAAAGTTCACAAAACGTAGCCACTTGCTTCGCCGAGGTTCGTCGTTGGGCAGCACATGAAAGGAGATCTCCTCACCGGCGGGAATGTCGCACTCCCTCGACGATTTGCCCGTACTACATGGGCATTTCAAAACGTAGCAACGAAATTGCATTGTAAAGTACTCGAACAAACTGAAGTTTTCAGTGGTTTTAAACTGGAAACGATCGAGCTCCTAACAATAGCAGCAAGCCAACACCATTCCGAAACTGCGATGACTGTCACTATCTCGTCGCTGCTTGCTGTTCCTTACTCCCCTTGTTTCTATTTTTACCTTTGCTGGTTGGCGATATGACCGCCAACCTCCTGTGAATGGATTACGATACCAAGCAAGGTCGCGGCTGTGCGTGCTGGGACGGTTCGTTAGCCCCGAAGAGCCTCGAACCCGAAAATTCGTCTGCGCGACGGTGGCGACGGCGAGATACCGAGTTCGGCTGGCGGTAGTTTCGTACGCATTGGCGTACACGCTTGCGTGTTTATTCGGAACTTCAACTGTTTACTCCACCGTTCTTATTGTCATAAAAGGAATGTGCAGTATGTTTAACGGGCATATAGCTCACTATGCAAACTGGTAAGCCCTGCCTAACATGCGTTTGCTTTTGCCGGCCTCCACCAATTGCAGAGCATTCTCGTGTGACATCATAGGTTCTGTTGCGGGAAATGAGCTGGTGGGTCGCATGGTCATTCCCTTTTTTCCTAATTATGTAGCTTATTTGAGTGAAGTTTGTGTTAAAAGTGGTGTCAGTATGGTTCTAACGAGGCAATCTTTCGAATGAACCAAACTTGTGTTTTCTCTTCATGGCTCCTTTAAGGTGAAAACAGTCTAGAGCCCGACCTCCCCCAGAAGACATGTATGACGCTGTACTTTGGACACGTGCGCTTGTAATTTTTTAATCCTTCATTGACCCTAGTTGCTTTCTTATTTTATTTGATCTCTTTCATGTTTCTCCTCTGACCGTTACGCCCTACGTCCGAAGTAACATAAAAAAAGATGAAGATGACGAAAGTGTTGTGCTCGACATTGTTTACACATGGCTAATCAGGTATATTTTATAAATACACACGGGGTCATGTTCAGCAATATCATAATTTCGTTGGGCTGTGTCGTTAGGCATTCCACTTCCTGAGAAAGAACAAGGGAGCAAACGAGGAAGCGGGAGAAAACAGGATAACGAGGGTGAGACCTGCATGCTTCGATGTCACCGCGCTAGATGGCGCTCGTGAATTATTGAAAAGAGCGGCGCGCGCTTCCACGCCAGACCTGTTTTCTGGCGCTACAGCAGGCAAGCTTGTAATGTTCTGCCGCACGCACGCAACACTAGCGCCTTTTCTTTCTGCGGAAACGAGCGCAAAGAAAATGTAAATATATTTGGAGGAAAAGGGAAAGAGGACAGTGTGAAGTGTGGAACCATACCGCTTTCCTTAAAACATGGTCAGGAGCAAAAACGAAACAAATGGGTGAAAGGGGCTGCGGAACAACGAGGCGCCGCGGCTTGTTTATTTTACCGTCTAAGACGAGCCCCCAATCTAACGACCCTCCAAATGGATTTTAAGGCGATAATTACGGCAATAAAGTAAGAACTAGCGACCTCGTAAAAGAGAAGATACGCGTGGATGGACCGAGACATATAGAAAAGAACACGTTATTTACTGTCGGGGCTGGATTCTCGGGGCGACACGGTGAGTCCGGGACGACGACGCAGTTGCAGGGGAACAAGCGTGACCTCCGCTCCCGTTTTAAAAGCCTCCGGTACCAAACTGCGGAAACCGTAAAGTTTTATTTACGACCATGGCGACCGCGTTTCGCTTTTGTATGCCTCTCCAATCCTGCCGCACTTCCCTCCAAAGAGCGCAAGACGCACTACTTTCGTTTTTAGATGCAGAGCATCTGATTCACTCGCCTTGTCCCTCCGGCGTCGTCGTCGTCGTCGTCGGCGTTGTCCACCCCTCCCCCAATTCTCCTCGTCGCGCCAGCTGCGCTCTCCGCCGCTCACCCCCTCCCCTCTCCGATAGCGAACACTCTCTGGCGAGGGGCATTGGATTGGATTCGATTGGATTGGCTTGGATTGGATTGGCTTGGCTTGGATTGGATTGGATTTGGATTGGATTGGATTAAAGGGGAGTGTGTTGGATTGTGTTGCGTCATAGCCGCGGGAGACGCGCTGGGGCCGGCGCATGTGCAGTACTCTCTCTTCCGCGGTTTCCTCTCCTTCGGGCGCGCTGCGCATATAACCGGTGTGCCGTTCTCCGGCGAAGCAACATCCACGCTTGGCTCAAACACCTAGAGTCCACGCCGCTTTACAGGTACGCCCACGTCGTCATCGACTGGGACCGGCTTACGCAGTCCCCTCAACGTTATGTGCGCTATAAAACGCGGTCCCTTCGCCGCTCCGCCTATGCGTCGCATCTACACAGGGGTTCCCGCGAGGGGAGGTGGGAGTTTTTTACAAGCCATAACGGCGGAAACAAAAATCTACCGTGTTTTTATCATTGTGTTCTTTTCTTTTTTGTTTCTTGTATACAACCGCTACTTGCCGATGCGTCGTTGTTTTTATGTTGTATTTTCGGCCTGACCGTGGGGACGTATGCATGAACCCCTGCCCCGAATGGGTTGTCGCTGTCCAGGGAGCCGTCCATTACAGACCCTTATTTGAGCAGACTGGAGCCCATTTAGGAGGCAACGAAAACAACGAGTACCCGCGCGCCGTCTGCGGCATGCCTTCGTGCACTGACGCTTATAACGGATGACCACACAGACGGCGCCTGTAAGTTGTGTCGCAAAAACACGCGTGGCAGTGTTATCCGCTTTTCATTGATTTAGGACTCAGCAGCAGCGCATTGAAGGCAGTAGCATGGAGGGGAAGTAAGACATCGTTGTAACTGTTATGCCATGCTCAAGGATGAAACAGATCCGAAAAATGGTAGTTACTGACTCATGTTTGGAGTATTGGATACCGCGCTTCATTGTTCGGGTGCGATAAGGGAAGAACAGAACCCCAGGGCCCGCTTGTTTGAACAAACGTGCTTATTGGCGGTCTTATTCGCAGTCTACTCTTATTCACGGACTTCAATAGGTCCGCGATTAAGATGTAGACTAGGGCGCTTTCCCGGATGCGCACAGGCTAGGTTAAAGAGCAGTCTTATTGAAGCTCGTAGGGACCGCAAGTCCTTAGAAGCCCATGGGAGGGCCCTCTAGGGAAAAGCCGTGAACACGCCGCAAGACTGTTTGTTGCCGTCACCGGCATTGGGCGTTTATTTGGAACCATGATTGGATAAATTCAATAAAGGTTGACCATCAGGTGGCGTATTTGGGCCCTGTCACGAATACGTTATAGTGCTCCGCCATCCTTGGTTGGGACATGTGTCGTGCTTTTCGCATTTCCGTGAAAAAAAAAAACAGTTGCGAATTGGCTTCGGGTTCATCGTCGTAGAATCGGATGTAACCAGTAGTCAGTCCCACGGCTCACGCCGCCTGGAACGGCGACACGAACGCAATTACCCGCTGCCTAGCCGGCAGCTCGCTTATGGCTGCAGTTCGAAGCAATCGCGCTGAAGAATAAAGCCGAATGCTGATAGCACCCACGCTTTTACGAACAGAACATTCCAACTGCTCAAGCAGAATGCGCAATCAAAGCACAAACCCAAACAGTCAAGCTCCGTAACCGCCGCTTCTCAAGGAACTGAAAGAAAGACGCGAAGTCTGCGCAGTTTCTCTTTGAAAACGCGATTTTATTTAACGCTCACGGCAAAGGCATTGCAGGCTGTTAACGTTTTGCTGTTATGTATACAATTTTGTTATCACACTGCAGCTCCAAAATGAACGCCGAATTGTTGTTTCTAAGCTGTTCTGAGTAATGGGCACGTTTTCATTTAAAAATACCTGTTCCGTCCTTTCCGTGCCGCCTTTTCGTAGCCACTGCACCGACAGCCGACATGTATAGACGATGCCAAATTCACATCACGTGCTCAGCTTCCCTACGTCTACTTGGGACAAAAATCGGACCGCAGACGATCATTCCTGTCCATCTTAGTTTGGGGTGAGAGGGGAAAAAATGCCGCGCTTCCCGGAAAAAACAAGCACGCGCCCATATCGCACAGGGGAAGTTGAAAACGGTGGTTGGTTGCAGCCGTCGCTACCGCATCTAAGTAAATGAGGCATCCGGCGGCTGCATTTCGGACCCTTTCCGTAGTCTCGAGATGGCCTCTCCGGCGGCGTAGATATCCGACGAAAAGGCATTTGTTCGAAGCTGACGGTACGGCAGCCGCCATCGGGCATCGTTCGCCACCTCTACGGCTCCTTCGCTCCTTTTTCACTGCATGGGGAAGAGAGCGAAAGAAAGAACGACCTTTATGATAAAGTGACTAATCACGTCTGTGAATAAAACTGCTCGGAGCAGGCTTATTCGCAGTTTTATTGCATTCTTATTTAGAGTCTTATGCGTGGTCTTAAGTATCCGGAAAGCGCCTTACCCAGGGCACATAAGACCCCGAATAAGACTGCCAGTAAGATTATACTGCGAATACGATTCTTACTGGGCTTCCAGCAAGCGGGCCCAGAGTTACTTCAGTTAATTAGTCCCACGCGCAACTTTCTTTGAAAAGAAGGAAAACAGGGTCGCCTTTCAAGCATGCCTTTCATGGTCGCCTTTTATGCACGCATAACGAAGCCCCACGTGTTTTTCTTCTCCGTTATGGCAGCAGAAAGAAATACTTCGGTCCTACTGTTCTAAGCGAGTGCGCCCGACTTTTGCGTTTCACGTAACAGCTTGACAGCATGCCGATGGTTAGTAGCCATCCTCCAAAATCTCAATGGGCGCCCTCAATATATCGACGAGGTTCCAGTAGGCTGCCAAGGGCGGCGCGGCAGCTACGGACGTTCTCAACTTACAGCTATAGTCGACTTTGCACGTGGCTTTTTTTTTTTCAGTGGTGTTTTGGAAACGACGACTCATCGCTAGATGAATACATTCCAATGGAGCGAGTATTGCAACACCTGAAGCTTTGTGGGGCTTCTAGTGTCATGACGGACATTTTCACTGCTGAAAAGAAATCTCGGACGGAATCACACTGCTAGCTCTGACTCCCGAACTCACCCCCCAAAGCAATCTGAATGATGTCCTGTAATTTTTTTAGCTATATTTAAAAAATAAATAAGAGGACCAAGGGCCGAGACGTCCCGGTGAAGCAGTGGTGTTCTATTTTACAAGATGGCGACTAGATGAAGATGAAGCAGCGAGACCGAGAGCTGCTCACGAGAGATTTCGGGCACCGATGATGATTTTCGCATCGGTGCGGCGATGATGATTAGAAAGTTTCTAGAATATTGTTTCCCAACAGGCGACGTTCCCATTGCCTTTTTATTTGGTGAAGTTAAAGTGAAAAGGTCATTCAAATCGCCACTGGCCATTTCTACACCTTCGCGCCCTCACTGACGGTGCATATTCTTTTCAGCCGGCCTTTCCGCGTTCACAAAATGATGACATTGTGGTGCTTGACAAAGCTAACTTAATTCGTCCCTTCCACGGGACGGTGATCGCGTTCTCCCTTTCAGTGAATAGCCTATGGCTTTGCCCGGGACCTTTATACTTCAACGTCAAGTTAGAAGCAGCGCAGTGGAACCTGCAGTCACCGTGAGAAGAATCGTGAAAGCGGGCAGGTAACAATGGTGTGCGGCTTTGTTGCCGAAAATTGGTCTGTCGGTCACGTCGTATGTGCCGATTCCTCCTTCCGCAACGAGATGTACGGCTCCAGCTCGCTTCCATGACTCGCTTCTGTCACCAGGCTGGCGCGGGAGCTTGTGTCACAATTTTGGAAAAGGAGCTACATTTTCCAGAGGAAGTGCAGACGCGTTCATTTTGAGCGTCTATACTGCACGGAATTGCGAAAGGGGCTCCGCGAAGACACAGCGCACGTATGGAATGGCGGGCGCGCGCTATTGTATTAGGCGGCAAAATATTCACGGTGTGTGGCACTTCTTTATTAACTTCTCATTATAAAAATGGCCCCTGAAGTGTTCATTAGCATAATTAGCTTAAGCACAGGATGAATGAGGGCTTCCGCTGGAATAGTGACTAGAGCGACAACCGGAAAAAGGCTGTTCCGTAAGAGCGCGCGCGAAGGCCGGTTGAAGTGGCCTGCCTGGGTTATGTCCAGGAGCGAATTACAAAAGGTGCGGAATCGTACCTCGGAGCACGACCGCCTGCCGTAATTACACACGCAGCGTTTGCTTGTGTAAATATGGCTGAACGTCTTTTTCTGAAAGATCGAACGTAGCGTGGCATGGCATTGTGGCGTGGAGGCTGCGTTACACTTACAAAGAGGAACAGGTTGATATAACTGTATTTATAAGACCGTGAGGCTGGTTGGTTTTGTCACGGGCGTAAACAACACTTACTGCGGGTGATAAACGGGGATGAGGTTATCAGGCAAGCATGCACACACGCGCACACACGCGCACACACACGCACACGCACAGACAGAAAAACAGACACGCACAGACACGCACAGACAGAAAAACAGACTCGCGCACACGCGCCCGCACGCATGCACACATGCACAGATACGTCTTCTCAGCTATTTCTCAGTTTGTAGCAATTATTCATCTCAAAGTTGCGTGTATCCCATCGGAAATTGCGCCCGCCTTGCCAAAATCATACTTTATGAAACTAAATTTTTGGTACCGTCGCAGTCGTTTTTTAAACCCCGTATCGAGAGTAAATCGATATCCCTGTACATGTCGCGGTAATGAGTGTTTGAATGCACCAATCTAACTGTCACCATATTCTGCGTTGTCCCCGGTATGGCCTAAAGCACGACAGATCATACTGGGGGAAGGGGGGAGGGGGGGTGCAAATGAAGACAGCCAACTCAAAGCGGGCTTAATTTCCTATCGGCTAACAGGGTCGTTTGTCTTGTCTTACGGCGCGTATACGCGGCGGTATTTCGGTGGACGCCCAGTACAGTCTTCGACAACTACGCCTCCCCAGTTAGGTATACGCTCATGTAGCTTGGTCTGAACAAAAGCAGTAATCTTTCTAACTCTTTCGTTACCATGCATATAGCCATGGGTGATCGATTTGAATATATTCAAATCGATTACCCGTAATCGATGCTTTATATTGCCTATTTCGATGTATTGTATTCGTTTCTCGTACACCTAATTCACCGCATTGGTTAGTTCAGGCACTGCACTTTTAGAATCAGTTTCCCGCTCCCGCTCCGGCGAAATTTACAGTTTTGACGTTGTTTTTGGCCAGCTCAGGTGCGTGTGTTTTCAGGAAAGGGGGCGTAGCTGCTGCACTTGACAAAAAAGCATGTCACTCATGGTTATGCTGCATTGCCATCAATTTTTTTTATGAAATAGCTCCTAGCAAGTAAAATACCAAGATATCTTGACAGTTTTGTAATCCGATAGCGTTGAAAGCTGATAATTACCTGGAAATACACCAGCTATTCACTCATCTTTGGTTCGGAAAAACGGTTGCTTCATTCTGCCAATGCTTGTTTATGAAGGTCCCTCGCCTGTCTAACCAGTGTATATGGCGTTTTCAGTCAGTTTCCAGCAGCTTCGGTTTGTTCTTGTGTTGCGACATTAATAATTGGCACTACTAGAGAGTTAACCAACTTCAAGCCGATTTGCCATGGCGCCTCTCCCTCGTCCTACTGTTCCTCGAAAAATGCACGCTGCTGTGATTCCACTTCACCCACGCCTTACTTCTGCGATAACAGCTTCAGCTGGAGGTCTAAATATAACACTAACCCGTCGAATATCACTTCAGGCGAAGAGAGCGCTTCCAATCGGCCTTGAACCCCACCAGCTGTTCACCGCTAGTTTTGTTTCCGTCCGAGGGTATTTCCGGAGGTCTAGTGTTGCTTCTTAGTAGAACTGTCTATTCTGACAAAATCTCCAGCAGACTTAATATTGTTTCTTTTAGAAAATGTTAGGTGGCGCTGTAATGTTGGAGGCTCGTAGTCCTGAACTTTCTTCTCAGCGCGACAGGTACTGGGTGAAAGCTTGCTGGGCATGAATCTAGCGCATCACACCTTATTCTTGCAAGCAGAGATACCATAGTAAGTAAGAAGATGACAATAAACTCCAAATGAAAATTCTGACAGATAAGTGACGATCAGAACGTCAACAAGCATCCACCCCCGAGTTTGGTTTTCAACTGCAAGTTGATTTCTTCGCATCGTTTGCTTGCCGTGAATGTTGTGCTGACCGCAAAAATTGACAAGGTGTTTTTGTGTCACGTCAGGACTAATTGATGTCTTCAATAACGTCAAACCATCAGATTGCTTCCACAGAACCATCCAAAATTGCAAATTTTAAAATAGAGGTTGGGTTTCCCCACAAGACACGGGCAGCACGCGTGCTAGTATTTTTTTTTTTTTTTGATATCTGACAAATTGGTCCCAGCAAATCAATTTTTTCTAGATCAGGTTGCCGAAATGTTTACTCACAAAATGTACGCTCTAAATTTTTTCTACTATAATTGTTATACACAACTACCTTTTTTTTAATTTTCTTCGACGCCTGGTCAAAATTTTTGAATTTGATAGTTTTTTTTTGCAACCTTTTTTACGAAAACATTATTAAATCTGGTGCCATTTGAAAGGGCGTTGAATTATCTACATTTTATGCCATTGAAATATGCGCCTAACCATATGTTTACCACCGAAAAAAAATGTTTCCTTAGACCCTTAAAAATCGACCAATTTCCCGCGGTAAGGAAAGAGCTGGCTAAACGACCTTATAATAACACTGCGTAGTTTGAGAAAAATGCGAGAGACAATCGACACAAAATATCAAACCCTAAATGAATTAGGAATAGGAAACTGCTTTCTTGTTTTGTTTTCGCAACTAAGCACACATTGATCCTTAGCGTGCAGCCAGCCCGTTGTTTGTTGTACCTTTCTTGGTGTATTAGTTGGTGTCGAGTAATTGCGACTGATGCTGATCTTCGGAGGTGGGAAACTTCTGACCCGATGAAAAGAAATGTATACAATAGGGCGAAGTTCGCACACCAGTGAGGAGTAAAAAATCTCTATTTGATCGTGCAATGATTATTCCCTGAAGTTCCGGCTCCTATAATGGCGCTGCTCACTGTGCTACCATGGAGGAAAGATCCACGTGTACTGCAGCGTCGCTAGCCCTTAACAGCTCACCCTCCCCCTTCCGCACCCGGCGTATATATGCCCATAATGAAACAGAGCCCCGGAACCAGGGCAGTGTCAACAAGCAGGAACGGAAGGGTGATGATGCGAGAGCCGCTTACATAAACTGCGGCAACGTCCAGCGCTAGAGGCCGCATAAATATAGAGCCCATTGTAGTGACCTGCGCGGGGCCATATCCAAGCGCTGACGCGTTGCAGCGCGTCCATTTCTCGTCTACGGGTTGCGGACGAATGTAACCTTGGCCCGGTTCGATCGGTTTCTGGCAAACAGGAAGACGAGAAAAGCTAGAAAAACAAAAACATTCCGCATTTCTCTCTTTTATTCCTCGTCGCTTTTTTTTTTCCCCAGCGAGGAAATGTAGCCGGAAGTAAAAGTAAGGAAAGCCAAGGAAAAGCGACGCTCGGTGCTTCCCCCCTTCTTTGCAGGCCGCCCTAACAGCGTTTAAGTGGTGCCTCGCAGCTGCAAGCGCTCACCTCAATGCTAGACCCGCCGTGGAGCGCTCACATGCACATACATGCCCAATCCGGAAACCGGAGCTTGCATTTCCCGACGCCGCATAGACTGATCTTTATGCAGTTGCTCGGCACGCAAGCGCACAAGCTTGGTGCCCTGACAGCAGGAACGCTGCGGTACACTCGGGGAGAGGATAGGAAAGAGAGAGAGAGAGAGAGAGAGAGAGAGAGAGAGAGAGAGAGAGAGAGAGAGAGAGAGAGAGAGAGAGAGCTGGGATTCGCCGTTAGGCCTAACGTTGCCCGCACGGCACTACTCGCAGACAACATCCGGGCCTTTTCCTCGGTGCTTAAGTGCTCCTTGCGTCCTTCACGCGCTGCGCAAAAGAGGCTAGCGGTTATTGATCAGCAAAACCCGTCCTCTGCTTCGCTTCTTACAGTGGTTTACGTTAATTTGCTGTTGCTGCTTATGCTTTTGGGATTCCTTGACCGCAAACTCTTCTACATCCCGAGCAACCCTTTATTGCTAAGTGCTTCTGGGCAAGGAGGCAGTTTGGCAATAAAAAGGCGCACTCAGATTTTGCCGTCGGGAAGGGGATCCCTGTCCGAGTGCAGATGCCACAGATGGGCACTGGTGCATCTGCTCCGCTTCGAGATGGAGCGATGGCTCAGACCTGCCGGAAGTACACCTGATGAAGAGTAAATAAAATGTAGAGACGAGGGTAATGTAATAGCGAGCGCAAGATCCCTACGGCTCGGTATCACGCACGCTAACATGGACGAACTGGAAGTTCGCAAGGTGGCACTGTAATTCGAAATTCATGAGCAGAAATACTCGTCAAGCTCTTTATTAGTATCACAAAGTGATGACAAAATGCGTTGAATGGGGAGAGAGGAGAGAGCAACCTTCAATGAGTCTGGCGATGTCAGGCGAGCTACGCCGCCTGGCTTGCTACGCCAGGTGAATGCGGTGACAATGATGATTATAATGATGAAGAAGAACACACATGATTTGAACTATTTACAAAGTCTGATCAAAACTTGTGGCTTTTAGATAGGTCAATAAAGCTTTTGTGACACGACAGGTACGTTTGGAAGAATTCCAGGGACCTAATACGTCCCTCAGTTCTAGCCCTACGGAGAGCGGCCGGACCAGAGACACTGCAAGACACAATCTCTGCGTACTAAATCGCGCACAGTCACATATTAGGTGTTTCAGATCTTTACGCACATTACACTCTGGGCACAGTGGCGATGTGGACTGGTTGATTTTGTAACAGTAGTGTCGCGTGTATGCAGCGACCAACCAAATACGGTAGTCCAGGTGGCATGCTAAAGTTACAGTGCGGGTCGACAGAGTGGTAGGGCGCGTAATGATGGGATGCGTCTGTCCAAATCGAACGCTGCACGCTCCATGCCACGCTGGATGCAAGTGCTGAAGCATCTTTCCGAGAAAATAGTACCGGTACTTGTGGTCCACGTTTGTTATGCGCTATAAATGCAGCAGCGTCCGCCTTCACATTTCCAGTTATACCGCAATGGGCAGGAACCCACTGGAGTGTTATTTGACACGCCTGCAGAGATTGAAGATGCAAAGCATGTACATCAAGCACAAGCTGATCTTTCGGCAAAGACGCCAAACATTTCAGTGCAGCCCGAGAGTCCGTGAAGATGGCCCACATGCGTGCAGGCTGCTCGATGATATGAGCCAAAGCCAGCCGCAGAGCTGCGAGTTCGGTAGCCGTAGATGACGTTTTGTGGCTGAGAATGGCACTGAGGGTGGTGCGAGATGAAGGTATCCACACCGCGACAGTGGATGATGTGGATGACACCGATCCGTCAGTGTACAGATGTGTGCGTGTACTCCGTATGTGTGGTGGATATATTCAAGGGCAAAAAACCGCATAGCGGCAGGTGGAATACGCTCTTTGCTTGAATGGGAGAGAATAAAGCATTTATGGTCAATAACGTCTTATAATAAAGAAAGGTTTTTTATTTCTCCTCATTGAGCAATGCGTGCAGTAAAAATTGTTTTTTTCAGCCTTTTAAAACTTGCGTGCCCCCTTTTTTACGACGCAAAGCAGCAGAGCAGGAATTCAAGGAACTCGTTCTAAACAACAAAAAGGGGTCAATGAATCGAAATTTCGCCCAAGCGTAGTTTACCTACAAGAGCACCTCGGGTGTCAAGCTTGAGGAAATCCGATTTCGAAGTCCGTCAAGTAGAGTTCGTTTTAGGGTAGCTCTGTTGTACAGGAAGTTACCTGCGAAAAGTCTCTCCGGGCCGGCGAGAGGCAACTGCAAATTTGGGAGGTTGGAAGAACTATTGTTCTCAGGAAACCGCTGTAACTGGCTTTCTATTGCAAGCAGCTTGAATACATCCGCATCTTTGAGAGGAGGAGCGTCAGAAAATAGGTGCCCCAGCTCGCACTAGGTGTTCAAGGCTGGAGCTGGAGAAACAGCAGAGCTGGCGCCCCCTCTCCGTCGACGCCGCTGTACACGAGCCTTTACACCATGTTTTTCGATGGGACGTCACAGCTTGGCGGAAGGCGGTGAGGCGCGGTGGAGCCATGCCTAGGGTAGAGAAGCGAGCGCTGCTAGGCAAGGCGAGGTGACGTCATCGCTCCGCGAGGTTTTTCGGTGCGACGCACTGTAACGCTCGGCATGAACAGCTCTGCTGTTAAAAGACCACGAGAAGCTCCATGTTGTTCCGCGTCGTTGCATCACTGCACATAAAGAGCCATTTGTGCAAATATCACTTTGCTCAGAAAGCGTGAATAACATGGGATAAACGTGTTATGATAATCCAATGAACATCACAATGTACCGTACTATTGCCACTTCTATACTTCTTTTGTTCATGTTTGATTCGCGCGCCAGAACAAGAAACTTGACTTCTTTTTTTTCCGGTCCGGGCGCTTGCCCACGGCATGGAACATCGCAATTTTGCCACAGACAACGCCGGGCGCATCCTTCATCTGACCCCGCCGCCACAAAGCGCGCGGGGGCCTAACGAGAAACAAAAGGAAGCGAGTGTAATCACATCCGAGTCTGGTCTTGCGAATGAAAGAGAAGAATGGCTTTCCTTTTCCCGCCAGTTTCCTTGCTCGGCCATGCGGCTCTGCAGCGGCAAAGTCGTGATGCCTGGTAAACCTCAAGTAACGCAGTCGTCGTACACATGTCGACTGCGTTTTCTTTTATTGTTCCTACAAGCTCTTCCCCACTGTTCCGGATTTGCGCTTCACTATAAAACGATGGTTGTTACCGAAAAAACAAATTGCAGGAATCCTTTGAGATGCTTGAAGTACGGTAATACTTTGGACGCAGCCAACTTGCCGTAGTCGCTGAAAAGGTTTACAAATAAACGAAATGGTTCTAAAAGCCCTGGATTAGGATTATTTCCTTTAGTCACACCATTTGCGCTCTGCAGCCTACTTTTTGTAATAACGCCACCGTTCCCAGCTTGGACACGCTTTGAAGAATGTGTCTGCGTCTTAAGGGTTTAGCGAACGCCACTGCGCTGCAACCTTGACCGTTATCTCCGCCTTTGTCGTGCTTCTGGCGGGCTGCGACTTGCCTCATACGGCGAGGCTAGGGAGATTCTAACTGCTAATCGCCTTTAAATGTCGACCCGCAATAACTTTTCACTGGTATACTTCAAAACAACACCACTGATTGACGACTGAATGGGATATCTAAAATTGGTCAGTGAGAAAGTACAGCGTAAGGTTCAACTAGCACAATTATGTCTGTGGTGTGAAATCACGGCGTGATAAGCAGGGATCCCACAGCGGATATCATTTGCTGTAATGGAGCATTATTCGGACATTCTTATTCGTTTTTTTGACACCCTTAATTTGACACCTGAGGTTTGTCACTCATGCGCGCTGTGTCGAAGCAGACTCAAGGAATCTTGTCTTTTCAACAGTGCTCATTGTGCGTGCAGTTATGAGTTGGTTTTCAGAGGTGAATTAGAAATATTACGAAATATTGCGGCGGTCACGATACAGTACATGCATGTTGATGAGTGCTTGGAGAACCATCAAATTCGAAGCGGATATGCCAAGGCTGATTGGTATCCAGTAGCTGTCTGGGTGCGTTCAACAACACGTTTACGGTACCAAGATCAGCGCAATCGCTTCCTTCCGGTCATGAAGCCCTTTCGAAATTCCGCTATAGAAGACTCGCACAGTTGGTACACGTGAAGTATTATTATTGCAGAAGCATGACGTCAAATATTCGACGATAAAGGGTCGACGTCAGGGATATATTTTTTTAGTCCTGCTTTAGGTGCTCTAAGCCAACACTAAGGTCGATTTGCACCTCATGGCAGGTGTCATTGAATGTCGCAAAGACACAATGCACGTAAAAGGCAGTGTTCAGGCAGTCTTGTGTGACAGAACCGAAGCAGATTCGACAAGCATAGTACTCTTGCTAAGGAAGTTCGTCTGTTGAGTAGGAATGAGTTAGGTTGTAACCTTCAGGGGATTGTGCCTTCGTGCCGAGTGAGATGAGGGTGAGGACATCTGCCGTGGCTTAGGTTGTATACATTGGGGGTGAGTGAGTAAATTGGGGGCGTGGTGAGGAGGGTGTATGGGTGAAACCGAAAACACTGTGGAGTGTATGCTTGCAAGAAGTGGCATGGGCCACATCGCTTCTGAGTTGCTCAGCTTGGTCAAATGAGGTGGATGTCCGGAAGGTTGGTGTGAGCTTGAAGGATGCGGGAATTGCAAAATTAATGCGGCCTCAAAGGTATCGGCGGCAGGCTCCCTGTGAGTCCGTGAGTTCAGGAATGTAGTCTTGAGCAGTAGTTGCTGGCGGTACAATGGCTGCTTCTGTGGCAGTTGTGGCTTTAGTAGTGCGGACAGTGGTTTAAGGAAGATGTTGCAAGCTAAGGTCAACTACGGGGATGGCTTAGACCTCTTGGAAGAGTACTGGGCTGTGTTCGTGTCGAACCTTACCTTCCAAAAAGATGGGCCGCTGTTTCACCACATGGCGTGGTAGCACTAAAAACCTGGAAACATTGAATCGAATTGAAAAATTTTATTTCAAAAACGTTGGCTTCGGAATAAATGGGAAACGGGAAAGTGGAATAAGAGCGCGCGTACATCTAGAGGAAGAAAGGGCGTGAAAAGAAAAGGATGAAGATGGCATTGAGAGAACAGGTTTCGCATTCGGGCACTAACGTTCTCGCATTCCCTACATTATAACGAGTGCTCAGTTGAACTAAACATTGTTTTTAGTTGGAGAACGCTAGCTGTGCACTTGCGAAAAACCTGGCTCTGTGCGAAGCCAACCTAAGCAAACGAACGCCGAGCCGACGAGAAAGAGGAGCGCGTTTGTCCATGTTTAGGCAACGTCTGGGCTTGCCCAGAGTGGCTTGTCTTTTGAGAAAAAGAAAGCCGGGACAGCAAGAAAGAGAAGGACAAGGCTTTCTTACTGGCAGAAACATTCATGGTGCTGTGCTGTGCCTCCTCGTTTGGCCTGCTCTGCTTGCTGCTGCGTGTGTAGTGTATGCGTAGAGTGGTGAGGGTTTGGGCATGGATAAATAACAGGACCATTAGTTGGCCATTCCGGGAAAAGCTGGACTAAACTTAGGTTAACAATGAAAAATAGCGTCGATCTACGACGTTTCGCATCGTGTAACCTACAGCACCGCTTCGTTTAGGCTAACAAAATTTTGTTTAACTTACTGTCGTTAGCGTCATTGTACTCCTCGTATAGTCTAGCCAAGTGAGATGCGAGTTAAAGGACTCTATATCTTGACCTGGATAAAACGGCTCTATATGTTAACCTGGAACAGATTTTGAGCTGTGTGAACGGCTTTGCTAATTCGTATACGCATAAACACTTTTAACCCAACTATTACATGGCTAAAGCAAGAATAACCAAGAATAACCAAGCGCAACCACCCAGCTTTCCCTCTAATCGCTAATTTGTCATGTGAAACGGCACTTATTTTATCTAGATTCTTGAACCATTTTTTGCTTACTTGTAAGAGATATTTATTGTCGACCCCTGCTGAGTTACAAATTTCTGCTATATATAAGGGTACTCTGCTTGTTTTTATTTGTTGCTACCGATAGTTGAGGTTATACGAAGTGACAATTAAATGTACAGTCTCGCTCCTGTTATTCGTTGAGCTGAAAAGTGAAGCTGCCGCTGGACTAGAAAAATTGTAGGATACAGCACCACATTTTCTTAGCCAGGCCAACTTTCTGCCACGATGTGTGCGCGTATCAAAGGAATCTGCGAAGATTACTTTTGCTGCGAATAGAGTCCTATATTGTCAGCAGCATTACAGAGACATTTCTGACAACGGAGGAGAATAGCGCAACTACCTGTCTCTTGACTTCGTCCTTCTGTACTCTACGGCAAACCCCACTTACATCCCGGCGGCAATTGCACGAAAGACAGCGTGTGCGCCTTACGAGGGCTCGGTGTTCTTGCGCAGGCGTTCCCTGGCGGCGGTAAGAGAGGGGGGGGGGAGGGGGGTGAAGGGACGGTCTGCATTTTCCGCAGCAGCAATGCCGCCGACACCGCTGCAGCTCGAAGCCACTCATTTGCGGTATCAAAGATGGCCTTCGTGGCCTGGGCTGTGGTGGCACTCCACTGCGCCGCTGTGGCCTCAGCCTGGAACATCGAGGATTACGGTAAAGGTCCTTTCTAGATCGGTTTGGCTTGACTGCGGCAACGTGCATTAGTCAGGAGACCACACAAACTCTCACTGGAAGAGACTGTGCGCACAAGCATACGCAGCCCCTCGCAAACGCAGGCTCACGAGGATGATGTAGCCAGGAGAAATACCTTGCGAAAAATTGCTGAAAAAAATGTTACCTAAGTTTAGAAACCTACTCGGTAAAAGGTAGAGCCTCTATTTTGCCGAATTACGTTGTAGAGCCTTCGGAAACGTGCCGTGCTTCTATTTCCTACGAAAACAAATTTGCAACAGGTTTACAGGTCTGCTTTTCCTACACCGGGAACAGCTGCTACACTAAACAACACCTTTCAACAACACGGAGGTCGACCTGTGGACAACATCTGCAACGATCGTCAGCATCCGCTCGATTTTGAATGACTTGTTGGCAAGTGCTGCATGTAGGTAAGCAATATTACAACAACAATGACTCATTTTTCGTCAATAATTAAAAACTGCCGTGTCATACGAATCGTTTGCTAATCTTTCGAAGATAGAAGTACTTGTGGTACATCATCCGGTACACGATCCTCTACGCTGTCCTCTACTAGGGTATTTTCTAAAATATGTGTAACGTTTAACTACACGAAAAAGCTTAGCCCCCGAAATGGCGGTCGTCATCAAGCACCGGATGATAAGTATTGGCAACCATAAATTAACGCGCAGTAAACCTTTGTGTTCAACAAGCACAGAATCAGAACTAGTGAGCCACACCTGAACCGGGCTTCTAAGCCATCTTAACAAAGCATTGTCGTCAGGTGCAAGGATGGCCAATCACAAGTGTAGTTAGTGCTGTTTTTTCTTCCGTTCACGGACATACTTGCTTACCGAAAACATGGCATAACAGACACGCAAAGCTTTAGTAGCGACGTCAGAGGTTCAGGCGGTCGAGGGAAACAAGATATGCCAGGAAGCCCACGGGAAAGACGTATCCGGCAGGTTTCACCGCTAGGTGCAGATAGGAGGTGTTTGTAAACGGAAGAACAAAGAAAGGGTTGAATGCACACAAACCACGAGAGCCTTGGAAAACCGAGAGCGTCCGGCCTGACGTACGTCGAGTGTCCCCACAGGAAACAAGAAAAAACGCCATGCGTCACAAACTTTGCTGTTCCCGTCTTGATGAAAGCCTTTCGCCTAGATCCAGCGAAGTTTTAAAAGCGGGAGCAAACAAACGCCGTCAAAACATTAACGAAGAAATTGTGTTGATACTTGAGCAGGCCGACGAAAGTTTGGGGACCTAAAAACAGCGAGCGCCCGGCCCCGAGAGTTTCCCTCATTTCCTTTCAGGGTACAGCAATGGACGAGGAGCGGCGTAAAAGCTAAAACGAATTTCGCCTTAATGCGGAAGCTGAGATGTAGGGGCGGCCTAAAAGCAATTTCGAATGGGAGGGAGGTGCTCAGCCTTTTAACATGGGACGAGTGCTTTGGAGTAACAATACTAGACCCCCGCGTCACCCTTGACAAAGTTATTATATTTTTATGTGCTGAACGTTCAGAGAAATGAGTTGCTGAGAGTGACAACAGTGAGCCCCTTCACGTTCGCCAGAGACACCGATATCAAGAAGTGTTGCCAATTTACGAGTTTTGACGTAATTCGTTCGTATTCGCCATGGGGGAACCAGGAACAAAGGCATTGTGTCGTAGTTTCCTAGGACGCGGGTTCGAACTTGGCCGCAAGGGCTGTTTTCCTGGCGGAGACGAAAAATAAACACTACGGTGTGTACGAAATTTAGGCCACATAAAAGGTCCACATCAAGCCTAATTATTTCATGTGTGCGTGTCTCGTGTCTCGTGTCCCGTGTAGCGCTTCTGTAGATTTGGTAAGTAAAATACCGATCTCGGCTTTATCCGCTGGCTCGTTACGAGAACGAATACACAGTGCGTGTTACCAAAGGAAAGATTTTACTGCAAAACCGTCTTGTTTTTTCACGCAGTTCCTTGAGCGACCTTGGAATTTCACTACCATCGTAAGCTTTTTCACCCACTCTCCCGTCGAGTTGTTTCTGTTTTCCCGGTGGTTAACCGTGCATGGACCGAAAAATACGGATCCGCAAAAGAGAGGCTATTGGAATTGCTTTAATCGCTCATTTCTAATAAGATCACGATTTCCCTTCTTGCGCTGCACTCAAAAACACATAAATAGCTTCATGCTCAGGAATAATTGAGGTGCAATCTCTTCGGAGCTTTGTCTACAGTGCGTTAAATAAATGAGCTCCGAGCTCGTATAGCAGATAAGTTGCGCCATGAAGCCAGAGGCTGTGATACGTGTCCACGGCACGTACAGTAAGTGATAAGAAAGGGGAAAAATAGGAAAAAGTAATGAATGACACTTGACAGTCGCAGAAACAAACGAAGCGAAACGAGCAAAAGCTAAATGTGCCAGCAGGCAGCACGGTGAGAAGATAAAGCGAGGTCGGAATAGGGGAGATACGGTCAACGCAGCTCGGAGTAGGAGATGAGCGGAAACTGTCTGCGGGATCTAATGATAAAGCTCCGGCCCGGCAAGGCATGACACTTCTGCCTTTGCCTCGGCATACTGATGTGTGGGGCATACAAATGAGAAACAGTAGACAATGAGAGGAGCGGGTTATCTTGAGAGTAAAAGGTTGGTGAAGTTTTCCTCTTCTTTTTTTTTTTTTCATACGGGAAACGTGCTTGTGGGAAAAGGTGCTGGCTGCCGCTCGAGTGGTCCCGTTGGCGTCGACCACCACTACGGCGAAGCCTTTGCGGCCGGCGTATTCGGCCCCGTCCACGTATCTGACGCCCTCGTCGTCCAGCTACGCGAGTAGGGATTGCTAGCACGGGGTGTATTGGAGTAGTAACTTTGCCCTCACACGGCTCTGGCGTTATAGTTGAATAGAGAGAGAGAGAGAGAAGAGAGAGAGAGAGAGAGAGAGAGAGAGAGAGAGAGGAAGGAGAGAGAGAGAGAGAGAGAGAGAGAAGAGAGAGAGAGAGAGAGAGAGAGAGAGAGAGGTATTTGTCAGAGAAGAAAGCGGAGAGGTTTGCCAAAATCTGAATACCGACAGGTGACTCGGCGGATGAAAGCTAAGGTCGATTTGCACCTCATGGAAGGTGCCATTGAATGTGAACCCGTTTTTTGCTTCATATTTGGTGCTTCTTGATCGAAGATGCACTTGCGTGTTTAATATACACGCGCACACCGCATATTATAATGAACTTCGCCGACATCTATGAAACTGCCTTGCAGGAGTTAACTTTCATGATAAACTAAGGTGTAGTTTTATTGATGTCCTTTGACAAAAAACGAAATCGCACTTCTTTGCCAACGCCGTACAAAGCATTAAAAATGTCGAGAGAAGGCTATCTTAGGGAAGACAAGAAATTGCAGGAAACCATTTTCAGGTTGTTGTGTGGCACTGAAACCGCTTTCGTGAACATCTTATTTTTCTAATTTGAGGCGTAAATTACCAGTGACTTGAATTTGAGAAGGACTAAACGTCTTCCCTTTCCTCATTTGCCGTTCGGGCGAAGCCATGGGTCTATTCGTTTCACCTGCACCACGTGAACCAGTTCAGGCGGTGCGGCACTTCGCCGTTCGTTTCAGTGGTGCAGCTCGCGGCACCTGAACCGCGCCGTTCGATTCACCGGTTGTGCCAACGGGTGCAGGACGAGTTCATGGCTTAGCCTGCACTCCCTGCCGAGGAGGTGCAGAAACAGACGAAAAAAGTGCAGGGCTGGTTCCGCCGATGGCGGTACCCACTTTGCACCGCTGTGAACTGGTTCAAGAGGTGCAGGCTGAATCGAATAGACCCCATAACTGCTATAGTGCTGAATAATTCGTGGTGCTTTTGTGAGCACCTTCATAACGAAATACTTGTTGAGGCTATTACATGTTATGCATCTGGTTTACAAAGCTTCACAGAAACGGCAGTTTTTGTAAAACGCTCAGTCATTATATCGCTGTGGTGTAATACGCGCTCAATGGTACTTTGTCCACGGTACTTATGTTGTGATGGGGTACATACATAATGTTAACCGACTGCGTCACATTTTACACCGCACACATCATGCTACGCATGCAGTTATATGCTTAGAAGTTCGTTTTTGTATTTTGTCTCGTCTCGGCTATTATTTTCACAAGCAAAAACGAAAGCCTCTTTGCAGGAGGAGAACGACACAAAACCTGGAGAACTAAATCTACCCCGCGGCGTCTGCCTTACATTCTATATATTTATACTGAAATGGCATTCTTATTTCAAATTATTCATTGCAGTATCGGGAAAATCTGCAGTGTTACCCTAATGTTGTTACTTGCCATAGTAATTCAAGTTCACCTAATGACCTGTCTTCTCGTGCTGGTCCCCCCGTTGCTGTTTTCCTGCACTATTGGTGTTCATGAAGAAAAACTGCTGGAAAACGGGCAGATGTATTATTACTCGCTAATTAGCTATGTCACACTGGATTCACTATACGGAAGTAGTTTTCTATAACGTGGGTATCAAAGAGCGTCGCAGTATATATTATTGGTATTGGAAAGGCTTGTTGTGAAGAGTACGCAGTCAATAAAGAAGCGTCGTTTTGTTTTCACTGCAAACAACGAAGTAAAGCTGTCATCAAAGTTTATGCACACATACCGCACGCGCTCACGGCCCGCGGCGAGAAACAACTTTAGCCCAACTGACGTGTTAAATTGGCTAATATCTGAGCTCTTTGTTCCAGCCTCAGAGCCGCGTAGACATCCGCTTAGAGGCCTACTCCCAATCTCCGAAGCAAATAATAGCGATCAAGGGTACCGAGTTTGTGATCCCTTCCGCGGACTGGTCACTGGCCACGGCGTGCATCGCCAAAGGCACGGAGGAAGAAAAAGTTGGCCGAAACCATCACGAAACGACCGCCACTTCAGTGCGGCATGCAAAACATTGTGCAAAACATTGTGAGGCCTGTTTGAACACACGACCGGATTTATAGATAGCGACCTACCTATCGCAGCCGGCGACAATGGGAGCCTGCGTGCTAAAAAAATTGCCGTATATGAATGGCGCACCCCATCAGGTGAGGCAAGTTTAATCCCCAAACAGCCCAGCTTCTCTTCTCTCGCATTGCGGCCTGCGAATTCTCACATAAAAAGTACCGGTCTTCGAAAAAAATGCCGATTGTACCGATCACTACCTATAATACAGGCCACCAACGAGAATTCGCGGTTAAGTCTGGAACCGTTTCATAGTTACGAAACGTCAACGCACACAGGTTAACCACGCTGCATATCGGCCTACACAACTACCATTTTTTCATTTTCGAGTATTTTCGTTCACTTAAACATGAGGTAACTTTGTCGGACTTTTGCTTGAGACCGAGGAGCTTTCTTTCGACGTGAAGCTCGTGTATGCACGCACCAGCCGTGGTGGGTCAGAGGCTAAGGCGTTGTGCTGCTCAGACCAAGGGCGCGGGTTCGATTCCCGGCCGCGGCGGCTGCTTTTCTTATGGTGGCGAAAGGCGAAAACGCCTGTGTGTTCGAGATTTCGCCACACGTTAAATGTCCCCAGGTGGTCAAAATCAATCCCGGAGCCCGCCACTACGGCGCGCCTCGTCACCTGTGCAGCGTCCGGTGCTTTAAACCTCACATCATCAATCATCATCAATCAATCAATCAATCAAATCAATCAATCAATCAATCAATCAATCAATCAATCAATCAATCAATCAATCAATCAATCAATCAATCAATCCTCTATCACCATGCAAGAGTTCCCAGGGAAGGTGCAAATTTGTAAAAGCACCGTCATTTTTCCGCGAAAACAAAATGTTTTTCCAACGAAGGGAGCACTAATCAAAGGCGACCTTTTCAGCCACTGCGGCGTTTTCCCCATAAGTCAAGAACCACGTTTGTAAGACCTCCGTCTTGCTGGCTACAAGTTCAAGAAATGGCAAACTTGGGTTTGGCAGCCGTCCCCGGTCAATGCTTCCTGTGAGAACCACCGTTATCTTCGGGATATCTTTTTGAGTCACTGCCCGCGCACCGAAGCGATCGTGACCTGGTGAAAGTAAGACCCCTTTACCATGCGCCTTCCGGGCTTGCTTATCTATACGCAACAAATAGAATTGCGTACGATATGTTCCCTCAAAGCATTATGCAAACGTATTGCAGGATCTTTTGGGATATTACTTCGCGAAAGCTTTTTTTGGGAAGGATGGGGGGGGGGGGGGGGGGGCTAGATTTGTTGCCGAGCCTCCTGCCTAAGTCAACTATAACCTTCAACCTCGGCATCATACACACCGCAGCTACTTTGTCAAGAATGACTATTCCTGCTGCTGCTACACTGCCTCCACATACGCTGAAGGCCCACCAAGACGGTGCTGGAAATTCCTTACGCACGCTCGTTTTTCTTTTCTTTTTTTTCTTATAATCGTGCTAGCGTCGTTTGCCAATGGGAACTGACCGGGTTTCGAGAGTTGCTTCCGGTTTTTATTTCCTCTTTTAATGCACTACATGAAACAGTGCCCGCAAACTGCTTCTTCCTGTTCATTTTTTTCTGTTCCGTGCTATAGAACAAAACGGGCTGGATATTTTTTGTGGCTTTATTCCTTCGGATGTACGTTCGCTATCAAACTCGTAGAACGCCATGGAACGAGTTAGCACAGGGGTAGCAGCTGTGTACAGTTTTTTTCGAACAATATCCGGGCGAATGCGCGTGCTGTGAACGCCGGGCAGGTGCGTTCTTTAACCATCCTAGCCAAGTAACAATTTCGGGTTAAGAAACTCTTATTTGAGCACACCGTCGAGCCCAAGAAAGGTGCGCGATTCTCCCAGTGTGAATCGGCATACACTTAGCAAACCGAGCGAAAGAAAGATAACAACGATGTTAGGCCGAGCAAACGTGTATACAGCGGAGAAATCAGGAATAAATGCAGCGCCAGCAGGTCCAGTGGCGTCGGAAGGAATTAATATCTAAACAAGCATTAACAAATTTGGAACGCGGAATCGGCCAGGATGGCCAGCTTGCTATCTATAAATCCGGTCCCATGTGTTTTTTCCTGTACAGTGCCTGATAATACCAATGGTAAAAGCAATGGTGGCAGGTGTAAATGTTGCCACCAGTGATTGCAACCCGCCATGGTGGCTCAGTGGCTAATGCGTTGCTGACCACGAGGTCACGGGTTCGATTCGCGGCCGCGGCGGCCGCTTTTCTGATGGAGGCGAAAAGCAAAAATGCTCGTGGGCTCGAGATTTTGGCGCGCGTTAAGATCACCATATGGTCGGAACTAATCTGGAGCCCCCCACTACGGCGCGCCTCATCGCCTGCGTTGCGTCGGCGCGTTAAACCCTACAATCAAACAGTCAATCAGTGACTGCAGTGCTTGAGAATGTTTTGTCCGCATATACATAGTTGTTACGCCCCCATATAGAAGGCCCATATATGACGCTAGTGCTTATTTCGAACCACAAAAAACTATTACGCACAAAAAGCGCCAAGTACAACCTGGTCTGAACTACTCAAAAGCTCAGATTTTTTTTACATGAATACAGTCTTCAAAAGATCGCGATATTACAAGTCGTGACGTCACCCTGTAAAGCAGAAGGAGAACTAAATAAATAAAGAAATCACGGGAAAAAACAACAATTTCCTAAATTTTCATATACTTCAGCGCCCTAACGCGATTCATCTAAAATAACAAATAAAAGTACGCTGTGGGGTATAAAAATGGCGTCGACGAGAGACGATATAAAAGGAGACGAAAAGCAAAGGATAAAAAAAACTCTTCCTCCGGCTGTGTAGCGAGCGGCGCGAAACGCAACAGCAACAGAACAAATAAACTCTCTTGGCTTTACAGGCGCGAAAAAATGCTTTCGGTTGGTTTAAAAAATTAACCCGTTCAACTGAAAACTAAAACAAAAAAGCACAATGTTAGCGATGGTTCAAATATGAATGCTGTGCACTACTTAAAGATTCCTCAGGACAGAGAGTTTCAGCACGAATTTCGTTTATAATCAGACGCAATTTGAAGTTTCGTTATCCTCATCTGAAAGGAACCTGTCCGGATTCCGTAAACATCCAACCTTATTCATATTCGCTAATAGCTGCCGCAGAATTTTTCTCCCCAAGGAAACTCGATCGAGGCCTACTTGAGCGCAAAGAAAGTTGGCCCGCGAACACTTCTCTCAGCTGTCACAGCGATTGCTCTGATTCTGTCACGGACAAATACTGTGAGCGGCGCCCGAAAACCTCACCTCTCCTCCGATAGCGTAGGTCAAAGACAAACGGAATCCACCTGCCCAGGGTTTCATAAAAGCTTTTAGATGCAAAGCATCTCTTCGTCGACCCTCCGTCGTCCGGCGTCCGCACCTCTCCTCCTCTCCACAAGAGCTGTGATAACGCCACTCTCTCCCATCCTCCTCTCCACACCACCTGTGCGATAGCGCGTGCTGCTCGTCCTCTCCCCTCTGCACACCAGCTGTCCAATCCCGCGCATGCGCGCTGCTCCTCCTCTCCACTCCCTCTGCTCTTCAAATAAACCCGTCCGCGCTCCGCTCAGTTGCTTCTTCGGTACTACGCCGTCCGATGACTGTAAATGGACGCCAACGATTCCGTCAGCGAACTGGCTGGCACACCTTCAACTAGCGCCAGTCAGCACACTGTCAGAACCGCGAGCACCTCCGAAGACAAGGCTGCACAGAGGAGAGCTCGCGACGCCGAACGTAAACGGCAGCGTCGAGCAGCGGATTCCTCGCTTCGAGAGCGAGAAGCCGCTTTGAAACGCCAGCGGCGAGTAGCTGATCCAGATGGCGTTCGGCAACGTAACAACGCTTCGAAACGCCCAGCTTCGAACAGCGGATTCCTCGCTTCGAGAACGAGAAGCCGCAAAACGTTCTCCACTAGTCGATAAATAAAGAAGACAATTAATACGCTACTACACGTGTCTTTACTCCAACAACCAATTAACACGCTACTACTCCACGGCTTTGCATCCCCTCAGGGTTCCCACGTGGGAAGATGGTGTAATTTTTTTCATGTACGCAACGTTCAGGCACTAAAAGATCGACGCTTACTTCCGCTTGTTCGGGGATCCGAGGGGCGAACAGAACGTACACTTCCGGTCAATCGCGTAAACACGGAACGTCCTTCGGGGGTTACTGTTGCCCGCGTCAACGTTTATAGATACTATAGTATTTAAAAACATTGGCCCGCATGATATGATGAACAAACACAATTGAAAAGAAGTTGTTAATGTCTTTTAAAAGATAGTAGGTCAATGTTTTACTTCATATTCTTTTTACGGCTCGTGTGCGTTCTGTTGGTGCAACGGCAAACATTTTTGATGACAAAATAAGGTAGGATGAGCGGAAAGCATGGACAAGTAGCAAATGGCGAGGAATTGATATATTAAGGGTTTGCTGACTCTGCATTTACGCCCATGGAAAGAACATATGGTATCTGCGTTTTATTTCACCCCGCGAATCTTGCCTAGCTTCGTTGTGCGTGCACGTGTGTGTGCATGTGTGTGTGTGCGCGTGTGCGATAATGTAACCGAGAAAACAAATCATTGTAAATGCTACCAGTCCATTGGACTCATTGTTAGCGCGCGAAGTCACACTGGTCATTTATATAGAGCTAATGGTAATTTTTCTTCCTTAAATTCCCGCTTGCAGAAAAGGTACCTTACGAACAAGTAACGCAAGCGTCCTGCAGAAAATATTTTGTTTTTCGGGGCTGTTCTGCATTGCTATACAAACGCCTTGCACCATCAATGCGCTTCCTCCCTGCAGCCTCATTTTCAAACTATCGTTCTATAGCAAGGCCCGTGAGCCTTGCCATATCCCCTGTCTGGAATTAAAGATTGGAAAGAAAGGCCGCCGGCAGGTTTTCTGGCTGGTAACCCCGTAACATTGAAAAAGTGAGAGGGTATTTGCGAGGGGGCTGGAGAAGGGGAGCACAGTGCGTGGAGCAAGCGACGAAACTGGCTCGGTTCCAATCGGCTCGAAGGGTTCCAGAGAACGCGATAAATGAAACTGAAGGGCAAGCGCACCATCCTGCCAGTTCGTGTTTACACGGAGAGCAAACCGCTGGTCTTCGAGCGAACTGCGCATTTTCTTATCGCTCCAAGCAAGCCCGAAGTAGAAGCTAAACGAAAAGTACGAAACAAAAAGGTACGGAAACACGTACAAGGGGACCTCCTGCGCCCAACTTCGGACGTTCATGCGCTGGTAAGGAGGAAAGGATGGGCTCGTACCGGCTCACAGACGGTGCGATTCCCCGCTGCCTCCAGCCCTCAACTCGTTTACTCGGTAATGGTGGCAATGGTCGTCTTTCAAAACGACCGCCGCCGTTCGCGGTTCGATCGGTCATGAGGGAGAGAGGGAAGACCGTGCGCCTGCAGTCCCTAGCCGTTTCTCTGCTCTTCGCGCTTCCCTACTCTTCCCTAACTTGTTTCTCTTCTGTACTTGCTCTCTCTGTCTCTTTCTTTCTGTCCCCGCTTCCACCCTTCCCATATTGTTTGGACTTATTTTGAGCGGAAGCTAACAATTTTGGGGGAGAAGGAGCAGTGGGATCACTTGAGGACGGTGTTTCGATCAGCGCGACGATCCCTACGCTGCACGGTCGAGCTGCTCGCTTGGTTAATGATAGCCGAAAGGGAGCAAAACAGAACTCGTTCAAGGTGCACTTGCAAAAAGAAGGAGGGAGAGGGCCCTCCTGGAGGATTTAGCGGCGCAGGGGTGGGTTAACAAAATTTTGCGCACCCTGTAATTACACTTTGAACTTTTACGTGTCCTTGGCTCATGATTACGGACCTCAGTACTGCAATGAAGGTTCTTTGTAATGCTTAATAGACTTTGAAAAATGGCGTCGCTTGCCTTTGAGGGCCTTCCCTTCTTAGTTCCGTCTGCGTGAATGAGAAAACGAGAAGCATAGGGCCAGGTATTTTTAGGATTTGGTTGACCCTGTAGACGTTACCTCGTGGAATTTAATTAGGGATGCATTACGGGGGCTCTGGTCAAGGAATTCGGGTGCTCGTGGATAACTGCGTATGAGTCCGGACGAATGTCTGCGTCCACCCCTCAGTGTTGAGCGGCGAGAGATCTGAATGAAGCACCCGCGTTAGCGAGGATCTGTAGTACTACGTGATACTTCCCTCAAGCCGGAACGGGAACATATGATATGTCTCTTACTTTAACATATGCAGCATATAAATGTCATAGAAAGCCTGAATTAATGCACAGCCGCAAAGTTGAATCGGTACATGCTCCTCTAAAATATACAAGTTTTACCCAAAGAAAGGAAACGCCTCGGGGACGCCTAAGTACTCCTTATTAGTTGTGAATGCAAAAGGATTAACACTGGAATGAACGGCACTGGGTGTTTCTTTATGTTTGGCGCTGCGTGCAATGTTGACAGTTTTCCTGCGTTGTACCCGAGTTGTACTGCCGGGGGCCGCCACTTTTTACTGCTGCCGAGGTTGCGGCCGCAGACGATGTGGATTATTTTTTCTCCCTAGCGAGACAGTACATGCTGCCGCAAAAAGCAACCGGGATTGCTTGGGACTGTTGCGCCGCTTGGTGAGGCTGGTGCGCGCTACTGTGTCGGCACATAACATTGCGTAAATACCGGGGCTCGCTCGACACAGGAAATACCAGAGTAAGCATTGCTTCATGCTCTTCTGCGGGTGCTTGTTGACGCCCTCTACTCTGAGCCTAATGAAAACCTAAGCGAAGTACGCCTCATTATAAGTCAAGCTTTTGATACCTTTTAGCGTCGTTAGAACTCGAACCGTAACGTTACGCCTTATGTCAAGGAAAGCTTGTGTAAGCGCTCACCAATACACCTGCGCAGGTGTGTACTATACGTAGCATCGAACGGGAGGTTTAGGAGCCGTTTGGCTGCTACAGACGCCGGATAGCGGCTTTTCACTCAATCAGCCATTTATTGCTTCTGCAGTAAAATAAATAATCATACCAGCAACGGCTAAAACTGAGTTAAAATATCTGTTGCACTAACCACGCTGCTTTCGAAAAACATAACAAACGAGTTCAGAGGCAAAGTTTTGGCAAAGCTTTATCTGTCTGAACGTTTCAAGAAAGTTCTCTCGCTAACCACCGTGGATAAAATATCGCGTACATTTTGTCCTATCTTCCCATTCTTCTCTCGAAATCTATATCCCCTGGCGCATTCAGCGGGCGCAAGAGAAAACAGCGTGGAAGCCCGAGACATTTCAGACAATGTATGCATATCGCTTCAGTGACACCGCATACCAGCCACGAATGAAGCTCACGCAAAAATAAAACCGCGCGGAAAACGTCGTTCTGAAAAAGGACAATGCAGATCAGAGGAGGAAGAGGCGAGGAAGCTCTTTAGGATGCACGGGGCAGCAGAGCTCGCGGAAAGTAGACAAAGGATAGGCATCATGAAGCAGGCAAGAAATTTAAACAACAACAAAAAAAAAAACAGCAGCGCGGACAAACAGGTAGGGGCAAACCGGGGCGAGCCGAACGCGAATGATACCGCGAACTCTTGCGAAGAGAGGCAGGCTTCCTTCGTGCATCTTTCTGCCTCCCTGACTATCAGAACGACGAGCGGCTGCACGCTCGATGCGCGGAGGAGAACAATGCGCGCGCAGTGCGACCCGCAAAATGAACGGGAAAAAATGGGCGCCAATCCACCCTGTGAAGGGGTTTGAAAGCGAAGCTGTAAACGACACCCACAAGGATTACCCATTCGAGGTCACTTGAATTCACACACGTGGCTCTACAAAGAGCGATACCAGAGGCAAGTAAAATGCACTTAATCACACCTTTTACTACTCCAAAGAGATATTCTTTGCTAAGGTTGAATCACTGCATGATCCACGAATGGCTGTTGGTTGAGTTGTATTGGCGTGACATGAGTGGAACTCTTTTTCTATAATATTAAAGGGAAACTCAAATCCAATGTTAGACGGGATCTCACTTGCTCCGTCTCTGCCGCCGATCTCGTAGCCTCCGATCGGCGGCGGCAGAGACGGGAAAAATGGATGCCATGCATTGGTATGAGCTTCCTTTAGTTTTTACTAACTCCTAGCGCATACGCAAGGCCGACACGGCTGCTACACGTGCTGCTGGCGGAGCGCACAGCAACGCGAGAGGTCGCGGGACGCTATCCCGTGGCATTCAGCGAGAACGGAGGGAGAAACCGCAGATGCATCGTGAGTGCACCGTATTGTCTCCTCCCGTTCCCGCGTTGGATCGTAGCTCAATCGGCAAGAGAACGGGCTCTCGCTCCGTTTCTCTATTGGTTCCAGGTTCGATTCCTGGCGGTGGCAGTCACTTCTTTTATTTGTTCTCGAGAGTTTTCTGTTGACACCAATGGTCGCGACAGAAATTTGGGGGGGTAAAGGTAAAAAGCTTCGCTTTAAGAAAACGTGCCGAGTACGTTTAGAGACGTGAGAAACGAGGCACAGGGAACTGAAAAGGAATGAAGGGCGATGCGAGTGAGGGGGAGGGATGTGCACATGCGAGCGCAACAATTCGACCACTGCCCCCGCGCGCTTCTTTGTAGATGTTAATTTTCGCAGAGCGCCTACAAACTATTTTTCATAAAATGGTCGTACGGGGGAGGTGGGGAGTCGAATAGAGTCAGGCATGATAAAAAGGAGGAGAGGTGAAAGGGGCTGGTTGCAAGGCCTGCCGTCGGAAGGCCCGCTGCCGAAACGCAAACGCAGGGGGCCCACGCCGCGTGTGTTTCCGTGCTCCGCAACGATACTCTGCTGCGCATTCGGGAGCCTGCTTTTCATCTCGTTTTATTGCTGGTTCATTTTTCCTTCCATTCACTGCCCCCTATCCTTTTTCTCTCTCTCTTCCTACTCGAGGTTGTGCATGTTAGTATGCGCAGTGCCTTCTTTTGTGTGCGCCCGCGCTATCGTTTTTGTGCGTTTGCAAGTGGCGAGGAATCCACGCTACTATAGCTTCAAAAACGTACTTTGGGTCGGCTTAGGCCCCGGCCCAACAAATGCGAGGCAGCTACACCGCGCTGAACTCGAATTCTTCAGGTGGATTCCCGAATGGTTTCCGCATCGGAACCCCTTCTCGCAGCAGTTTCGTCGCCGCCTATTGAAGGGACTCTTTCATTTTGTCTTCTTATCCTTCTTCAATGCGGGGCTTTTTTCCCCATTTCTATTCGTTATTTCCTTGTTTATGCATGCCTATCTTTTTTTTTTTTGCACGAAGTGTTCTATACCATTCGACGCCAGCGAATTTTAATACATACGCGTCTCCTCGGATATCTGTATAAATTGAACACTGGACGTAACGCGAATTCACAATTCCTACACTCCTTCCGAATGTGGCGTCGAAGCCGTTTCTTGGAAGTGCGCAGCTCCGCTCGCGATGCATTCAGTGACGTGACTTCAGACACGTTGCACGTAGGCATTTCTTATGCGCACGGACAGACTTGTAAGACGCCAGCTGGCTGCTCGGGGCCTTTAAAAAAGAAATGAGAAGCAGCTCGTCTTCCAGAGTTCTTCGCGGAGCGTGTGTGCATTGAACCGGTTCTCTTGATGAGCATGCAAACATACCTTCCGCTCGCGTCCATCATGTGGGCGAAATAATTCGTTACTGCTCAGTTTTACACGACATGCAAGACGAAGATGCACTCCATGTGTTCGAAAAAGCGAAGGTTACGGTCGACTTCTGTAATTACTAAGGCCACGGGGACGGGAAAATACCTCGAATTAACGAAATTCCAATTAAACAAAAAGCGCAAGAACAGCGCTGTTGTTAGTCCGCAACACGTCTCACTTCTTGATTTCGTTTAACATCTCCACTTTCGCCGCCAAGTCGAGCGTACGACACGGTGGCCATGACAGTTCCGACTTAACGCTAAAAATGAAGCCTGAAGCGCCCCCCCCCCTCCCCCTAAACGTCTCACACGCGATGTGCGCAACAAAGAAGCTCTATGGCCTCAAAAGAGAAGAGATGCCTACACTGTCGCGAGTCTCAACATGCTAGCCGCTTTATCAACTGTGCGTTGCCTTAGTTGACATGGCGCCGATATCAGTACAAAACAAGGCGCTGCTTTGGCGCTTGAACTTTGTAAAATATTAGTATCAGGAAATGGCAGTAACCTAGATGCTTTTCATTTGAAATGACTTCCAATTAGCCGATATTATGGGTTCACTTCGAAATATCCAAGAATTTCTTCAGTTCAATTTCGTGTAAAATTGCCTAATTATGTACCAGAAGTTCTAATTAAACAACTTAAATTTATCGAGAGTCGACCGTATATAATTAACAAACTTGCAGCAGCAATCGCAGCCACCGCTTTCTGAGATTTACCAGCCGCTTCGGGCCCATCAAGTTACCAGTGCGCAGAACCACTGCAGGATCTGAATGAGTCTTCCTTCGTCTGTATGGGCATAATCACCGTCTTGTTTTTCTTCATTTCTTTCTTTTTTAGTGTACATGTCTAAGGGCGGTATCCTGAGTCCCACCTCCACTCCATTTGCTTTCTCCACTTGGCTGAGGGGATGATTCCGCAAAGCTTATGCACGAGGAAATGGATTTCAAGGATCTCCTCCAATGGAGGCTCCAGTGGAGGGGGGATTCAGAATACCAGGTTAAGTGGAGATCGGGGCTTAGGGCGAGAAATCGCCTGACGGAGTCCATCCCGTACACACGTAAATACACCACCATAGGTAATGAATACAACAGCTCAAACAAAGCAAATATCAGAAAATGGCTGAAAATGAAGGGATTTATCAGTTTAAGCGTACGACCTCCACCCAAGGGCAGTATGCTCCATTAGGGTACAGATAACAACAAAGCCAGAAGC
The DNA here is from genome assembly GCA_013339765.2 of Haemaphysalis longicornis. Lineage (NCBI taxonomy): Eukaryota > Metazoa > Arthropoda > Arachnida > Ixodida > Ixodidae > Haemaphysalis > Haemaphysalis longicornis. Next base: position 91,655,444 of record CM023450.1, read on the forward strand.
CGAAGCCCTTGAACATAGGTGCGCAACCAGAACCACTGAATGTGAGCTTACTTACATTCTGAAGGCAATTCGAAATTTCGTGGCATCTTCTATTTTTGACTCCATAATACACAACCTGTGCCTCGTATGGAGACATTAGTAAGCTGGTTAAACGGGAATATTTGTATTCGCTCACACGACCTGCAACACTTTTAAAGATTGCGTGGAACATCATAGAAAATGACATTTAGTTTGTGCATATTTAACTCTGTAGTTGACTGAAAGTAAATGGCTGGCTGGCAGTAGCTATTCCTTATGGGAGGTGTTCTTCGTTTTGAATTCCAGATGTTGTATTCGTTTGCACTTTCACATGGTAGTTTATATATGCCGTTAGTGTAAATCTATTGAAGAAGCTTTAAATAGTAAACTGGGTCGGCATGCAGCAGGTTTTATTTTATGAAGACTGGTGGAGTGTTAAGATGGCGTGCTTACTGCTCGACCACCCATTGGTGCCACGTAAGTGGCTACGGGAGCCACTTCGGAGCCGGCCTGGCAAACGCTTACAGAGAATCCTAGGTAGAACAAGGCGCGCCATTCGTTGGTTCGAATCCGGCTATAGCCGCTATCCCCAACTCGTCCTTGGCGTCCGATGTACCACCGTACTGCCACCAACCCTATTTTTCTTAACCAAGAAGTGTGCTGACAGTTGAGTCTAGCTCATAATAGTCGGCCCTTTTATTCGCAGTGCATCTCCACTGTGCCATCCTCTTGGTACCTACGTTGTTCGCTTCGGTACTGAGACTGCATTTGCTTTGTTGCTCCCTTACCGTGTCGGTAAACATCTGCACATCACCACGAGCTCGTGAGGTGACGTCCCTAACGTCGGTCTTCCCTCGTGCTCAGTTCACGTTCTATAGTTTTCCCGGGTAGTGCATATCCTGGTAAATCGCTGTTGAGCTGCTGGAGTTGGCAGAACCAAGAATCCAAATCACCTTTACACAGCACGCAAAGTAGAAAATGTGAGCCCTGTCTCTACTGCAGCGCTCACGAACAGCGTAGCTATAGCGTACGATTCTTCCCTTCATCCCGTGGGATTTGAAAGCATAGTCGCGCTATACGCTCGCTGCATGGCCCTAAAAGCCAAGCGCTTTTCAGCCTGAAGTGAATACTTTTTATAGTTTATATAGGAGGTTACCTTTCGGCTTTGAGCGGTACCTTTTTCCTTCCTCTTTAAAAGTTTTGTTTGTCTTTCTTACTTTTTCCTTTACTGGGTACCACACGCAAGCGCATATTTTTTCCCCCGGTGCTTTCAATGTCTCCTTAGGGACGTAATTCACGTCCGACATGTTTGACATGCTCTCAGGGCTGATGCGCCTGTTGGCTTTGCCTTTTTATCTTCTTGTAGAAGCTGGAATCCGACGCAGGATTGAAATAAACGACTGAAGTGTCAAAATAGGCGCTCTCGTGGTGCGGCACTGAAACATGCAGGAAGACTACGTAGGAGATGGAAGTCGCCACTAAGGCCGGGTTCAGACTGTTGCCGCAACTGTCGTAATGTCTTTAAATAATGACGTCATTTCACGTCTCAGCCAACCGAACTGCGTCACACGCCGTTTTTTTATGTCCATAGCTCACGATATGGCTGTTACATCGGTAGTCTGAACATAGCCTAAAGCAGCAAATAAAACCTAATAAGCACATTGCTTCTAAGCTTTTTATCACTGTTCTTTCAGTGAACGATTGCAAGAGGATACTTTAGTTACTGCCTTAAGGTGCCGAAAGCTGAGTACCTAGGCGCAGACACAAAAGCGACCGCAAAACTCTATTCATAATTCTGCGCTTAAGTTCAAAGCTCACTTGGCGTTCATTGCTTTGTTTTTATTTTGTTTTTAACAGAAAGAGAGTGTAAGTACAATTGGTTGAGTGCGTTAATTACAATTTATAGATGCAAGTACCGTATAAAGTATAGATCGATATCTGCTTTGTATGTTTGTTGGTACAGCCTGCGCGTGAATTTAGGGAAAGGGCATGTGGTGCTGCAGTTATTCGCCATTCAGGAGTCTGGAGCAATGCGTGACGTAATCAGCCAGCGTACGCATGATTGACGATTGCGCAGATAGTGTTGAAGATATTTCTCTCGCTTTATCGCTGTTGCAAGCTTACTAACGATATTCCTTCTCGCCTTTTTTATCTGTGCAACCTGTGAGCGTCTGTAAGCGACGTTAATGGCAGCGCCGCCGTAGCGGGGGGCGGCTACTTCGGGTACAATCGCTCCGGATTGGGAAATTTTCGCAAGGGCTGTACTTGCGTTATTTAAAGGGTGATGCGCTCACAACAATTGTGTTTTAAATGCAGAGCACTTTATCGGCTCGCCTTATCGTCTTAGCTCGCTAACGGTCGATGCAACGCCGGAATCAGGCGGCGCAGCGAGATAAAGGACCCAAGTAGAGCCTTATGCACCGGGGCCAGGGAGTCACGCCGAGGCTTCGAAAACCACGCGGTTTAAATAGTCATAACCGTTCAAACCTCGTGAACCACTGGCGCCTGTCATACATCTCCGCGTTATTTAGCGCAAAAAAAAAAAAAAACTGCTGGCCCATTTCAGGCAATAATTTGTGTATAAAACCGGCAGCCCCCGCGTTCCTTTGGTTTGGAACGCTCGTTGGGTTGGTCTTTGCCAAAGTAAGCGAAAAAAGCTGCCGCGCAAGAAAAAAATAATGGTGCTTTCGAAATGCCGCAGAAAGGCTCCAGCCCCGCAAGAAAAAAATACGCGTTCGAAATGACGCACAACAGCTCCAGCATACGAAATTCAAGCATGCGCAAAAAGAACAGAACTCCCGCTGGCGCAGTTTCAGGTAGGGGGCGCGTGAGCACTGCGAAGGCGGGAAATTTGAAATGCAGCAGTGAGCGGATAACGGCGCTGCAGCTCATTATGGGGAATCCCTGCTCTGCACTTCCGACAGCTTTCACATTGAGTGGGGCGGCTTTAATTTTTTGAGTGAGCATATTATTAATTTATTACGCCTTAGGGTATACCAGCGTTTGCTAGGTTTCTTAGTATTTTTAACGGGGTGGCAATCTCTTTTTCCTAATAACGCTTCGGACAAAAACCACTGATATGAAGATTGTAACACGTGCAGGACTGCGTCCCTTTTTCTTTTGCCCTGATCCTAGCCAAAACGCGTGGCGAAGGTAATAGCGTAGCATGACACTGGTCCCTATTTCCGGCACGCCAGCGAGTCTAAAAAAAAAATGAAGGAAGCTCACACTAACGCGGAAGACTTGAAGATAGTGAAGCTGAGCGCAACCTTCACGACCATCAGGAAGGTTTAAGTCCACGATTGCAGCCGATTTGCTTCTTCTTGCAGTTACAACGACCTTCACTCCATCATTCTTGCTATAAGTGTGCGCTTCTTTCATTGTTTTGGACGTGATAATCATTCGACATCCCCTTTGAGGGGCGCACGCTATGGTGTGTCTTTCTCGTTCCGAGCAAATGTTGCCACGATTACGACGCACGCTGGAGTTTTTCTTGTTTTTTGGCCAATTTTTGGCAATCTCCCTCAGTGGGTATGCCTGACTTGACAAACGTGCACCGGGGACGCTGGGCGGTTCGGCCGCGAGGCACGCACACTCGAGCATAAGCTTTTTCTCGGTTGGGTTCATAGCTGGCGGTCGCCGCAAGGTCCGCGCTCACGCGCGTGCGCTCTGCAATTTCTTGGTACTGCGGGCACGAAAAATTATGATTTCATAAACAGCTTCGTTGTTAAAACAGGTTAAATTTTCCCTTGCGGCCAATAGTAGGACAGTCGTCCATCTCCCGAAGTTTTCTCCTCGTTTGACGAGTGACCAGCGGGGACTATGTGATTCTATTTTTGTACCGAAAATTATATTTCCGAATGCTGTAGCTCGGAATATCCCCTTAGCCTTTCTCAAATGAGTCGTTGCGGCTAAGCTGTTGACTCGTACAGATTTATAATCAGTAAGACTCTGGGAGCGTACATTTTACGTTTTTATACTAGTTACTCCGTCCTTTTGTTGATTATATCGTTTTATTTATTTCACATGGTCACTTGACATTCCGAACACTTCTTTCCTTGAGTTCTTGTTTCGCTGTGTCTTGGGCACAAGCTTTTTTTAAGGACGATAGTCTTTCTTGGGCTACTTAAACCCAGAAATTTTGGTCTGTCTGTATGTCTGTCTGTCTGTGACTCGATTCAGCCACCCGGCCAAAGTACAATTGATATTGCGCAATAGTCTTATATAGTCACAGCCACATGTAAACGTCTAAGCCCGGTTTATATGTTCATACTTGTCAACTTTGTTGAACAAGAACAACACATTACGCAAATATAAGACAGGAAATTAGTACACAAGGGATATTTACAGTGTTCCTTTATTAAAAAATTCATGGATGCTTGGTGTTTCAATAACAAATGATATTCTACATCTACTGCAGAACAACGCGTACCGCCTGCTGTTGCCCGCGCCACCTCCTGGCGGCATATGAGAAATCACGCGGCAACAGCAAACAAAGGTTCCACTGGGTAGGTTTCACGTTCTGCTTGGAACGCACGTGGAGCACGGCAATGTGGTTCTAATAAACCTTGAAGTCGGCCGCCTCGATTCACCCGCGTCCCCGCCGTACCGCAGCGCTGGCATAGAGGAACCCCACCTGTAGCAGTGGAACGCGGTAAATTCAAATCGCCTTGAGCAAACCTTTAGTGTGTTTACCTTGGGATGAGCGCGACGGAACAGGAACAGCATGAGAGGGGAGCGGGAAAGCAAAGGGGGGCATTTCCTTGGCAAATGTCTACAAAGACTATCGTCTTTTTGACGACATTTGCAACAAAAGGAGCAGATACGCGGCCAATTTTTTTTATCGGCTGACACTGGCACTATTCGTGAATGCATTTCTTTACCCGTCTTGCAGCCCCTGTTCTTAAAGGAACTCTGCAACACTTTTGATAAACGCTTTCACTATTTCCTTCGCGTATGGAGGTACGGCGAAAGCTATAGTTATCGCCAGCACGGAGCGGCACTACGTGATTTGCTCGTCGCACCAGACACGCCTTCCGTTTCTGCTTTGTTTTTGTGCCTTAATTTTTTACGTTGCTATGGAATGAACGTTCATGCTTCAACTGAAGGAAAGCCGGCCAACAGCCGCTACATGGCCTTAATTACGTAATTCGGGCGGTCGAAGAACGCCAAGACCGGGAAAGAGAGAAAAATCTTTTGAGCGAGTTTCCAAGTTATCTGATGGGCATAAAGCAGTAATTTTTGACTGAGGTACTTTACGACCCTCTAATCTAAGTACTGGGTGTGTTGGGGGACTACGTTCTGCAAGCATTTAAGATTTCAAAAAAGTTAAAAAAGTAAATGTTCCCTGACTTTCCTCCTTTTAACTCCGTATTTTTTTTTTTCGTTTTTGCCTTTTGCGAACTTTCGAATGGCAGTGCAATGAAATCGCATTTTTACGAAGCGTCAGTAGTAGGAGGCGATTCCCACGTAAATGATATATGTCGCCGTATACCGTATTAAATAACGTGAAACTTGCTGCATTCAGATAAATCAATTTTACCGTGTTACCGTAATTAGTGGCACGGAGAAGTAAAACACGTACGAAGAGCGCGTAGGATTGAATAACGTGAGTGTGGTATTGTAGTTTATATACGGGGCCTCCAAACCACGGCAGGACCGTTTAGGCGCTTTATGCGATCATAAAAGGGGGAGGGTGGTGGGGAGTATGCAGCAAATAGAACGATGAGATGCCCGGCATAATAACCCCATGTCATGATGAATCCTTTAAGCACAGGTGAAAGTTGAAACCTTCCCATATTTTAAGTACTTACAAGTCAAGTGTAAACTCGATCTTTATTTCTAAGTACCATTTTCGTCTCCCTACGAATAAAATTCAAACCGTACCTTTTCTCGCGTTTGGATGGCAACGTTGAGCCAAAATTTCCCGTCTCTTTCATTTCGCACCAAAACAGCTTGTTTAAAATTAAAAGCAGCGGGACGCGTCTTCCTGCAGTCCTTATCAGTTGCAAACTTCACCGAATTGTTTGCGCCCTTATAACCTTTGATTACAGCCCGGAAGCGCTGAAACGCTGTGAGGTCAGATACTGTTTTTTGAAGTACACACAAAGGGAGTTCAGAGGATGCATTCGGAATTTGCTGTTGCAACAGCTTTCCCTTTGTTGCATTATGTTTAAAAATTTTCCACTGTCAATCATGCTTTTACTGTTCATTCCCTCATCTCCCTCTAGCAAGCGGCCTGCAGAAAATCACTTTTTTATCTCGCTACTTTCTTCCCAAGCGTGATATAGAAGTTGGAGAAGCTGTCGCCCCTAAGATAACACTGTAAACACTAAATTTGCAGACCATCTCGAGCAGGCTTGTAAACAACCTCCGATCAATAAACATTTCTTTGTCCGCCTTGTTGAAGCAGAACGGCCAGAATGACAGAAATGTTGCGGACGAAAAAAAAAAAAAAACGTGGCGTGGAAACGGGGCTGTCGGGGGCCATTTCAAGGGGCCCACGGTGCCGTGAATCAGAGCAAAGGGGGTCCCGAACGCAGCACGAATTCCCAACCGTAATCAAGGCGCCGTCCCCGCTAACGAAGCGTCGCTGCTCAAGTTCGAGTAGGGAAGCAAAGTACAGAGTAGCAACAAAAAGGGGGTAATAAACAGTGGGCGCCGAGCTCGGCCCCGGGAGTGGAGAGGAGGAAGGTGGAACTACTGTTGCTTCCACCAGAAAGGAAGGGCGACAGCGGAGGAAATCACGCGCCTTTCCGTCGTTAAGTCGCTGCGGTTACGCGCTGTAAACAACCCTCCTTTGTCTCAGGTTAGCGCATGTAATTAAGGAACGGCGACAGCGTCGGGAGCGCGATTCAGGGCCACTGGCGATCTAGTCTTCGCTATCCGAAATCTCCTTTCTTTCCCCCTCGTCTGCATCGCTCTTAACTTTTTGACAATGAATAACGTAGTCCGTGTATCTGCAAAGAAGATGCAACGTAAATTGCTTTTTCTTGTGCCCGCCTGGCTTTCACCGCCGCCTCGCTCTCCTGTACCCCGGCCTGTTTTACGGCCTCACTTGGAGGCGTTATGGACCGCTTTTCGGACTCTCCCAGGAGTCTGATCCCGGGGGAGGCTGCTCTGTGCAACGTGGCTTCTTTGAAGACGCTAGCAGCTTCGCAGTCACTCTCGCTTCCTTTTATCCCAATCTGGGCTTCAACCTTAAACGTTAAGCTAACGCGTGTCGTTACGTCGATAAGTATCACCCTCTCTACATCCGCTCCTACTTGAAAACACGAAAAGAAGGAATGGGATTCTGATCAGATGCGCAGATTCGAAGCTGAGAGGGATTGCCGCTGAAAATTGGTTGATTAGTCGAGTTCATTGTGGAGGCTTTTGAGGCCAACCGCACTTTTTGTGGCTTAGCTATTATTCGAAGGGGGGACCTCCTTGCCCTCGTGGAGAATAGTTGCCGCGCCCACACCCCCTCTGGGCACCCGTAGCCGCAGCAAGCTGACCTGGACACACGGGGCTCCTTCCCCTCTGCCCTTTCACTCCCGTTAGTAGCCGAGACACTGCCCTCTCCAGACCAACGTCACAAGAGCCGTGACGTAATTTTTGGTCACGGACGCTACAGAAATATCGTTGCAAAGAAATGAAATGCTATACAACTGCGACCGAAAAAATTTTTCGCAGCCGTTACCTCTGCAGAGCTGAAATATTTACAGGCAGCCTGTCATTTACCGGGTTGGCTTGACAACTGACGTAACCTGACAACTGACGTAACCTGACAACTGACGTAAAATTGAGCCGAGCTTGAAAGAAACAACCCGACGATATTTACCAACACTAACTCTGGCGGGCTGTTGTGTAAGGGATGCTAGGTTCGAATCCCGACCAGGGAGTTTTATTTCGTATGCCGGCCGAATCCAAGACCCTCCGTACCGCCCCCCCCCCCCTGTTTGATCCAGATACTGGTTGTTATAACGAACTTGGCATTGTCGAATTTAATTCGTAGCCGTCCGCTACGACGCACGTCATGTTAAACATACTAGAAAAACAGCCCGAAGTCGCTGACAAGGAAATAGACAAAGACAAACACAAATGCAAAACACCTTAGCAGTGACGTTCCGTACTGGAAGAAATTCTTATTTCGAGGTCCAGAAATTCTCTATTTTTAGCTTTTTTACCGAAGGCTTCTCAGGAATTCCCGGCAAATTTCCCGGCACTCTCTTTTTCTTGCTGAGAAATCTTTACGGGCATTTTTGTAGCTGATAGATGTTTACGTGTGCGCGCCTCGCGACGACCGCCCAGCGTCCCCGGTGCACGCTTGCCAAGCCAAACATACCCATTTGGGAAGATTGGCCAAGATTGGCCAAAAAAAAAAAACCTCCAGAGTGCGCCGTAATCGTGGCAACACTGGCTCGGAACGAGAAAGACGCCAGCGTGCGCAATCTTCGTGTCAACATTTTCTCGGAAAGAGAAAGACACGTCATGGCGTTCGACCCTGGAAATAGATGTCCAATGACTATCACGTCCAAAAAAAATGGAAGAAGCTCACACTTAAAGCAATGATCATGGAGTAAAGGTCGTTCTAGCAGCGAAGACGAAGCAAATCGGCTGCAATCGTGGAGTTAAACCTTCGCGATGATCGTGAAGGTTTGGTACAGCTTCGGTACCTTCGCGTCTTACGTGTTATTGTGACCTTACATTTTTTTGGGCATTATTTCGATATATCGTCAGCACATCCGATGCTGCTTCTACTCCGCTGATATCCCCCGTAATAGTTCCCCGTAGGGGTTCCCACGGGTCTCCCCGTAGACTTCCCCGCATATGTGTTGTTTTTCAGCAATGATCTTATTATGTACGATCCTATTAAGCGTTTCTATTTTATTTTTTCCGAGCTCGATAATGCGAAACAGGGCTCATTTACGTCCGCAGCCAAGTTTCTATTTTTACTTTTCACCTTACCAATTAATACAAGACAATTACATTATGGTCGTTAAGTGTACCTCCCAAACCCCCGCCCGAACCAAACTTCATAAAACTTCTTGCGTCCGTTTCTTTCCTTTGAAAGACAGCCCGAACTATAGCTCTCACACACGGAGGGAAGAACGTCAACTGGTAATTCTACTGCGAACTACGAGAGACGTTTATTCATACTTAGCTGCTCACGACGAATTTGACCTGTGCACGCTAACTATCGAGCTGTCAAGAATACGTAAACAGGCTTGTACGAGGCAATGGCGTTAAAAGGTGCAATAGATTTAAGTGCACATACAATGAGTCGACTTCATCGCAAAACTATCCGCGTACGATCTGGAGTTCGACGAAGTTTCTGGCATTTGCACTTTTGTCCGTTCTTGGCGTGAGCAGTTCCTGCGAGAGGGGGCGCCAGTGGCCCTATCCCAAAACGAGGCTTCGGGCAACTTCGCTTGTAACGTCTCTGCCTCCTCACAACCCACCTCCTGATTTTCGAGTATTCCGCCGCAGAGAAATTCACTTGAATACGCAACAAAGGTGTAGCCATCAAACGAGGGTGCGGATTTTGTTTATTTGCCTTTGTGGATATAAAAAGGCCGGGTGCGCTCGGTTCAGAGAGGAAATTTTCCACAGCCGGGAATCAGTGGCAAGAATTTTGCGTTGCTGAGCCCTATATCCTATATCCGAGGAGTTCTATAAGGATCTGTACAGTAGCCGGGACATACAGGATAATGCCGAACGAGACAGTAGTTCAGAGGAGATAGACATCCCACCAGTAACGACCGAAGAAGTAAGGAAGGCTTTGAAAGAAATGAAAGGGGGCAAAGCACCTGGTGAGGATCAGATAACAGCAGACCTCTTGAAGGATGGCGGAGAAATTGTACTTGAAAAACTGGCAAACCTGTATACGCAATGCCTAATGACCGCAAGTGTACAGGAATCTTGGAAGAACGCGAACATCATCCTAATCCATAAGAAAGGCGACATGAAGGACTTGAAAAACTACAGGCCGATCAGCTTACTGTCAGTCGTCTACAAGGTATTTACCAAGGTAATCGCTAACCGAATCTCTGCAACCTTAGATTTCAGTCAACCTAAAGAACAAGCAGGGTTCCGTAAAGGTTATTCAACAATGGACCATATTCACACGATCAATCAGGGTGATAGAGAAGTGCGCTGAGTATACTCAACCCCTATATATAGCCTTCATAGATTACGAGAAAGCATTTGACTCGGTCGAAACCCTAGCAGTCATTCAGGCATTACGAAACCAGGGGGTAGAGAGCATATGTAAGAATACTAGGGGATATCTATAATGGGTCTACAGCTACCGTCATCCTCCATAAGGAGAGCCAGGTAAAATACCTATAAGGAAGGGTGTCAGACAAGGAGACACAATCTCTCAATGTTATTCACAGCATGCTTACAAGAGTATTCAGAACGTTGGATTGGGAACAGGTGGGAGTAAGGGTTAATGGAGAATACCTCAGTAACCTCAGATTTGCTGATGACGTTGCCTTGCTAAGTAAACTCGGGGGACGAATTGCAAAGCATGCTTTCCGCACTGGGCGAACAGAGTAGAACCGTGGGCCTGAAAATTAATATGCAGAAAACTACTAAAGTAATGATCAATAACCTCGGGACAGCACAGCAGTTTGAGATAGATGGCGAGGCAGTGGAAGTGGGTAAGCGAATATATATACTTAGGCCAAGTTGTGACCCCAGATCCCAACCATGAGGCAGAGATAATTAGAAGGATCAGAATGGGGTGGGGTGCATATGGCAGACATTATCAGATAATGAATAGCAGCCTACCAGTGTCGTTGAAGAAGAAAGTGTATGACAGCTGCATCTTACCGGTACTCACCTACGGGGCAGAAACTTGAGGCTTCACTAAGAGGGGTTCAACTTAAATTGAGAACGACTCAGCGGGCAATGGAGCGGAAAATGATAGGTGTAACATAAGGGACAAGAAGAGAGCGGAGTGGGTCAGGGAGCAAAAACTGGTGTTAAAGACATATTAGTAGAAATAAGAAGAAGAAATGGACTTGGCAGGGCATGTAATGCGAAGGCAAGATAACCGCTGGTCATTAAGGGTAACAGAGTGGATCCCTAGAGAAGGCAAGCGCTGCAGGGGGCGGCAGAAAGTTAGATGGGCAGATGAGATCAAGAAGTTTGCGGGGATAAATTGGTCACAGTTGGCACAGGACTGAGGTAATTGTAGAATAATGGGAGAGGCCTTTGCCCTGCAGTGGGCGTAGACAGGCTGGTGATGATGATGATGATGATGATATCCTGGATCAAATCACCTGCGCTATTTTTCTTACGAGTGAACAAAAAAGCCGGCGCGTACGAGATTTCGGTGAACCTAAGTCCCTAGGTGGTGTATAGTAATCCGTAGCCTTCCACTATATGGCAGGCCTCGTGGCGCAGGTGAGGCTTCTGTGTGCGAAACCATGACTTCGTTTTAAATGCGAATGCATTTCTTAGTCGGGGGTTGTCGTGCTCCGTCAGCGTGCGCCTGCATTCCTCCAGCGCGAGCGCACGTGAGCGCGCGCCTCGTAGTTCTGCCTTCGTCGTCGTCGTCGTCTCTGCGCGGGCCGGACCCGCTTTAACTGCGAATGCATTTCTTAGTCGGGGGTTTGTCGTGCTCCGTCGGCGTGCGCCCGCAGGTGTTCTCTCTCCGCGCTCCTCCTCGCCCCTTAGCAACAGCTGTGGCGCGCCTAGCAACCGGAGCAGGTGGTAGCTCGGGCGGGAGTAGCGGAGGGCAAGGGGAGAGGAGGAGCGCACTGGGCGTGTGAGGGCACTCGCATCGCGGAGCTCGGGCGGAGTAGCGGAGAGTGAGTAGGAGAGGCGGAGCGCGCTCGGGCGTGTTAGGGCGCTCGCATCGCGGAGCTCGGCGGGAGAGAGAGCTCGCGCGCGGGGCGGGCGTGTTGCGCGGGTCTTCTCTCTCCTCTCCGAGTACCCTCTCTCCGCTCGCTGCGCTCGGAAAATGTATATAATGCAGTGGAGCCACCGCCTCTCTCCGTTACGCTTGCCGCAGCGCACTCATCGTGCACCCAATGCATTCGCATTTCCGCACGATTCCCTTCGGGGAGGTGGGGGAGTTTTTTGTTGAAAGGAAGTCATGGACCGAAGAAAGGACAAGTGTTCATTGGTCGATAGAAAAGGAGGGAGTTTTGGAGAACGGAAGTTTGAAAAAACGCGGAGCAGCCATGGTCAATACTATGAAGCTGGTGTCATACATTTGGGGACGATTACCTTGAGACATGATGGAAAGGGTCATTAACTACAACAATAATAAGGAAGAGAGGAAATAACAATATAAGGTACAAACGATGTTCGATAATTTAAGGCAAGCCAAGCCTCTAGTATAATGCTTATGTGCGAAAGACTAATCTGAGGGCATTCGATCCGAAAAACGAAAACGCCAGTGTGTCCACATCTCGGCTGGCTTAAAGATCCCCGGGTGGTCAAAATTAATCCAGAGCCTTCCACTACGGCGTGAATCGGAGGCGAGGGGTAAAACTTCAGCTCGCTAAACCCCGCAAATTCATATTTTGGTATATCTCAGGACAAATTTAATGTGCAGCGTACTAATTCCTTTCAAGGCATACTCGTGCACCCGTTGCTTTTTCTTTTTCCTATACTATGCTAGCTGCGACTCTTAACTAAGTACAGATTATCAGTTATTTTCAAACAACTGGGTGGATGCTGTTCCTGTTATGATAAGGTTATTCACCCGAGGCTCAGCGGCAATCTCGCGTGCACGGCAGCAATTGCACCGCACCTCTTCATTGCTTGGGTACGTCCGGCAGCGGCAAGAAGCACGTTCAATTGTTCTTTGTAAAGAACCTAGCGAGAAAGTGATTCCGGGTGCATGTCCAGCTATTCATGCAAGACTATCGATGCCGCAAATGAGACATCTAGGGGACCATGCGAGAAAGTGCTTAAGCATGCACAGGCCCTTGTAACAAGTGCAGCACGCAACCTTTGAAGTCCATAAACATGGCGCTTAGATTTTGTACATTCCGTGTTCGCCTTCAATCCTTAGAAAGCGTCTTATTCTCTCTCTAACATGCTTCTATCGGCCTTCAAGCCTCCATTCGGAACCCAGTACCGACATGGTACGGTACATGAAGAGCTCTGCCATGTATGGGCGGACGGGGTAATGACGACCCTCGTTTGCTGTCATACGTAACTCACCTGTGGCCTCTGAGCGGAACACGAAATTCAAGCGCCCATTTCGGCGCACGAGCTTAATGCATGGGACTCTTTGCAAGGAAGGGCAGCGCTGAAAGAGTAGATAGAGAGTGTGGAGGCTAATGGGGGCAAGCGATGTTACGCTATGTTTACGGGCGTTCTTTGACGGAGCTCACAATATTACACTGAGATCCAGTGTAGTCGCGGATCTCTTTACGACCCTGAGCGCGGCGCTCAAAGCCGTAGCATTTCAGAAAGCCTGTTGCTTCATTTGTCCGAGGTAACTGATCCTTGAGCTTGGTCCGGTTGCATTAGCGTGAAATAGAAAAAAAAAAAAAAAAAACTGCGCTGCCTGTAAAGAGTGCACCAACGCAGATGGTGCGGTGAAGCCGGCTTTTGCGCCTGCTCGAGTGCGAACACAAGGGGCATATGCGTATGCGCACCCCTTACTATACCATTTTATGGGTGATGGCCTTTTTTGGGCTCAAAAAAAGCAAAGAAAAGTTGGTGCAGTTTGCACTAGTGGTGCAAGGCTGGAGAAACAACGTAGTTGGGGTCGACATCGATTCTTCCCCTCGGGGATCCGCTGTCAGTCTGTGAAGCCGACCGGGACGGCCCTGTGAATTCCGGCGAAACTTTGCCTCCCCTCTCAACACTTCCAAGAACATCGCCAAATCAGGAAAATTTAGCAAAGCCTGGCAAACTTGGCAAAACTTAGCAAAACCGGGAAAAGCTACGTCACCCCCAGCTGTGCTGTTTCGCTAGCCTTGCACTACAAGTGCAAGCTGCTCCAATTATTTTATTGTTGTATAGCGATACACGTTGAGGGGTGCATTTAACGCAACATTCACTATGCATGCAGTCACTGTATAGCAACCCGCCGCGGTGGCCGTTTTAAATGCAGAGCATTTCAATAACTCACGATGTCACCCGCGTCGACGTCCGTAGTCCGCACCGTCGTTGTCCCTACTATATAAAAAAAAAATACTATCCGGCGCCCGGTTTCGATCCTCGACCCCTACGGGCAGAACGCAATGTACACGGTGCTCTACCCCCTGCGCCACAAAGCCGACACAGAACGGGACGCTACGAACGCGCCTTATATCGTTGACTCATTCCAAATTACTGATGACGAGTGCTCTCTCGTCAGCAGTTGCCACAAGTGCAACAACATTAACGTAACGCAAACTACTTAACGTCGTGCGCCCCCGGAAATGCTCTGCCTTTGATCGTGCCCCCTCGCGAGGGGGATGCTTCACTGCGTCTTCTCTCGGTCGCGGACCCGTTGCGCCATCTGGCGGAGGCGCGGCACAACTCGTAGCACTTCGAAAAGATGCGGCGCCAGCCAGTTCCGAAACTAAACGGCGGTGGTCTACACTACGCAAAGACTTTGTATGTCTATGTCTTTGCAATGTTTACATGTCTATACGTCTGTATTTAAAATTCCCGGCTTCAACGTTAACGTTTGTTTATCATGCACAAATGTAGAAAGAAAAGAGCCGACTTCTTCGTGGCAACGCGATGTCGAGCCCACGGAGCAAGATATAAAGAGGAGCGCCGACTGTGGCCCAGAAAAATTCTTTTTTTTGCGATGAAGGCAAAAAACACAATCGACCATGTGGGTCGAGATTTTGACCTCAATTTAACATTCCTAAATGATCTGAATTATTCCATCACATTCGTCGACGGGTTCACCGTTGGGCTGGTTGGTTGAAATTGTCCCAGCAGCTGCCACATTAGATTCGTTGGCGGCATTGAAGCAGACACAATCGGCAATGCGACAGCCGCCGGGATTCATGGGCAGCAACGTTAAAAAGCGTGTTTGAGCTATGGAAGTTTTCTA